>CP129453.1:21020000-22237500 GCA_030445155.1 Quercus variabilis | reverse complement strand
ACAATGCAATCTCCAATTGATTTGTTGAATAAGAGGGTTGAAGTGGTGTCCCATTTGGGGAGACTTAAGAGGAGTTACAAGCCCGCTTATGCAAAGAGAGAGAGAAAGATTAGTTCAAACCCATCATACTTAATTATATGGGTCACACCATTGACTATTAAACATTCTCTAATAAGGACAAAGTCAAGTTATATACATGGGTCCTTCAATCATTTCATTGTTAAATACAGGCTGGGCTAAAGGTTTTAGAGGCCTAAGGCGAAATTTTCAAAGCCCGATTCGGCCAGATTTCGGCCTCAGTGATAAAACCCAAGACTGATTTGATACAACTTGAAACCAACAAGACCCAAACCGAAAAATCCGACTAGATAGTTCGGGTCGGTTTCGGGCCATATTTTCACCCACCAGAGTCATTCAAGTTGAGCCCGGGTTAGGAACAAACCCAGCCCAGCCCAACCCGTGGATAGCCCTACTTATAAATTAGTTTTTCAAAATAAAAATTATAGATATATAAAAAATAAAAAAAAACACGGTTTTTTTTAAAAAAATTTTAAAAACAAAAAGCTTCATCGCACGAGCTACTGTTGATTTTCAAATTACTTTATCCATTTATAAATTAAGTTCTCATAATAAAAAATTATATTTATAAAATAAAAAAATTGGTTTTTTTTTTTTTAAATTAAAAAAAAAAAGGCCTCATCACTTGCGAAAAGGTCGTGTGATGAGGTTAGTAACATATTATCCTTTTTATCAAAGGAATGGAAATGAGAAACATTTAAATTAAAGGATTCAATTTATATTTGTTTTTTAATTAAAAACAATATGTAATTTGTCTTTATGCTAATTTTTAAATATACACATTAGCCTCAAATGCACACTGTATGTTACAACCTCGTTCACTCTTTTTTACATGTATATGTTTGTTTTTCAAAAAAGAAATAATTGGCCAATATTGCTTAAAATGTTATGATGAGTGCCCTATAGTTTGCCTCACATTTCTTTAAAAGTCACTTTAGATTTTGAGTGAAGTTTCTTGTGTGACTTTGTGTTAGAAGACCATTCTCTCTCTCTTGTTTGTGACATGTGTGTTTGTTTCTAAAAAAAAGAAGAAAAAAGAAATTAACATGTGTGTGTCTGTTTCTAAAAAAGAGAGTAACTGTCTAATATTTATCTCTCCTTAAAAAATTTACTATAGTGATATTTCAGTGAAGTTTGTATTGTGTCTTTATATTAAAACTCCATTTTCTTTCTCCTGTGTGTGGACTAAAATAGGTTTTTCTTTTATATATATAACATGAACAAAATTACCTTTACTTGTATAATAAATGCGTTTTAGAAATTTAAGTAAATTGTATTTTTCTACGCTAAACTATAGGGTGCTTTTTTTTTTTTTTTTTTACTTAAAGTTTTTGCCGTTAGACCCTGTCACTTATTTCACAAAATTGTGCTGTTATGATACTTATATATTGTCTCCATCTTGTTATGCTTAATGGTTGCAAAGGATGAGAGAGAATTTAACTATGATGACAAATGTGAAAAGGGAACGTCTCGATGGGGAGAGATTCGACCTGAATGGAGCATGTGTGGACAAGGAACAATGCAACCTCCAATTAATTTGTTGAATAAGAGGGTTGTAGTGGTGTCCCATTTGGGGAGACTTAAGAGGAGTTACAAGCCCACTTATGCAAAGAGAGAGAGAAAGATTGGTTCAACCCCATCATACTTAATTATATGGGTCACACCATTGACTATTAAACATTCTCTAATAAGAAATAGTCAAGTTATGTACATGGGTCCTTCAATCATTTTATTGTTAAACACAGGCTAGCCCAAAGGTTTCAGAGGCCTAAGTGGAAATTTTCAAAGCCAGGTCTGGCCAGATTTCGGCTCCAGTGATAAAACTCAAGACCAATCTGATACAACCCGAAACCGACGAGACCCGAACTAAAAAATCCGACCATATAGTTCGCATCAGTTTCGGGTCATATTTTCACCCACTCGAGTCATTCAGTTCGAGCCCAGGTTAGGAACAAACCCGAATCGACTCGACTTGTGCACAACCCTACTTATAAATTATATTTTCAAAATAAAAATTATATATATAAAATAAAAACACTGGTTTTTTTTTTAATTATTAAAAAAAAAGCCTCAACACTCACACGAAGCTCATGTGAAGAGTCTAGTAACATATTATCCTTTTTATCAAGGGAATGGAAATGAGAAACGTTTAAATTAGAGGATTCCATTTATAATTATTTTTTAATGAAATACAATTTGCAATTTATCTTTTTTTTTTTTCTTAAATATACACTTTACCCTCAAATGTACACTGTATGTTACAACCTCACTCACTCTTTTTAAAAAGTATATGTTTGTTTTTCCAAAAAAAAAAAAAAAAGGCCAATATTGCTTAAAATGTTATGTTGAGTGTACTATAGTTTGCCTCACATTTCTTTAAAAGTCACTTTGGATTTTGAGTGAAGTTTCTTTTGTGACTTTGTACTAGAAGACCATCCTCCTCTTCTTCACCTGGAAGACGATTTTGTATCCTTGTGAGAGTAAATTTGTTTATGGCAGATAGAGGATTCAAGGGACTAATATCCTGAGGGATTGCAACACCCTTTGCTCTAAAAATCCTCATAAGAAGACTGGGGAACATCAGTTTGGCCCTTATGGTGGTTTTAGTCTTATCCACAAGTGTGTTATATATGTGAGAACTTATATCAATGAAGGTTTTCTCTTTGAGCTCCATGAGGAAGATGGCTCTGGCATTTGTAAGAGTGGTCATCTTTCTTATGGGATACAAGTTAAACATCATGATAGTAGTCAGACACCTCAATTTGGCAGAAAAGTCAGTAGTGTTGAGACATCTCTTTTCTTTAACACCACCAAGCCGAGACTGAACAACATCCAAAGATAGCATCCTGTCTTTGTAGTTGGTGAAATCATAGTCCTCTGGTCCCCTAAGCCCCAGAACCTTATTAATATCATGAGCATCTATGGTGAACTCACGTCCTCTAATCCAACAGTTCAGCTCATCCTCTTTTATAACAGCATTTGCATAGAATTCTTGTATCAAGGGTTCGCATACAAGGGGTAGGCCACCTAGCAGCCTTCAAAACATTCTGGAATGAGAGTATCTTTCAAGTCATTTAGATCAACAAATCTTTCCTGAATGATGGTTCCTTTTAAGAAGAAATCCCTATATCTCTCAAAGTGTTGAACCGACCTAAATAAGTTAGGATCCATTTTTAGCCTTTTGTCAGATTTCTTAGCAGTAGTCTTCTTCTTGTAGGAGATGCAGCCATCTGTAAACAAGCAGAAAAGGCCACAACAAGAACAAAACACATAATGTGGAAATACACACCCATTAGTAACATGGTAATTATAAAGAGAAAACAGAGTGACCAGACAAAACACAGATTAAGCACAGATGATAACCAAAAATGGATAGATCAAGTCAAACAAGTTTAATTTGAATGTATGCAGACAGGAGCAAAAACAATGGCATTGTAAAAACACATTCAAATAGAATTGAGCAAATGACAATGAGACATGGCATAATGAGTATTAATTGTGCAAACAGGAAAATAAAGGTAGCAGCACATACTAGATATGATGATTTAAAAACAAAATAATGCTAATCACAAACACCAAACATACAACCAAATTGACAAACTTAGAACCTCAAGCAAAGAGAAATGCAGAAAACCCCAAACCCATATGCCCAAAGACAATCTATCAAATATCAATGCTCTGATAACAATTGAAAGTTTAAAAAGCGTGTAAAACTCCTTTGAACGTTTAGACCCCAAATTATAAAAAATCAATTCAAGCTTATTATCAAACAATTAATGTGCGGAACATGAACATAAGCCAAACACAAAATTGATAAACAACCGAAGCCAATTATAATCACATCCACAATAGAAAATAAAAGGCAAAGATAAAGGAAGAGAGATGCAAACACAAGAATAACATACGATGTGTTATCGAAGAGGAAACCGAAGCCCTCGGCGTAAAACCTCTTCGCCGCTCTCCAAGCGGTAAATAATCCACTAAAGAATGTAGTTGGGATACATGAACAGCAGAAGACCCTCCAAGCCTAATCTACCCAGTGTACCTAAGCCCTCCAAGCTTCTTGCTCCAACGAGGTTGCGCCGAGCCTATTTCTTCTTTAGCTTACCGGATTCCGCTACTAAACCATAGCATCAACTAATAGTCATTGGTCCCTTCCAAACTGCTTCCCTTAGCACCAAATATACCTTCTCATAGACGTGGGTGTGATGAGAAAATGATTTGGTCAATAGCCTCTCAAGGATGTATTAATGAAAAGGAAGAGAGTAGAAGAATTTGTAGAGTCTCTTAGTGAAGATTGGGGATGAGGCAATCTTGTTTTTCTCTAGTGTTTCTCTCACAAAATTCTCTCTGGAAGCTCTCTTGATTTCGTGGGTATAAGGGTCTATATATAGTGGTGTGTGTTTGGAATACGAAGAGTCAGTTTTTGCCAAACAGGGTAAGTTGGCGACTTGACCTCGTGGCTTGTCCAAGTTGCGAGTTCAAGTCGTGAGGTAACGGCCTAGCTAGCTTGGAACTTTTGTCCTGTAGTACGACAGCTGGTGTGACCCTTCACCTTTCTACATGTTTCTCACGTGCACACCATTTGGCGGCTTACAAGCCGCAAGTCAGTCGCGAGTCCTAGCTGCGAGTCTCTGCTTCTTTGCACAAGGATGAGCAATTCTTCATACTCTCTTCACACACTACCATTACAAGAATTCCACTTAAATATAGGGTTACTAAGTACTAAATTACAAGCAAATTGGCATGGAATAAACCCAACAAGATGGTTGATAAATTTCAACCTTACATCTACTTTTCTTTTTCTTTTTTTTTACTTAAAGTTTTTGCCGTTAGACCCTATCACTTATTTTGTAAAATTGTGCTGTTATGATACTTATATATTGTCTCCTTCTTTACGCTTAATGGTTGCAGAGGATGAGGGAGAATTTAACTATGATGAGAAAAGTGAAAAGGGATCGTCTTGATGGGGAGAGATTCGACCCGAATGGAGCATGTGTGGACATGGAACAATGCAATCTCCAATTGATTTGTGGAATAAGAGGGTTGAAGTGGTGTCCCATTTGGGGAGACTTAAGAGGAGTTACAAGCCCGCTTATGCAGAGAGAGAGAGAGAGAGAGAGAGAGAGAGAGAGAGAGAGAGAGAGAGATATTAGTTTAACCCCGTCATACTTAATTATATGGGTCACGCCATTGACTATTAAACATTTTCTAATAAGGACAAAGTCAAGTTATATACATGGGTCCTTCAATCATTTCGCTGTTAAATACAGGTCGGCCCAAAGGTTTCATGTGCACCCCAATTTTGAGAAAGTTGAAACTCGTTGATGCAGTGGCAGAGACACGTGCGATGCAAGTGGCGGAGGATATTGTGCTGAAGAAGGGCATAACAGAGTTCTATGACGAGTCGTCTGGCGTGTGGGAGGACATATGGGGGGACCACATGCACCATGGGTTCTACGACCCTCATTCGACTGTAGATGTTTCGGGTCACCGGGTCGCCCAAATCCGTATGATCAATGAAGCGCTCCACTTCGCAGGGGTTTCGGGTAGGTTCCTCTCACTTATTCACTTACTCACTCTTATGCAATTAGCTAGTAGCTAGCTCCCACTTTTAAAATCAATTTTCAAAGCTAATGTTAGTACTTACTGATGACTATTTTTTGTTTTTTTTGTTTTTTTTTTTTGAGAAGACAGTGATGACTATGTTGGTGTTTGTGTTTCCCATGCAACATGCGCATACAGTGGGGCTTTTTTTCATTTTGCTCATGACTCATGAGCTTGTAGTAGTTCTAAGTTCATTAAAAAGTTAAATAGGAAAAATAACTATTTTTTTTTTGACAGATTTTTATATTTTTTATAAATGTGATATTAATTTTTTTAAAAATGATTTATGAATAAATATGTGTGTTCACTGTTCAACCAAGTATTTGCATTTGATGATAGCCAGAAAATAGAAGAAAAAGTGATGCTTTTTTATGGAAGTGTACGTTCATAGGTAAGTAGGGTAGGTGTGTGGCTATTTTTTGAGTTTGTGAAGGAGGTGATAAATGCATGGTACATATGTTCAATAACAGTAGCATTTATGGCAGACAGGGGATTGTATAGACTCAGGAAGGAGAGTCATGTCATGAAAAATTATAAGTTTATTTGCAAAGGTTTTATAAATTGACATGATACCGATTATACTAAGGAATTCAAATAATATTATGCCGTAATGACACTAATTTTATTCAATGTCACATTAAATTGTAAATTCTTCTGCAGTAATAATTTTAACATTTTCTTTTATCAAATTATTATGGTCACTTCTTTTCCCATTTTATGTGAGCTTGACTAAAATTCAAATTTGGCTATAGCTGATGTCGTGCTCCCTGAAAAATCATGTTCCTTGTTTTTCTTTTCTTTTCTTTCCTTCTTTCATTCCTTAAAAGGAACAAAACAAAACAACTATTTACACCATTTTAGTTTGTCATTGCTTCTAAATCGGTCTATTGACTATAAAAACTTGTAAATACACTAACGAATATTACAATAATGTCAATATTTCCTTTCCATAAACATCTGTTTAGAACACTGCCACTAATCCACCTAAAAATGACATTTTGAATTGAAAAGAAAAATAATGTTGTTCACAACGTTGAGGGTCTAAATTGTAAGTTTTATAATTTGAGAGACTAATTTAGAAGCTACACCAAACTTGTATGTGTAAATTACATGTCACTCTTTCATTTTTTTTTTTCACTCTAAATTCGTTGCTACCTTGTTGTCCATATTCTGTCTTTTTTTTTGGGGGGGGGGGGGGGGGGGGAAATTTAAGTTGTACGTTCTTGCCAACTTCTGACTACTTAAACTTAGATGAGTTGGAGATCTTTGAGAGAGAGAGAGAGAGAGAGAGGAATGTAGGTCTGCTTTATTAACTTTGATGATGCCCTAAGGTTTTCTCCACAAAAGCAGTGAATGGATATGTTTGATTCTTCCTGCATACATGATAAATTGGGAGCATTCTTCATGAATTTGCTCTGACCATAGATGTGGAAGAAAGAACTAAATAGGGAGTATTATATAAGAATATTTGCATTGGCACTTGACAAAACAAGCTTGTATTATATATAGGAACCATTTCATCAATTTTGTAAAGCTCCTATTAATACTTCTAGTTGTTGCCAATGAAATTTAGCTTAAGTGGCACCTCCTCCCTTTATAAGTTTCAAGTGGAGGGTAAGGATGTGGATTTAAGACTCTTCGGATGTATGTGTAACTTACCAATTATAAAAATAATAATACTTTTGGTTGTTTAAATATGCCTGGAGCCTGTATGACTACTAATTTTTGTCAATGTACTTCTTAGCCTTTTGCATAATGCGGGTTTAGAGACCTTATAAGTTCTTTCAGTTTATTTTTCTTTTCTGAGTTTGATAATGCAGTAGAGTTAGTTTTCATGTAATTAATTCATCTCTGGTAATTAGAGGTTGTTTAATTGTTGGTGCACTGGAGTTTTTCTGTTCACACCTTTCTTTGTACTTCTAAATGTGCTTGTGCTCATGTTTGTGAATGAAATGATGGACTTTCAACAGCTTCTTGTTTCTTCTGAAATGGTTTGCAGAGGACCCAACAAAAAGGCCAAAAAGTGTAGTTGATGGTGGATGTGGGATAGGAGGTAGATCTAGATACATAGCAAGTAAATATGGGGCCAAATGCCAAGGTATCACTCTTAGTCCTGTCCAGGCCCAAAGAGCCAATGCTCTTGCTGCTGCTCAAGGACTATCCGACAAGGTAAATGCAAACTCTATTCGTTTTTCAGACATTCAGCTTGTCATTCCTATATTGGTAAAGATGATTAACAAATACATACTCATAAGGTTTGGTATATTATTCTTTGTCTCTTGATAAGTTTCTGAACAGTCAGTCCCTTGCTTTGTCTAGAGTCTTATTGATGGCTTAAGATATGAATCAATGCTTATAGCAGAGGCCCTAGGAGGTCTGTGATTTTTAAGAAACACGGGGGCAGGTTTTGGATGTGTGTCAAAGTTATTTATATACCTAAAAGATTTTGAACTAATTTTTAAAACCTTTAATCTGACTTGTTGGAAGAACTTGTTGGGAATTCAACCGAAATTCCAACTTGTGAAAAACAAAAAAAAAAAAATAGAGAAAACACACGTTAAGGAAAACAATCACACGCATAAGACAGTATTTATGTAGTTCGGCAATTTGCCTACGTCCACGGAGTTGCAGGGATTTCACTATTATCAGGGAAAAAAATACAAAGTGCGGCTACAGTGTTTTTCTCTCTCTCTAAAAACATAAAAACATTCACAAACCCTAATCACAAAAGTGGCTTTTATATCTTGCGCATAGGATTACAATGGGGTACAAAATGGGCCAAAAATTTAAACATAAACTAGGCTCCACAAAGCCTAACAAATCTCCCACTTAGAGACTAGTTCAATCACCAACATCAGCCGCTATCCTCCAAAAGCAATCCTTCATCCTTGCAACTCATCCTCCTGTCCTTAAGCTAGAAGGCCAACTGAAACTGCACACAGCTTTAGCTTTTCAATAGTGACACCCTTAGTCAACATGTCTATCGGGTTCTTAGATCCACATATCTTCTCAAGTATTACCAGCTTATCTTCAACAAAGTACCAGATAAAGTGGTATTTTGTCTGTATATGTTTCGACTTTGAATGAAAGGATGAATTTTTAGCAAGAAAAATTGCACTCTAACTGTCACTGTGTAGAATGCCCATCTTCTGCTTCTTACCCAATTCATCTAAGAAACCATGTAGCCAAATTATCTCATTTCCAGTTTTAGTTGCTGCAACATACTCAGCTTCTATAGTAGACAAAGTAACAATCTTTTGCAGATTTGAAGCCCATGATATAGCTATACCACCCAGAGTAAATACAAACCCAGTAGTACTCTTTCTATTATCAATATCGCCAGCAAAATCAGCATCTACATAACCCTGCAGTTTCAAACTTGCACCTGTGAAGCAAAGACATGTATCTGATGAACCCTTCAGATATCTCAGAATTCACTTGACTGCCTCCCAATGCTGCTTTTCAGGTCTACTCATGAATCTGCTCATAACTCCCATTGCATGTGCAATGTTTAGCCTTGCACACACCATAACATACATTAAGCTGCCAATAGCTGAGGCATAGGGCACCTTGCTCATATGGTCCCTTTATTCTTCTATCTTCGGTGACTGTTTTTTGCTTAATTTGAAATGACTACCTAAGGGTGTGCTCACTGGTTTAGCTTTATTCATGTTGAACCTGCTGAGAACTTTCTTCACATACTCTTTCTGTGAAAGTTTCAATGTACCATTAGCCTTGTCTCTAATGATTCTCATACCAAGGATTTACTTTGTAGCTCCTAAATCCTTCATTGCAAACTGTTTTGACAATTGCTTCTTCAGACTATTAATCTCCTTAATGCAAGATCCTGCAATAAGCATATCATCCACATACAATAGTAATATGATGTAAGAATTGTAAAAAAACTTAACATAGCAACAGTGATCAGCTTCACATCTCTTGAACCCAATTCTATGCATAAAGCTGTCAAATTTCTTGTACCACTGTCTAGGAGCTTGTTTTAGGCCATACAAGCTCTTTCTCAGTTTGCAGACTAGATTCTCTTGTCTCTGGACAATAAAACCTTTTGGCTGAATCATGTAAAGGTCTTCCTCCAAGTCACCATGAAGGAATGCCGTCTTCACATCTAACTGCTCAAGATGTAAGTTTTTTACAGCCACCATTCCCAGCACCAGTTTAACTATTGACATATTCACAACTAGAGAAAATATCTCTGTGTAGTCAATGCCCTCCTTCTGCTGAAACCCTTTAACAACCAATCTGGCCTTGTAACGTTTGCTACCATCATGTTCATTCTTCATTATGTATACCCACTTATTGTGCAAAACCTTCTTTCCTACTGGTAATTCAGTCAGTTCCCATGTCTGATTCCCCAACAAGGAATTCATCTCATCCTTCATGGTTAACTCCCGCTTGCTTGAATTCTCATCTTGCAAGGCTTCATCATAACACTCTGGCTCACCACCATCAGTCAACAGGAGATAATTTAAAGCGGGTGAATAACGCTGTGAAGCTCTAATGTTCTTAGAAGATTTGCGGACTTCAGCTATAGGTGTATTATAATCTACCTGTGAATCTACATTCTCCTTATCTTGTTCACCCCTTTTCTGGACAGTACTTTCAGTCAATTCATCTAAGTTAACAAACTCAGATTTCTTTTGATCTATCTCTGTAACATCTGACACTACAATTGACATGTCCTTGTACATAACCTGTTCATTAAATATCACATTTCTACTTTTGATGATTTTCCTGTTTTGTTCATCCTAAAACCTATAGCCAAATTTCTCATCACCATAGCCAATGAAAAAACATATTTTAGACTTTGCATCAAGTTTACTACGAGCATCAGAATCAATATGAACATAAGAAATACAATAAAAAACTTTTAAATGTGAAAACTTTACGTCTTTACCACTCTAAACCTCCTTAGGAAGTCTGAACTCCATGGGAACTGATGGCCCTCAGTTTATCAGGTAAGCTGCAGTGCTAACAGCGTCAACCCAAAAAGTTTTTGGTAGTCCAACATGAAACCTCATACTCCTAGCATGCTCATTGAGAGTTCTGTTTATGCGCTCAGCCACATCATTCTACTGTGGTGTCCTAAGAATGGTCTTTTCCATCCTAATTCCCTGTGCAGCACAATACTCACTAAACTCTCCATTTATGTACTCTCCTCCATTATCAGACCTCAAACATTTTAGTTTTAAACCTGTTTCTGTCTCAACCATGGCCTTCCACTTTTTAAAAGTTTCAAATACATCATATTTATTCTTCAGAAAATAAACTCATACCTTTCTGCTTGAGTCATCAATGAAAGTGATGTAATACCTTAAACCTCCAAGGGATGTAACCGGAGAAGGCCCCCACAAATCAGTGTGCACTAACTCCAATTTTTCAGCCTTCGGTGTCCTGCCAGTTTTCAAGTAGCTCACCTTTTTCTACTCTCCTAAGATGCAGCTTTCACACATGTCAAAATCAATGGACTTCAATTCTGGTAGTTTTCCTTTTGACAGTAGCATCTTCATCCCTTTCTTACTCATGTGACCAAGTCTGCGGTGCCATAAGCTTGTATCAGTACTTGCATCAGCAATTGCAATTGTGTCTCTTGGACTTGAGGTCATATATGAAGTACCAATCTTCTTTCCACGAGCCAATACCCTAACTCCCTTTGTAACCTTCCAAGTTCCACCAACAAATAGTATTGCATGCCCTTCATCATCAAGTTGTCTAACAGAAATCAGATTCCTCCTCAAGTCAAGAATATGTCGAACCTTCTCTAGTAACCAAACAGACCCATTAGGCAACAATATTCGGACGTCTCCCATACCCACAACATCCAAGGCTGAACCATTAGCCAAATACACCTTACCAAAATCACTTGTAGCATAATTCTGTATGATTTCTCGATGTGGAGTGGTATGGAACGAAACTCCTGAGTCCAAAACCCAATCATCAAGTGGACTGTCTATTGCAAGAAGTAATGCATCCTGTACCTCTTCTGTTACAGCATTAGCTGAATCATCTTCATTCTTCTTCTTAGGACTTTTGCATTGGTTCCTAAAGTGACCTGTTTTCCCACAATTCCAGCATTGTACTTGTTGGCCTGATCTAGATTTACTTCTGTTCCGATTAGAATTTCTGGATTTTGATCTACCCCGATTTGATTTTCTGTTATTACCTCTGCCTCTTGTCTCAAGATTTAGGGCAGAACCAGATCCTGAAGTTTCACCAGCATCTCTTCTGTGAATCTCCTCAGCCAGAATTAAATCTCGTATATCATTGTACTTGAGCTTTTCTTTTCCTGTAGAATTGCTTACTACCATCTTCATTGTCTCCTAACTGTTTAGCAAAGAAGCCAAGACGATCAGAGCACAAATCTCATCATCAAAATCAATTTTTACAGACGACAATTGATTTGTGATAGTGTTAAATTCGTTCAAATGTTGTGCTACTGATGCATTCTCTGCCATCTTCAGATTGAACAGTTTCTTCATTAAATGCACCTTGTTATTTGCTGACGGCTTTTCATACAAACCAGACAAAGTCTTCATCAGATCTGTTGTGGTCTTCTCCTTTACAACATTGTGTGCAACAGACCTAGACAGAGTTAACCTGATAACTCCTAGTACCTGTTTGTCAAGAAGAGCCTATTCATAAGCTTTCATCGCCTCAGGTTTTGTCCCCAAAAGAGGCAGGTGCAATTTGCTTTCATAGAGATAATCTTCAATCTGCATCCTCCAATACACGAAGTCTGTGCCATCAAACTTTTCTATTTCAGACGCCTTTCCTGCTTCCTCTGCCATTGCTCCCACTCAAACCTAACCTTATGCTCTGATACCAGTTGTTGGGAATTCAACCGAAATTCCAATCTGTGAGAAACAAAAAAAAAATAAAGAAAACACACGTAAAAAAAAACAATCACACGTACAAGACAGTATTTACGTGGTTCGGCAATTTGCCTACGTCCACGGAGTTACAGGGATTTCACTATTATCAAGGAAAAAAATACAAAGTGCGACTACAGTGTTTTTCTTTATCTCAAAAAACACAACAGTCACAAACCCTAATCATAAAAGTGACTTTTATATCCTGCACACAAGATTACAATGAGATACAAAACGGGCCAAAAATTTAAACATAAATTAGGCTCCACAAAGCCCAACAGAATTGTTCTTGGAGATGCTCCAGTTTTTCTTGTTTTCATTCTGTTGAAAGACCTTTGGGACAAACCTACTTGTTTGGTCTGAGGCAATTTGATTACTCCCTATAACAAGGACATAGCAATGTAAAATTAGCAGGCTTCCTTTCAAGTCGCAGATGCTTTGGAACAACCATTTCCTGATGGGCAATTTGATCTGGTGTGGTCCATGGAGAGTGGTGAACACATGCCTGACAAAGCAAAGGTTCTTTGTGTCTTTAATAGTTCCATCTCAATAAGTTCTTTTCAATGCCTTTAGTTTTGACTTAGAAGCCAGTTTATGCTCGAAATTTCTTTCCAAATTTATGTTGGATTTCAACTCTATCTGTCTCTCTCTCTCTCTCTCTGAAAGGCAGTTTGTTAATGAGTTGGCTCAAGTTACAGCCCCAGGAGGCACAATAATAATAGTAACATGGTGTCATAGGGATCTGTCTCCTACTGAGGAATCTTTGCAGCCATGGGAGAAACAACTTTTGAACAAGATATGTGATTCCTTTTATCTTCCTGCATGGTGTTCAGCTGCTGAATATGTCAAATTACTGCAGTCCCTCTCTCTCCAGGTAATTTCCAATTTAATCATTCTAGCACCACACACTTTACCACAGTTGTTCTACAAGACAAATTATGAGTAGTGGAGAGAAAATAGTAGGATCATATAATACTGATAGATAGCCAATCACAATCTACCATGTGAGATAGTTGTGTCAAAATGCGAATGTGAAGTACTAGCATTGTTGTTGCCAACCTAATTGGGTACAACAAGAAGAGCATGGAACACTAGTATTGGAGCCAAAACATTTATTTAACTCTTCAAATCAAGGCTGAAGTTGATAAGAAAAAAAAATACTTTCAAACCTACTTTTGAGTTCTTGTATTGATCCAGTTGCAACTTGCAAGTACCTTTGACAGCTCATTTAAAGTTCTTTTTTTTTTTTTGGTAATCACAGCACATTTAAAGTTGTATCTTGTCATTGAAAAACTTCAATTATGTACATGTGACGACAATAAATTTCCTAGTTTGTCTTGGCAGGATATTAAGGCTGAAGATTGGTCTTAGTATGTTGCCCCGTTTTGGCCGGTTGTGATTCGGTTAGCATTGACATGGAAGGGCTTCACATCACTGTTGCGAAGTGGTAAGGTTGACAATTCTTGTGGCAGTTAAAATTTAGAGCAACAATGGACACAAAATTTATAAAAATATTTTTTAGAACTCAATAAGTCATAAATCATGATAGGAGTAACAACACTGCTTGAGCCTATCACTAATATTTCTTTTATTATATATAAATAACTTTAAAATGGAATTGGTACTCAAAAACACCACTACTTATTAACAATTTTAAACTTTTACTAACAAAGCTGGCTTTAATACCAGTTTATTGGAATTTAAGATTAACAAAAGCCCATTTGCATAAAATAAGAAATAAAAACATTAACATAAGATAACGAATGGTTAAAACGTTTTGCTTACATCCATAAGTTATGCCATAATCTATGTCAAATGATATGGATTACAATCACTCTCAATACAAACTCAAATCCCGATACACCTAAAACAAACATTGAATATTAACTCACAAACTATTATGAGTTTTATAACTCAATTAATGTTTCTTGGTGTTTCTAAAGAAGACATTTAGAGTTTAATTTCCACACTCCCGACTATCAAATTATATAGTTATATATCACACTAACTCACAAATTTAACACTTTCATAGACTAAAACTCCAATATACATCATGATGTTCACAACCTAACAAAAAAAACAAACTCACAACTAACACATGCAAGAATCATTTTTCTTTCCACCCAACATAATTATCAAACTACATTTTAAAAAAACTCACTTATATTCTTCTATGAGTTTTTGCTTCTCCCTATATGAAAGAAATTCTTGGACCAAAACCATTAAACCTTTATATATATATATATATAAATTATTTTTTACTACTTTTTCTTTGGTGAATAAGGAATATAACATTATTTTTTGATAAGCAATATCAGTTATATTTTATTTTAACAATGAATAGAATTGATTTCCACCCTAAGAAAACTAAAATAATAGTTAACCAATTCAAAATACATATTTGAGACAATTCCTACCATATAATTTTGCAATATGTGTTCTGCCCTAGGTCACTATTTTGTTGCTACAAAAAGCATTAGCTTTTAGTTAATCCAATTTTGTAGTTTGTGCCTAAGGGGTAAGCTAAATTTGTGCCTAATTTCGAGTGTATTAGGATGGAAAACCATAAAAGGAGCATTGGCAATGCCATTGATGATAGAAGGATTTAAGAAGGATCTAATTAAATTTGCTATCATTACATGTCGAAAGCCTGAATAAGTTTACACAAGAAGCAAGATGCACTTGCATTAATAAGGTTTGGCACATATGCTACAACCCTTTTTTGTTGTTTCAAAGGGTGTATCTGTTTGGTCTTATAACCCTACTTGAACAGTGTTTCTTTCTGTTCAGACTTTTCTTCTGTTCTGTAATTGTGTCCCCAGCTGAGGAGGGCCAATAAATAATTTACTAACTGCATTATTGCCATTTCCCTCCATTCTAGATTTCATGATGTGCATCCTTTTTCTCTTGCATTTTTCGCAACTGTAGTCAGTTACATTAAGCTGTATAATTATCACAATACTTCTTTCTTCTACTCTCTCTTTCTATCTCTAAAGATTTTCTTTTTCTTTTTCTTGCAGGGTTAACTAGTTATTGACATATTAAATTTATGAACCCAAATTTTCTTTCTAAGCGACATTGGTTGCATGCCTATGCAATAATTTTCAGCTCAAGTTTGGAAAATAGCGAACATTATTATTGCACATAACTATACATACAACTAAAATCGTGTTTTGAAAACATGATTTCAGCTATGTCCCTGTACATAATGTGCAACTATCATCATTCAATGGAAAATGCCCACAAAGTTCAACTTGCTTTCTTGTTTTGCAGAAACAACCTTTTTGATCCCTACATTTTGGGATCATAGTTAATTTGGTCTTTATATTTTTGTAGCAGTCAATTTAATCCTTATTATTTTCAACTTGTAATCAATTTGGTCATTACTGTTAACTCACTAATGGAAAATACTTACATGACTAACGGTGTGAATAGTTGGCACATTTGATATTGACGTGGGAAATGAAATAATAAAAATAATGTTTAATACATATTTTAAAATGCCATGTTGGCATTTTCTCAATTTTAATAGAATAAAAATAATTTTGATTTTAAAAATGAAAAATGAAAAATAAAATCTCAGATTTTCTTTGTATCTTCATGTACTTTCTTGGCAACCTAACACAAAAATCCAAATACCAGATTAGTAAATCAACCCAAAGACCCAGTTCATTCTAGACACCATAGCATTCATAAACCTTTTAATGTAGTTTATCTTTCACAATCTCAATTACAAATATAAACAACCAAAACTACAGCCAATAGACCCACTTTGTTGTCATCAAACCAATTTTGAAACCCAAAAAACCCCACACTTTGATATCACCAAACAAACTTAGAGACCAGAAAGGCACACACGCCAGCTAGAGCCATTTTCTGTAACGACTATGATAGGAATTGTTTTCTAGGTTACCATATAATCAATGAGAAAGCATGGATGGTGATATTTTTCATTATAAGCGGTGATACCGAAGCTCCACGCGTGCTCCAACCCCAGACGATTCGATCGTTCCTGCCTTGCGTTGCTGTCACCGTTCCTGCCTTGAGCGGTCATCAGTCACCAAATCCCAGCACCAGATGGAGATCTCATTGCTTTCCTTTGTAATGGATTTTCTTCTAAGTGTTAAGGTTTGGAAAATGGGGTTTTGAGGTTGATTTTAGATTTGTGGGTTTGGTGTTTTGATTTGGTTTTTTGAGGTTTCAAGGGGAAATTTGGCCAACAGATTATCTGGGTTTTGTATAAACAAATTTAGTTGGATTTGTCCCTATCAAAGCCACTGGATTTGACTCAACACAAAGATTCCTACCCAAAATGAGAGGGTCTCCATCTGGGTTTGTTCTTGTTCTTTTTCTTTTTTGGTTTCTGTCTGGTTACCAAGAAAGTTTGCTGGGGGAAAATTTGTTGAGTTTTTTTGTATTCTAAAATTTCAATTTCTTATTGGTTATTTTTGATGAGGATGTTTCTCAATTGTATAGAGGTGAGATGTTGTGGAATATATTTATGAATTCAAGTATTTGAGATAGAAAAATCAAGAAGGTGATTTTGTGTTTGGTTGCCATGAAAATGGAAGAAAATTGGGATTCCTAATTTTGTTTTCCAATTTTAAAATTGCAAAATTAAAATTAAAATTAAATTTATTTGTATTAAAATTGGAGAAATGCCAACGTGGCATTTTAAAATATTTATTAAACATTATTTTTATTATTTTATTTGCCACATCGTGCCAACTATTCACACCGTTAACCACGAAAACATTTTCCATTAGTGAGTTAACGGTATAGACTAAATTGATTGCATGTTGAAAATAGCAGGAACCAAATTAATTGCTATTAAAATGTAGGGACTAATTTTACTGTGATTCTAAAATATAGGGACTAAAATGGTATTTTCGCCCCCATCTTGTTTTTGACAACCTTCTTTATCGGTGCAAATTGTTTGTGAGTTGGGGCATTCCTTCACTTGGAACGTTCTTCACAATCCTCACTAAATTGTGACATGTGTTTCTCCTATTTTTTTTTTTTCCTAAAATTATGATATTTGGCAAAAAAAATGCATGCATTTTGTCTTTGTTTGTATATTGAGGGAATATTGATAGAAATGGTCTATTTGGTATAAGCACAATAATACTGTACTTAATTGGTGAAAAAAAATAGTTAAAGGGGTCTAAATCCAACAATATAAAGTTTAGAGGATGTTAATGCAATTCACTACAAAATAAACACTTACAGGATTGAATTAAAAACAAGTCAAAATTAAAGGTTCTAATCTATAATTTATTAGTCTCAAATAAACAAAATAAGCTCATATTATAAGCTTATTTTATTAAATGTTTAATAAATCTCAACACTAAGAACCGAACCACAATGACATAAAACCAATAATTCTAAAGAAAGGGTTTCAAACTTTGTTTAAAATTCAACCTCATCTTGTAACTTTCTATCAAGTTCTTTTACTTTCAACTTTATTCGATTCACTCCCTTCATCGTTGCTAGTCAAAATCATGCCATTAGACTCTTCCTAAACGATGTAGTTTTAATTTTCACTAATTTTCAATATCAAAAAATAATTTTTGTTTTGTATTTAATTTTAAATAATTGGTTTTAAAATATAATATTTTTTGAGGAGGAGTAAAACCCGTCCGGGAGGAGCATCATTGGTTAAAATGGTGTTGTTAGGATCAAGAACTCTATTTTGTCTCTAGTAATAGTTATATCAAGGCACTTTAAATTGTAGTGTTAGTGATCTCAAAAACTTTTACTGAAGCTAAATCCAAAGTGGAGCATATCCGACATAAGATGCTTATTTGCTTGATAATTAGGTTGGATTTAGTGAGAGGTGTGGATTTAGGAGTTAAGGATTGTAGGAAAAGTGTGATCAAGAAGATGACTACGTTGACGTAGTTGGTGAACACAATTGTCTCTAGCAAAGAAATTCTAGGTGTGGTTGATGAAGTTTTTGACTTCAAAATTGGTGAAATTTTGTATAGATCTATGTATTTGGTTGAAGTTATTAATAGATATTTTTTTTATAAAAATTTTTGGTTAAATCCATCATCATTTTGCTAGGTTTATGTGTAACCACAATACACAATACACACACACACACACACACACACACATATATATATATATATATCTTTTATTTATGAAGATAATGAATTTTGATGTTTTTGTGAAATTTTAGAGATTAGATTGTGTGTAGAAGTTTTGTATTTAGATTGAATTTTTTTTTTTTTTTTTTTTGCTAATGGTTTTATTTTTAATAGGTTTGATTTTTCTTTCCCCTAAAATTGAAGCTTCATCCAAATAATTTTCAATCTAAAAAAAAAAAAAAAAATCCAAAATAAGAATTTCATTTTTTTTAGAGTACAAGATGTTTACAAATATTATATCGTTTAGAGGTGAAGATCTTTAAAAATGCAATGCAAGCAAGACATTTACTCAATTTTCCCCCTTCTTTTCTTTCTTCTTTCATTTTTTTTTTTAAAAATATATCAATTTCTATTTTTCCCCAATTATTAGCAGTAATATTATTATTATTTATTAAATTTAAGAACTTCAAAAATAACAAAATGTCATCGTTTTTATAAAGAACTTAACATCCATTAAATATAGTGAACGAAATGATTGAATTGAATAAAAATAAAAGTTAAAGAACTAAATTGAACGAATAAAAAATTATTGCACTGAATTCTATTTTAAACAAAATTAGAGCATATAATATATAATGTAAGGACCAAATTTGAACTACTAGCCCACTGCGTAGATGGACTTAGGTCCAAAAAGCCCAAAATAACAAATTTATAGAGAATGGGTTGGAAAATTAGGTTTTAGTTGATCCAACGAACACTAAAGTGAGTTCAAATGATAAGAGAACAAAAAGAAAAATGTTAGTATTGAAGAAGAGTCGTCCTCGACAAGATCTGAGGACGTTTGTTCTTATATATTATTCCCAAGTTTAATTACAAATTTGATTCCTGAATGTTACAGTGTTTTTCCTTTGAATTTCTAATCCCCTCTTCTTGTTGCCTCCTTCTTTTATATCATCTTTGCTTCTCATTCCCACTTTACACGTGCATGTTAGTGGGTTGGTGTTGATACTTGTCCAATCAACCCTTCCCCCAATCACCATATAGTAGTTGTAAGGTTGAAACAACACTATTCAGGTATCACCTCCACATTAATGCGGCCAGAGAGTTAGCTGTAATTCATTTAATGCGGAGGTAGCAGTTTTCTCCTTAGATATTTTTGGGCACTTTCCTGTCTAATACCTCTTCAATACTTATCAACTTCAACGAGACTTCTTGGTACATCACCCTGAGTGATAGACAACTCCTTCGAACCTTGGCATCAATCAGCCGAGGATGTATTTATCCTTGGTCCACCCTCTTGGGCTATTATGATCAAAGTTAACCTCTATTTACTAACATAGTCATTTCTAATAAAGATTTCTTCTCCTCGGACAACCCCTCGTTCTCGGATTGGGCCACAGACCCGTAACACAAACAAACGATGGACTCTTGGGTCCAATATCCCTACATATGATTTAAATAAAAGAAAAATCATTTATCTTTCTCACAATTATTTCACACCTTTTGTACTTTTAGACATTTTATTTTTATTTTTAGTAAATTTGTACCCGAACCAACAAGATTTTGGTTTTTACTTTTTACCATATTTCGGCTGTTGTACATAAAACGCCTAAATAGCATTCACATTTGAGCCCAATTCATTATACAATGAGAAATTCCTAAAACGCCAAGAACTCGTACCCTAGTCTAAATTATCATTGTCCTTAGAAGTACCTTAGATCCGTCCAGCTATGGCCTGTGGTCCTGTAATGGCCACACAAGTGGAGACCATTTATAAAAGACAAAAAAGCAGTGCTACACTGCTATGTAGAGTTTACAAGCTTTTTACTGTTTTTATTTGAGTTCGGCCTCCCTCAATTTTTTTATGTATCAATACGATTGAAAATTTACAACATTAGCATATATATATATATATATATATATATATATATATTTGTATTTATAGACTTTCTCAAAATACAAATCCACACTCTGAGTAACATAGTAGCTTATTCTTTGGAATCTACACAATATGCCATCAATATTTATTTTAATTGGTAAAATTTTTTATAATCAAATAATGAATTTTGTTTGAATCTTGTTTATACTAAAAATTTATTCATATTTTAATTTGATGATAAAAGATAATAATTATAGATTAGGCGTTATAAATTCAAATCATATTAGGTTGATTAAAAACCAGTTTGATATCAATTTAAATTACTTATTCCAAAAAAGGATAAATTTAAATCAATTTTTTTTTTTTTTTTTGTTGGTATGCTTGAGGATTGAGCTGGGTTTGATAGAATTTGTAGGTATTTTGTTCATGATGTATTGATTAAATTTACGGATTTAAATCTATTTTTTCTTTTGGATAATTTGGTTTATGTATATATGTGGATTGATTTTGTTTTGTACGATATTCATTTATGATTTTCTGTGTTTGATTTTCTTGTGTTCTTGTGTTTGATTTTCTGGGTTTGTGCTCGTGTGTTATTGATGAAGAGGACGTTAGATTTGAATTCATGTGTTGTTAATTTTTAATTTTGTTTTTTCCTTCTTCTTTTTTTTTTTTTTTTGGTTAAAATTGATAAATTAATTTTTAAATTTCTAAGCTGATGTGGCATTTATTAATTGCCAAATAATTTTTTTAATATAATTTTAATGGCCACGCCAGTATTTATTGTGACAACAGTACACTTCGTTTACCACATCAGCAATTTCTATTAGTGAGATGATGGTAGAGACTAAAATGAAACGCGTTTTTCATTTTAGGGACCAAAAGAGTAAAATAGAAAAATAGGGGCCAAAATAAAAATGGACTCAAAATGTAGGGACCGAAAGTGCATTTATGCCCTTAATGAAATAAAATTTGTAATTTATCTTTATTTTTATTTTTTTAATATACACATTACCCTCAAATGTACACTATATGTTATAGCCTCATTCACTCTTTTTTACATGTATATGTTTGTTTCCCAAAAAAGAAAAGTTTTATTATTATTTTTTTTTACGAACTCAAAAAAAAAAAAAAAAATAAAGAAAAGAAAAAGAAAAAGAAAAAGAAGATAATTGGCCTATATTGCTTAAAATGATATGTTGAGTGTACTATAGTTTGCCTCACATTTCTTTAAAAGTCACTTTGGATTTTGAGTGAAGTTTCTTGTGTGACTTTGTGTTAGAAGTCTATTCTCTCTCTCTTGTTTGTGTCATGTGTGTCTGATTCTAAAAAAAAAAAAAAAAAAAAAAGAAATTAACATGTGTGTGTTTGTTTCTTAAAAAAAGAGTAATTGTCTAATATTTATCTCTCCTTAAAAATTTTCTATATTGGTTTTTTAGTGAAGTCCGTATTGTGTCTTTATATTAAAACTCTTTTTTCTCTCTCCTATGTGTGGACTAAAATAGGTATTTCTTTTATATATATAACATGAACAAAATTACCTTTACATGTATTCACAGTTGCATAGTTTTCTTTATGAATTTAAATTAACTATGCATCACTATTACATTATCATACAATTTTTTTTTCCTCCACCATTCACTATTTGCTATGTCACGCAGTGGCGGCTCTAGAAATTTTTTTTAGGGTGGTCACTAAGAAATTTAAATTACCACAATATTTTTCTTGGTTCTATTTTTTAAATAAAAATTAAATTTATTGAATAGCTTGAGCGAGTTATAAATTTTATCTTTTTGTTTTATAATAGGCTTTTTGTTGAATAATTTTTTCACTTGTTGTTGTTTGGTCTTATCTTGTTTTTGTTTGGTTTATGTTTGTTGTTATTTGAGCTAATATTTTTTTTTTTATTTAAGCTTATAAAAAATAGGGATTAAGAATTATATTTGGAAGCAAAATTAATTTTGGAATACTGCTACGTCAACAACTTTTTTACAATAAATTTTATGCAAAAAATATTATTGGTAGTTAAAAAAATAATATTAAAATTTGACCCAAATTAGAATTAATAACAGTTTACTGCATTAAATTTGTTGTAAAATTATTGTAAAAATGTTATAAATATAGTAGCATTACTCTTATTTCTATTAAACCCAAATTTTGGTAATTCTCAAGTCAAGATGTTTAAAATTTTTATTAGAATGATTACAATTGATTAGTTTAGCATATAATTTTTTTGATATATATATATATATATATATATGTACAATTTTTTTTTTGCAAATTAGGATAGTTATGTGATATCCCCTCAAAAAAAAAAAGATAGTCAGGTGACACGCTGGCTTGCCTGTAAAGCCGCCACTGATGGCACGTAAGACTTCGTGACAAAGTGTGTCACTAGAATTATTGAAAAATTTTCACTTACCAACCACAGCCACGAAAGACTACAAGGTCCACAACTATCATTTGTGGACCTACTTTAGTGATTGATTTATTTATTGCAGATATTTAAAGCCTTTTCTGCTCTGTGCTATTAAAAGGGTCCACCGTGGACGACTGTTCTGCCTCACAATTGTTTCACAACCAACGCAAATAATAAACTGACTGTTGTCAGTGTCAGAGAGAGAGAGAGAGAGTGAGAGAGAGTGGGGTTCCAAATCTGATGACTACCATAACAACCACAAACTCATATCCCCACCCCACGTGCCAATTCCCAACCATCCAGCGCCTCCGCACGTGCCCAAACAGGCATCGCTTCCTCCCTCGCACGTGCGCCCCAGTTACGAGGAAGTTGAAACTCGTTGTTGCGGCGGCGGCGGCGGCGGAGGACGGTGTGCTGAAGAAGGGCATAGCCGAGTTCTACGACGAGTCGTCTGGCGTGTGGGAGGACATATGGGGGGACCACATGCACCATGGGTTCTACGACCCGGATTCGACTGTGGATGTTTCGGGTCACCGGGCCGCCCAGATCCTTATGATCGATGAAGCGCTCCGATTCGCAGGGGTTTCGGGTCGGTTCCTCTCACTCATTCACTCACTCTTATGCAATCAGCTAGGAGCTAGCTCCAACTTTTAAAATCAAATTTCAAAGCTAATGTTGGTACTGACTGATGACTATGCTTTTTTTTTGAGAAGTGAGTGATGACTATGTTGGTGTTTTGAGTAGGTGTAGTGTTCATAGGTAAGTAGGCTAGGTGTTTTGAGTTTGCGGAGAACGTGATTAATGCATAGTACACACGTTCAATAAAAGTAGCATTTATGGCAGACCCGTTGTATAGACTAAGAAAGGAGAGTCATGTCACGAAAAATTATAAGTTTATTTGTAGAGGTTTTATAAATTGATATGATACCCATTATATTAAAGAATTCAAATAATATTATGATCAAAGTGACATTAGTTTTATTCAAAGTCACGTTAGAATGTAAATTCTCTGCAGTAAAATTGGTAATAATTTTAACATTTTCTTTTATCAAATTATTATGGTCAATTCCTTTTCCATTTTATGTGAGCTCGACTAAAATCCAAATTTGTCTATATAGCTGATGTCATGCTCCCTGCAAAATCATGTTCCTTGTTTTTCTTTTCTTTCCTTCCATCATTCCTTAAAAGGAACAAAACAAGACAACTATTTACACCATTTTAGTTTGACATTGCTTCTAAATCGGTCTATTGACTATAAAAACTTGTAAATACACTATCAAATATTACAATAATGTCAATATTTCCTTTCCATTAACATCTGTTTAGAATACTGCCACTAATCCACCTAAAAATGACATTTTGAGTTGAAAAGAAAAATAATGTTGTTTACTAGTGGTGAAAATGTGACATATCATAAAGGAGGGGTCCCCTCAAACTTACAATATTGGGGTTCTGAATTGTAAGTTTTGCAATTTGAGATACTAATTTAGAAGCTATACCAAACTTACATGTGTAAATTACATTTCACTCTTTCATTTTTTTTTTCACTCTAAATTCATTGCTACTTTGTTGCCCATATTCTTTCTTTTTGTGGGAAATTTAAGTTGTTCTTGCCAACTCCAGACTACTTACTTATGGCATGTTTGGATGTTTAAAAAAAGAGGGAGAGTAGAGTAGAGGGAGGGAGAGTAATGCAATTACCTTGTTTGGAAGTTTTTTAAAGAATGAGGGGGAGGGGTTTGGAGGAGTTTGGAGGGGTTTGGACTCCCTCTAGCCCCCTAATTTTAATTCCCCTAAATTGGAGAGATTTGGAGGGGAAGTAGAGTACATAAACTATTGACCAAGTAAATTACCTAATTTACCCTTATTATATTAACAAAATTACAAAAGGGAAAGGGCTAATTACTCTCTTCTCCCTTACTAATTTTAAAAACATCCAAATAAGGTGGAGGTAAATCATTCTCCTCTACTCTCCTCTCCACTACTCCCCTTCCCTCTACTCCCCTCTACTCTCCTCCCTCTCTAAACTTCCAAACAAGCCATTAGATGAGTTGGAGATCTTTGGGAGAGAGGAATGTAGGTCTGGTTTATTAACATTGATGATGCCCTAAGGTTTTCTCCACAAAAGCAGTGAATGGATATGTTTGATTCTTCCTGCATTCATGACAAATTGGGAGCACTCTTCATGAATTTGCTCTGACCAAACATGTGGAAGAAAGAGCTAAATAGAGATTGTTATATAAGAAATTTGTCATTGTCACTTGACCAAACAAGCTTGTATTATACATAGGAACCATCTCATCAATTTGTAGTTTGTAAGGCTCCTATTAGTACTTTTAGTTGTTGCCAATGAATTCTAGCTTAGGTGGCACCTCCTCCCTTTATAAGTTTCAAGTGGAGGGTAAGGATGTGGGTTTAAGACTCATTGGATGCATGTGTAACTTACCAGTTAAAAGATAATAATACTTTTATTTGTTTAAATATTCCAGGCGCCTGTATGACTACCAATTTTTCACACTGTACTTCTCAACCTTCTGCATAATGCAGGTTTAGAGACCTTATAAGTTATTTCAGTTTATTTTTATTTTCTGAGTTTGATAATGCAGTAGGGTTAGTTTTCACTTAATTAATTCATTTCTGGTGATTAGAAGTTGTTGAATTGTTGGAGCCCTAGAGTTTTTCTGTTCACACCTTTCTTTGTAATTCTAAATGTGCTTGTGCTCATGTTTGTGAATGAAAAGATGGGCTTTCAACAGCTTCTTGTTTCTTCTGAATTGGTTTGCAGAGGACCCAACAAAAAGGCCAAAAAGTGTACTTGATGTTGGATGTGGGATAGGAGGTAGCTCTAGATACGTAGCAAGTAAATTTGGGGCCAAATGCCAAGGTATCACTCTTAGTCCCGTCCAGGCCCAAAGAGCCAATGCTCTTGCCGCTGCTCAAGGACTATCCGACAAGGTAAATGCAAACTCTTTTCGTTTTTAGGACATTCAGCTTGTCATTCATATATTGGTAAAGATGATTACCAAATGCATACTCATAAGGTTTGGAATATTATTATTCGTCTCTTGATAAGTTTCTGAACGGTCAGTCCCTTGCTTTGTCTAGAGTCTTATTGATGGCTTAAGATATAAATCAATGCTTATGGCAGGCCTTAGGAGGTCTGTGATTTTTAAGAAACATGGGGGCAGGTTTTGGATGTGTGTCAAAGTTATAATTTATATAACTAAAAGATTTTGAACTAATTTTTAAAACCTTTAATCTGACTTGCTGGAAGAACTGTCGTTGGAGATGCTCCAGTTTTTCTTGTTTTCATTCTGCTGAAAGACCTTTGGGACAAACCTACTTGTTTGGTCTGAGGCAATTTGATTACTCCCTGTAACAAGGACATAACAATGTAAAATTAGCAGGCTTCCTTTCAAGTCGCAGATGCTTTGGAACAACCATTTCCTGATGAGCAATTTGATCTGGTGTGGTCCATGGAGAGTGGTGAACACATGCCTGACAAAGCAAAGGTTCTTTGTGTCTTTAATAGTTCCATCTCAATAAGTTCTTTTCAATGCCTTTAGTTTTGACTTGGAAGCCAGTTTATGCCTGAAATTTCTTTCCAAATTTATGTTGGATTTCAACTCTGTCTGTCTGTCTCTCTCTCTCTGAATGGCAGTTTGTTAATGAGTTGGCTCGAGTTACAGCCCCAGGAGGCACGATAATAATAGTAACATGGTGTCATAGGGATCTGTCTCCTACTGAGGAATCTTTGCAGCCGTGGGAGAAAGAACTTTTGAACAAGATATGTGATTCCTTTTATCTTCCTGCATGGTGTTCAACTGCTGAATATGTCAAATTACTGCAGTCCCTCTCTCTCCAGGTAATTTCCAATCTAATAATTCTAGCACTACATACTTTATCACAATTGTCTTACATGACAAATTGTGAGTAGTGAAAAAAAAATAATAGGTTAATATAATACTAACAAATAGCTAATCACAATCTACCATGTAAGATAGTTGTGTCAAAATGTGAATGTGAAGTACTAGCATTATTGTTGCCAACCTAATTGGGTACGACAAGAAGAGCATGGAACACTAGTATTGGAGCCCAAATCATTTATTTAACTCTTCAAATCAAGGCTAAAGTTGATAAGAAAACAAAATACTTTCAAACCTACTTTTGAGTTCTCGTATTGATCAAGTGGCAACTTGCAAGTACTTTTGACAGGTCATTTAAAGTTGTATCTTGTCATTGGAAAACTTCAATTATGTACATGTGACGACAATAAATTTCCTAGTTTGTCTTGGCAGGATATTAAGGCAGAAAATTGGTCTCAGTATGTTGCCCCGTTTTGGCCGGCTGTGATTCGGTCAGTATTGACATGGAAGGGCCTCACATCACTGTTACGAAGTGGTAAGCTTGACAATTCTTGTGGCAGTTAAAATTTAGAGCAACAATAGACACAAAATTTATAAAAATATTTTTTACAACTCACAAGGTCATAAATTATGATAGGAGTAACAACACTTGAGTGTATCACTAACATTTCTTTTATTATACATAAATAAATTTAAAACGGAATTGGTACTCGAAAACACCATTGCTTATTAACAATTTTAAACTTTTACTAACAAAGTTGGCTCTAATACCAGTTTATTGGAATTTGAGTTTAACAAAAGCACATTTGCATAAAATAAGAAATAAAAACATTAACACAAGATGACGAATAATTAAAACGTTTTGACCAACTTTATGCTTACATCCATGTGTTATGCCATAATCTATGTCAAATGATATGGATTACAATGACTCTCAATACAAGCCCAAATCTCGATACACGTAAAACGAAGATTGAATATTAACTCACAAACTATTAAGACTTCAGTAACTCAATTAATGTTTCTTGGTGTTTCTAAAGAATACATCTAGAGTTTAATTTCCACATTCCCAACTATCAAATTATATAGTTATATACCACACTAACTCACAAATTTAACACTTTCATAGACCAAAACTCTAATACACATCATGATGTTCACAACCTAACAAAACAAACAAACTCACAACCAACACATGCAAGAATCTTTTTTCTTTCCACCCAACATAATTATTAAACTACATTTTAAGAAAACTCACTTATATTCTTCTATGAGTTTTCGCCTCTCCTTATATGAAAGAAATTCTTGGACCAAAGCCATTAAACCTATATATATATATATATATATATATATATATATATAAATTATGTTTTACTACTTATTCTTTGGTGAATAAGGAATATAACATTATTTTTTGATAAGCTATATCAGTTATATTTTATTTTAACAATGAATAGAACTGAAATAATAGTTAACCAATTCAAAATACGTATTTGACACAATTCCTACCATATAATTTTGCAATATGTGTTCTGCCCTTGGTCACTATTTTGTTTTGGTACAAAAAGTATTAGCTTTCAGTTAATCCAATTTTGTAGTTTGTGCCTAAGGGGTAAGCTAAATTTGTGCCTAATTTTGAGTGTATCAGGATGGAAAACCATAAAAGGAGCACTGGCAATGCCATTGATGATAGAAGGATTTAAGAAGGATCTAATTAAATTTGCTATCATTACATGCCGAAAGCCTGAATAAGCTTACACAGGAAGCAAGATGCACATGCATGAATAAGGGTTGGCACAGCTGCTACAACCCTTTTTTGTTGTTTCAAAGGGTGTATTTGTTTGGCCTTATAACCCTACTTGAACAGTGTTTCTTTCTGTTCAGCCTTTTCTTCTGTTCTGTAATTGTGTCCCTTGTTGAGGAGGGCCAGTACATAATTTACTAATTGCATTATTGCCATTTCCCTCTATTCTGGATTTCATGATGTGCATGAACCCAAATTTTCTTTCTAAGCTACATTGGTTGCATGCCTATGCAATAATTTCCTGCTCAAGTTTGGGAAATAGCGAACATTATTGTTGCACATAACTATACATACAACTGAAATTGTGTTTGAAAACATGATTTCAGTCCCATGTACATAATGTGCAACTATCATCATTCAATGGAAAGATGCCCACAAAGTTCAACTTGCTTTCTTGTTTTTGACAACCTTCTTTATTGGTGCAAATTGCTTGTGAGTTGTGGCATTCCTTTACTTGGAACATTCTTCACAATGCTCACTAAATTGCGACATGTGTTTCTCCTATGTTTTTTTTCCTAAAATTATGCTATTTGGCAAAAAAATTCCTGCATTTTGTCTTTGTTAGTATATTGAGGGAATATTGATAGAAGGGGTCTATTTGGTATAAGCATAGTAATATTGTATTTAATTTGTGAAAAAAAAAAAAAATAGTTCAAGGGGTCTAAATGCAACAATATAAAAGTTTAGAGGATGTTAATGCGATTCACCACAAAATAAACACTTAAAGGATTGAATTAAAAACAAGTCAAAATTAAAGGTTCTAATCTATAATTTATTAGTCTCAAATAAACAAAATAAGAGCTTGCTTTATTAAATGTTTAATAAATCTCAACACTAAGAACCGAACCACAATGACATAAAACCAACAATTCTAAAGAAAGGGGCTCAAACTTTGTTTAAAATTCAACCTAATCTGGTAACATTCTATCAAGTTCTTTAACTTTCAACTTTATTCTATTCACTCCCTTCATCATTTCTAGTCAAAATCGTGCCATTAGACTCCTCATAAACGATGTAGTTATAATTTTCATTGATTTTCAATATCGAAAAATCTTTTTTTTTTTTTTTTTGTATTTTATTTTAAATAATTGGTTTTAAAATATAATATTTTTTTCATTTTTACTCTCTCTCTCTCTCTCTCTCTCTCCTTCCTTGGAGACAATCTTCCTCAATGTACCCATTTGTGAATTATGTAGACACCTTTATTAAAAGCAACAATAAGGAGATTTGTGGCAAGAACTAAAAGTTTGTTGAGGAGGAGTAAAACCCATCTTGGAGCAGCATCATTGATTAAAATGGTGTTGTTAGGATCAAGAACTCTATATTTGTCTCTAGTAATAGTTATATCAAGGCACTTTAACTTGGAGCGGTAGTGCTCTCTAAAGCTTATACCACAGCTAAATCCAAAGTGGAGCATATCTGAGATAAGATATTTATTTGCTTGATAATTGGGTTGGATTCAGTGAGAAGTGTGGATTCAGGAGTTAAGGATTGTAGGAAAAGTGTGATAAAAAAGATGACTGCGTTGTTGAAGTTGGTGAACATGATTGTCCCTAGCAAACAAATTCTAGTGTGGTAGATGAAGTTTTCGACTTCAAAATTGGTGAAATTGTTTGTAGATCTATGTATTTGGTAGAATTTAGTAATAGATATTTTTTTATAAAAAATTTTGGTTGAATCCATCATCATTTTGCTAGGTTTATTTGTAACCACAATATATATATATATATATATATATATTTTTTTTTTTTATGGGAGTGTTTGAAGATAATGAATTTTGATGTTTTTGTGAAATTTTAGAGATTAGATTGTGTGTAGTAGTTTTTGTATTTAGATTGATTTTTTTTTTTTTTTTTTGGTTAATGGTTTTATTTTTAATAGGTCTGATTTTTCTTTCCCCTAAAATTGAAGCTTCATCGGAATAATTTTCAATCTTAAAAAAAAAAAAAAAAAATCCAAAATAAGAATTTCATTTTTTTAGAGTACAAGATGTTTACAAATATTAAATCTTTTAGAGATGAAGATCTTTAAAAATGCAATGCAAGCAAGACTTTTACTCAAATTTCCCCCTTCTTTTCTTTCTTCTTTCATTTTTTTAAAAATATATCAATTTCTATTTTTCCCCAATTATTAGCATTAGTATTATTATTATTTATTAAATTTAAGAACTTCAAAAATAACAAAATGTCATTGTTTTTATAAAGAACTTAACATCCATTTAATATAGTGAATTAAATGATTGAATTGAATAAAAATAAAAGTTAAAGAACTAAATTGAACGAATAAAAACTTATTGCACTGAATTCTATTTTAAACAAAATTAGAGCATATATATGATTTAACTAAAAAGAAATCATTCATCTTTCTCACAATTATTTCACACCTTTTGTACTTTTAGCCATTTTATTTTTATTTTTAGTAAATTTGTATCCGAATCATCAAGATTTTGGTTTTTGCTTTTTACCATATTCCGGTTGTTGTACATAAAACGCCAAAATAGCATTCACATTTGGGCCCAATTCATTATACAATGGGAAATTCCTAAAATGCCAAGAACCCGTACTGTAGTCTAAATTATCAATGTAGATCCGTCCAGCTATGGCCTGTGGGCCTGTAATGGCCACACAGGTGGAGACCATTTGTAAAAGACAAAAAACCAGTGTTACGTATAGTTTACAAGCTTTTTACTGTTTTTATTTGAGTTCGGCCTCACTCAATTTTTTTACGTATCAATATGATTGAAAATTTACAACATTAGCATATGTGCATATATATATATATATATATATTTATAGACTTTCTCAAAATACAAATCCACACTCTGAGTAACATAGTAGCTTATTCTTTGGAATCTACACAATATGTCATCAATATTTATTTTAATTGGTAAAATTTTTTATAATCAAATAATGAACTTTTGTTTGAATCTTGTTTATACTAAAAATTTATTCATATTTTAATTTGATGATAAAAGATAATAATTATAGAACAGGCGTTATAAATTCAAATCATATTATGTTGATTAAAAACCAGTTTGATATCAATTTAAATTACTTATTAAATTTTAGAAATTTAACCCAGTTAATTAACTTACCTTCAAGCAACACACACCTAACTTTTTGGATATATAAAAATAAAGCTACTGTGAAGCTCACATCACATTATACGAATACAGTGTAAACAACATGCACCTGACCTATAACAAGTCAGACACGTTCATGGAAAGTAAAAAGAAGAGGCAAAAGAAATGAAAAAGTCTGATATCACAACTTGTACTACAACTCGCCCATGTGACAAGTTTCGGTTAGTGGAAGGGTGATGGTGGGTCCATGTGGAGACACCCTACCACCAATCACAACTCATCACATGGGCGAGTTGTGACACAAGTTGTGCCACCAAACCTACTCAAAAGAAACACTGCACGCTATGCAAAAAGTGACTGTGAGGGACCATATGTGAATAAAAATTATTATCATCAAAGTTGTCTCTTGTTATCTATACCAATATTTAAGGGGCCTTCCCTGTTTGGATTCCTCATTTTTTTTTTGTTCAAAAATACCCTTACACTTCTATATTTAAGTAGACACAAAATTAAAGGACAATCCAGTAAAAATACAACTTTAACTCCCATTAAAACATTGCATAAAAAATAAGATCACTTTACTGTAAATTTTCAAATTACTTTATTTACTTATAAATAGGGGCGTCCATACGGCCTGCGGACCCACTCGCGTCCAACCTGTCGCCACTTACTCTAACGACTTCGGCGATCAGATGCGGGTTCTGATTTCTCTAACCCGGCCCTAGTGGGTCGGTTGTCGAGTTTTCATTTCAAAACCAATAAAACTTGACCCAAACCAAAGCTTTAACATTTCTGACGATATATTAAGTATTCCGGACCAAATCTGGCGAGATCTCGTCGAGATCCGTCCAAATCTGGTCCAAATCCTTCGAGATCCGGCCAGATATTGTCGTTATCCGACGAAATCTAGGCTCGATCTCGATGGATCTGGCTAGATTTCGGTCCGATCTCGATGAATCTGACTAGATCTCGGTGGATCCAGCCAGATTTTGGACCCAGTGACAAAACCCGAGACCGACCCGATACAACCCGAAACCAACGAGACCTGAATCGAAAAATCCGACCAGATAGTTCGGTTCGGTTTCGAGTCATATTTTCACCCACCCAAGTCATTCAGGTCAAGTTCGAGTTGGGCATAAACCCAACTCGTGGACAGCCCCACTTGTAAATTACATTTTCAAAATAAAAATTATATATATAAAATAAAAACATGATTTTTTTTTAAAATTAACCCAAAAAAAAAAGAAAGCTTCATTGCACGAGCTACTGTTGATTTTCAAATTATTTTATCAATTTATAAATTAAATTCTCAAAATAAAAAATTATATATAAAACTAAAAACACAGGTTTTTTATTTTTTAAATTAAAAAAAAAAAAAAAATCACCGCTCACGCGAAACGCGTGCGATGAGGCTAGTAACATATTATCCTTTTTATCAAGGGAATGGAAATGAGAAACGTTTAAATTAGAGGACTCAATTTATAATTTTTTTTTTAACAAAATACAATTTGTAATTTATCTTTATCTTTATTTTTGAATATACACATTACCCTCAAATGTACATTGTATATTACAACCTCATTCACTCTTTTTTGCATGTATATATGTTTGTTTTTCAAAAAAGAAAAGATAATCGGCCTATATTCCTTAAAATGATATGTTTAGTGTACTATAGTTTGCCTCACATTTCTTTAAAAGTCACATTAGATTTTGAGTGAAGTTTCTTGTGTGACTTTGTGTTTGAAGACCATTCTCTCTTCCTTGTTTGTGACATGTGTGTCTGTTTCTAAAAAAAAAAGAAAAAAGACATTAACATGTGGGTGTTTGTTTCTAAAAAAGAGAGTAATTGTCAAAAATTTATCTCTACTTAAAAAATTTCTATATTGGTTTTCTAGCGATGTTTGTATTGTGTCTTTATATTAAAACTCAATTTTCACTCTCCTGTGTGTGGACTAAAATAGGTCTTTCTTTTATATATATAACATGAACGAAATTACCTTTATATGAGTGATAAATGCGTTTTAGAAATTTGAGTAAATTGCATTTTTCTACGCTAAACTATAGGGTACTTTACTTATTTATTTCTACCCTGTCACTTATTTCGTAAAATTGTGCTGTTATGATACTTATATATTGTCTCCATTTTGTTATGCTTAATGGTTGCAAAGGACGAGGGAGGATTTAACATTGATAAGAAATATGAAAAGGGACCATCTTGATGGGGAGAGATTCGACCCGAATGGAGCATGTGTGGACATGGAACAATGCAATTTCCAATTGATTTGTTGAATAAGACGGTTGAAGTGGATTCCTATTTGGGGAGACTTAAGAGGAGTTACAAGACCGCTTATGCAAAGAGAGAGAGAAAGATTAGATCAATCCCATCATACTTAATTATATGGGCCAAACCGTTGACTATTAAACATTCTCTAATAAGGACAAAGTGAAGTTATATACATGGGTCCTTCAATCATTTCATTGTTAAATACATTCCGGCCTAAAAGTTTTAGAGGCCTAAGGCGGAATTTTCAAAGCAGGACACGGCCAGATTTCGGCCCCGGTAATAAAACCCGAGACCGACCCGATAAACCTGAAAATGATGAGGCTCGAACTAAAAAATTTGACCAGATAGTTCAGGTCGGTTTCGAGTCATATGTTCACCCACCCAGTCATTTAGGTCGAGTCCTGGTTGGGAACAAACCCAACCTGGCCCGACCTATGGACAGCCCAACTTATAAATTAGATTTTCAAAATAAAAATTATATAGGTAAAATAATAACACTGTTTTTTTTTTTTTTTAATTAAAAACAAAAAGATTCACCACACGCGCTACTGTTGATTTTCTAATTACTTTATCCACTTATAAGTTAAATTCTCAAAATGAAAAATTATATATATAAAATAAAAACACCAATTTTTTTTCTTTTAATTTAAAAAAAAAAAAAAAAAAGCCTCATCGCTCGCGCGAAGCTCGTGTGATGAGGCTAGTAAAATATTGTCCTTTTTATCAACGGAATGAAAATGAGAAACATTTGAATTCGAGGATTCAATTTATAATTGTTTTTTAATGAAATACAATTTGAAATTTATCTTTACTTTTTTTTCTTAATATACACATTACCCTTAAATGTACACTGTATGTTACAACCCCATTCACTGTTTTTTACATGTATATGTTTGCTTTTCAAAAAAGAAAAGATGATTGGCCAATAGTTCTTAAAATGATATGTTGAGTGTACTATGGTTTGCCCCACATTTCTTTAAAAGTCACTTTGGATTTTGTGAGAAGTTTCTTGCGTGACTTTGTGTTAGAAGACCATTCTCTCTCTCTTTTTTGTGACATGTGTGTCTATTTCTAAAAAAAAAAAAGAGAAAAGAAATTAACATGTGTGTGTTTGTTTCTAAAAAAAAAGAGTAACCGTCTAATATTTAACTCTCCTTAAAAAATCTACTATATTGATTTTTTAGGGAAGTTTGTATTGTGTCTTTATATTAAAGCACATTTTTCTCTCTCCTGTGTGTGGACTAAAATAGGTCTTTCTTTTATATATATATCATGAACAAAATTACCTTTACATGTGTAATAAATGCGTTTTATAAATTTGAGTAAATTGTATTTTTCTACGCTAAACTATAGGGTACTTTAGTTTTGCCTTTTTTTTTTTTTTTTTTTAAACTTAAAGTTTTAGCCGTTAGACCCTGCCACTTATTTCGTAAAATTGTGCTGTTATGATACTTATATATTGTCTCCATCCTGTTATGCTTAATGGTTGCAGAGGATGAGGGAGAATTTAACTATGATGAGAAATGTGAAAAGGGACCAGCTCGATGGGGAGAGATTCGAACCGAATGGAGAAGGTGTGGACATGGAACAATGCAATCTCCAATTGATTTGTTGAATAAGAGGGTGGAAGTGGTTTCCTATTTGGGGAGACTTAAGAGTAGTTACAAGTCCGCTTATGCAAATAGAGAAAGAAAGATTAGTTCAACCCCATCATACTTAATTATATGGGTCACACCATTGACTATTAAACATTCTCTAATAAGGACAAAGTAAAGTTATATACATGGGTCCTTCAATCATTTCACTGCTAAATACAGGCTGGCCCAAAGGTTTTAGAGGCCAAAGGCAAAATTTTCAAAGCCAGATCTGGCCTAATTTTGGCCTCAATGATAAAACCCGAGACCGACCTGAAAAAATCCGAAAACGATGAGACTCGAACTGAAAAATCCGACAAGATAGTTCAGGTCAATTTTGGGTAATATTTTCACCCACTTGAGTCATTCAGGTCGAGTCCTAGTTGGGAACAAACCTGACCCATAGACAGCCCTACTTATAAATTAGATTTTCAAAATAAAATTATATTTGTAAAATAAAAGCACTGTTTTTTTCTTATATAATTAAAAACAAAAAGATTCACCACACGCTCTACTGTTGATTTTCTAATTACTTTATCCACTTATAAGTTAAATTCTCAAAATGAAAAATTATATATATAAAATAAAAACACCAATTTTTTTTTCTTTTAATTAAAAAAAAAAAAAAGCCTAATCGCTCGTGCGAAGCTCGTGTGATGAGGCTAGTAAAATATTGTCCTTTTTATCAACGAAATGAAAACGAGAAGCATTTCAATTAGAGGATTCAATTTATAATTTTTTTTTTTTAATGAAATACAATTTGTAATTTATCTTTACTTTTCTTTTTAAATATACACATTACTCTTAAATGTACACTGTATGTTACAACCCCATTCACTCTTTTTTACATGTATATGTTTGTTTTTCAAAAAAGAAAAGATAATTGGCCAATATATCTTAAAATGATATGCTGAGTGTACCATGGTTTGCCCCACATTTCTTTAAAAGTCATTTTGGATTTTGTGAGAAGTTTATTGTGTGACTTTGTGTTAGAAGACCATTCTCTCTCTCTTTTTTGTGACATATGTGTCTATTTCTAAAAAAAACGAAAAAATAAATCAACATGTGTGTGTTTGTTTCTAGAAAAAGAGAGTAATTGTCGAATATTTAACTCTCCTTAAAAAATCTACTATATTGATTTTCTAGTGAAGTTTGTATTGTGTCTTTATATTAAAGCACATTTTTCTCTCTCCTGTGTGGGGACTAAAATAGGTCTTTCTTTTATATATATAACATGAACAAAATTAGCTTTACATATGTAATAAATGCGTTTTATAAATTTGAGTAAATTGTATTTTTCTACGCTAAACTATAGGGTACTTTAGTTCTGCCTTTTTTTTCTTAACTTAAAGTTTTAGCGGTTAGACCCTATCACTTATTTCGTAAAATTGTGCTGTTATGATACGTATATATTGTCTCCATCTTGTTATGCTTAATGGTTGCAGAGGATGAGGGAGAATTTAACTATGATGAGAAATGTGAAAAGGGACCATCTCGATGGGGAGAGATTCGAACCGAATGTAGCATGTGTGGACATGGAACAGTGCAATCTCCAATTGATTTGTTGAATAAGAGGGTTGAAGTGGTTTCCTATTTGGGGAGACTTAAGAGTAGTTACAAGTCTGCTTATGCAAATAGAGAAAGAAAGATTAGTTCAATCCCATTATACTTAATTACATAGGTCACACCATTGACTATTAAACATTCTCTAATAAGGACAAAGTAAATTCATATACATGGGTCCTTCAATCATTTCACTGCTAAATACAGGCCGGCCGAAAGGTTTTAGAGGCCAAAGGCGAAATTTTCAAAGCTAGATCTGGCCAGATTTGGGCCTTAATGATAAAACCCGAGACCGACCCAAAAAAACCCGAAAACGATGAGACTCGAACTGAAAAATCCTACAAGATAGTTCGGGTTGATTTCGGGTAATATTTTCACCCACTTTAGTCATTCAAGTCGAGTCCTGGTTAGGAACAAACCTAGCCCGTAGACAGCCCTACTTATAAATTAGATTTTTAAAATAAAAATTATATTTGTAAAAAAAAAACACTATTTTTTTTTTTATAATTAAAAACAAAAAGATTCACCACACGCGCTACTGTTGATTTTCTAATTACTTTATCCACTTATAAGTTAAATTCTCAAAATGAAAAATTATATATATAAAATAAAAACACCAATTTTTTTCTTTTAATCTAAAAAAAAAAAAAAAAAAAACAAAAAAGCCTCATCGCTCGCGCGAAGCTCGTGTGATGAGGCCAGTAAAATGTTGTCCTTTTTAGCAACGGAATGAAAATGAGAAACATTTGAATTAGAGGATTCAATTTATAATTGTTTTTTTAATCAAATACAATTTGTAATTTATCTTTACTTTTCTTTTTAAATATACACATTACCCTTAAATGTACACTATATGTTACAACCCCATTCACTCCTTTTTACATGTATATGTTTGTTTTTCAAAAAAGAAAAGACAATTGGCCAATATTTCTTAAAATGATATGTTGAGTGTACTATGGTTTGCCCCACATTTCTTTAAAAGTCATTTTGGATTTTGTGAGAATTTTCTTGTGTGACTTTGTGTTAGAAGACCATTCTCACTCTCTTTTTTGTGACATGTGTGTCTATTTCAAAAAAAGTAAAGAAAAAAGAAATTAACATGTGTGTGTTTGTTTCTAAAAAAAAGAGAGTAATTGTCTAATATTTAACTCTCCTTAAAAAATCAACTATATTGATTTTTTAGGGAAGTTTGTATAGTGTCTTTATATTAAAGCACATTTTTCTCTCTACTGTGTGTGGACTAAAATGGGTCTTTATTTTATATATATGACATGAACAAAATTACCTTTTCATGTGTAATAAATGCGTATTATAAATTTGAGTAAATTGTATTTTTCTACGCTAAACTATAGGGTACTTTATTTCTGCCTTTTTTTTTTTCTTAACATAAAGTTTTAGCCGTTAGACCCTGTCACTTATTTCGTAAAATTGTGCTATTATGATACTTATATATTGTCTCCATCCTGTTATGCTTAATGGTTGCAGAGGATGAGGGAGAATTTAACTATGATGAGAAATGTGAAAGGGGACCATCTTGATGGGGAGATATTCGAACCGAATGGAGCATGTGTGGACATGGAACAATGCAATCTCCAATTGATTTGTTGAATAAGAGGGTTGAAGTGGTTTCCTATTTGGGGAGACTTAAGAGTAGTTACAAGTCTGCTTATGCAAATAGAGAAAGAAAGATTAGTTCAACCCCATCATACTTAATTATATGGGCCACACCATTGACTATTAAACATTCTTTAATAAGGACAAAGTAAAGTTATATACATGGGTCCTTCAATCATTTCAGTGCTAAATACAGGCCGGCCCAAAGGTTTTAGAGGCCAAAGGAGAAATTTTCAAAGCCAGATCTGGCCAGCTTTTGGCCTCAATGATAAAACCCGAGACCGACCCGAAAAAACGCGAAAACGATGAGACTCGAATTGAAAAATCCGACAAGATAGTTCAGGTCGATTTCGTGTAATATTTTCACCCACTTGAGTCATTCAGGTCGAGTTGTGGTTGGGGACAAACCTGACCCGTAGATAGCCCTACTTATAAATTAGATTTTCAAAATAAAAATGATATATATATATATATAATTAAAGCACTGTTTTAAAAAAAAAAAAATTAAAAACAAAAAGATTCATCGCCCGTGCTACTGTTGATTTTCTAATTAATTTATCCACTTATAAGTTAAATTCTCAAAATAAAAAATTATATATATAAAATAGAAACACCGATTTTTTTATATTAAAAAAAAAAGCCTCATCGCTCGCGCGAAGCTCGTGTGATGAGGCTAGTAACAGATTGTCCTTTTTATCTATGGAATGAAAATAAGAAACATTTGAAATAGAGGATTCAATTTATAATTGTTTTTTAATCAAATACAATTTGTAATTTATCTTTAATTTTCTTTTTAAATATACACATTACCCTCAAATGTACACTGTATGTTACAACCTAATTCACTCTTTTTTAAATATATATGTTTGTTTTTCAAAAAAAGAAATGATAATTGGCCAATATTTCTTAAAATGATATGTTGAGTGTACTGTGGTTTGCCTCACATTTCTTTAAAAGTCACTTTGGATTTTGCGAGAAGTTTGTTGTGTAACTTTGTGTTAGAAGACCATTCTCACTCTCTTGTTTGTGACATGTGTGTCTGTTTCTAAAAGGAAGAAAAAAGAAATTAACGTGTGTGTGTTTGTTTCTTAAAAAAAGAGTAATTGTCTAATATTTAACTCTCCTTAAAAAATCTACTATACTGATTTTTTAGTGAAGTTTGTATTGTGTGTTTATATTAAAACACATTTTTCTCTCTCCTGTGTGTGGACTAAAATAGGTCTTTCTTTTATATACATAACATGAACAAAATTACCTTTACATATGTAATAAATGCGTTTTATAAATTTGAGTAAATTGTCTTTTTCTACGCTGAACTATAGGGTACTTTATTTCTGCTTTTTTTTTTTTTTTTTACTTAAAGTTTTAGCTGTTAGACTCTGTCACTTATTTCTTAAAATTGTGCTGTTATGATATTTATATATTGTCTCCATCTTGTTATGCTTAATGGTTGCAGAGGATAATGGAGAATTTAACTATGATCAGAAATTTGAAAAGGGACCGTCTTGATGGGGAGAGATTTGAACTAAATGGAGCATGTGTGGATATGGAACAATGCAATCTCTAATTGATTTGTTGAATAAGAGGGTTGAAGTGATTTCCTATTTGGGGAGACTTAAGAGTAGTTACAAGTCCGCTTACGCAAATAGAGAAAGAAAGATTAGTTCAACCCCATCATACTTAATTATATGGGTCACACCATTGGCTATTAAACATTCTCTAATAAGGACAAAGTAAAGTTATATACATGGGTCCTTCAATCATTTCATTGCTAAATACAGGCGGGCCCAAAGCTTTTAGAGGCCAAAGGCGAAATTTTGAAAGCCAGATCCGACCAGATTTTGGCCTCGATGATAAAACCCGAGACTGACCCAAAAAAAACCTGAAAACGACGAGACTCGAACTGAAAAATCTGACAAGATAGTTCGGGTCAATTTCGGTTTATATTTTCACCCACTTGAATAATTCAGGTCGAGTCCTGGTTGGGAACAAACCTAACCCGTAGACAGCCCTACTTATAAATTAGATTTTCAAAATAAAAATGATATATATAAAATAAAAGCACTGTTTAAAAAAAAATTTAAAAACAAAAAGATTCATCGCACGTGCTACTGTTGATTTTCTAACTAATTTATCCACTTATAAGTTAAATTCTCAAAATAAAAAATTATATATATAAAATAAAAACATCGATTTTTTTATATTAAAAAAAAAGCCTCTGTGCTCGTGCAAAGCTTGTGTGATGAGGCTAGTAACATATTGTCCTTTTTATCAATAGAATGAAAATGAGAAACATTTGAATTAGAGGATTCAATTTATAATTGTTTTTTAATGAAATACAATTTGTAATTTACCTTTTTTTTTTTTTTTTTAAATATACCCGGTACCCTCAAATGTACACTGTATGTTACAACCTCATTCACTTTTCTTTACATGTATATGTTTGCTTTTCAAAAAAGAAAAGAGAATTGGCCAATATTTCTTAAAATGATATGTTGAGTGTACTATGGTTTGCCTCACATTTCTTTAAAAGTCATTTTGGATTTTGTGAGAAGTTTCTTGTGTGACTTTGTGTTAGAAGAGCATTCTCTCTCTTGTTTGTGACATGTGTGTCTGTTTCTAAAAGAAAGAAAAAAGAAATTAACATGTGTGTGTTTGTTTCTAAAAAAAAAAAGAGTAATTGTCTAATATTTAACTCTCCTTAAAAAAATCTACTATATTGATTTTTTAGTGAAGTTCGTATTATGTCTTTATATTAAAACTCCATTTTCTCTCTCCTGTTTGTGAACTAAAAGAGGTCTTTCTTTTATATATATAACATGAACAAAATTACCTTTACATGTGTAATAAATGTGTTTTAGAAATTTGAGTAAATTGTATTCATCTACGCTAAACTATAGGGTACTTTATTTCTGCCTTTTTTTTATTCTTAACTTAAAGTTTTAGCCGTTAGACCTTGTCACTTATTTCGTAAAATTGTGCTGTTATGATACTTATATATTGTCTCCATCCTGTTATGCTTAATGGTTGCAGAGGATGAGGGAGAATTTAACTATGATGAGAAATGTGAAAGGGGACCATCTCGGTGGGGAGAGATTCGAACCGAATGGAGCATGTGTGGACATGGAACAATGCAATCTCCAATTGATTTGTTGAATAAGAGGGTTGAAGTGGTTTCCTATTTGGGGAGACGTAAGAGTAGTTACAAGTCCGCTTATGCAAATAGGGAAAGAAACATTAGTTCAACCCTATCATACTTAATTATATGGGTCAGACCATTGACTATTAAACATTCTTTAATAAGGACAAAGTAAAGTTATATACATGGGTCCTTCAATCATTTTAGTGCTAAATACAGGCCGGCCCAAAGGTTTTAGAGGCCCAAGGAGAAATTTTCAAAGCCAGATCTGGCCAGATTTTGGCCTCAATGATAAAACCTGAGACCGACCCGAAAAAAAGCGAAAACGATGAGACTCAAATTGAAAAATCCGACAAAGTAGTTCGGGTTGATTTCGTGTAATATTTTCACCCACTTGATTCATTCAGGTCGAGTTGTGGTTGGGGACAAACCTGACCCGTAGATAGCCCTACTTATAAATTAGATTTTCAAAATAGAAATGATATATATTAAATTAAAGCACTGTTTTAAAAAAAAAAAATTAAAAACAAAAAGATTCATCGCTCGTGCTACTGTTGATTTTCTAATTAATTTATCCACTTATAAGTTAAATTCTCAAAATAAAAAATTATATATATAAAATAAAAACACCGATTTTTTTTATATTAAAAAAAAAAGCCTCATCGCTCGTGCGAAGCTCGTGTGATGAGGCTAGTAACAGATTGTCCTTTTTATCTTCGGAATGAAAATAAAAAACATTTGAAATAGAGGATTCAATTTGTAATTGTTTTTTAATCAAATACAATTTGTAATTTATATTTATTTTTCTTTTTAAATATACACATTACCCTCAAATGTACACCGTATGTTACAACCTCATTCACTCTTTTTTACATATATATGTTTGTTTTTCAAAAAAGAAATGATAATTGGCCAATATTTCTTAAAATGATATGTTGAGTGTACTATGGTTTGCCTCACATTTCTTTAAAAGTCACTTTGGATTTTGTGAGAAGTTTCTTGTGTAACTTTGTGTTAGAAGACCATTCTCTCTCTCTTGTTTGTGACATGTGTGTTTGTTTCTAAAAGGAAGAAAAAAGAAATTAACGTGTGTGTGTTTGTTTCTAAAAAAAAGAGTAATTGTCTAATATTTAACTCTCCTTAAAAAATCTACTATACTGATTTTTTAGTGAAGTTTGTATTGTGTGTTTATATTAAAACACATTTTTCTCTCTCCTGTGTGTGGACTAAAATAGGTCTTTCTTTTATATATATAACATGAACAAAATTACCTTTACATATGTAATAAATGCGTTTTATAAATTTGAGTAAATTGTATTTTTCTATGCTGAACTATAGGGTACTTTATTTCTGCTTTTTTTTTTTTTTACTTAAAGTTTTAGCCGTTAGACTCTGTCACTTATTTCGTAAAATTGTGCTGTTATGATATTTATATATTGTCTCCATCTTGTCATGCTTAATGATTGCAGAGGATAGGGGAGAATTTAACTATGATCAGAAATTTGAAAAGGGACTGTCTTGATGGGGAGAGATTTGAACTAAATGGAGCATGTGTGGATATGGAACAATGCAATCTCTAATTGATTTGTTGAATAAGAGGGTTGAAGTGATTTCCTATTTGGGGAGACTTAAGAGTAGTTACAAGTCCGCTTATGCAAATAGAGAAAGAAAGATTAGTTCAACCCCATCATACTTAATTATATGGGTCACACCATTGGCTATTAAACATTCTCTAATAAGGACAAAGTAAAGTTATATACATGGGTCCTTCAATCATTTCATTGCTAAATACAGGCAGGCCCAAAGGTTTTAAAGGCCAAAGGTGAAATTTTGAAAGCCAGATCCGGCCAGATTTTGGCCTCGATGATAAAACCCGAGACTGACCCGAAGAAAACCCGAAAACGACGAGACTCGAACTGAAAAATCTGACAAGATAGTTCGGATCAATTTTGGGTAATATTTTCACCCACTTGAATAATTCAGGTCGAGTCCTGGTTGGGAACAAACCTAACCCGTAGACAGCCCTACTTATAAATTAGATTTTCAAAATAGAAATGATATATATAAAATAAAAGCACTGTTTAAAAAAAAAAAATTAAAAACAAAAAGATTCATCGCACGTGCTACTGTTGATTTTCTAACTAATTTATCCACTTATAAGTTAAATTCTCAAAATAAAAAATTATATATATAAAATAAAAACATCAATTTTTTAATATTAAAAAAAAAAAGCCTCTATGCTCGTGCAAAGCTTGTGTGATGAGGCTAGTAACATATTGTCCTTTTTATCAACGAAAAGAAAATGAGAAACATTTGAATTAGAGGATTCAATTTATAATTGTTTTTTAATGAAATACAATTTGTAATTTACCTTTTTTTTTTTTTTTAAATATACACAGTACCCTCAAATGTACACTGTATGTTACAACCTCATTCACTTTTTTTTACATGTATATGTTTGCTTTTCAAAAAAGAAAAGATAATTGGCCAATATTTCTTAAAACGATATGTTGAGTGTACTATGGTTTGCCTCACATTTCTTTAAAAGTCATTTTGGATTTTGTGAGAAGTTTCTTGTGTGACTTTGTGTTAGAAGACTATTCTCTCTCTTGTTTGTGACATGTGTGTCTGTTTCTAAAAGAAAGAAGAAAGAAATTAACATGTGTGTGTTTGTTTCTAAAAAAAGAAAGAGTAATTGTCTAATATTTAACTCTCCTTAAAAAAATCTACTATATTGAAGTTTTTAGTGAAGTTCGTATTATGTCTTTATATTAAAACTCCATTTTCTCTCTCCTGTTTGTGAACTAAAATAGGTCTTTGTTTTATGTATATAACATGAACAAAATTACCTTTACATGTGTAATAAATGTGTTTTAGAAATTTGAGTAAATTGTATTCTTCTACGCTAAACTATAGGGTACTTTATTTCTGCTTTTTTTTTTTTTTTTTTTTTTGTTAAAGTTTTTGCCGTTAGACCTTGTTACTTATTTCGTAAAATTGTGTTGTTATGAAACTTATATATTGTCTCCATCTTGTTGTGCTTAATGGTTGTAGAGGATGAGGGAGAATTTAAGTGTGATGAGAAATGTGAAGTGAGACCGTCTCGATGGGGAGAGATTCGAACCGAATGGAGCATGTGTGGACATGGAACAATGCAATCTCCAATTGATTTGTTGAATAAGAGGGTTGAAGTGGTTTCCTATTTGGGGAGACTTAAGAGGAGTTACAAGCCCGCTTATGCAAAGAGAGAGGGAAAGATTAGTTGAACCCCATAATACTTAATTATATGGGTCACACCATTGACTATTAAACATTCTCTAATAAGGACAAAGTCAAGTTATATACATGGGTCCTTCAATCATTTCATTGTTAAATACAAGCTGGCCTAAAGGTTTTAGAAGCCAAAGGCAAAATTTTCGATGCCAAATCTGGCCATATTTCGGCCCCAATTATAAAACTTGAGACTGACTTGATAAAACCCAAAAACGACGAGACTCGAACTGAAAAATCCCACAAGATAGTTCGGGTCGGTTTCGAGTCATATTTTCACCTACCCGAGTCATTCAGGTTGAGTTTGGGTTGGGAACAAACCCAACCCAACTCGATCCGTGGATTGTTCTACTTATAAATCAAATTTTCAAAATAAAAATTATATATATAAAATAAAAACATTGTTTTTTTTTTTTTTTTTTAAAAGTTTAAATCAAAAAATTTTATCCCATGCTCTACTGTTGATTTTCAAATTACTTTATCCACTTATAAGTTAAATTCTCGAAATAGAAAATTATATATATAAAATAAAAGCCCCGATTTATTTTTAAATTAAAAAAAAATAGCCTCATTGCTCACGCGTAGCTCGTGTGATGAGGCTAGTAACATATTGCTCTTTTTATCAAGAGAATGATAATGAGAAACATTTAAATTAGAGGATTCAATTTATAATTGTTTTTTTATTGATATACAATTTGTAATTTATCTTTATTTTTATTTTTAAATATACACATTATCCTCAAATGTACACTATATGTTACAACCCCATTCTCACTTTTTTGCATGTATATGTTTGTCTTCAAAAGAGAAAAGATAATTGGCGAATATTGCTTAAAATGATATTTTGAGTGTACTATAGTTTGTCTCACATTTCTTTAAAAGTCACTTTGGATTTTGAGAGAAGTTTCTTGTGTGATTTTGTGTTAGAAGACCATTCTCTCTCTCTTGTTTGTGACGTGTGTCTATTTCTAAAAGAAAAAAAAAAGAAAAAAGAAATTAACATATGTGTGTTTGTTTCTAAAAAAAAGAGTTAACGGTCTAATATTTATCTTTCCTTAAAAAATTTACTATATTGATTTTTTAGTGAAGTTTGTATTGTGTCTTTATATTAAAACACATTTTTCTCTCTCCTGTTTGTGGACTAAAATAGGTCTTTCTTATATATATATAACATGAACAAAATTACCTCTACATTTGTAATAAATGTGTTTTAGAAATTTGAGTAAATTGCATTTTTCTACGCTAAACTATAGGGTACTTTATTTCTACTTTTTTTTTTTTTTTTAACTTATACTTTTAGCCGTGAGACCCTGTCACTTATTTCGTAAAATTATGATGTTATGATATTTATATATTGTCTCCATCTTGTTATGCTTAATGGTTGCAGAGGATGAGGGAGAATTTAACTATGATGTTAAATGTGAAAGGGGACCGTCTCAATGGGGAGAGATTCGAACCGAATGGAGCATGTGTGGACATGGAACAATGCAATCTCCAATTGATTTGTTGAATAAGAGGGTTGAAGTGGTTTCCTATTTGGGGAGACTTAAGAGTGGTTACAAGTCCGCTTATGCAAATAGAGAAAGAAAGATTAGTTCAACCCCATCATACTTAATTATATGGGTCACACCGTTGACTATTAAACATTCTCTAATAAGGACAAAGTAAAGTGATATACATGGGTCCTTCAATCATTTCATTGTTAAATACAGGCCGGCCCAAAGGTTTTAGAAGCCAAAGGCGAAATTTTCAAAACCAGATCCTGCCAAATTTCGGCCCCAGTGATAAAACTCAAGACCAACCCGATAAAACCCAAAAACGACAAGACTCAAACTGAAAAATCCGACAAGATAGTTTGGGTCGGTTTCGGGTCATATTTTCACCCACCCGAGTCATTTAGGTCGTGTCTTGGTTAGGAACAAACTCGATTCGGCCTGACCCATGGACAGCCCTACTTATAAATTAGATTTTGAAAATAAAAATGATATATATAAAATAAAAACACTATTTTTTTTAAATTAAAAAAAAAAAAAAGATTCATCACACGCTCTATTGTTGATTTTCTAATTACTTTATCCACTTATAAGTTAAATTCTCAAAATAAAAATTATATATATAAATTAAAAACACTGATTTTTTTATATTAAAAAAAAAAGCCACATGGCTCGCGTGAAGCTCATGTGATGAGGCTAGTAATATATTGTTCTTTTTATCATGGGAATGAAAGTGAGAAACATTTTAATTAGAGGATTCAATTTATAATTGTTTTTTAATGAAATACAGTTTGTAATTTATCTTTATTTTTATTTTTAAATATACACATTACCCTCAAATGTACACTGTATGTTACAACCCCATTCACTCTCTTTTACATGTACATGTTTGTTTTTCAAAAAAGAAAAGATAATTGGCCAATATTTCTTAAAATGATATGTTGAGTGTGCTATAGTTTGCCACACATTTCTTTAAAAGTCAATGTGGATTTTGAGAGAAGTTTCTTGTGTGACTTTGTGTTAGAAGACCATTCTCTCTCTCTTTTTTGTGACATGTGTGTCTATTTCTAAAAAAAAGAAAAAGGAAATTAACATGTGTGTGTTTGTTTCTAAAAAAAAGAGTGATTGTCTAACATGTATCTCTCCTTAAAAAATCTACTATATTGATTTTTTAGTGAAGTTCGTATTGTGTCTTTATATTAAAACTCCATTTTCTCTCTCCTGTGTGTGAACTAAAATAGGTCTTATATATATAACATGAACAAAATTACCTTTATATGTGTAATAAATGTGTTTTAGAAATTTGAGTAAATTGTATTTTTCTATGCTAAACTATAGGGCACTTTATTTCTGCTTTTTTTTTTTTTTTTTACTTAAAGTTTTTGCCGTTAGACCTTGTCACTTATTTCGTAAAATTGTGTTGTTATGAAACTTATATATTGTCTCCATCTTGTTATGCTTAATGGTTGTAGAGGATGAGGGAGAATTTAAGTATGATGAGAAATGTGAAGAGGGACCGTCTCAATGGGGAGAGATTCGAACCGAATGGAGCATGTGTTGACATGGAACAATGCAATCTCCAATTGATTTGTTGAATAAGAGGGTTGAAGTGGTTTCCTATTTGGGGAGACTTAAGAGGAGGTACAAGCCCGCTTATGCAAAGAGAGAGGGAAAGATTAGTTGAACCCCATAATACTTAATTATATGGGTCACACCATTGACTATTAAACATTCTCTAATAAGGACAAAGTCAAGTTATATACATGGGTCCTTCAATCATTTCATTGTTAAATACAGGCCGACCCAAAGGTTTTAGTGGCCTAAGGCAAAATTTTCAAAGCCGGGTTCGGCCAGATTTCAGCCCCAATGATAAAACCTGAGACTAACCCGATAAAACCCAAAATCGATGAGACCCGAACTGAAAAATCTGACCAGATAGTTTAGGTCGGTTTCGGGTCATATTTTCACCCACCCAAGTCGTTCAGGTTGAGTCCGGGTTAGGAACAAACCCAACCCGACCCAACCTGTGGATTGTTCTACTTATCAATTAGATTTTCAAAATAAAAATTATATATATATATATAATAAAAACACTGTTTTTTTTTTTTTTAAAGTTTAAATCAAAAAGTTTTATCCCACGCTCTACTTTTGATTTTCTAATTACTTTATCCACTTATAAACTAAATTCTCAAAATAAAAAATTATATATATATATATATATATATAAAATAAAAACACAGATTTTTTTATATTAAAAAAAAAGCCTCATTGCTCGCGCGAAGCTCATGTGATGAGGCTAATAACATATTGTCCTTTTTATCAACAGAATAAAAATAAGAAACGTTTAAATTAGTGGATTCAATTTATAATTGTTTTTTTTAATGAAATACAATTTGTAATTTATCTTTATTTTTCTTTTTAAATATATACATTACCCTCAAATGTACACTGTATGTTACAACCCCATTCACTCTTTTTTACATGTATATGTTTGTTTTTCAAAAAAGAAAAGACAATTGGCCAATATTGCTTAAACTGGTATGTTGAGTGTACTATAGTTTGCCTCACATTTCTTTAAAAGTCACTTTGGATTTTGAGTGAAGTTTCTTCTGTGACTTTGTGTTAAAAGACCATTCTCTCTCTCTTGTTTGTGACATGTGTGTCTGTTTCTAAAAAAAAAAAGAATAAAGAAATTAACATGTGTGTGTTTTTTTTTAAGAAAAGAGTAATTGTCTAATATTTTTCTCTCAAAAAATTTACTATATTGATTTTTTAGTGAAGTTTGTATTGTGTCTTTATATTAAAACTCCATTTTCTCTCTCCCGTGTATGGACTAAAATAGGTCTTTCTTTTATATATATAACATGAACAAAATTACCTTCACATGTATAATAAATGTGTTTTAGAAATTTGAGTTAATTGTCTTTTTCTACGCTAAACTATAGGGTACTTTGTTTCTCCTTTTTTTTTTTTACTTGAAGTTTTTGCCGTTAGACCCTGTCACTTATTTCGTAAAATTGTGTTGTTATGATACTTATATATTTTCTCCTTCTTGTTATGCTTAATGGTTGAAGAGGATGAGGGAGAATTTAACAATGATGAGAAAAGTGAAACGGAACTGTCTCGATGGGGAGAGATTCAACCTGAATGGAGCATGTGTGGACATGGAACAATGCAATCTCCAATTGATTTGTTGAATAAGAGGTTTGAAGTGGTGTCCCATTTGGGGAGACTTAAGAGGAGTTACAAGCCCGCCTATGCAAAGAGAGAGAGAGAAAGATTAGTTCAACCCCATCATACTTAATTATATGGGTTGCACCATTGACTATTAAACATTCTCTAATAAGTACAAGGCCAAGTTATATTCATGGGTCCTTCAATCATTTCATTGTTAAATACAGGCCAGCCCAAAGGCTTCATGTGCACCCCAGTTACGAGAAGGTTGAAACTCGTTGCGGCAGCAGAGACACGTGCGATGAAAGTGGCCGAGGACAGTGAGCTGAAGAAGGGCATAGCAGAGTTCTACGACGAGTCGTCTGGCGTGTGGGAGGACATATGGGGGGACCACATGCACCATGGGTTCTACGACCCGGATTCAACTGTAGATGTTTTAGGTCACCGGGCTGCCCAAATCCGTATGATCGATGAAGCGCTCGGATTCGCAGGGGTTTCGGGTTGGTTCCTCTCACTCATTCACTCACTCACTCTTATGCAATCAGCTAGGAGCTAGCTCCAACTTTTAAATTCAATTTTCAAAGCTAATGTTAGTACTTACTGATGACTTTTTTTTTTTTTGAGAAGACAGAGATGACTATGTTGGTGTTTGTGTTTCCCATGCAACATGCGCATGCAGTGGGGTTTTTTTTCATTTAGCTCATGACTCATGAGCTTGTAGTAGTTCTAAGTTCATTAAAAAGTTAAATAGGAAAAGTAACTATTTTTGTTTTTTTGACAGATTTTTAAATTTTTTATAAAAGTGATATTAATTTTAAAAAAAAGTTATTTATGAATAAATATGTGTGTTCACTGTTCAACCAAGTATTTACATTTGATGATAGCCAGAAAATAGAAGAAAAAGAGATACTTTTTGATGGAAGTGTACGTTCATAGGTAAGTAGGTTAGGTGTGTGGCTATTTTTTGAGTTTGTGAAGAACGTGATAAATGCATGGTACATACGTTCAATAACAGTAGCATTTATGGCAGACTCAGGAAGGAGAGTCATGTCATGAAAAATTATAAGTTTATTTGCAAAGGTTTTTTAAATTGATATGATACCGATTATACTAAGGAATTCAAATAATATTATGCCGTAGTGACACTAATTTTATTCAATGTCACATTAAATTGTAAATTCTTCTGCAGTAATAATTTTAACATTTTCTTTTATCAAATTATTATGGTCACTTCCTTTCCCATTTTATGTGAGCTTGACTAAAATCCAAATTTGGCTATAACTGATGTCGTGCTCCCTGAAAAGTCATGTTCCTTGTTTTTCTTTTCTTTTCTTTCCTTCTTGCATTCCTTAAAAGGAACAAAACAAGACAACTATTTACACCATTTTAGTTTGACATTGCTTCTAAATCGGTCTATTGACCATAAAAACTTGTAAATACACTATCGAATATTACAATAATGTCAATATTTCCTTTCCATAAACATCTGTTTAGAACACTGCCACTAATCCACCTAAAAATGACATTTTGAATTGAAGAGAAAAATAATGTTGTTCACAATGTTGAGGGTCTAAATTGTAAGTTTCATAATTTGAGAGACTAATTTAGAAGCTATACCTTGTATGTGTAAATTACATGTCACTCTTTCTTTTCTTTTCTTTTTTGGGAAATTTAAGTTGTTCTTGCCAACTCCTGACTACTTAACTTAGATGAGTTGGAGATCTTTGAGAGAGAAAGAGGAATGTAGGTCTGGTTTATTAACACTGATGATGCCCTAAGGTTTTCTCCACAAAAGGCAGTGAATGGATATGTTTGATTCTTCCTGCATACATGATAAATTGGGAGCATTCTTCATGAATTTGCTCTGACCAAAGATGTGGAAGAAAGAACTAAATAGAGATTATTATATAAGAAAATTTGCATTGGCACTTGACAAAACAAGCTTGTATTATATATAGGAACCATTTCATCAATTTGTAATTTGTAAAGCTCCTATTAGTACTTCTAGTTATTGCCAATGAATTTTAGCTTAAGTGGCACCTCCTCCCTTTATAAGTTTCAAGTGGAGGGTAAGGATGTGGATTTAAGACTCTTCAAATGTATATGTAACTTACCAATTATAAAAATAATAATACTTTTGGTTGTTTAAATATGCCTGGAGCCTGTATGACTACTAATTTTTGTCAATGTACTTCTCAGCCTTTTGCATAATGCGGGTTTAGAGACCTTACAAGTTCTTTCAGTTTATTTTTCTTTTCTGAGTTTGATAATGGAGTAGAGTTAGTTTTCATGTAATTAATTCATCTCTGGTAATTAGAGGTTGTTTAATTGTTGGTGCACTGGAATTTCTCTGTTCACACCTTTCTTTGTACTTCTAAATGTGCTTGTGCTCATGTTTGTGAATGAAAAGATGGACTTTCAACAGCTTCTTGTTTCTTCTGAATTGGTTTGCAGAGGACCCAACAAAAAGGCCAAAAAGTGTAGTTGATGTTGGATGTGGGATAGGAGGTAGCTCTAGATACATAGCAAGTAAATTTGGGGCCAAATGCCAAGGTATCACTCTTAGTCCAGTCCAGGCCCAAAGAGCCAATTCTCTTGCTGCTGCTCAAGGACTATCCGACAAGGTAAATGCAAACTCTATTCGTTTTTCAGACATTCAGCTTGTCATTCATATATTGGTAAAGATGATTACCAAATACATACTCATAAGGTTTGGAATATTATTCTTTGTCTCTTGATAAGTTTCTGAACAGTCATTCCCTTGCTTTGTCTAGAGTCTTATTGATGGCTTAAGATATAAATCAATGCTTATAGCAGAGGCCTTAGGAGGTCTGTGATTTTTAAGAAACATGGGGGCAGGGTTTGGATGTGTGTCAAAGTTATTTATATAACTAAAAGATTTTGAACTAATTTTTAAAACCTTCAATCTGACTTGCTGGAAGAACTGTTGTTGGAGATGCTCCAGTTTTTCTTGTTTTCATTCTGCTGAAAGACCTTTGGGACAAACCTACTTGTTTGGTCACTTGGTAAATTTTAGATTAATGAGGCAATTTGATTACCCCCTGTAACAAGGACATAACAATGTAAAATTAGCAGGCTTCCTTTCAAGTTGCAGATGCTTTGGAACAACCATTTCCTGATGGGCAATTTGATCTGGTGTGGTCCATGGAGAGTGGTGAACACATGCCTGACAAAGCAAAGGTTCTTTGTGTCTTTAATAGTTCCATCTCAATAAGTTCTTTTCAATGCCTTTAGTTTTGACTTGGAAGCCAGTTTATGCCTGAAATTTCTTTCCAAATTTATGTTGGATTTCAACTCTGTCTGTCTGTCTGTCTCTGAATGGCAGTTTGTTAATGAGTTGGCTCGAGTTACAGCCCCAGGAGGCACGATAATAATAGTAACATGGTGTCATAGGGATCTGGCTCCTACTGAGGAATCTTTGCAGCCGTGGGAGAAAAAACTTTTGAACAAGATATGTGATCCTTTTATCTTCCTGCATGGTGTTCAGCTGCTGAATATGTCAAATTACTGCAGGCCCTCTCTCTTCAGGTAATTTCCAATCTAATAATTCTAGCACCACACACTTTTCCACAATTGTTCTACATGAAAAATTATGAGCAATGAAGAAAAAATAGTATGATCATATAATACTGATAGATAGCCAATCACAATCTACCATGTAAGATAGTTGTGTCAAAATGTGAATGTAAAGTACTAGCATTATTGTTGCCAACGTAATTAGGTACGACAAGAAGAGCATGGAACACTAGTATTGGAGCCCAAAACATTTATTTAACTCTTCAAATCAAGGCTGAAGTTGATAAGAAAACAAAATACTTTCAAACCTACTTTTGAGTTCTCGTATTGATCAAGTTGCAACTTGCAAGTACCTTTGACTGCTCATTTAAAGTTGTAACTTGTCATTGAAAAACTTCAATTATGTACATGTGACAACACTAAATTTCCTAGTTTATCTTGGCAGGATATTAAGGCTGAAGATTGGTCTCAGTATGTTGCCCCGTTTTGGCCAGCTGTGATTCGGTCAGTATTGACATGGAAGGGCCTTACATCACTATTGCGAAGCGGTAAGCTTGACAATTCTTGTGGCAGTTAAAATTTAGAGCAACAATAGACACAAAATTTATAAAAATATTTTTTACAACTCAATAAGTCATAAATTATGATAGGAGTAACAACACTTGAGCGTATCACTAATTTTTCTTTTATTATATATAAATAACTTTAAAATGGAATTGGTACTCAAAAACTCCAGTGCTTATTAACAATTTTAAACTTTTACTAATTGAAAGCTCGAAAATGTATTGAAAACACAAGAGTTATTTAGAACCCCAAATTAAAGTTACGGCTCGATAGATTTTACATTAACTTAATACTAAGTGCGGAATAGTGTAAATGCGAGTGGATAAATAAACAAACTACTATAATCCATAATCATAGCAACACAACAGTAAAATGGAATGTAAAAAAGTAGGGAAGAAAGATGCAAAGATAAGATAACACGCCGATGTGTTATCGAAGAGGAAACCGAAGAACTCGGAGAAAAACCTCTCCACCGCCCTCCAAGCGGTAATCGATCCACTAGACAATCAGTTGGGATACATGGGTTAGCAAGAGACCCTCCAAGCCTAATCTACCCGATGTACCTAAGCCCTCTAAGGTCCTACTCCAACAAGGCTTCTCAGAACCGTGTCCTATCTAGCTCTCCGGATCCTGCAACATGCTCCATGTTGCATCTGCCATACTTGGCTTCTTCCAATGCTTCCTAGCAACACCAAAACCTCACTTGACACTTTGAAAGGGTGTGGTAAGTGTTTAGGCTATCAACCTTTCAATGGTATGGAAATGGAGAGGTAGGAGTTGAGAAAATTCCATAAGCAAATGTGTAGAGGATTGTGGGTATAACAATCTCTAACTCTCAAGGTGTTTAGTTAGGTTTTCCCTCAAAAGTACTCCTTAACATTTATGGGTATATATAGTGTAGGTACAGAAAATGTGTACCAAATAGTACAATCTGGCAAAACAGAGTGTCTCGCAAGAAGGCCTTACTCGCGAGATACTCACAAAACACAACTGTTGCCATCTGTCCTGACTCTTTGCATTCCAGCCATGTGCGGGGCACATGACTTACTTCACAAGATGCTTAGTCGCGAGATACCCGCGAGAACTCCTCAGTCTTTAGTTGCTTAAGTCTTCACACTCTCTCTCTCCATCACACAACCCTTACAATCAAATCCTACAATAAATACATGGTATAAAATATTGAATGAAATTACAATCAAATTTGGCACGAAATAAAAGTCAACAAAACACATAGTTGTAAATCACAACTTTACAATCTCCCTTTTTGGCTATTCCGTGACAAAACCTTTAAAACAGACTCTAGACTTAAATGTGAGTTTAGGAACAATGGCAAAACTCACTCACACCTAATCTAGAAGCTGTGAAGCACTTACACGTATATACCTGTAACCTGAAACACTTGCATACAAACAAAACTTTCATTAAGCTTATGACAAGTTGAACACAAGGTACGTACATGAGCAAGTAAAGTGCAATCAAGTTTGCAGACACTATAAAACATGTAAGCATATCTTGATCATTCAAAAACAGTCATTAAAGAACGACTACAATGAACATTTAGCTAGTAAATGCTCATTCAGACACGCAATGCAATTAAGAACAATCCCAATGATCAGTTGCATGCCCAACACTCAACCAATGCAAAATACGCGAAGTATTTGCATCTAGGATACAAGATCCTACAAAGGTACAAGAGTGAGGTGCTTAAGACATATTAGCAATATCTTAAAAGTACAAAAAAATGTTACAAAGCATTGAGATAAACACAACTACTGAATATAAACTGAAATTAAGAACAAAGTATTAAAGCTTTAAAAGAAAGCAGTAAAAACTAAAAACAAAACAACTATCCAAAATTATAATGTTGTGTGTCAGCTTTTTCTTTTTGATTTGAGCTCACGAAAACTCCCCCTTTCACTATGCACACTTCATTTCTTGTGATGCTTTCCCCCTTACTATATGCTATCGTCCAATCTATACTATCTGTACACGGAGTACGCTTTCCCCCTTTTTGGCATGAATAGCTAAAGGCTCTCTTCTAACTTGTGTTGAATCTCATCTAGTTGTGTCTCAATGGCAGTAAGGTGCATTTGAACCTGGTTGTTTATGGAGTAGATGATATTTGTAAGTCCTGATACACACTCATGAAAACCTTCAATCAAAATAGTGAACCGATCGGCGTGAGAGTTAGATTGACCTTGCTGAGTGCTATCAGTTGGAGGCACAGGAATGTGAGAAGATGTATGTATAGGGGTAGTGTGAGCAGCTGATCCATGACTTGAGTAAGTGAAATGATGAACAGAATCACTTTTTGGTGTTGTGGACAGATTTTGCTTTTTCCGCTCAATAGAAGAATGACTTTTGCTCTTTTGAAGAGAGGACATAGATATTGGTCAGCGACGAGCTAGGATCTTTCCATCTCTTGGTAGATGAACTCCTTCATGCAACATGATTTTCATGAGAAGACTACAAAAGGGAAGACACATTCGAGTTGCTGATCGTGTTGCTGTTTTTCCTATAGTCTGGAAGATATGAGCACAAATGTCAATCGAAGTTCCAATGATGAGATCACACAAGAACTATGCCCGTCCAAGATTGATAAACCTTGTGTTGGACAATGGATATAGATTGAAGAACATGATGAAGGTGAGAGACTTTAGTTCAAGTTTGAACTTCGCTGTTCCGATGGATGTGCCTTTTGCTGAAACTTCATGTTCATCTCCAAGAATACGAAGTATATCCGTCACTGTAGGAAGTCTATCATCGTAGGGAGACCTATCCACATTTGCAGGTCGGGTGATATGAAGAAGCTTTGCAATGTAATCCGGAGTGATGGTGAACTCTCTTTCCCGAACCCAACACTTTAGTTCTACTCTAGTGAATCTTGCATTTGAATAAAACTCCTTAATCAATTCATCAATCGGATTCTTGAAGTTTCCAAACAAATCAACCCAATCCTTGTCTGCAAAAATCCTAGGAATAAAGGTGGATCCCAAGGTATCAAACTAGACAATACGCTATACCACAATGGGGGCATCCTGAAAAATGCTAGAGAAGGTTTGAAAGTCCATGGGAGTCTTAAATCTCTCGCTGTTTGAGACTTCAGATGAGTGTCGTGTCCTTTTTGACACTGGTGATGATGTAAGGTCAATGACAGGATCTTTACCGCGAGAAGAATGGCGATACATCTGCACAAATGGACACACAACAAGAAAACAAATGCAAAACAACACAAATAGACCATAAAACTTGATTAGATTCAAGTTAGTCCAAAACAAAGGTAAAACAGCCTAAAAATAGAGCATAACCAACTTAAAACAACATGCTAAAACAGATAAGGCATGTAAACATAAACACAATGCATGAAATTAGGTAACTGTGCATGTGTATGCATGTGTGTGCATGAGCTAATGCATGAGGATGTAGCATGAGATGCATGAGGTGTGCCCAGAGGGTGCCTAGTGTGTGCATGGCATGACATTGAGGCACAAATTGGGAAAATGTGTAAAAACACATATCCAATGACCAAAACATGTCTAGCAAGTTCAATCAAAAGGAAACCCAAGCATTGGAACTCATTTGAGTCCAATTCAACACAGAAATGTCACTAGGACATTTTGACAAACACCTAATGTGCAACAATGCATTCCAACTATGAACAATGCATGAACATGGTGAAAACTTGCCTCAATACATGCTTAAATTGCCTCATGGGCCCAACACAGATACACAAAGATCAAATGGGACTCAACCAAATCAAAATATTGGAAAAATTTTCACAAATTTAAGAACCCCAACCCAATTTTCGAAAATCCCCAATTTTTAGGAACCTTAAGCTAAAATCTACATAATCTAAGACAAAAACGAAGATAATGTTTAGGAAAACATACCTTGAAATGATTTTGCAAAGATTTTGCTTGAAAATAATGGGGTTTGAGTGAAAAATGATTTTGGGTTGAGAGGGGTTTAAAGAAAGGCATTGCGAGGGAAATACAGAGGTTTTGAAAACCTGTCACATTTGCTACATAAAAACTGGAAACACATGTTTTTCGCGGGTTAGACAGTTGCAAAACAATTGTGAGATAGTCTCGAGAATGGCCACTAGAGCTCAAAAGCTTTCGTGAGAAGCTTTAAGTCGCAAATAAGTCACAAGACAGTCGCGATAGCCTTTATAAGAATTCCAGTTTTTGCCTAAAAACATTTCGCGAGAAGAGTTTAGTCGTGAAATACTCGCGAGACAGTAGCGAGAGTCTCTGTATGAAAACGTGACTTTTTAATTTCCCTTAAGCACATTTCGTGGGAAGCTCTAAGTCGCGAGCTTCTCAAGAAACAGCCTCTGAACCAGTTTTTTGGAGAAAAACAAAAAAAAAAAAAAAATGCATTTTGATCAAAAACTAAAAACACGAAAGTATAAAAATACTTTCAAAAACATATAAAACACTAAAAAATCTTTTTGGATTTGATCGACAAGTAATTGAGCATACACATCACATATGAACATGTACAATCACACAAATGAGATAAGCATTACTTGAACAAAGTCTTGTGTGTTGTGTGTGAGTATCAAATGTGGAATAGTCCTTAGACCAAAGTGAAACTTCAATGATCAATTCAATCAAGTTATACACAACTAGTACTAAATCAAGTGGTCTATCTCAATTATAGAAATGAACATATATGACTTCCCACAAGAGAATGATTACAAAACTTAGAAACTTTTCATTTAGCTTCTGCGTAAATCATAACATTTGACCCTTTTTGGATAATACATCTCTTTTTGAGATCGGTGCTTGAAATTTTTTATATTTCAACACTGAGAGTTAGCCTTTGGTTTTTTGAGCACCATACATTTCAAAATAATAGTTGCTTTCCCTTTTTCCTAGTTAAATACTAGTATGTGCGATAAACTTTTGTAGCTCATAATTCATTTTTCATTTTGAGATTTATAGTTGGTAAGCTCCATAGCAAAAACATAAAAATAAAGTGAGAAAATATATAGGCACAAGTCTATGCAAGTATCAAGACCATCAAGACTATTGACTAATTATTCACGACAAACTTGAAAATCTATTTACAACAATCACACATAGTTTTCAAAATTTCTTCCACGTAGATATATATACATACATAACAAGCTAAGCTCGAAAATGCAGTACGCCATTAGTACAAAGGTACTCGGCTAAACTCACATGTGATTTACACAACACGAGCGATCAAAATTTTTGAAGATTTTTCAATTTTTATGAGTTTTTGAATTTTTGAACACACTAAAAAAAAAACCAAATAATGTAAGATCAATAAAAACTGGTACAAACCAAAACAAGTAAAAGAAACATGCTAAAAACCAAAAGCAATTGACACAAATTGAATTATGCATGTCGTGATGCATGAACATATGCCCCTAAACATCAGAAGTATTAATGCATGAGCATGTTGTAATGCTTATGCATGAGAACCCCTCTTCACCCACACGGCACTTGCGTTTAGGGTGATATTCCTATTGTATTGGGTACGAGTATTGTGGCCTTCAAACCTTCTAGAGAAGCTTGCCAAACATGTGGTGAATGCATCAATCATTTCATCACATCCATCACACCGGAATCACCATCTCGACCTCTTGATTGCTTAATAGCCCAATTCCGTTTGTCATTTCTTGGTCCTTTTAACCTTTGATCACTTGCATTTTTCAACGCCCTCAGCTTATGACAATTTGGTCTGGTGTGTCCTTAAAGTCCATAGTGATGACAAAAAAGTTGAATTCTCAGACCTCTTTGTGATTTTGGAAGTGATTCCCCTTTTGCTTCAGACTTAACCACTGATTGGTTACGAGACTTATTCAAAACCCTTTGGTCAACCACATTTCTATTCTTCTCTGGCTTTACTTTCTCAGCCTTTGTGGTAGCAACAATTGGCTCCTTGGCTTTCACAAACTTCACTTCCTTGGTAATATTGACTGCTGAACTACTTTCTCCAGTATATCTCAATCCGGTTTTGTCGGAGAAAGGTTTTTGATGAGAGAGGACTTCATCAAGCTTCTTGGAGGAGACTCGCTCTACTTTAGCATTGGCTTGAACCACCTTAAGCTCAAGAAATTTTATCTTTGAGTATGATTTGGTCAGCTCTCCATTCAATGTCTCTATTTCACATCTGGCCTCCTTATATCGCACTAGGAGACTTTTATAGTTCTCATCTGCCTTCTTCAACTTTTTAACTTCTACCTTGGCCACCCTTGTATATTCTCCTAACTTCTCAAAGAGGGAATTGTAGTTTTCTTAAAGTCCCACTGCACTTTCATCTTCTTTAGCATCAGATTCTTCTACTACTCTCATTGACTCCACTTCACTATATTCACTGAGCTCTTCCACTAGCAAACTCAAGTCCTTCAAGGACTCAACATGAGCAATAGTCATAAAAGCGAAGTAATTCCCTTCTCCATCACAGCTTTCTTCCAAATCTGAATTGGAGGAATTTGAATCACTAAGTGTTGTGGCATACGCCTTGCCCTTTCCTCTTAGATAGTTGGGACACTCCTTTTTGAAATGTCCATGGCCATTGCATTCATAACACATAATGCCTTGAGGAGATTGAGAGTCCTTCCCATCTTTCTTCTTAAACTCCTTCCTATCACCTTTGGAGGATGAAAACTTCCCTCTACTAAACGGTTTCCCCACTGTTCTTCATCTTCAGAAATTTTCGGAAGTTCTTTGCAAGAAATGCTACCTCTTTCTCCACACCATCTTCTTTAGAGGAGTCATCCATTCTCTCGGTGATGGTTTTAAGAGCAAGAGATTTGCTTGACTTATGAGAAGGTAGTCCCAGCTCATACGTTTGGAGAGATCTAATGAGTTATTGGATTTTGATCTCATCCAAATCTTTACTTTCCTTTATAGCTGTGACTTTTGCTCTAAAACTCTCTAGCAATGATCTAAGGATTTTCCTCACTATTTTTGAATCCTCCGTTTTCTCACCCAAGTTAAACTTGACAATAACCACTTCATTCAACTTACTATAGAAAGAGTCAAATGACTTGTCCTCACTCATTTTCAGCTCCTCAAATCTGGTGGTTAGCATCTGCAACTCTGTATCCTTCACTTTCTTTGTTCCTTTATAGGTGGTCTCCAATATCTCCCAAGCTTCCTTGGCAACTGTTATGTTAGAAATCCTATGAAACTCATCTGGAGAAACACCACAAAACATTACATTCAAATCTTTACTGTTAGCATTAGCTGCCGCAAATGCTGCTTTATCCCAAGTGGATTTAGTGGCTTCTAGCCTAGTCCATCCTACTTCTACTACATCCCAAATAGTATCATCAATTAAACACAAGAATGCCCTCATTCGGACTTTCCAAAAGGCATAATTACTACCATCAAAATATGGTGAAACATTTAAAGATTAAGACCGGTCCATCTCAAACAGGGTCAAGGATCGCACTAAGGTAATTAAATCACAGCTAGTACACTTGCTCTGATACCAATTGAAAACTCGAAAATGTGTTGAAAACACAAGAGCTGTTTAGACCCCCAAATTAAAGTTACGGCTCGATAAATTTTACACTAACTTAATACTAAGTGCGGAATAGTGTAAATGCGAGCAGATAAACAAACAAACTACTCTAATCCATAATCATAGCAAGAAAGCAGTAAAATAGAATGTAAAAGGGTGGGGAAGAAAGATGCAAACACAAGATAACACGCCGATGTGTTATCGAAGAGGAAACCAAAGAACTCGGTGAAAAACCTCTCCGCCGCCCTCCAAGCGGTAATCGATCCACTAGACAATCAGTTAGGATACATGGGTTAGCAAGAAACCCTTCAAGCCTAATCTACCCAATGTACTTAAGCCCTCCAAGCTCCTACTCCAACAAGGCTTCTCGGAACCGTGTTTTGTCTAGCTCTTCAGATCCCACAACAAGCTCCATGTTGCATCTGCCATCCTTGGCTTCTTCTAATACTTCCCAGTAGCACCAGAACCTCACTTAATACTCTGAAAGGGTATGGTAAGTGTTTAGGCTATCAACCTCTCAATGGTATGGAAATGGAGAGGTAGGAGTTGAGGAAATTCCACAAGTAAATGTGTAGAGGATTGTGGGTATAACAATCTCTAACTCTCAAGGTGTTTAACTAGGGTTTTTTCTTAGAAGCATTCCTCAACATTTGTGGGTATATATAGTGTGGGTACAAAAAGTATGTATCAAATAGTACAGTCTAACAGAACAAAATGTCTCGTGGGTGTCTCGCGAGAAGGCCTTACCATCGAGATACTCGCGAAACACAGTTGTCGCTATCTTTCCTGACTCTTCGCATTCTAATCATGTGCAGGGCACATGGCTCACTTCGCGGAATGCTTAGTCGCGAGATAACTTCGAGAACTCATCAGTCTTCAGTTGCTTGAGTCTTCACACTCTCTTTCTCTATCACACAACCCTTACAATCAAATCCTACAATAAATACAGGGTACAAAAGATTGAATGAAATTACAATCAAATTTGTCACGGAATAAAAGCCAACCAAACACATAGTTATAAATCACAACTTTACACTAACAAAGCTGCCTCTAATCCCAGTTTATTGGAATTTAAGATTAACAAAAGCCCTTTTGCATAAAATAAGAAATAAAAACATTAACACAAGATAACGAATAGTTAAAATGTTTTGCTTACATCCATGAGTTATGCCACAATCTATTTCAAATGATATGGATTACAATCACTCTCAATACAAACCCAAATCCCAATATACCTAAAACAAACATTGAATATTAACTCACAAACTATTAAGAGTTTTGTAACTCAATTAATGTTTCTTGGTGTTTCTAAAGAAGACATCTAGAGTTTAATTTCCACACTCCCAACCATCAAATTATATAGTTATATACCACACTAATTCACAAATTTAACACTTTCATAGACCAAAACTCTAATACACATCATGATGTTCACAACCTAACAAAACAAACAAACTCACAACTAACACATGCAAAAATCTTTTTTCTTTCCACCCAACATAATTATCAAACTACATTTTAAGAAAACTCACTAATATTCTTCTATGAGTTTTCACTTCTCCCTATATGAAAGAAATTCTTGGACCAAAGCCATTAAACCTTTATATATATATATATATATATAAATTATGTTTTACTACTTATTCTTTGGTGAATAAGGAATATAACATTATTTTTTGATAAGCAATATCAGTTATATTTTATTTTAACAATGAATAGAATTGATTTCCACCCTAAGAAAATTGAAATAATAGTTAACCAATTCAAAATACATATTTGAGACAATTCCTACCATATAATTTTGCAATATGTGTTCTGCCCTAGGTCACTATTTTGTTTTGCTACAAAAAGCATTAGCTTTTAGTTAATCCAATTTTGTAGATTGTGCCTAAGGGGTAAGCTAAATTTGTGCCTAATTTCGAGTGTATCAGGATGGAAAACCATAAAAGGAGCACTGGCAATGCCATTGATGATAAAAGGATTTAAGAAGGATCTAATTAAATTTGCTATCATTACATGCCGAAAGCCTGAATAAGTTTACACGGGAAGCAAGATGCACCTGCATTAATAAGGTTTGGCACATATGCTACAACCCTTTTTTGTTGTTTCAAAGGGTTTATCTGTTTGGTCTTATAACCCTACTTGAACAGTGTTTCTTTTTGTTCAGCCTTTTGTTCTGTTCTGTAATTGTGTCCCCAGTTGAGGAGGGCCAATAAATAATTTACTAATTGCATTATTGCCATTTCCCTCCATTCTGGATTTCATGATGTGCATCCTTTTTCTCTTGCATTTTTCACAACTGTAGTCAGTTACATTAAGCTGTATAATTATCACAGTACTTCTTTTGTCTGCTCTCTCTTTCTATCTTTGAATTTTTTTTTTTTTTTTCAAGGTTCACTAGTTATTGACATATTGAATTTATGAATCCAAATTTTCTTTCTAAGCTGCATTGGTTGCATGCCTATGCAATAATTTCTAGCTCAAGTTTGGGAAATAGCTAACATTATTGTTGCACATAACTATACATACAACTAAAATCGTGTTTTGAAAACATGATTTCAGCAATGTCCCCTGTACATAATGTGCAACTATCATGATTCAATGGAAAATGCCCACAAAGTTAAACTTGCTTTCTTGTTTTGTAGAAACACCATTTTGATCCCTATATTTTGGGATCATAGTTAATTTGGTCTCTATATTTTTGTAGCAGTCAATTTGGTCCTTACTGTTTTCAACTTGCAGTCAATTTGGTCCCTACCGTTAACTCACTAATGGAAAATGCTTACGTGGCTAACGGTGTGAATAGTTGGCACATTTGACACTGATGTGGCAAATAAAATAATAAAAATATTGTTTAATACATATTTTAAAATGCCACTATGTTGGCATTTTCTCAATTTTAATAAAATAAAAATAATTTCGATTTTAAAAATGAAAAATGAAAAGTAAAATCTCAAATTTTCTTTGTATCTTCGTGCACTTTCTTGGCAACCTAACACAAAAATACAAATATCAGATTAGTAATTCAACCCAAAGACCTAGTTCATTCTAGACACCACAGCATTCATAAACCTTTTAACGTAGTTTATCTCTCATAATCTCAATTACAAATGTAAACAACCAAAACTACAGCCAATAGACCCACTCTATTGTCATCAAACCAATTTTGAAACCCAAAAAACCCCACACTTCGAAATCACCAAACAAACTTTTAGACCAAAAAGGCCCATATGCCAGCTAGAGCCATTTTCTGTAACAACTATATAGGAATAGTTTTCTAGGTTACTAAATAATCAATGAGAAAGCATGGATGGCGATATTTTTCATTATAAGTGGTTTTCCTCAAGAAAATGTATCTTTTGGTAAGAAAAACCAAGTGTGCAATGGCACCTTTTGCAGAATTACCAAACTGAAAAAACATGGTGGCTAAGATAAATCCCATGATTATCACCATGCCCAATCGATGAGAAAGGCTCCGTCATTGGAAACGAATTCGTTATCTTAGTTTGCATCGAGCCGCCACCAACCACGCCGTGATACTAAAGCTCCACGCATGCTCCAACCCAGGACGATTCAGTCATTCCTACCTTTCATTGCTGTCACCGTTCCTACCTTAAGCCGTCACTAGCCATCAAATCCTAGCGCCGAATGGAGATCTCATTGCTTTCCTTTGTAATGGATTTTCTTCTATGTGTTAAGGTTTGGAAAATGGGGTTTTGAGGTTGATTTTAGATTCGTGGGTTTGGTGTTTTGATTTGGTTTTTTGAGGTTTTAAGGGGAAATTTGGCCACCAGATTATCTGGGTTTTGTGTAAAAAAATTTAGTTGGATTTGTCCCTATCAAAGCCACTGGATTTGACTCAACACAAAGATTCCTACCCGAAATGAGAGGGTCTCCATTTGGTTTTGTTCTTGTTCTTTTTCTTTTTTGGTTTCTGTTTGGTTACCCAGAAAGTTTGCTAGGGGAAAATTTATTGACTTTTTTTGTATTCTAAAATTTCAGTTTCTTATTGGTTATTTTTGATGAGGATGTTTCTCAATTGTATAGAGGTGAGATGCTGTGTAATATATTTATGAATTCAAAGATTTAAGATAGAAAAATCAAGAAGGTGATTTTGTGTTTGGTTGCCATGAAAATGGAAGAAAATATGGGATTCCTAATTTTGTTTCCAATTTTAAAATTGCGAAATTAAAATTAGAATTAAAATTATTTGTATTTAAATTGGAGAAATGCCAACGTGGCATTTTAAAATATTAATTAAACATTATTTTTATTATTTTATTTGCCACCTTGTGCCAACTGTACACACCGTTAATTACATAAGCATTTTCCGTTAGGGAGTTAACGATGTGGACTAAATTGATTGCATGTTGAAAATAGCAGGAATCAAATTAATTGCTACTAAAATGTAGGGACTAAATTGACTACGACTCCAAAATATAGGGACTAAAATAGTGTTTTCGCCTCTTTTTTTTTTTTTTTGACAACCTTCTTTATTGGTGCAAATTGCTTGTGAGTTGTGGCATTCCTTCACTTGGAACATTCTTCACAATCCTCACTAAATTGCGGCAAATGTTTCTCCTAAAAATTTTTTTCTCTAAAATTATGCTATTTGGCAAAAAAAATGCATGCATTTTGTCTTTGTTAGTGTATTGAGGGAATATTGATAGAAGTGGTCTATTTGGTATAAGCACAATAATACTGTCCTTAATAGGTGAAAAAAAATAGTTCAAGGGGTTTAAATGCAACAATATAAAGTTTAGAGGATGTTAATGCAATTCACTACAAAATAAACACTTACAGGATTGAATTAAAAACAAGTCAAAATTAAAGGTTCTAATCTATAATTTATTAGTCTCAAATAAAGAAAATAAGCTCATATTATAAGCTTATTTTATTAAATGTTTAATAAATCCCTACACTAAGAACCGAACCACAATGACATAAAACCAATAATTCTAAAGAAAGGGCTCAAACTTTGTTTAAAATTCAACCTAATCTTGTAACTTTCTATCAAGTTCTTTAACTTTCAACTTTATTCAATTTACTTCCTTCATCATTGCTAGTCAAAATCGTGCCATTAGACTCCTACTAAACGATGTAGTTTTAATTTTCACTGATTTTCAATATCAAAAAATCATTTTTTTTGTATTTAATTTTAAATAATTGGTTTTAAAATGTAATATTTTTTGAGGAGGAGTAAAACCCGTCCAGGAGGAGCATCATTGGTTAAAATGGTGTTGTTAGGATCAAGAACTCTATATTTGTCTCTAGTAATAGTTATATCAAGGCACTTTAAATTGTAGCATTAGTGATCTCTAAAGCTAATACCAGAGCTAAATCCAAAGCGGACCATATCCGACATAAGATGTTTATTTGTTTGATAATTAGGTTGGATTTAGTGAGAGGTGTGGATTCAGGAGTTAAGGATTGTAGGAAAAGTGTGATCAAGAAGATAACCGCATTGACGAAGTTGGTGAACACAATTGTCTCTAGCAAACAAATTCTAGGTGGTTGATGAAGTTTTCAATTTCAAAATTGGTGAAATTTTGTATAGATCTATGTCTTTGGTTGAAGTTAGAAATAGATTTTTTTTATAAAAAATTTTGGTTGAATCCATCATCATTTTGCTAGGTTTATTTGTAACCACAATATATATATATATATATATATCGTTTTTTTTTTTTTTTTTTTTTTGTTAATGGTTTTATTTTTAATAGGTTTGATTTTTCTTTCCCCTAAAATTGAAGCTTGCTTCATCTGAATAATTTACAATCTTTAAAAAAAAAAATCCAAAATAAGAATTTCATTTTTTTAGAGTACAAGATGTTTTCAAATATTAAATCGTTTAGAGGTGAAGATCTTTAAAAATGCAATGCAAGCAAGACTTTTACTCAGCTTTCCCCCTTCTTTTATTTCGTCTTTCATTTAAAAAAAAAATCAATTTCTATTTTTTCCCCAATTATTAGCATTATTATTATTATTATTTATTAAATTTAAGAACTTCAAAAATAGCAAAATGTTGTCGTTTTCATAAAGAACTTAACATCCATTTAATATAGTGAACTAAATGATTGAATTGAATAAAAATAAAAGTTAAAGAACTAAATTGAACAAATAAAAAATTATTGCACTGAATTCTATTTTTTTTAAAAAAATTTAGAGCATATAATATATGATTTAACTAAAAGAAAAATCATTTATCTTTCTCACAATTATTTCACACCTTTTGTACTTTTAGACATTTTATTTTTATTTTTAGTAAATTTGTACCCGAACCAACAAGATTTTAGTTTTTACTTTTTATCATATTCTGGCTATTGTACATAAAACGCCTAAATAGCATTCACATTTGAGACCAATTCATTATGCAATGGGAAATTCCTAAAACGCCAAGAACTCGTACCCTAGTCTAAATTATCATTGTCCTCAGAAGTACCTTAGATTCGTCCAGCTATGGCCCGTGGTCCTGTAATGGCCGCACAAGTGGAGACCATTTGTAAAAGACAAAAAAGCAGTGCTGCACTGCTACGTAGAGTTTACAAGCTTTTTACTGTTTTTATTTGAGTTCGGCCTCACTCAATTTTTTTACATATCAATACGATTGAAAATTTACAACATTAGTATATATATATATATATATATATTTGTATTTATAGACTTTCTCAAAATACAAATCCACACTCTGAGTAACATAGTAGCTTATTCTTTGGAATCTATACAATATGTCATCAATATTTATTTTAATTGGTAAAATTTTTTATAATCAAATAATGAACTTTTGTTTCACTTGTTTATACTAAAAATTTATTCATATTTTAATTTGATGATAAAAGATAATAATTATAGAAAGGCTTTATAAATTCAAATCATATTAGGTTGATTAAAAACCAGTTTGATATCAATTTAAATTACTTATTCCAAAAAAGGATAAAATTTTAGAAATTTAACCCACTTAATTAAGTTACCTCCAAGCAACACACACCTAACTTTTTGGATATATAAAAGTAAAGCTACTGGGAAGCTCACATCACATTATAATATTATATGAATACAGCGACCCTGACCAATAACAAGTCAGACAGACACGTTCATGGAAAGCACGAAGGAGAGAAAAAAGAAACACTGCACGCTATGCTGAAAGCCAAAAAGTGACTGTGAGGGACATATGTGAATAAAAATTATTATCATCAAAGGTGCCTCTTGTTATAACGTATTATCTTTTTTATCAAGGGAATGGAAATGAGAAATGTTTAAATTAAATAATTTAATATATAATTATTTTTTTTAATGCAGGTGTAAATGTACGTTTTAGTCCCTATATTTTGGGTCAATTTCTATTTTACCGTTTTAGTCCTTAAAACGAAAAACGTGTTCCATTTTAGTCCCTTCCGTCATTTTACTAATAGAAATTGTTAATGTAGCAAACGGAAAGCACTATTGACACACAATGAATGTTGATGTGACAATTAAAATAATATTAAAAAATTATTTAATATTTAAAATATGCTACTTCGGCATTTTAATTTAAAATTTTAAAAACAAAGAGTTTCTAATTTATCAATTTTATTTATTATTTTTTTATTTTTGGTAGCTGCATTAGCCATCTTCGCATGGAAATCCTTTCTCTCCTCCCTCACTTTCTGGGTGTTTTGTTGCACAGATAGAGAGGGAGAGATAAAGAGAGGCTTTGGTCTTTTCGGAGCTTTGAAGGAATGACAGGTACTGGCCAGGTCCTGTTCAATGGAGTTTCTATTTTAATTTAAATTGAAATAAAATAATTAAAAAAAAAAAAAAAAAACAAAACAAAAAACAAAAAAGAGTTCACTTTTGAATTTTAAAGATTGAGATATTTTTTGAGTAATTTCCTTAGTTTCTATTAAACTTTCTTCACAACCAAACACAACATAAAATTTAAATTATAAAAGCTCAATTACAGTGCCGGCTGAAGCTATAGGCGAGCTAAGCCACCGCCTAAGGCCCCACTTATAAGAGGGTCCCCAAATACTAATAATATATTATTTAATATTGCTTTCTCATCTGAAGAAAAAAAAAATTACAAAACAGCCATCTCACATAAAAAAAAAAAAAAAAAAATTACAAACAGCCATCTCATAGAAAAAAAAAAAAAAATTACAAACGGCCATACCAAATCCCATCAGGCCATGAAGGCCCGTTTCTCCAAAAAAAAAAAAAAAAACAAACAAACAAACAAACAAACGGCCATCACCAAATCTTTAGCTTGCAAAAGGAAAGATTACAAACGGCAGAAATCTTCAACTTGCAAAAAAAAAAAAAGATTACAAAAGGCAGAAAGAAGAGACAAGTAAGAAAAGGTAGGAAAAAAAAAGAAAAAAAAAACACTCACTCTCTGACTCTCTCCATCTTGATTCTAAAAAAAAAATACTCTTTTTAGTTAGCTTACTCATCGGTTGGTGTTGGCAATAAACTTGGTGTGTTCACAGAGCTTCATTTTAGGTTCGTTTTTGTTTTCTCTTCCTTTGCCTCTTTCGTCTTCTTCATTGTTTTCTGCCGGAGTGCTACCCTGCTGGGTTTTTGTTCTTTCTTTTTTGCTTAGCTTGAGTTTGGTTGTTCTTGTACTCTTTCTCTTTACCGGTACTACTTTACACTTCACACTTTTTTTTTTTTTTTTATATGTCAATCTGAGGATTCAGAGATTGAGTATGAGGTGGAAACTTCACTCTTTTTTTGTTTGTCCTCTTACCTTTTTATTTCTTTAGATTTCTCTAGAATGTTATAGTCTTATAGAATGGTCAATGGTCCGAATGGACCCACTTGGCACTTAATTTTGTTTTGTTTTCTGTTTTTTTTTTTTTAAGAAGTCGGATTTAGTTTGTTCTCTTATATTTTTATTTCTTTAGATTTGTCTAGAATGTTATAGAATGGTCAATGGTCCGGACCGAATGGACCCACTTGGCACTTAATTTTGTTTTGTTTTGTTTTTGTTTTTTTTTTTTTTTTTTTTTAAGAAGTTAGATTTAGTGGATGTGGATGGAAGTTAAGTACTGTATTGATTAGTGAGATTTAGACTATTCTATTGGCCTTGTATTAATATTAATTTTAATTTATTTGTACAAGTTTAAAGTATAAAGTGATCATATTAAGTAAAGTTGCAATTGTGCTTTTGATAAATCAGGTTCTATTATTTTATATATTAGATTTATATTATTCTAGTTAAATTGTAATTTCTTTTTTATTATAGATTGTGTTTCATTTATTCATAAATATTTTTTTAATTACAAATGTTTACTAGAAAATATTTATTTGCGTATGAAAAACTAAAAAAAAAAAAAAAAAAAAAAAAAAAGACAAAGAGAAGAACTAATTGAATCTCAAAAGGAGCTATGGACAAATTTATTACTAGTAAAAAACAAAATCTTGCAGAAAATTTGAGTGAAGGTTTCATAAATGAACAAGAAAAAAATAAATTTTAATTGAAAAAAAATATATAAATTTATAATTAGATATAATAAAAGGCCCTGTTTAAAGCTTTCGCCTAGGGCCCCCAAATTCATTGAGCCGGCCCTGAGCTCAAACAAAATCTCCAAGCTCTCTCTTTCTCTCTATGAAAATCTCAAGTTCTCTCTCTACAGTCTCCAAGCTCAAGGTGAAGGTGGAGGTGATTGAAGGTGGGTTTCGGGTGGAGGAGGAGGTCGCGGTTCCGCCGGCGATGCACGTTTAGCCTTCACTTTTGAGCACATAGCAGTGTCTACGGTGGATGTGCTGCCGACGATAGTTATTAGAGCTGTCGGAGAGCTCGCGAGGTCGATTGGGACAGAAGGACTTGTTGCAGGCCAAGTGGTTGATATATGTTCTGACTTCTGAGGGACTTTCTGATGTGGGTTTGGAACACCTTGGGTTTATCCATTTACACAAAATGGTAGCGTTGCTTGAAGCTGTTGTGGTTTTAGTTGCAATTCTGGGAGGTGGGTCTCACGAAGAGGTTGAAAAGTAAAGGAATTTCTTAAGGTATATTGGGTTGTTGTATCAAGTGGTGGATGATATTCTTGATGTGACAAAATCGTCTCAAGAATTGGGGAAAATAGCTGGGAAAGACTTGGTGGCCGATAAGGTCTCTTATCCAAAGCTAATGGCTATTGAAAAGTCCAAGGAGTTTGCGGCTAAATTGAACAAGGATGCACAATATCAGCTATCAGAGAAAACAAAAGATTAACCATTGAGACAAAGACGAAGAAAATAAAAAAAGACAAAAGATTTAGACTTTTTTTAAAAATACTTTTTGTGTTTGTTGTTGTTGATATGCTTGAGGATTGAGCTGGGTTTGTTAGAATTTGTAGGTATTTTGTTCATGATGTATTGATTAAATTTACGAATTTAAATCTATTTTTTCTTTTGGATAATTTGGTTTATGTATATATGTGGATTGATTTTGTTTTGTATGATATTCATTTATGATTTTATGGGTTTGATTTTCTTGTGTTTGATTTTCTAGGCTTGTGCTCGTGTGTTATTGATGAAGAGGACGTTAGACCTGAATTCATGTGTTGTTAATTTTTAATTCTGTTTTTTTCTTCTTCCTTTTTTGTTAAAATTGATAAATTAATTTTTAAATTTCTAAGCTGACGTGGCATTTATTAATTGCCAAATAATTTTTTTAATATAATTTTAATGGGCACGTCAGTATTTATTGTGCCAACAACATACTCTGTTGCCACATCAGCAATTTCTGTTAGTGAGATGATAGTAGGGACTAAAATGAAACACGTTTTTCATTTTATGGACTAAAATGGAACGCGCTTTTTCATTTTAAGGACTAAAAGCGGTAAAATAGAAAAATAGGGACCAAAATAGAAATGTACTCAACATGTAAGGACAAAAAGTGCATTTACGCCCTTAATGAAATACAATTTGTAATTTATCTTTATTTTAATTTTTTTAATATACACATTACCCTCAAATGTACACGGTATGATACAGCCTCATTCACTCTTTTTTATATGTATATGTTTGTTTTTCAAAAAAGAAAAGATAATTGGCCTATATTGCTTAAAATGATATTTCAAAAAACAAAAGATAATTGGCCTATATTGCTTAAAATGATATGTTGAATGTACTATAGTTTGCCTCACATTTCTTTAAAAGTCACTTTGGATTTTGAGTGAAGTTTCTTGTGTGACTTTGTGTTAGAAGGCCATTCTCTCTCCCTTGTTTGTGACATGTGTGTCTAATTCTAAAAAAAAAGAAAAAAAAGAAATTAACATGTGTGTGTTTGTTTCTTAAAAAAAGAGTAATTGTCTAATATTTATCTCTCCTTGAAAATTTTCTACATTGGTTTTTTAGTAAAGTTTGTATTGTTTCTTTATATTAAAACTCCATTTTCTCTCTCCTATGTGTGGACTAAAATAGGTCTTTCTTTTATATATATAACATGAACAAAATTACCTTTACATGTATTCACACTTGCATAGTTTTCTTTATGAATTTAAATTAGCTGTGTATCACTATTACATTAACATACAATTTTTTTTCCTCCACCATTCACTATTTGCTATGTCACATAGTGGCGACTCTAGGAATTTTTTTTAGAGTGGTCACTAAGAAAATTAAATTACCACAATATTTTTCTTGGTACCATTTTTAAATAAAAATTAAATTTGAAATTAAGTTTATTGAATAGCTTGAGTGAGCTATAAATTTTATCTTTTTGTTTTATAATAGGCTTTTTGTTGAATAATTTTTTCACTTGTTGTTGTTTGGTCTTATCTTGTTTTTGTTTGGTTTATGTTTGTTGTTATTTGAGCTAATATTTATTTTTGTTATTTAAGCTTATAAAAAATAGGGATTAAGAATTATGTTTGGAAGCAAAATTAATTTTGGAGTACTGCTATGTCCAAAATTTTTTTACAATAAATCTTATGTGAAAAGTTATTATTGGTAGGTAAAAAAATAATATTAGTATTTGATCCAAATTAGAATTAATAACAGCTTACTATATTAAATTTGTTGTAAAATTATTGTGAGAATATTATGAATGTAGTAGCATTACTCTTATTTTTATTGAACCAAATTTTTGTAATTCTCAAGTCTGGATGTTCAAAATTTTTATTAGAGTGGTTACAATTAATTAGTTAAGCATATAATTTTTTTTGACAAATGTATATATATATATATATATATATTTTTTTTTTTTTGCAAGTGGTCACATGAGACACTAGGTTGCCTGTAAAGCCGCCATTGATGTCTCGTAAGACATCATGACAAAGTGTGTCACGACAGACCACTGCCACAAAAGACCACAAGGTCCACAACTATCATTTATGGACCTATTTTAGTGATTGATTTATTTACGAAGAGTAATATGTTTACAACATTTTTACAATATTTTTACAACAAATTTTAAGTGTCAGGTTATTTGTAGTTATTATTGTTGGGGCAAAAAAGTAACCTTAGTGTTAATTTTAAATTTAAACCAATAACAATTAACCACTTATGATTTGTTGTAAAAATATTGTAAAATTGTTGTAGAAGCAACTTCTCTTTATTTAGGAGGAAATAGGTAAGAATTTTTTTTCTCTAACTATTTAGTTAGTTGGCCTGGTTTGCAAACAATATAAATTAGTAACACCTCGAGTCTTAGAGACTCGAATTCAGCGCTCATACCTCGACCCTTTGACGCTCGGTTTTCATGGTTTGACGTGGCCTGATGCCACGTGGCATCCACATAGATCTCGAGTTTCTGAGACTCGAGATCTGCATGGCAGCCATGTGGATGACACACAGATCTTGAGTCTCAGAAACTCGAGATCTATGTGGATGCTACGTGGATCTCGAGTCTCAGAAACTCGATTTTTATATGCACCCATGTCCAGTCCCATCCGATCATGTCACTGACAGGCAGGCTTCTGGCGTGAACATGTTTTTACTGTATTACTTCTGGCGTGAACATGTTTTTACTTCTGGCCTGGCGTGAAGAGTTTCCTGGCGTGATCATTGCATATTTTTACTTTATTCTCTACCAAGACTTAAGCCCGTGACTTCTTTATGTCACTTGGCTAAAGCTCCAACAGGAATTGCTTCTCTCTCAACTCATCCTCTCTTACTCTGCATTACTCCTCTCTCAACTCTCATACTCATTCTACAGAGCAGAACAATACTTCCCTCTTAACTCTCATACAAACTGATCATTGTAGTCTACCTCTCTCCCTCTCTCCCTCTCACTCTAATACAATCCAGTAGTGCATTTGCACATCCTCATGTCAGGTAAGGGTCTCCTCACTCTCTTGTTGGTTGTTTAATGTATGTATAACTGCTTTAGAAAGTTTTGCTTGTATTGAATTTGTCATGACATTTCCTAATAAAAATATTTGTTCGTAGTAACCAGTTATATATATATATATATATATATATATATCTATATATATATGTAGCACTTTAAATGTATAATTGATTTTTTTTTTTTTTTTTTTGGTTGGTAATGTCTAATGAACCTCTCTGCTTTATGTTATTTCATTAATACAAAAATATTTTAACTTAACTAAAATTCAATACTTTTTATAAATAGTATAATTATTTGTTTATTTTAGTCAAACGTTATAAGAACAACTAATCTAGCAATGAAATTATTAAAAATAATATTTGCTATGTCAAACGTTATAATATGTTTTGTTTATTACTAATTTACTAAAAAACAATTTATCCAAATATCCATTTTAATACGTTAAAGACAAAAAAATATCCCTCTAAGATTCAATTAATTGGTCAATTATTTTTTTTTTTTGGATCTTTTTCAAATGTTTTCATAGTTGTATGAATACCTTTCTAGTAGATATTTATAATTAAAAAAAAAATTATGAATAAATTAGAATTGAGATCCTAAACATGATCTATTAAACATTATCTATATGAATATGTTTCTAGTAGATATTTGTAATTTACAAGTAAAACCAAGGTTATTAAAATTGAGATCCTAAACAGGACCTATAAGAGGTCCTCATAGAGTAAATCATAGAATCGAATCGATAATCATAAGATTTTACTTTATGTGAAAAATAAAGTAAAAAATATTAGTAATAATGATATATTTTAAATAATTATTACGTTGATCAAAGGAAAATGGACATAATGCAACTTTCATGTCCTATTTGTAATAAGTAAAAAAAAAATTACATTTCTTTAACAACTAAATAATCATTAACTTGTTCATTTGGGCAGATTTGATGGAGGGGGCTAGAGTTGTATTTTTCTTGGACCCAATTAGAATTAGACTCTAATATACCTAAAAATTGAAATTATATATGGAATAATGATGTTACATAATTGCACTCATTCATTTGCACATCCTCATTACTTTTGTTGTTTGGTTTGATATTTTTATTTATATTTTTGTTAGAGCTTAGTTAAAATTTTGTAATAGGGGTGAGTTTTGTCTTTAGTTTTTTCATTGTTTGAGTATGAAATGATAATGATTGCGCCAGTAGAATTGTATGTGATGTGGGGTGAGTGTATGCAATTGTGGCATGAGAAGTTGTAATTTTTGTATTTTGAGTAGATAGAAAAAGTTTTGTAATTGATGTTAAATGAAAGAGATAAAATATGTCACTAACATACTATACTTGACTCTTTAATAGGTTCACAATCTTTGAAGAATATTGATATAAATGTATACTTCGGTGGACCCCTTGATAATCCTGATGAGATTGATGGAATCCCGTTTAGAGGGCCTGGTATCCAATGCTACTACATGATGGTACGTCGTAAGTTGAAGACGTTGAATGATTTGAAGAGCAAAATCATGGGTGAATTGAATTTGAATCGTGCTTGGTATGATATCAAGATTATTTATCGTTACCCACAAGAAGTCCTTCATGAACGGATAAATTACGGGTATATGGCGATCAAAGAAGACAAACATGTAAAGATGATGTTTAATAGGATACAGAAAATGCCCCAAGTAAATGCTGCTGTACGTAAGTTTGGAGGCAAGTGCAGAAGTTGATAATGAGGTAGTGCAAGAAACAACTACGTCTTTACAATTTACAACCCTAGATGATGGATGCACTACAATGGGAGGGTATACAATGGGTGGGTATACAATTCTTCAATGGGAGGGTATACAATGAATTCTTCAATGGGAGGTTATATGCTCCCATTTCAAGATCATGTTGGCAATACTGGTGAAACCCTCTATCCTCAAGAGACACATTTAGAGGAGGAAGACGAAGACAAAGATCATGTTGTGGGCGGTTATATGCTCCCATTTCAAGGTAATGTTGCCAATATTGGTGAAACCCTCCATCCTCAAGAAACACATTTAGAAGAGGAAGACGAAGACGAAGACGATAATCCTGCTGTGAATGATGGTGAAAATAGTGATGGTGTAGATGAGTTCGAGGAGATGGTTGAGCGAGGCGACTATGAGATCGATGTAGATGACCACGAAGTCGTTCCGAATTTTGAAGAGGAAAATATGGAGTACCACGATGAAGGTGTTGCAGACGATGATATTGGCATCCACCATGATACAAATACGACCACAACTTACAGACCTCCTGCTGAGTCATTCTACGAAAATACTTGGGAAAATATGGTTGATCCTTCACGTCTTCAGATACCATTTGTTTCTACTTGGGAAGATGGGATGAATTTTTGTAAAGGATTGACTTTTGCAAATAAACAGGCGGTGAAGCGTGCATTGACAATATACGCAGCAAGTCATAATAGAAATTTTAGAATCCGAAGGTCGGCCCCAACTAAATTGTGTGCTGCATGTGTTGACGACAATTGCAAGTGGTACGTTAGGGCATATATTAAGGCTAAACTTAATGGTCTGTGGATGGTCACGTCTTATGTGGGTCCACACACTTGTATACCCTTTGGCTTGCGTAGAGACGGTAGAATGATAGATTCTAATTTTGTCGCATCAGAAATTGTGGAAAAATTGCGAAAAAAGCACACTGCTCGTATTGATGAGCTCTGGGAGATCATACATACTAAGTATAATCATGAGCTTTCTTACTATAAAGTATGGGACACAAAACAAAAGGCAATTGCTAAGATATTTGGGGATTGGGAGGAGTCTTACCAAAGGTTGCGAAAGTTGTTATTGGCATACTTGGATCAGGATTCGGGTACCCGATACAACTATCACACCATACCTAGGCCAGTTGATGGTACTGCGTTACTGCGCTATGTATATTGGGCATTCACTCCATGCATTGCTGCATTCCAATATTGCAGGCCGGTGATCAGTATTGATGGGACTCATTTGTATGGTAAATACAAAGGGGTATTGATGATTGCAATGACAACCGATGCTAACCAAAAGGTTTTACCTCTTGCCTTCGCTGTTGTGGACAAAGAGTCAGGGGCTAGTTGGGGGTGGTTTTTAGAGTGTCTAAGGACTTCGATAGAGCATGTCATACCTAACCAGGGCATTTGCATTATTTCTGATCGACATAAAGGTATCAAATGTGCCATTCGAGAGTGGCCTAGAGGTCAGGATGGAACAGAACGGGTATTTCATCGATATTGCCTTCGACATGTTGCTAGCAATTTCAACACACACTTTGATGACCCGATTCTAAAGGCATTGGCCCTGAAAGCTAGATATGCGACTCATGCAGCTAAATTTGAGTCCATAATGCAAACCATTAAGGAGGCCGAGATTAATTTACTGAGGGGTGTAGACCCTACTGATCGCCATGTTGCACGCTATATGCCATACACATATCTAATGAGTGAGGATGTGGAAAAATGGACTCAGTCACATGATGGTGGAAGACGTTACGGGGCAATGACAACCAATATCTCTGAGTGCTTTAACGGGGTACTTAAAGGTGCCCGTGGTTTGCCCATTGCTGCAATGGCTGAGTTCACTTGGGCCAAACTTGTTGCATATTTCCACGATCGAAATAAACAAATTTCTTCTGATCTCTCTAGAGGTAAGTTATGGAGTGATTATGCAATGGAAATCTATAACAAAAATGAGCAGAAAACCATAGGATACACTCTGAGGCATTTTAATCATGAAACTGGTGTATATCAAGTGGTTACCCCATACAACGACCATAGAGGTGGAGGGGGAAACCACAGTCATGAAGTGCACGTATTTGCTATAAAATGTGGCTGCGGAAAATGGTAAAACTTGAAGATCCCTTGTTCACATGCAATTACAGTTCTGAAAGCTTTGCACCGCGATGCGACAAGCTATATTGACCCATGTTACAGTTTGAGCAACGCGATCTATACATATTCACATCATTTTGTGGTGCCCAAGTCGGAGTCCTTGTGAAGGGACGTTCGCGGAGCACGGTGGGTGCCTGACCCACAGCTGTTGCGGGCCAAAGGTCGTCCTGTGAAGTCTAGATTAAGGAATGAAATGGATGGGGTACGGCGAGAACGGGGAAGCCGGAGGGAAGATCCGGACTTGAGGGAGATTCAACCGAGGTAGCGATGCGGACTGTGTCATCAAGAGGGGCATAACCGCAGAAGCTGTCCCATTTCTCGTGGGGCTTCAACAAGTGGTAGTGCTATGAATTAGGCAAGTGCCCTCCCTCTTTTTATATAATATGCTAACAATTTCATTTGGTTTTTGTTCTTCGCATTTGGAAACTAACGACCGTATTTTAATGTTTGTTAGGCGAGCGGAGACTCGATTTTCGGATGGCATTGTAGACTATGTTGTATTGACATACTTAGTTGTTATTTTGTTTATTGCTGAATATTGTTGTAATTGAACTATTTGCTATCCATTGTACTCGTTACATTTGTTGCGTTGTGCACCTTTTGCCTATAATGCCAGCAATGATATTACTTCAACATTAGTAGCTACTACTTTGGCAAAATCAACAACAGCAGGCTTCTTTCAACTGATGATAGCTAGTATTTGTTATGTTTTTGTGTGCTAAGAGGGCAACTATAAATTCTATGCATTTGACTAGTATCATATGCTTGTATCTAGTTGTTTATCGCTGGCCATCGCTAAACAGCTCACTGAGAATAAAGAAATTCAGTACGTAAAGCAGATTGTTGGACTTCAGCGGCATAAAGAATACACCAATGTAAAATCTTTGAGATATGGTCATTTGATGATAATGACTGATCAGGTGCGCCTTAAAATTCTCTTATTGTTTTGTTCTTGTTTTATGCTTACAATTCTCTCTACAAGGCCCATGGATAGCCTTCAACCAATATAAAATTGTAACTATAATTCTTGTACAGGATCGTGATGATTCCCACATCAAAGGCCAACAGGATCAATTTTATTCTTTCTTATTGGCCATCACTGTTAAAAGTTCTAGGCTTATACTTTAATTGAGTTTACCACTCCTATTGTGAAGGTTGGTCTTTTCAGTTAACTATTTCAAATATTAGCACAACTTCACTATAAGTGGAATGTTTCTTCAGGGAAAATAATCATTTATCATCTTTGTAGGCAACTCACAAAAATGGGACACAATTATCATTTTATACCATGCCTGAGTACGAGTCATGGAAGCACAATTTGATGGGCAATGCAAGTGGGTGGTCTATCAAGTACTATAAGGTTTATTAGAAATTTAAATTTGTTAATGTGAACCACTTATAGAACCTTTTATTCTATTATCTGTTTCTTGTCTTTTGCATATTGGGTGTGTGATGAGTTATACATCGTGGGTTTGACTTGGATACAGGCAAAATACATCAAATTTAAAGTGGTACGGTATTATTCAGAGAGGTTTTGGTCAGTGCTTGGAATTTTTTTGATGTTGTGTTCGTTCGGGATGTTGTAATAGGTGGTGACATTCAGTGGCGGCTCCAGGAATTTTGTTTACAGGGTTCATTACAAAATTTTATTAAAAAAAGAACTTGAATATATTGAGTTTCCGAAAAAAAATAATAATAATAATAATAGGTGGTGACATTGCTATCTTAGGCCAAAACATACAAGATGATGATGTTAATAGCAATTCACAACCCCATGATATGACTTGACTTTGATATTGTATTAATATTTTTCTACATGCATTTTCCATTTCCAAAATCCTAATAAATCATTGCTCTATAGATTGTAAACTTGTCAGGAAATTGCTTTACCCGTGTCTTGCCTTGTTTGATATAATTCTTATGTAGTCGTGTGTTTTGTCAAGTTTTGTTTTCAAAACTAGTTGTAGATCCACGTGATATATGAGAATACATTATTATTTTGTATTGTAATATAATTTATAATGTTTTTGAAGATAATTTGTTTTCTCTAAAAATTAAATAATTTTAATTTGGTCCAATTAGGTCTATTTTGGTCCACCCAGTCAATTTCGGTCCTCTTTTAGTCCATTTTAGACTAATTGGGCCTTAAATTGATTATTTTTGTTAGTTTTCTTTTCATGTTTAGCGCAAAAATACTTTTTTTCTTTCCCTCTTCATTTTTGAGTTAAAAAGTATGAAATTTTATTAAATTTGGGCTAAACTCTTTACTTTTGAGTTAAAAAAAAAAAAAAAAAAAAAAAAAAAAAACAAACAAACAAACAAAAAAAAAAACCCTGAAATAGACATTAGAAATTACAAATATGAGCCCTCAAAATGCAATAAAAAAGATAAATATTCAAAAGTCTTATTTAGTCCATATTGGTTCTATTTGGTCCATTTTGTCATCTTCAGTCCAATTTGGTCCAATTCGGCTCATTCTGTCTTACGTAATCAACTTCTATTTAATTTGGTCCATTCAGTTCACATTGGCCCTTATTCTATCTACTTCAGACTAATTTGGTCCACATTGTACTCCATTACTCTTAGTTGTGACTTTGATAGTCAGCCAAGAAGGAAGAACCTAGCAAAAGGGTTACTCCTGCACAGATATCGAAGCCCTTGGCAACTGTTTAGGAGATGTATGATGGTGATGATGATGATATTAATGAAATTGATGATGATAATGAGGATTCTGAATTTGATGAAGTGACTGATGAAAGTGAAGATGAATAGTGTAGTAGTTCTGTTCAGAAAGTGACTGATGGAATTCTTGAAATGGGAACTTTATCTCATTCCCCTTGTAGTCTATTACTCTTAGTTGTGACTTTGATAGTCAGCCAAGAAGAAAGAACTGAGCAAAAGGGTTGCTTCTTCATAGAAGATGAAGCCCTTGGCAACTGTTTCGGAGATATCTGATGGTGATGATGATGATATTAATGAAATTGATAATCATAATGAGGATTCTGAATTTGATGAAGTGATTGATGAAAGTAAAGATGAATAGTGTAGTAGTTCTGTTGAGAAAGTGACTGATGGAATTCTTGAAATGTGAACTTTTTCTCATTCCCCTTGTACTCCATTACTCTTAGTTATGACTTTGATAGTCAGCCAAGAAGAAAGAACCGAGCAAAAGGGCTGCTCCTTCATAGAAGATGAAGCCCGTGGCAACTGTTTCGGAGATATCTGATGGTGATGATGATGATATTAATGAAATTGATAATCATAATGAGGATTCTGAATTTGATGAAGTGACTGATGAAAGTAAAGATGAATAGTATAGTAGTTCTGTTGAGAAAGTGACTGATGGAATTCTTGAAATGTGAACTTTTTCTCATTCCCCTTGTAGTCCATTACTCTTAGTTGTGACTTTGATAGTCAGCCAAGAAGAAAGAACCGAGCAAAAGGGCTGCTCCTTCATAGAAGATGAAGCCCTTGGCAACTGTTTCGGAGATATCTGATGGTGATGATGATGATATTAATGAAATTGATAATCATAATGAGGATTCTGAATTTGATGAAGTGACTGATAAAAGTGAAGATGAATAGTGTAGTAGTTCTGTTGAGAAAGTGACTGATGGAATTCTTGAAATGGGAACTTTTTCTCATTCCCCTTGTACTCCATTACTCTTAGTTGTGACTTTGATAGTTTGCTTAACTGCGTTCCTTGGAAATGATCTTTGTCTATTGTGATTTGTTATGGTCAAGGATTTTCATTATCCTTCACTGCAATTCTACTGTTACAACTTACTAATATATTAGAAATTACAGTGTCTGCAATTTAAATAAGTGGAATATTTTCAAAATAAATACATGTACCAATCTCACTTTAAGAGATATATAGCATTTTCAGGTGTGAGTTGGTTTCGTTAGTCAGTTATACGTCATTCCGAAGGGGTTAAATACTTACTAAAAGATGCAGAAAAGCAAATATTCTAAAGATCACATTTCATATGTTCAAGGAATTAAAAAAATTATGAGAATATGATACAGTTGCTTAATGTATGTGGGACATCCCACCTTGAGTTTTGTGCAATAATTGTTGGAAATGGAGTGTAGAATTGTGGACTTTAATACAAGTAGTCGCAAATTCATGTAATGCATGAATATATAATTATTTTGATAGAGAGAATAATGTATAATTTATTATCTAAAATGTATAATTGTAAACATCAAATTATTTATGTCATATTATATATTATATAATACAATCGAATAAAAATATATTATTATATACTATATTTATAATAAAATAGGATTACATCTAACAATCAAAGAAAATGGACTAAAGTGGATCAAATAAGCCGAAATGGACCAAATTGGACCAGAAAGATCTAAACGGACCGAAATGGATTGGATAAATCAAAATGAACCAAAGTGGAAATAAGTAGCCCGAAATGGATCAAATGGACCGAATAAACTGAAACAGACCGAATGGACCAAATTGGACCAGAAAGATCTACATGGACCGAACTGGATTGGATAAATCAAAATGAACCAAAGTGGAAATAAGTAGACCGAAATGGATCAAATGGACCGAATAGACTGAAACAGACCGAATGGACCAAATTGGACCAGAAAGATCTAAATGGACCGAAATGGATTGGATAAATCAAAATGAACCAAAGTGGAAATAAGTAGACCGAAATCGATCAAATGGACCGAATAGACTGAAACAGACCGAATGGACCAAATTCGACCAAAAAGATCTAAATGGACCGAAATGGATTGGATAAATCAAAATGAACCAAAGTGGAAATTAGTAGACCGAAATTGATGAAATGGACCGAATAGACTGAAACAGACCGAATAGACTGAAACAGACCAAATAGACTGAACCATAGAATATTTCATACAAATGGCCTACATCCAGGCTCGAATCCTCTAGATCTGTTGTGCATTACCTTATTACATGCAAGTACATGAAATACATACAACAACTCTCAGTTTATAACTAAAATCTACCAAAAACATTTCCAATGACAATAACTTACATCAACAGCTGACATCATTTGCAGCAGAAAAAAAAAAAAAAGAAAAAAAAAAAAAAATAAAAAAAAAAAAAAAAAAAAAAACACATAAAATTGTAATGTATGTAATTAATGGAATATTTTGTAATGGCTTCTAGTTTTTACTCCATATAACGAGTCTATCTCATTATAGTTTGCTGTTTTCAGAGATGTTCAACCTGAGTTCAAGGCACACTCAAGACAAAATCCACATGTACATTGTTGACCAAACTGTGAGTGCAAGAGCCGCAACCAAGTATGTCCATAGAAATAGAACCGAACACTCTTCTTCAGCCACCTCAAACAGTTGGGTCATGGTTCCTGCAAAATTATTTAATTTAATTTTATAGCATGTTTAATGTTCAAAAAGAAATGATAGCATATGATAATACATTTAGCCTAAAAAAGAAGAAAGAAATGATAGCATATGAAGATTCTGTAAGCCCGTTATTAGAGACTGCATATTGTGAGAGTTGCTTACCAATATTCATGGCAGGAGGCAGGGTGAACTGAGTCATTAATGTTTATGTAAGATCCTTCCTTTCTTCGTAGTCCAGTTGTTTCAGTTTTTGAGCTCTCAGATCCGACAAGATCAATCAAATTCTGTGTGAGAGAGAGAGAGAGAGAGAGAGACCAATGAGTCAACCATGTACTTAAAAATAACATTCTATCTTCTTGAAAAAACAAAAATAAATAAATGATTTAATCATACGAGTTGAGAGAAGATCACTCCATCGTACTCATCACCATGGGCACTACTTTCAATCATCTGCAAATGCATTGATGAGTTACAGACAGAAGACAAGAAAGAATTGAATCTGAAGATAGAGTATAGCACCAATGATGAAATAAATAATTTTTAAAAAGTACTTGAATGTGTACTTTCATAAAACAAAACTAGGTATTTCCTCAAAATAATACCACATTCATTGAATCATTGAGTCTCAGAAATTTCCATAAACAACACAGCTTATAGAAATTTTATTTCATATAAAATCACATTCATAAATCAGCCATTGAAAATGCTAACTTTTACATATTAGGACCTATAGCCACCTCAAGATTCACAAAGTAGCACTACAATGGTTTTCAGTTCCGAAGTCCAAATAGGCACTCAGGATGCCTTCATGAATATAAATAAATAAATATATATATATATATATATATAACAGAAAATATGAATTGAATGTCTATGTGGCAGTGATTGTGCACACATAAGCGAGAGTGTGAAGCTAATCCTTAACATTTCAAAATAATAATATGAAGTACTAACTTCGACAATGAACTTTAGCTCAATCAAGACCTTCCTTTAAAAGAATAAGGTGGAGGGTGTGACCATGGGTTCAAAACCCACTACATAAGTGTAACTTACCAATAAAAAAAAGTACAGCTCAAAGTCAAAGATTTATCAGTAGTAGCAACTTAGTCCTATTGAGTTTATATCAATATTCAATACTGATAAAGCAACAGATATCATTCATCTACATATGGAATGTTAACCAGTGTAAATATGGTCTGACTTCGGCTACTCAACAGATTGAAATTATTTGATCCAACATGACGATGCTCTGCCATTGCCAAACATCACTTGAGAGATCAGTGATGAATACCTTAAGTGGTCACCGAAGTAATACAAAAGATTGTTTGAAAAAAAAAATAAAACAAAAATCAATGAACATAGCAACAGGAAGAGGTAAAAGTACCTTCCCCAGCAGCAATGAAGGGAAGTGCATGTCCAGGAGACAAAACCACTTCCTCTTTTATACCCTCGACATAGGTTCCTTGAAAAGATAACACTCAAATGAGACCAGAAAATATGAAATCAGACAGTCATGAATAATAAGTAAGAAATTTTTAAGAAAGGAAAAGAGAGAGACCTGTGCATCTTCTCTAACACGCAATGTCTGACCTGTTGGATCAAGCAAGTCATTTATCACCTGATATCAGAAGCACAAATAGACCACAAATCAAATAACTTTCACATAAGAACAAACATTTTTTTTATTTTTGACTTCACCTCAAATGATGATAATTGTTCACGAGTGAAAAACTCCATATTCAAAAAGATATAAATAAACACGCTCCAATAGTATTATAACAATAGTATTATAGACACTCTCACAATGTGAAGCCTGACCACTCCCTTCAAGGGTTAACGACTGTGCCATTTGGCCCCTATGCCAGTGGCAGAAAAACACAACTATGTTCAGAAATCTCCAACTAATTATTGTACAGTGACTCCGCTGAGCAGTTTACAGTTCTAAGCCAAAGGTAAAATATAGTGATAGTTCCTTCAGTTCTTCTAGGTCCACTGAATTCTGGGTCAGACTTTCTGAACAAATAAAATCTGTGAGAAAATAAATTCTGGGTCTTGAATCTTTACCACTAAGAATCAAAATAAAAATTTATAAAAAATACAAATAAAAATAAAAAAAACACAGCTTTCCTTCATTTTATATTGATATGCCATGGCCGTTAAACACAGCTTTACCTCTCAATGGGAACACACCATATTAATCTCGACCCACAGCAGCAAGCCCAGCCAAATGTGTTTAGAATGAATAACGTCCAAAATCAACTACCAAGTGAAACCCAATAAGGACAAGAAAGCATTTAACAATTGTACAAGGAAGCTATTTAAATAACAAAAATAAGGACAAGAAATTACAATATGTTTCTTTGCGGCAGCTCTAATACATTGTTCAAAGAGCTTCCGAGAGGCCTACCCAAATGAGTGACTTCAGAGAGGCCTACCCAGAGAGCTTCCTTTCTGCTCTACCTGCAAAATCAACATCCACCTTCAATGTAAGGTTACCGAAAAAGTGTTCCCATGTAAAGTAGGACAAAAAGAATTGACACATACCAAAATGAAGAATGTAATATGGAGGCAGGTTTTAAAGATCCACTTCAGCAGCAGCAAGATTCTCTTTACATTTAATGATTCTTTGTCGCCGAGATTCCCTTGCGTCCACAACTCTTCCATTTCTTTATATTTTCCCCTCGGACCCCGAGGGAAAAATATAAAGAAATGGAAGATTTGAGGAAGCAAGAAGAATCTCGTAGACAAAGAATCATTAAAGCTAGGGTTGACTTTTGCTGATGCTGAAGCAGTAGTTGAAAACCTGCCCTCATATGACAAAACCATGGGATGAACTTCTTGCTAACTTTTCTACCCAATTGTTGATGTTTGCTGCCGGGGTGGGTGTCTTTTCCGAGTTGCTGATAACCTGCCATAAATCACATTAAATGTGTTATCTCTCTCCAATATTGATAGTTTCTAAGGATTTTAATCAATAATATTGCAAAACATTATACTTACAATAATGCTATATGAAGGTGATAAAATGATAATTACGACAAGTTCATTGAGTTCTCCTTTCTCAGCAGCTTCCTAAATTTCCTGCATATAAGAAACTTAATCAACACTTACAATTATGCTACTTGAACTGTTTGACTCAGTTCACCACAAGGGCTAATATGCTACATGCTTCAAATGATTTAAATGCAGCATTGTATATTCTGATTACCTCTACCACTTCTTCAACTACATGCTGTTTTCTGCTAGTGTACAAGGCAAATGCTCACAGTTTGATTGTTCTGCATTAAGCAGTTTATAAAAATCAATACATAAGAAAGCATATAATCTGCCAATAAGTGTGGATACTGATTAATACCTTTCTTTTCATTGCCCAAAAACAGATGTGATGGCTGAGGTGGCTGAATTTGTCCGCAGTCTGAGCTGCAATAGCCAATTTGAATGGATAAAACAATGTCAATGAAAATGGAAAACAATACTAGAAACATTGTGTTGGAAACTTGGCAGATTATATCAACTACCATTTGACAAATCTGGATAAAAGGTCACGGTTTCAGACAGTGAAAACTCGGTCCCACTGAACTTAGCCATTGCACAAATTTTTTCAGTACGACGGAACTTCAAATCTAATGGAAATTCAACTATGTGATTATATTGACCTACTATATAAGATCAAATGTGTTATCTACAACAAGTAAATTCAAGTGAATGATTTTTCTATTAAAAAAATTCAGTTATATGACTTATTGTTCATTTGGTAATCTCATTGAATTTAATGAGGAATCTAAATTACAACACCCAAGGAATTGCAATTAAGTTTTGTCAAAATGTAATTGTATCTAAATAAAAGAGATTCTAAAATATTACACATAAACTGACTTAGTAAATAAGTTAAACAATAGTTACTATACTTAAGGAGCAGGTATTTAGAGAAGCACCAACAAACCTCAAGTTCCTTTAATAAGCGACAAGCTGCTTCTCCTCTTGCAATTTTTTTCCCCCCTCATATCCCTCTCCAATGAAAAGGACATCTTTCAGTTGTAAACTAAGCTCAGCATGCACCATATCTCCCTTCTTTATAAAATTTTCTTTTATAAAATACCCACGAGATGCACATAATTCATTCAGTTTTCAAAATGGATGCAGTTCAAGCTTATCAGGGGTCACAATTGGAGACAACATGGGCTTATATATCCTCCAAACTTCATTAAGATTAAGCTTGGTGTCAAGTAGTATTGCCCCTGCAATACTTTCCACCATATCAACAAGAGCCTATAACAAAAACAAGATGGTCATACAAACAAACTAATCATGAACAGAAAAATAATGGCAATCAAACCACAAAGAAGCAAGTCAATGTAGAACTCAACAACCAAATGGAAATAAGAGCATCACAAAACCTGTCTAACTCGGCCTGCAAATAATTTTAAATTTACTTAAAACAGAACAAAGAAACAGGATGAGAAGGGTTTGTTAAGTGGAAGGACTCCCAAAGGGCATACCTTGCTTTCACTTTCAGTGGGCTCAATCATAAGTGTGCCTTAGCCTTGACCTCCTAGCAGATTCTCGATTAGACTGTTTCCTTCGCTCTCATTTCAGCTCCCTTTCATTCTGAGCAATATAAAACAAACCATCACCAGAATGTACAACTAGGTCAGAAAAGGCTTTAGACAATGAATCAGTAGACTTTAAACAGCAAAATAATTCAAACTTTTGACAAAATGAAGCATATACTGGACGAATAAGGGAGGGAAGGAATCTGAAGAACTAAAGAGCTTAATTTGCAGATTATACCTATGTCCACCCTTCAGAAGGCAGCACTGTACAAGATTGAGGGACACTAGTAGGTGTTGTCATGGTGTTCACGTTATGAGTGTTCCTGAGCTCAAATGCACCCAATACCTTATCGGTAGTGGCATTTACCTCCTTGGCAGAAACTGTACTGGCATGTGTCTCTGTCTTGCCATCAATGACTGTCCAAATACAGATTGAGTAAACAGAAAAATCAAAACAAGAATTCAACTCAATATCTCAGTTTCTTCCTTACCACAGGGAATTTTTCTGCAAGCTATATGTTTCATTACAATGGATCACTTGGAAGTTGGAACATCTCTATTTCATTGATATTTTCATGTAGTAGTATTAAGTGGAAAAAACGTTTTGAAATAGTTTAAAAGCCATTTCTTCTATGTTTAAAGCATGAACAATTTAGGCATCCACCATTTAGAGAGACCAATCAGATATGAAAGAAAATACAGCCTAAAGACAACACCATAAGATATTGCAAAGAGGAACATATCAAAACAAGAGCTACATACAGGAGTGATCACTCAGGAGTGACATGAGAACCCCATACAGGAGTGTGATCACTCAGGCCTATTTATCTTATGATGTTGAAAAGGGATTATTCATGTGCACAAGGCACTTTAGGAGCATACAAATCATCATACTAAGATTCTAGGCTTCAAGTTGAGGTGATTACTTTATCTTTGCATCTAAATGAGCCTTAAGGAGAAAGCATCAAATGCCTCTTACTTTCTTTACTACAATCGAAAGAAAACACTATTTAAATTTGGCCAATGTTACCATACCAAATGATATGCCCGAATAACCGTCAAGCCAGCATACTCTCCAGCCGCACCAGCATTAGGTTGCAAGGAAAAAGAGTCAAAGCCAGTGATGGTACACAATAGTTCACCCAAATCTTTGAACATTTCCTGGAAACCATTCATTAAGAGAATAATGTAAACCTGCCTATTTATACAAAGAAGAAACAACATAAAACCAAAAAGTTTGGGCAAAGAAAACAAATAGAATAGAAAATTTATAATATGCAAATAAATTTTAACAAATAGAATAGAAAATTTAACAAAAACCTAATCTAAATGCACTGCAATGGTGAAATTATAAAATTTGCTCAACATGAAAATCTTAACCAGATTTTTAGTGAAAAAAGAGAAAAGAAAGGAAAAGAAAAGAAGAGTACAAAAAAGTCAAACAGAGTAATCCTACTCCTAACCCCACACCATTGGAAGACTTAAAATAATTTTGTATTTTTTAATAAAGAGATTTTCAACGTAGAAACTGTTTTAAAAACTTCAACAAATTGGTCAAAGAAAATGGCTAAATCTTGTGGCCAAAAAAGCAGCATGAGGACCTCTATACCCCATAGGAACCCCAAACCTCTGAGCAAAACCAACAACAATATCAGCCCCCAATTCACCTGGTGGCTTCAACAATGTCAATGCCAATAGATCCGAAGCCATCACAACCTTGACCCCATGACCATGAGCATTCTTAATAAACTCCGCATAATCCAAAATCTCACCCTCAGTCCCCGGGTACTGAACCAAAACACCACACACATCCCCAGATTTGTAATTGATATCCTTAAGATCTGCGGTAACTACTTTACGATCAAAACCATCAGCTCTAGTCTTACAAATATCAATTGTTAAAGGGTGACAATTATTGGCAATTACAAAAGTTTTCTTCTTTCCCTTCTGAATATTATTACACATAGCCATTGCTTCAGCAGCGGCTGTTCCTTCATCAAGCAATGAAGCATTTGACATGGGGAGGCCAGTAAGATCCGTAATCAAATTTTGAAAATTTAACAAAGATTCAAGACGCCCTTGAGATATCTCAGCTTGGTAAGGTGTGTATTGAGTGTACCAAGCTGGATTCTCCATTATGATCCTCAAAATCACAGGTGGAACATAAGTGTTATAGTATCCCATCCCAATATATGACTTAAAAACCTGATTTTTTGAAGCTAGTTTTTTCATGTGCTCAATCATTTGATTCTCAGTTAACCCTTCATCAAACTTATCAAACTTCATTGATTGGATTCTAATAGATTTAGGCACAGTGGCATCAATAAGCGAATCAAGCTTATCAAACCCCCAAAAGTTAGCCATTTTGGTTTGCTCTTCTAGGGTTGCCGAGTTATGGCGGCGTGGAAAAGTGTCATTGGGTTTCAATGCCTCCACAGATATAGAACAAGTTTGAGACACCCCAACACCTTGACCAACATTGTTATGTGACAAATCTGATCTAGTACTTCTACGCATGGACATGTACGAGGTCAAGGATGATATGTACCTTGAGGGTGTGTATGAAACCGATGAGACAGTGTGCAACAAAGTCTCATTTTGACGAAACTGCTTCGCTTCTGACACCAAGTGCTTCAGAATTGCACGGTTTGCTAAGCGCCTTGCACGTTCCATGAATGAACAATGAGAGAAAAGCTTCCCTTTTTTTTTTTTTTTTTGGTGTGTTCTGTTTTTGCAGAAACAGAAACAAAAATGAACAAACAGCAAAAGCAAAGAGGAAATGGGGTTGGTGAGAACAATGAAAAGACCAAAGAAAATAGGAACTAAAGTTGTTTTGTTTTGGTTTTTTTATTATTCCATTGGAGTGAGTGTGGTGGGTTGTTGATAGTATAGTGAGTTTTTCTATGTTACATTATAGATATATATGCAAATACATATAATAAAAAAAAATATATGGAGGAAAATAATCAAAATATGAGTCCAAGATCTGATGGAGAGGTGATGGGTGGTGGGTGACTAAGTTAGAATCATTACCAGCCACTTCAAAATCAACTAAATCTGGACTCTCCAAGCTTATTGGCATTAGAAAAGTTGAATTGTTGCTGCTTTTATTGTGCATTCAGCTTATTTTGTTGCTGCTTCCAGCCTTTTCGTAGCATCATCATCTTCATGAAAGTAACAAGTGAAAATGAGTTAGAGCGACATTACTTTAAGATCCTTTGTTATAGATTTCAAAATTTAGTGTTGTGGTTTGTACTTAAACCTATTTTAAAGTATGACCATTCGTAATTCGTAAAAGGTTATTTTGAAACTGCATTTCATCAAGGAACTCAGTTTTTGTCCCATAGAACAAAATGGAATAAATGATATGTTTCAATGACGTGTTCCCCCACAGACCCACAACACATTAATTGAAGATATATTAGTTCACTTGATCAAAGGGAAACATGTTTGATCAGAGAATATAATGAACTAACCAACAGAACAAATAATGCTTTTTAGTTGCTCATAAATTTTCAAATAAACTTCGCAAAAGGTATCAATGGAGTTACCTTTTTTGGACCTTAGGTTGTCTCGTATAACGAGGAGGAGGTCTTGCATGCTCTTCGTCAGATGCCTCGGGCCCAGCCTTGTGTCCATGTTTGTGCCCCCCTGTCCCACAAGGAGGTGGCTTTGATATGCGTTTTGGCCGACCTTCTGCCATTGCAGGTAACCCAACAGCCTGCTCAGCCTGAATATGGGGTGGGTCGATGGCTAAAGAAGGGGCAATGGACGTACTGTGGGAGGGTGGCTCCTGCTGCATCTCAGGCGGGGTTGGATGAAAACCCAGGTGAGAAGATGGAATGGGTGACAGCTCAGGAAATGACTGTGGGAGGGGTGGACGAATGTCAGACTCATGACAAGGATGTGGCGTGGGTGGAGGGATGGTGGGGCGAGGAGCTGGATGTGGGATAGTGGGGCTAGGGGATAGATGTGGGGTGGATGAAGGGATGGTAAAAGTAGGGGATGGATGTGAGGTGACTGCAGAGATGGTAAACCTAGGGGATGGATGTGAGGTGAATGCAGGGATGGTAAGGCTAGGGGATGCATGTGGGGTGTATGGAAACCTAGGGGATGGATGTGAGGTGAATGCAGGGATGGTAAGGCTAGGGGATGCATGTGGGGTGTATGGAAACCTAGGGGATAGATGTGAGGTGAATGCAGGGATGGTAAGGCTAGGGGATAGATGTGAGGTGAATGCAGGGATGGTAAGGCTGGGGGATGCATGTGGGGTGTATGGAGAGGAATCGGGAGTAGGGACAACCTGAAGGGTAGCAACAGGCGGACAAGAAGGACATCCCGTTGGAGTTGTGCTCGTGCTTGGGCCCTCAGTACTGCTTGGGCCCGCAGGAGTAGCTGCGTCCTGATTCGGGGCCTCAGGGATGGGAGGTTGTACACGGTCAATATGATGCACTGCCGTCAGCACATCAGTAATGTCCGCGTGCTCCTCCGTGCCCACTGGGTGATGCCTCGACAAACGGTTGACAAGTGAAACCTGCACATGAAAAACCCACATTAGTAATGCGTAAATCATCAACAATGCCAATCGATAATAATATAAATGTTGGTTTTGAATTGGATCTGGTAGTAATAATTGCAAATTATAAGGAGAGCAAGTGCTAAGCAGAAAATGTAATAACATATATCATGTGTTGTAAACAGTGGTTTCGTGCTAACAAGTATAGTAAGATGTAAAAAACATGGAGAACTTACCAGCATAGTCAACTTAGCACCAGGCCTATCGATGAACCTCCGAGTTACCCTGTCGAACCAGTCAAAGTACTCGTGCTGTGGAGGCATCTCACCAAGCACTACTTGAAAACGCCGTTGAAGGCGATTACGCCAGTGGACTATATGCACAGCATGTCTCCGCATCCAATCCACACCGACCTTCCCCCTTAAATCAATTTTAAGTAGGACTGTATCAGTGTTAACAAAACGGGGAATTTGTTGGATCATCCCAAATTGACGAACGACACGATCCGGTGTATGTTTCTCTATTAGGTGGAAACACACAAGCGGCACTGTTACCGTCCACACGGCCCTCCCGGCAACGCACCACGGTGGAAGGTGGTCGAACTCAGCTTCATATGGCTACCACACCACCTAGAGCAGCCAAAAAACAAGTACAGAAGACATCAGGCTTTATATTTCAAAATTAACCAAACCTATAAAATTGTTCCTAAACGTGTAAAACAAGGCATTTTCATACCTGGCTTGGCAACGTTGAAGCTAGTTGCTCGCGATACCTGTCCCTGAAGATATGGGCGGGCCTATTTTTCTTGTTCGGGACCCACAACCACCTAGCACAATCAAGAACAATGGATCAATATCTACAACTTTCCTATGAAGATAATGTTATGATTAAATCTATAATGTAATCACATATATCAACTAAGATAATGTTCAATTAATAATATCACTAGAACTTCAACAGTCCCTATAAAAAACAAAGCACATACAAGGCACATGACAGTCACAAAGCTGTAGAGGTTATTAGTTATCACGACACAATATTAAAAATACTATTTTTCCACACCCAAGCACATTTTCACAACAATAATGGACTCTCTAAAAAATTTCCAATTCATCAAGGGTTGCCCAAAACTGCCTTTATAAAAAACAATTAGTTGCCCAGTCCACCCAAAAACAAAAAAAAAAAAAAAATTCACCGACAAATAATAATTACTTAAAAAGAAGGTGTAATGGGTGTTGGAAGGGAGAATGCACTATGTCCAAAATAAAGGGAGTGGGGATGGGATTCAAGAAAGACTTACTTCAGGGCCAGTGGAGCACGCACTGGAGGACCGTAAGCACCCACTGGCGGGCCACGCTCAACTGCCGGGCACAAATAGGGGAACCTGGCCCATGCCCAATACTGGACCAATAGTAAGCACCCACCGATCTGACTGGTGCCCCTATCGCTTGCCTTGCATAACTCTCGGTACAACCATGCAAGGCAAGCACTTCCCCAACTGTACATATGTGGGTTGCGAAGATCCTCCAACTGCTGTACCCACATTAGATGCACCCTATCGCCGGATTTGTCCGCAAATATTGTGTCCCCCAGTAGCACTAGGATGTAGCATCGTGCGTACTTATGCACGTCATCCTCTACAGCATTAGCCGGCAATGGACCAACAACTTGCTCCAAAAGTTGGCTTATGAGAATCCTCTGCCCATCTAATTGCTTATGCTGGTCTTGATTTATAGGTTCAAACCCAAGGAACTCCCGGCACACCACTGGCTAGGTTTTCTGCGTGCTCCCTGTTATAGCGTCACCATCAACAGGAAGCCCGAGAAGAACCTCCACATCCTGCAATGTGATACTGATCTCACCATGTGGCATGTGGAAGGTGTGCGCCTCGGGTCGCCATCGCTCCACTAAGGCCGTTATTAAGCCATGGTCAATCTCTCTGCCCGGGATCCAGAGGAGTCCTTCCAAACCAAGTGCCTTCATAATGTTAACGACTCGGTCGTCCACCATTGGCTCTCGATTGGAGAACTCTGAACTACGGCTGGGGCAGGTAAGGGTCCCTAGATCCTGCATAAAACAGAACCATGGATTAATATTTGACAGGTGCAGCGTATACATTGTATGAATTAAATGCATGTACATAATGCATAAAGATTTAGTGTTGCATTTTACCTGCCCATTCCAAATAGCTTCAGACCGATGGTTGGGTTGCTGTGTCAACAACGTCGTGTCAATGGGTCCAGGCTCTGCATGGTTAATCCGTGCAACATTTGCAGCAGCCATACTACACAAAAAAGGTAAGTAGTTAGCAACATTTGCAGTAGCCATACTGCACAAAAAAGGTAAGCAATGCAAATACAAGTACACAATCAATGACTACTAAATCAAACCCAACAAAGCACTACTCCATTCACAAAACAAACCAATTCAATCCAGTGCCACAAAACAATAGGCATTAATATGTCCAAGCAACCAGAGATCACTAACAAAATATCATTATAACTAACTAAATCAATGCCAATACAAGTAAAGTACAATCAAAAGTGAGAATCATTTTGATGTATGCCATTCTTGAAAATTCATTCAGATATTTGGTTTTTTGGATCTTTCATGTTGTATGCCATTCTTGAAAATTCATTGGGAATCATTTTAGTACTAAGAAACAAAAGTGAAACAATAGTAAAAGGAATTGTAACCAGTTTTGAAGGTTTTAAATTGTTTAGTTTAAATTAAATTTGTTAGTTTACTTTGCTAATCTGTGAATTGTGGTGATAAGTAGAGAACTGCAACCAGTTATGATATTTAAATACCAAGAAATTTCAGCAAGTTGAGATGATTAGTGGAGAATCTGTTATGCAGTCATATGAGAAAATTCAGTAATTCAAGGCTTTATATAGTACTTAACTCAATTGAGATGATTTCTTTTCAATTTATGAATGAGGGAAGTATTTCTTTTGCCTAATTTATAGTGTAGTGTACCAAGTTTCTTTGGTCAGTTTTCTTAATCCTCTTATACTTTTAAGGTCTATTTTGGAAGATAATTATGGGTAGAAAAAGCTTATAAATAAAGGGATTCACACATTGAAGCAGCCACAATATCAGTTTATGTCTTTAGTAAACTATGGTATTTGGTTTTGCTACATTTTGAAAGTACAATATGACAGTGGGCATGTATTCTGTTTTTGTTTCAGGCTTTTTAGGTATTTGGGTTACATATTAGGTTTTGATTTGATTTTTGATTCAATTTAGTTTCTCAGTATACTAAAAACTTTTGTGAGTATTTGGATTCACTTAATTTCATGTTTGATTTTGGTTTAGTTTTAAGGTATTTATAATTGGTTTTGGATAATCAAGGTTCACAGTGTTGGGCTTTTCATGGGAAAAAAGGGTTACCATAAGCGGACTTATCAAATAATCATGGTATGCCTTTTTGTTCTTTAGGTTCGTGTTCCATGATAGTCTTGCATACATGCAAATGAGAGGCTTTATATGGCTATTGAAGAAATCATATATGCTTTGAGATCTTTGAAAGTTGAGAATTTGTCATCTCTAAAACATTTCAGTATCTTGTGTTGCATAAATAAAATTATTCTTCTGTTTATTAATCTTTGATCTTTTCCATAGGATGGTGGTCATCTTCATGGTTATAGTACTAAGGAGGTCAAGGTATGTTGTCCATCTATCACTATTAGTTCTGCTCTGTTCTTAATGATGCATATTTTTAGTGTTCATTGTGCTACCCTTGGGCCTTGCCTACGGTGGTTAAGGGTGGATTGGAATTGATATAGGTCCATGTTTGTACTCAAACTCAACTCAGCTGAGCTTTAATCCATAAGGAATAAATAGACTCTGTAATGATAATGATTAGTACATCTGCAGTTAATGGCTCTACTCGCAAGACATCACAGAAAGAAATTCCCAAAATCTGATCATGCTTCTTTAATAGCATTCTCTAACGAGGTATCTCACTCTGTATATTCAGTTAATTATTGTCATTTTTCCTAGTCCTATGCAGGAAAGAACTGTTTACATTCCTCCCTACCTTTTTCTTCTATTATTTTCAGGTAAAGCAGAAATTTCGATCCCTTTGTGCAATTGTACGAATTTCTGTAGCATTGCAGCAGCATCAATGCATAAACATTCAAGAAATGATCCTTTCAATTTCACATGAAGGTTTCAAATTGGTATGTGCCCGTCTGAATGTCACCTAGCTAATCATTTAGTTTTGTAGTCTAATGAGAAGTTGCTTGATAATGTATAGCTATTCTATAAAGCTGATGGAATGAGTTTTTTTTTTTTTTTTTTTTTTTTTTTTTTCTGCTCTTAGAAAGCATCAATTTAGAACATAAAAAGTGGAGTAAAATAAATCTGGTTATGAATGGGAAGTGAATCGTCACATAAAGCTTATGTTGCAGTTTGTGTTGCTGTTCTTTTTTCTTTTCTTTTCTTTTTCTCTTTTTATGTTAAGTAATGATGCATTATTGAAAGTTAAACAAAAGTGATCCCCAAGTAAACAGGAAGTGTACCAAGGATGCAACAAAGTTTCAACTAAAACTACATAAATCTAAAAAATCATCTAAGGTAGAAAAATAATGGCCAGTTAAGGCAGCTGACCAATCAAACATGGATTGTAAAAGATACAATTTTAGCTACATAGACAAACACTCAATCCAATCAAAAGTACAAAGACTCCTCTCCTTCCAAATAATCAACATAACCCAATGAGGCATGGTTCCCCACACATCAATAGTGGCATGTTATTGATGCATAGGTTGAAGGGAATTTCCTTAGACTACTTGATGCTTGTATGTGAACTGCAAAAGGATATCAATAAATTTGCATGTATATTTGGATAATGTCTTTGCTGGAAAGGATATGAATCATTAAAAAAAAAACATTTCCATGAAAAGTTTCTCATCAATTTGACTTTTGCTTTGCATTAAAGTGACATAGTTAGGTAATTTATTTGTTTCCAATCAATGAAGTTTTTGTTCATTGTTTTTGGATGTTACTGGTGGGAAGGGGAAAACACACATTTACTCTTTGAAGAAACCTATTTTCTCAATGTTCTATCAATTGATTGCTTCGCTGATTCTTGGGTCTTGAAGAATGTCTTGTAACTTGGTTAACTGTTCCCATTTGATTGTTGAGAAAAGCTAAGAGTGATTTATTCATATATTTTTACTCTTTATTATAAATTTCTTGTCATGGTTTTGTCTTGTTGCTCATGCGATTCTCTTGACATCTTCTTTATGTTGCTAGGAAAAATTCATGTAAACAACAAGAACATTAGTGTCCATAAATAGGAAGTGCAAATAAAATAATAACATACTCCTGTGCATTTCTGAAACTTGAAAACCAAAAACAGGTGAAGGTTTCTTTCAAAGACAGCTGAGGAGTAAAAGCCTTTTCAATTGTCATACCATAGAGAGCTAGCTGTCTCATTAGGGAACTCTTATAGCTTACTTGTATTCACTTGAAATATATTGTGTTGTCCGCAAATGTCCCCATTAGTCTCTTTTATGACATGCTTACTATGGACCTATGTACAATGTTTCTCATAGCAGTCTGCACTGTCAAGGAAGTTTTCAGAAGATTTTTTTCTGTTTTGCTTTTATTATATTTACTGTCAACTGAAGGGTAATGTAGTAGAAGGTTGCAAGACCTCGTCTTTAATTACGATTGTCATTGTTATTCTTGAATGGAATCATGGATGAATACGGATTGGAAAAGAGATAACTACCTAGAAGCAACTGAAGTGTAAAAAACTAAAAATACTTATCATGCCTTGACAAATTTATTTCCAAATTTATCTACATAGACAAATGGATTTCAAACATTTTCCTTCAAAATAAGCTAACTGAAGCAGTTCTAGAAAGTGGAATTATTATAAAGCATTGAAATAAATGCTGCAAAAACAAGAACCAAAGGGGTGACCATTTCTGGTGCAAATGGTTCTACCTATGGTTCCATTATGCAATTGACTATATTCTAATCCAAATGTTATATATCAGCATGTCAAGTCTGAAGATTCTTTTTGTCCATATGCAACTGACATTGACTTTTTTATAACAAGCTCTGAGGAAAATAGAGAATTAGATCATATGAAAGAACCTATGTTCCATTCGACTGCTGCTAGAGAGAATAGAATTCTAACATCTTGTTGTTTTAGGATAAGTAATTTCTTTTCTTTCAGCCCACAATTGTGCATTGTGAGAATATGATTTAGATTGGCATTATAAACTTAACTGCTGGTCTTAAGTGATGGGATGTGTATGGAGCCTGATCTATTGTGTTGGTTATGCCAGGGGTTTGAGGGCTGTACAAGTATTGAGGGTATATCCTGCATTTGAGTACACTTTCGATGCCCCAGGTCCTTTATTGTAATTTCCTACTTGCTTGTAGCATGAGAAATAGGGTGGTATATTAGCTATGTACCCCGTAACTTTTGTTGTAGCCTTCATAATAAAATTGTACCAACCCCATGGACATTACCTTGTTTTGGATGAACCATGTAAATCCGGGAGTTTGTGTGTGTGCATTGAGCTTTTTCGTCTAATTTCTGTTGTTCACATCCATAGATCTTAGATTAGGTCTTCTGTAATCTGTTCCCTAACATTAAAATTCCAGCCTCTTCTTAATGAGGGGCATTTTTCATTCTGCTTTTGGAAGTGACATTGAAAATGATTTGTCAGTGTATGTTTACTGCAGATTTTTCATTGTTTCCCTGTTCTTGATAATTTGTCAGATTAATTAGAGGTACATATCTTTTCTGCATTCATTTTTCACTCGTAGGTTTAATGCAGCAGACTTCTTAATGCAGCAGACTTCCAAAGGGACACACCATATGGTCCCTTAAGCACACAGGAAGTCCAAGCACCCAATATACACCCATACTTTGTAGCCACCACACTTCTCTATAAAGAATTAGTTTCAGTGGCATACCACCAAAGCCAGTTCCCCAACAATGCATTATTAAAATGTGCAGGCTTCGCACAAAGTCTGCTTTTTCTTGGACACTGACATAGTGTCAATAGCTATTTTATATGCATTTTGATCTTTAGGGAAAGAGTTAGGGAAAGATTGTCTGCAATGTGGGTTAAATTGCAAAGTTTATGTCTTTAACATCTATTTTATATGCATTTAGGTATTTTAGCAAGATTTGTCTGTAGTAGTTCATTCAAGCACTTTGGAATCATAGCAGTAATAGGAAGCAAAACACCATAGCTTGTCATGCATTAGATATGACAATAACAAACGCTAAGAATCGACAAGAAACAAATGTTGTAGGCATGCAAGCAAAGCTCTAAAAGACCATGGTGATAGCAAAAGAACTGTTAAAATTGGGACAATCAACACTAGAGACAAATCTAAAAATGAAGCCACTGATAAGCAGAAGTAGAGACAAGTGTATATCTGTGAATCATTATAAAGTGAGACAATTTAACAGCTTAAGGGTTCCTCTGTGTTGGCCGAGCTCATGGATCTTCTCAAATTATGTTCCTACCATTCATGAACCTAGACTGTACTCCTTTCTTCGGTGCCAAACCCAAACTTAATTAAAAAGAGCATAAACAAGCACAAAGTCTTTCCTCCACAATCATCAATACGGGAGGGAGAAATTGTTAGAACAAAGTAAGTAAACAATGGCCATTTTGAAACTTGAAAAGTAACATTTCCTAAAATAATTTATATGGGTTTATCCTATTTCCACAAGTTTATTATTATTACTTGTTAAAGATAAAGATTTGAACAAAACAGCATCAATAGAAAAAGAGTCTAAAAAATTTATGAAAAAAAAAAAAAAAAAAACCCTTAACATGTAAATGATTAGATGATTATAGAAAAGGGAGAGGGAGAGACCTGGAGGTGGTGGAGCTTGATGTGTTCCCAGACCTTCTTGACGGCGTGGGTGCGAGAGGACTCGGTGGCGCCGTCGAGGAATTTGCCGAGTTGAGGAGAGAACTGAACCACCTTCTGACTGCCGATGTTGGAACGAGCTTTGGTAGTAGTGAGAGAGACAGATCGGCTGTGTGAGTGAGCGAGAGAGAGAGGGAGGCTGAGCTGAGGTGTGCGACTAAGAGAGGCTGAGGTGATAAGCTGTGCGACTAAGAGAGGGTGAGTGAGAGAAGACGAGAGAGGATGAGTGAGAGTGGAGAGTGGAGAGTGACTGTGAGAGAGGCGTTTAATTTGAAAGTATCCTATTAAAAATCGACTTTCAGAGAGTCGAGGTCCATGTGGACCAACAGATTAGAGCCAGGTGGCGCCACGTCAACGCCAGATGGCGTCTACGTGGAACTCGAGTTTTAGAAACTCGAGTTTTATGTGGATGCCACGTGGTATCACGCCACGACAAAAACCAAAAATCGAGCCTCAAAAAGTCGAGGTCTGAGCGCAAAATTCGACTCTCTAAGACTCGAGGTGTTACTAATTTATATTATTTCCAAACCGGGCCAACTAACTATATAGTTGGCTAATTATGGGTAATTACCCATTTCGTCCCTTTATTTATTGTAGATATTTAAAGCCTTTTCTGCTCTGTGCTATTAAAAGGGTCCACCGTGTACGTCTGTTCTACCTCACTATTGTTTCACAACCAACGCAAATAATAAACTGACTGTTGTCAGTGTCACAAAGAGAGAGAGAGAGAGTGGGGTTCCAAATCTCATGACTACCATCACAACCACAAACTCATATCCCCACCTCACGTGCCAATTCCCAACCATCCAGCGCCTCTGCACGTGCCCAACCAAGCATCACTTCCTCCCTTGCACGTGCGCCCTAATTACGAGGAAGTTGAAACTCGTTGTTGCGGCGGCGGTGGCGGAGACACGTGTGATGAAAGCGGCGGAGGACGGTGTGCTGAAGAAGGGCATAGCTGAGTTCTACGACGAGTCATCTGGCGTGTGGGAGGACGTATGGGGGGACCACATGCACCATGGGTTCTACGATCTGGATTCGACTGTAGATGTTTCGAGTCATCAGGCCGCCCAGATCCTATGATCGATGAAGCACTCCGATTCGCATGGGTTTCAGGTCGGTTCCTCTCACTCATTCACTCACTCACTCTTATGCAATAGCTAGGAGCTAGCTCCAACTTTTACAATCAAATTTCAAAGCTAATGTTGGTACTAATTGATGACTATGTCTTTTTTTAGAAAATAGTGATGACTATGTTGGTGTTTATGTTTCCCATGCAACATGCGCATGCAGTGGGGCTTTTTTTTATTTGGCTCATGAGCTTGTAGTTCTAGCTTCTAAGAGCATTCACATCAGATCAATTATAGTCTTCTAAAATACATCTACAGTGCAAATTTTACACATTTTGAGCAAAAAAACACCCACATTAGTGGGTGTAAAAATGTATAAAACCGGTCATATTTTTCCATGAGCTACAGTACCCGTGTAAATATACATGGGTACTGTAGCTCGTGTATATATTAAAATAATATTATCCGTTCGCACCAATTTTTCTCTCTCTTCTCCGTGCACAACAACCTCAGCTCCTCCTCATCTTCTTTTCCTCAGATGCACACAAACACACCCACACACAAACACATCCATACAGACAAATCAACACAGAGATACACTTTCTCAAAAAAAAAAAAAAAAAACAGAGATACACAAACACACCCACACACAAACAAACCCAAACGGACAAACAACAAAGGGACAGATCGGTGTTTATCGGAATGATCGGTGCTTGACTAGAACAACTGGAGCTCGTGGGTCTTGCTTGGTCGGAGCTCGTGAGTATGGGTCTTGCTTTATCGGAGCTAGGGAGATCAGAGCTGTGGATCGGTGCTTGTGATCGGAGCTATGGATCAGTGCTTGTGATTAGAGCTGTAGATCGAAGCTTGTGATCAGAGCTGTGGATCGGAGCCTAATCGGAGCTACGGAGATCGGTGCTTGTGGATCGGAGATAGGGAGATCGGAGTTGTGGATCGGAACTTGTGATCAGAGCTAGTGTGGATTAGACCGATAGGGAGAGAGATGGGTATAGAGAGATAGACCGAGAGGGAGACCGAGAGGGAGAGAGATGGGTATAGAGAATCAGAAAAAATAGAAAGAGAGAGAGATAGAGCGCGTATAAAAAGGGGTTAGTTGAGAAATAATAAAATAATTGAAAAAATTGATTATTTAAATAAAAGATGTGATAGAATAGATGAACTGATGTGAGTGTATTGTAAGAGTGAGCGTGTAAAATAGAAAAAGTAGGTTTTTTCATGTAAAATAGACAGAAATTTTACAAAGGCTGATGTGAATGCTCTAAATTCGTTAAAAAGTTAAATAGGAAAACTAACTAATTTTTTTACAGATTTATATATATATATATATATATATATATATTTTATAAAAGTGATATTAATTTTTAAAAAATGATTTATTAATAAATATGTGTGTTCACTATTCAACCAAGTATTTGCATCTGATGATAGCTAGAAAATAGAAGAAAAAGAGATGTCAAAAAAGAGTAGTTCTGGTGACACAACTATTTGCATAATTTTGTGCACAACTCGTCCACATGGTGAGTTGTAGTTGGTGGAAGGGTGATGGTGAGTCATATTTTCACCAATCACAACTTGCCATATGGACAAGATATGCACAAAATTGTGCAAATAGTTGTACCACCAGAATTTTCAACAGAAAATAGAAGAAAAAGAGATGCTTTTTTATGGTAGTGCTCATAGGTAAGTTGGTTAGGTGTTTTGAGTTTGTGGAGAACGTGATTAATGCATGGTACACACGTTCAATAAAAGTAGCATTTATGGCAGACAGGGATTGTATAGACTCAGGAAGGAGAGTCATGTCATGAAATATTATAGGTTTATTTGCAGAGGTTTTATAAATTGATATGATACTGATTATATTAAGAAATTCAAACAGTATTATGCTCGAAGTGACATTAGTTTTATTCAATTTCACATTAGATTGTAAATTCTCTGCAGTAAAATTTGTAATAATTTTAATATTTTTTTTTTATCAAGTTATTATGGTCTACAGCTGATGTGAGCTTGACTAAAATCTAAATTTGTCTATAGCTGATGTCATGCTCTTTGCAAAATCATGTTCCTTGTTTTTCTTTTCTTTTCTTTCCTTCTATCATTCCTTAAAAGGAACAAAACAAGACAACTATTTACACCATTTTAGTTTGACATTGCTTCTAAATCGGTCTATTGACTATAAAAACTTGTAAATACACTATCAAATATTACAATAATGTCAATATTTCCTTTCCATTAACATCTGTTTAGAATACTGCCACTAATCCACCTAAAAATGACATTTTGAATTGAAAAGAAAAATAATGTTGTTTACTAGTGGTGAAAATGTGACATATCATAAAGGAGGGATCCCCTCAAAACTTACAATATTGAGGTTCTAAATTTTAAGTTTTGCAATTTGAGATACTAATTTAGAAGCTATACCAAGCTTATATGTGTAAATTACATTTCACTCTTTCATTTTTTTTTTCACTCTAAATTCATTGCTACCTCGTGGCCCATATTCTGTATTTTTTTTGGGAAATTTAAGTTGTTCTTGCCAACTCCTGACTACTTACTTACATGAGTTGGAGATCTTTGGGAGAGAGGAATGTAGGTCTGGTTTATTAACATTGATGATGCCCTAAGGTTTTCTCCAAAAAAGCAGTGAATGGATATGTTTGATTCTTCCTGCATTCATGACAAATTGGGAGCACTCTTCATGAATTTGCTCTGACCAAAGATGTGGAAGAAAGAACTAAATAGAGATTGTTATATAAGAAATTTGTCATTGTCACTTGACAAAACAAGCTTGTATTATACATAGGAACCATCTCATCAATTTTTAGTTTGTAAAGCTCCTATTAGTACTTTTAGTTGTAGCCAATGAATTCTAGCTCAATTGGCACCTCCTCCCTTTATAAGTTTCAAGTGGAGGGTAAGGATGTGGGTTTAAGACTCATTGGATGCATGTGTAACTTACCGGTTAAAAGATAATAGTACTTTTATTTGTTTAAATATTTCGGGCGCTTGTATGACTACCAATTTTTCACACTGTACTTCTCAGCCTTCTGCATAATGCAGGTTTAGAGACCTTATAAGTTATTTCAGTTTATTTTTATTTTCTGAGTTTGATAATGCAGTAGGGTTAGTTTTCATGTAATTAATTCATTTATGGTGATTAGAGGTTGTTGAATTGTTGGAGCACCGGAGTTTTTTTGTTCACACCTTTCTTTGTACTTCTAAATGTGCTTGTGCTCATGTTTGTGAATGAAAAGATGGGCTTTCAACAGTTTCTTGTTTCTTCTGAATTGGTTTGCAGAGGACCCAACAAAAAGGCCAAAAGGTGTAGTTGATGTTGGATGTGGGATAGGAGGTAGCTCTAGATACATAGCAAGTAAATTTGGGGCCAAAGGCCAAGGTATCACTCTTAGTCCCATCCAGGCCCAAAGAGCCAATGCTCTTGCCGCTGCTCAAGGACTGTCCAACAAGGTAAATTCAAACTCTTTTCGTTTTTAGGACATTCAGCTTGTCATTCATATATTGGTAAAGATGATTACGAAATGCATACTCATAAGGTTTGGAATATTATTCTTTGTCTCTTGATAAGTTTCTGAACAGTCAGTCCCTTGCTTTGTCTAGAGTCTTATTGATGGCTTAAGATATAAGTCAATGCTTATAGCAGGACTTAGGAGGTCTGTGATTTTTAAGACACATGGATGCAGGTTTTGGATGTGTGTCAAAGTTATAATTTATATAATTAAAAGATTTTGAACTAATTTTTAAAACCTTTAATCTGACTTGCTGGAAGAATGATTGTTGGAGATGCTCCAGTTTTTCTTGTTTTCATTCTGCTGAAAGACCTTTAGGACAGGAAAAACTTCTGGTAGCCATACTCCCTCCTCTCACATGAGGGGTGGGCCCCACGCATGGGTCCTACCATGGGGCCCACTAACGTACTTCTTTGGTCACTCGTGAATTTTAGATTAATGAGGCAATTTGATTAGTCCCTGTAACAAGGACATAACAATGTAAAATTAGCAGGCTTCCTTTCAAGTCGCAGATGCTTTGGAACAACCATTTCCTGATGGGCAATTTGATCTGGTGTGGTCCATGGAGAGTGGTGAACACATGCCTGACAAAGAAAAGGTTCTTTGTGTCTTTAATAGTTCCATCTCAACAAGTTCTTTTCAAAGCCTTTAGTTTTGACTTGGAGAACTGAAGCCAGTTTATGCTTGAAATTTCTTTTCGAATTTGTTGGATTTTATCTGTCTGTCTGTCTGTCTCTCTCTCTCTCTCTCTCTGAATGGCAGTTTGTTAATGAGTTGGCTCGAGTTACAGCCCCAGGAGGCACGATAATAATAGTCACATGGTGTCATAGGGATCTGGCTCCTACTGAGGAATCTTTGCAGCCGTGGGAGAAAGAACTTTTAAACAAGATATGTGATTCCTTTTATCTTCCTGCATGGTGTTCAACTGCTGAATATGTCAAATTACTGCAGTCCCTCTCTCTCCAGGTAATTTCCAAACTAATAATTCTAGCATCACACATTTTGCCACAATTATTCTACATGACAAATTGTGAGCGGTGAAAAAATAATAGTAAGTTCATATGATATTGACAGATAACCAATCATAATCTATAACGTAAGACAGCTATGTCAAAATGACAGCATTATTGTTGCCAAGCTAATTGGGTACGAAAAGAAGAGCATGGAACTCTAGGAGCCCAAAACATTTATTTAACTCTTCAAATCAAGGCTAAAGTTGATAGGAAAATAAAATACTTTCAAACCAGTTTTGAGTTCTCTTATTGATCAATTGCAACTTGCAAGTAGCTTTGACAGCTCATTTAAAGTTGTAACTTGTTATTGGAAAACTTCAATTATGTACATGTGACAACAATAAATTTCCTAGTTTGTCTTGGCAGGATATTAAGGCTAAAGATTGGTCTCAGTATGTTTCCCCGTTTTGGCCGGCTGTGATTCGGTCAACATTGACATGGAAGGGCCTCACATCACTGTTGCGAAGTGGTAAGCTTGACAATTCTTGTGGCAATTAAAATTTAGAGCAAAAATAGACACAAAATTTATAAAAATATTTTTTACAACTCACTAAGTCATAAATTATGACAAGAGTAACAACACTTTCACTTAAGCGTATCACTAACATTTCTTTTGTTATATGTAAATAACTTTAAAATGGAATTGGTACTTGAAAACCCCACTGCTTATTAATGATTTTAAACTTTTACTAAGAAAGCTGGCTCTAATACCAGTTTATTGGAATTTGAGATTAACAAAAGCACATTTGCATAAAATAAGAAATAAAAACATTAACACAAGATCACAAATAGTTAAAATGTTTTGACCAACTTTATGCTTACATCCATGAGTTATGCCATAATCTATGTCAAATGATATGAATTACTATCACTCTCAATACAAACCCAAATCCCAATACACCTAAAACAAACATTGAATATTATCTTACAAACTATTAGGAGTTTTTTTTAACTCAATTGATGTTTCTTGATGTTTCTAAAGAAGACATCTGGAGTTTAATTTCTACACTACCAACTATCAAATTATATAGTTGTATACTAGACTAACTCACAAATTTAACACTCTCATAGATCAAAACTCTAATACACATCATGATGTTCACAACCTAACAAAACAAACAAACTCACAACTAACACATGCAAGAAACTTTCTTCTTTCCACCCAATGTAATTATCAAACTACATTTTAAGAAAACTCACTTATATTCTTCTATGAGTTTTCGCCTCTCCCTATATGAAAGAAATTCTTGGACCAAAGCCATTATACCTTTATATATATATATATATAAATTATGTTTTACTACTTATTCTTTGCTGAATAAGGAATATAACATTATTTTTTGATAAGCAATATCATTTATATTTTATTTTAACAATGAATAGAATTGATCTCCACCCTAAGAAAACTGAAATAATAGTTAACCAATTCAAAATACGTATTTGAAACAATTCCTACCATATAATTTTGCTATATGTGTTCTACCTTTGGTCACTATTTTGTTTTGCTACAAAAAGCATTAGCTTTCAGTTAATCCAATTTTGTATTTTGTGCCTAAGGGTTTAATCCAATTTTGTAGTTTGTGCCTAAGGGTAAAGCTAAATTTGTGCCTAATTTTGAGTGTATCAGGATGGAAAACCATAAAAAGAGCACTGGCAATGCCATTGATGATAGAAGGATTTAAGAAGGATCTAATTAAATTTGCTATCATTACATGCCGAAAGCCTAAATAAGTTTACACAGGAAGCAAGATGCACCTACATGAAGAAGGTTTGGCACAGATGCTACAACCCTTTTGTGTTGTTTCAAAGGGTGTATCTGTTTGGCCTTATAACCCTACTTGAACAGTGTTTCTTTCTGTTCAGCCTTTTCTTCTGTTCTGTAATTGTGTCCCCAACTAAGGAGGGCCAGTACATAATTTACTAATTGCATTATTGCCATTTCCCTCCATTCTGGATTAATTTCATGATGTGCATCATTTTTCTCTTGCATTTTTCACACTGCTCAGTTACATTAAGTTGTATAATTATCACAGTACTTCTTTCGTTTGCTCTCTCTTTCTATCTCTGGAATTTTATTTTATTTTATTTTTTTTCTTGCGGGGTTAACTAATTATTGACATATTGAATTTATGAACCCAAATTTTCTTTCTAAGCTGCATTGGTTGCCTGCCTATGCAATAATTTCCAGCTCAAGTTTGGGAAATAGCGAACATTATTGTTGCACATAACTGTACAGACAACTGAAATTGTGTTTTGAAAACATGATTTCAACTATGTCCCGTGTACATAATGTGCAACTATCATTATTCAATGGAAAAATGCCCACTAAGTTCAACTTTCTTTCTTGTTTTTGACAACCTTCTTTATTGGTGCAAATTGCTTGTGAGTTGTGGCATTCCTTCTCTTGGAACGTTTTTCACAATGCTCGCTAAACTGCGACATGTGTTTTTATTTCAAAATTGTGGGTTTATCATTATCATCCAGTATTTTCATTATAAATTTTGTGGAGAAAAATGATAATAATATTTCCAATATCATTTTTAAAAATAAATTATGAAGAAAAGAAAAGAAAAAAAGAACAAGCATCCTTATCCCCCCACAACCACCCCCCCCCCCCCCCCCCCCCCCAAAAAAAAACACACACATACACACATTTTATACACATTCTGAATAGCCTTTTTTTTTTTTTTAAATGAACTAACAATCCTCAAAAGAAGTAGCTAGAAACTCTACATCATGAAGAGTGGGAGATACTTCCCAAGAGGGATCATGATAGCTTTTTGCCGGAGCATCAAAACGAATTTTGGAATATCCTTCAATAATAATTTTGATTATTCCTGCAATAATTGCCAATTTAAGAGCCCAAGCAATTGCCCTTGCCTCTGCTGCCACGGTGCTACTGCTACATGCAGGATCCCCTCAGAAATGCGCCTTCTGAGTTTCGACAAATAGCAGCAACACAAGCCTTTTTGTCCTGAATTGTAGCATCAACATAAATCTTCAAATAATCTGGTATCTCTTGGATTTTGGAGGGGGTATTATACTCAACTGGTGTTAATGGAAGGTTTTGGTTACTTTGAAAGGCAATTCATCCAAGTTTTAAGTTGCTGCCATTATGCAGGACCTGGTTTCCCAATTTCCATCACACCCATTATCATGGCTACATAATGAGTATAATGCTCCTTAGGAGCTTGCAGTTCTGCCTCGTCAACAGTTGGGGATATTGCAAATTTAATAAGATCAATAGAGATGCTCCATTGTTGCAAATCAAACTGCCCATGCCACCACGCATTTGGCAAATAAATGGACACAAATTTCTTCTGCAACATTACCTCTAAAGTGTAGTAAGAGTCCAACCACAGAGCAACATTTGTGGCAAAGGCTTCTTGTATCAGCCAGACCCTACTTGGAATCCATGATGGAAATTGCTTGTTCAATTATGTTGCTGCTATCATTCAACATCCGATGACTAATTAGTATAGCACTAAAATGCAACATCCTAGCAAACAATGCTCAGTGTTAACCATTTGGTCTTGCTCCCAACGACTAGTAATTGTGCAAAGCACCTTCCGCGGCAATAGTTCAATACAACTGGCTAAAAGTGCCAAGTCAGATCAGAAAAAGAATAAAACCCTTGCACATAATTATCTTTGAGGAAAAATTTTAAATTGTGAATTACCGAAAAGAAGGAATATCATAGATACTGATGGATGTTTTTATGGTTCCATCTAACCAAAAGAATGAAAACCACTAATACTATGCTTTCACTTAATCATAAGACTACAAGGTCAAGGCAGATGGCAGAGAAAACATATAAGCGGGGTAATTTCCAATCTCTTAGTTAAGCAGAAGTGAATCAATATTTCGTTTTCCATCTGGACCTTTTGTGTACCATGATGACACGTAATCTCCATAAACAACTTCACGGTACCGGGGAGAAGCTCCATTGACAAGCTCAGAAGAAGGGGATATTTTCACTGCCTTGGCAGGATCATGAAATGTGGCAACTGAGAGTCGTGCTTGAGTGGCATTAGTTACAGCTCTATGCACAGCACTCCTATACTTCCCATTGGTTATAATCTGCAAGCAAAGAAGAAATATCATGATGTTACTGGCTACAGAAACAATGCCCAAAAGAGACTTCTAAACCTACAGAATGACCAAAAAATGCATTGTCAGTTTTTCAAGTGATGACAACACTTCTCCAAGAGAATGGTGCTGCTGAAAAAATTTTGACATGCTACCACACAACCATGTATATAGTGATACTTCTGATAACCTAAATTTTATCTAATAACACCAGGTTTAATGATCAGCAAGCTTCACACATGTTTACAACATGGACAACCAGACTAAGCTACAAAACAGCTTATCCCTATCGAATATTACAACACTTTGTTCTGGGTATTTCTTACATTCTTACACAAAACCACCTATATCTATCTTCTTGCCTAACAAATTCTCATTAAGATGTCCTTACGAAGATCCTGTTCTCTTGCTTTGTACTCTAGTCTTGCAATAAAGCGAAGTCCAGAAACAGTCAGACCTGATCATGTGAGAGTAGTTAAGTTGGATTAAGCTTATGCATGGATGGAGGAAGATAGGCATCCAAACATCTATGTGTTTGGAAGCAATTTCTTGTTGATTGCTTATTTGTTGAAAGTTGGTTGAAGTATAGTTGTATCAAGAAAAAGTGAGATTTTTAAAAAACTGTACATACACAAATAAGCTAATAGAAAAAACTTGTGGCAAACAGGAGGGTTCTTTAGGGTAACTCTACTATTGTTTTCCTAAAATCTTGATCATTCATGGTGAATGAGTGGTTTACATTTTTGTCACCTTATCTGCATAAAAAAAAACATTGACTAGTACTAGTTTTGCTATCTATCTATATCAGTGATGACATAACAAATTTTAAATCACTCATCTAATGATTAGAAATTTATGAACATGTCATCTACATCTAAAAAAGCACTAATTAGTACCATTTTTACATTTATCCATATTTGATGTTGTAACAAATTTTAAAGGCTTAAATATATTATTGGTCCTAGAAAGTTGGTAAATGAGCAATTTTAGTTCCTGAAGTTAAATTGAATAAGTCTAGTGTCACTCATTTTGGCACAATAAATGCCACAACTCACCTATGTGATGAGTTGTGATCAGTGAAGAGTTGTCCCACATGGACCCACCATCACCTCTCCACCAACCACAACTCATGAGTTGTGGCATTTGTTGTGCCAAAATGAATGGCACTAGACTTATTCAGTTTAAAATGGCCACTTTTAGTTCATTGCATGATGCGTTATCACTCAATACGGACTAAAAGTGATCACTTTTGGTGGGTTAAGGATTAAAATCGATTGCTTTAACTAAAATTGTTCATGAGTGAATGTTTAGAAATTTAAGAATCATTTATCCATTCAACAACAATGAATTCTTAAAAATAAAAAATAAAAAATAAAATAAAAAATAAAAAAACAACAACAACAACAACATAAGTGATCGACAAATGAGTACGAATGAGCAATGCAACAGTAACTAAAGCAGAGATAAACTGTACAAAACGGAAACAAAACATAAATAAGATACCTCGGTTTGATCGGCCAAGATGACAAGAATGGCGTCAGACAAAGGATCAACGGTGATCCATTGATCATCCTTGAGAACTTCAAGTCCTCCGACGTCGTCTTGGATGAGAAGCGTGATGGCACCCATATCGGAATGAGGTTGCAGACCCAAAGTGAGGTCTGGCTGAGGACACGGCGGGTAATAGCTGATAGTAATATTCTGGTACAACTCACCCGCAGCGTCTTCTATGTACGACCCTCTAAGCCCAAGGCTCTCAGAGATCAAACCCATGAGCTTCTGAGCCAAACCCTTCATTTCATCGCTGTAGCTCGCCACGGTTTCTCTGTAGTTTTCAGGGAAGTGGGGCCAGCGAGATGGGTCTCGACGAGAGAGAGGGAGAGTGTGGTGGTCGAAGTAGTCTCGCCAGTCCAAAACGACGGTGTCGTTTTCATCGGTGAGGAGCATTCGGGAGCCGTAGCCTTGGGAAGCGAAGGAGTGAGGGTCGCAGGAGTAGGTGAGCTTGTCGTCGATGGAGGATTGGTTGAAGAAAGTGAGGCCCGTGGTCTTGATTTGGCGGAGGAGCTTGGTGGGGACGCCGTGGTTGGTGACGTGAAAGGCTCCGTAGTCTGTGCAGGCTAGAGCGATTGCGGAGCGGATTGAGGGGAGGTGGGTCGGGTTGAATTCCAATAGGTCGATGGTGGGGATGGCGGCGGTGGCGGTGGAAGAGTGGTGGTTAGGGCGGTTGTGTGGGGGTTGGATGTATTGAGGTGGGACCTGTGAAAGTTTGGCTTCGGCGATGGCTTGAACTCTCACCATGGGCTCGCCACCTACTTCCATTTCCATTTCAATTGAATTTAATTACCACAACGAACGATGCGATGTATACACAACAGACCGACAGACTGAGAGACAGCGAGAGGATGACGATGCAAATGAAATATAACACAGATCAATATTCTTCTTTGAACTGCTGTGTGCCTTTTTTTTTTTTTTTTTTTTTTTTTTTAATTTGTTCGTATGTTGCAAATTACCCCCATCAAATTTTAAAATTTAAATTTTATTCCTTAAAGTTTAAAGATGGTTAAATTTTGTACATTTTGATATTTTAAAATTTGAATTTTACACCCTAAAATTTGAAATATTAAAATTTTTTAGGTGTAAAATTTAAACATTTTTAAAATTTATAGTATAAAATTCAAATATTTCTAAATTTTAAAGTTATAATTTGCAATTTACTATTTTTTTTGGAAAATAAATTACACTTTTCTTTTGGCTCTAAAGTATGAGTAAAATTTAATTTTTGTCACTTAAATTTTGAAGCTGTTCATTTTTTATCTACCGAGTTTGTGTATGTTTTTCTTCTCAAAAAAAAAAAAAAAAGTATGGGTATGATATAGAAGAATTATTATAGCAGGTATCATGGGCTTAACCCGTCAGTTCCTGCTTTGGCTGACGGATCAGTCACGACGGACGGTTATAAGCTAACGCAACGGAAAAAGACGTGCTGACGGGAGTAAGACACCGATGAGCTGAAGGCTCCAGGTTTAACCGACGATAATTTAAAGCTCCTAGGCTACTCAGTGTAGCAAGAAGCTGACACCAACTTGGCTGAAGGGGAAAAATGCAAGCTGATGGTTTCAAGGCCGACGGTCCTATGAAAACCATGACTTGGTCACCACGCATGGGTAATAGGGAAGTTGCTTGTATTTCACGCCTAGTATCAGAGTCCTATAAGGAAAGGATCCCGCAATCTACGCTTGTGAGGATTCCTATAAAGAAAAGACTTCTACTCCAAGGAAAAAGGTCAATCCTCGACTATTATAAAAACTCCAATACCCTCACAAATCAAGGTACGTATAATTAAACCCTCTCTAGCACTCTAGAGTTGAAAGAAGTTCTAACTTGACCTTCGGAGGGTATTTGGCCGGCACCACACCGGTGCTCTCTGTTAGGTCATCTCTTTTTTGTTGTGCAGGTGTTGTTTTAAGCGTACAAGCATCGTGCAACTCACTGGTGAGATTTTCGGCATCATCAGTTGGCGCCGTCTGTGGGAAGCGTGAAGCAATTAAGCTGCACTATCGTTTCCCGGACTAAAGGGTTGCATGGTACTCACTCGTTCAATGGCAACTACTAATGACGTACAAGGAGAGGAACTACCCACGACTGCTCTCGAGAGACAAGTTCGGACTCTCAATGCCGCCGTGGAGCGTCTCACCAAACGGAACCTCGACTTGGAAGAACAGCTACACCAGAAGGATGCAGCACAAAATGACTAACCAGAAGATCAGGAAGAAATTAGCGCTCCAAGGGGGAACCAAGAAAGACCTGAGGGCAGCCGCGCCCCAAGCAGGCCGGAAAGGCAGCACGTGAGCATGCCATCCCTCATGGATGCGACTCCACCACATATTGCCACTGAGATGCAGGCAATGAGGGAACAGATGGAGGTTATGATGAACGCCCTCAAGGGGAGAGTCTCTAGTGATCTTGACGATTTAGTCAACCGTACCGACTCGCCCTTCACTGTGGCCGTGAACTCCTTCCCCTTACCCCACAAGTTTCGCATGCCAAATATAGATAGCTATAACGGGGTGAAGGATCCTCTGGACCACCTGGAAACTTTCAAAACCCTGATGCATCTTCAGGGGGTAGCAGATGAAATTATGTGCAGGGCCTTCCCCACAACACTTAAAGGCCCTGCAAGGGTATGGTTCAGCCGGCTGACGCCCAACTCTATCAGCACCTTTAAGGAGCTAAGCGCCCAATTCACTACACACTTCATTGGGGGACACAGGTATAAGAAGTTCACGGCATGCCTGATGAGTATCAAGCAAAGAGAGGACGAGACGTTGCGATCCTATATAATGCGCTTTAATAAAGAAGCGCTATCGGTCGACGAGGCCGACGATAAAATACTTGTAGCAACATTCACAAACGGGTTACGGAAAGGTAAATTTTTGTTCTCCCTATACAAAAACGACCCAAAGACCATGTCGGAAGTACTCTACAGGGCTACCAAGTATATGAATGCTGAGGATGCATTGTAGGCCCGAGAAGAGAAGCCAAGAAAAAGGGAGAGGCAGGAAGACGCCCGATCAGACCAAGGGAAAAAGAGACCCAGAACAGGAGATCGAAGAGACGAAAGACGATCTAAGCCTCCGGGAGGGAGATTCACGAGCTTCACCCCGCTAACCACCCCAATAGATCAAGTCCTAATGCAAATTAAGGACGAAGGGGCTCTGACCTTCCCTGGAAAACTGAAGGGGAATCCTAATAAGCATTCCAGAGACAAGTACTGCCGCTTTCACCAAGATCACGGTCATGACACAGCCGACTGCTACGACTTGAAGCAAAAAATCGAGGCTCTTATAAGGCAAGGGAAGTTACAGAAATTTATAAGCAAGGAAAGAGCAGACCCAGCACCTCAGGAGCACCCTCCCCGGCGAGACCATGATCGTCCTAGACCTCCCGTTGGTGATATACGAATGATCGTAGGAGGGATGGCTACCAGACCGTCAAAAAGGGCTTGAAAGACGTACCTCCGAATGGTCCAAAACGTCCAATTGACGGGTCCAGTGCAAAATGTAGCCCAAAGGGAAAGCCTCGTGATCGAGTTCTCGGAAGAAGACGCGCGACGTATCCACCATCCACACGACGACGCGTTTGTTGTCAGCCTACAGGTTGGGGACTACAACTTGCATCGGGTATTGGTCGACAATGGTAGCTCGGCAGACATCTTTTATTACCCGGCGTACCAGCAGATGAAAATCAGCAAGGAACAACTGGTCCCGACATACGCTCCACTTGTCGGTTTTGGGGGTGCAAAGGTGTTTCCGTTAGGCACGGTCACGTTAGCTGTGACAGCAGGCGACTACCCCCAGCAAATCACGAAGGATGTAACGTTCCTCGTGGTTGACCATTCGTCTGCCTATAATGCCATCCTAGGGCGACCCACCCTCAACGCATGGAAGGCAGCGACCTCAACTTATCATTTAATGATTAAGTTCCCAACAGAATACGGAGTCGGAGAGCTACGTGGAAACCAGATTGCCGCACGAGAGTGCTACGTGGCCATGATGGAAATGGACAATCACCTCCAAACCATGAACATAGAAGAGCACCGGAGCGCAACGGAGCCAGCCGAGAAGCTTGAGGAAATACCCCTGGACGACTCCGTACCTGACCAGACAACAAGGATTGAGACCCTCGCAAGTCCTGCAACCCGACGAACACTTGCAGCATTCCTCAAAGAGAATCGAGACATATTCGCCTGGAGTCACGAGGATATGCCAGGAATAGATCCTTCTGTCATGGTGCATAGGCTGAATGTATCACCATCCTTTCCGCCCATCCGGCAGAAGAAGCAGGTCTTCGCCCCGGAACGGGATCAAGCCATAGCCGAAGAAGTCCGCAAGCTACGAGAGGCAAATTTCATTAGAGAAGTATACTACCCCGATTGGCTAGCAAACGTAGTAATAGTCAAGAAAGCTTCCGGGAAATGGAGGATGTGTGTAGACTTCACCGATCTAAACAAAACGTGCCCTAAAGACAGCTACCCCCTCCCGAGAGTCGACACTCTAGTAGACTCTACGGCTCAGCACCAGCTGTTAAGCTTCATGGACGCTTTCTCTGGCTACAACCAAATCAAGATGCACAACGATAATCAAGAAAAAACATCCTTTGTAACCAGCCAAGGCCTATTCTGCTACAAGGTAATGCCGTTTGGTCTAAAAAACGCGGGTGCAACTTACTAAAGGCTTATGAACAAGATGTTCGCACAGCAGATTGGGAGAAACGTCCAGGTATATGTCGACGATATGTTGGTTAAAAGTCGAAGGGAAGAAGATCATTTAGAAAACCTCAGGGAAACATTCGACACCCTTCACTCTTACAACATGAAGCTTAATCCGGGAAAATGTGCTTTTGGGGTGACGACAGGAAAATTCTTAGGATTCATGGTGTCCTAGAGAGGTATCAAGGCCAATCCGGACAAGATCCAGGCTATAATGGAGATGGCACCACCAAAGAATGTGAAGGAAGTACAAAGCCTCAACGGCAAGATAGCAGCGCTAAACAGGTTCGTCTCTAGAGCAACAGATAAGTGCTTACCCTTCTTTCGCACATTAAAAAGGTCTTTCGAGTAGACCGCTGAATGCCAGCGAGCGTTTGAATAATTGAAAGCTTACCTCTCTTCCCCACCACTGCTGAGTCCCTCGTAACCAGGAGAAGAACTCTTTCTCTATCTCGCTGTCTCTTCAGCCGCCGTCAGCGCCGCCTTGATCAGAGAAGAAGGGAAAATACAGAAACCCGTGTATTACACCAGCCGGGCGTTACGCGGAGCTGAAGAAAGATATCCACCCATGGAGAAACTTGCTTTCGCGCTAGTTACAGCGGCACGCAAACTGAAGCCGTACTTTCAAGCCCACACGATTATTGTCTTAACCGATAAGCCTTTGCGACGGGCAATGAGCAACCCAGATGCTGCCTGTCGCTTAACACTTTGGGCCATAGAATTGAGCGAGTATGACATCCAATATCGCCCGCGCACCGCTATCAAGGGACAGGTCGTGGCATATTTCATAGTAGAATTCACGAATGGTGAGGACGAGGGGGCAGAGGAATCCCCGCAATGGAGCATACATGTAGATGGATCCTCTAACAGACAGGCCGGCAGAGCCGGCGTCGTACTACAGTCACCCGAAGGAGACACGTTAGAGTGTATGGTCCGCCTCGCATTCCCCACTACCAACAACGAGGTGGAGTACGAAGCTCTGATAGCAGGGCTCGACCTTGTGAAAGCGGCGGGAGCCGAGAAAGTGATCGTTTACTGTGACTCCCAAATCATAGTTAACCAGATAAGCGGGGAGTATGAATGCAAAGACGAAAGAATGAAGAAGTATCTGGAACAAGCAAGAAGGAGGATGAACGAGCTGAAGGTCAAAATTACGCAGATCCCCCGGGGGGAAAACGAGCTAGCCGACCGCTTGGCCAAATCTGCCTCTGTCGAACACATGGTCGCCATTAGTAGTACACTCTCCTTCACGCAGCTCTCTCCACTCATCAGTGCGGTCAACGTACAGGAGCTCGGTCCCCAGAACAATTGGACCACACCATTAACCTCCTTTTTGAAAAACGGCATATTACCAAATGATAAGGAGGCAGCGAGGAAACTGAAGGTTCAAGCAGCAAGATTCGTGCTGATCAGAGATGTTTTGTACAAAAGAGGTTTCTCCCGCCCCTACCTACGATGCTTAGGTCCTGAAGAAGCGGATTACGTCATGAGAGAAGTGCACGAAGGAATTTGTGGAAACCACTCGGGATCAAGGTCGCTAGTACACAAGTTAGTACGAACTGGGTACTTTTGGCCAACAATGCAGAAGGATGCCGAGGCTTATGTAAAGGCCTGCGACAAATGCCAAAGGTTCAGCAACGTCATCAGGCAACCACCCGAAGAACTCACCCCGATGACGGCACCATGGCCGTTCGCTCAGTGGGGGTTGGACATTATGGGGCCGTTCCCTACGGCAATACGACAACTAAAGTTTCTAATTGTCGGTATTGACTACTTCACGAAATGGGTAGAAGCTGAAGCATTGGCCACCATTACAGAAAAAAACGTACGGAGCTTCCTCTGGCGATGCATTATATGCAGGTTTGGCATTCCAAGAATCTTAGTCTCGGACAACGGGAAGCAATTCGACAACGACTCCTTCAGGGACTTCTGTTCGCAGTTAGGGATATGGAACCACTACTCCTCCCTCGCCCACCCCCAAGCCAATAGACAGGTCGAAGTTACAAAGCGGTCCTTGTTCAAAATTATCAAGACCCGGCTCGAGGGGGCAAAGGGCATATGGGCTGAAGAGTTGCCAAGCATACTATGGGCCTACAGGACAACAGTAAGGACACCAACGGGAGAAACACCATTCTGATTAACGTACGGGAACGAAACGGTCATCCCAGCCAAAGTCGGCCTCACAAGCTACAGGGTGCACAATCATGATGAAAAGAGGAGTGACGAAGCCATGCATCTGCAGCTTGATCTGGTGGACGAAGTCAGAATGGCAGCAGAACAAAGGCTCGCGCGGTACCAGGATCGCATGGCCAAGAATTACAACTCCTGGGTCAGACACAGAAACTTCCAGGAGGGAGACCTCGTTTTAAGAAAGGTTATGGGTGCAGCAAGAGACCCCACCCAAGGAAAGCTCGGCCCAAATTGGGAAGGACCCTACCGAGTTACGGCATGGCAAAGGAGGGGCACCTACCATCTAGAGACATTGGACGGACAAAAGCTACCAAATCCATGGAATGCGGAACACTTACGGAAGTATTACCAGTAGGGGCCGCACCACGAAAAGCAACACCTTTCTTTTTGAAAGGACTAAGGCTTATCAATTACCTTTTTAAGCATTTGTTACAATAAGCCCAAAGGGCAGTTCTTTCCTACTTATGTTTTTGCTACAATAAGCCCAAAATGGGCAGATTTTGTTTCTAGACTACCTTTTATATTAATGCATAACAATGAGAGTTTACTCAGGATCATTGAAGTCTACTTACAAGCATAAGGTCAAAAATGACCAAGCCAAAAAACTGACGGGCTAAAAACGAAAGTCCAAAATTGGACGAGCCAAAAATGGCCAAGTCCAAAAATGGCCGAGAGGCTGACGGTCTAAAAATGACCCAAGTCCAAAAAATGGACTAGCCAAAAATGCTGACGGTCTAAAAATGACCAAGTCCAAAAATGGCCGAAAGGCTGACGGTCTAAAAATGACCCAAGTCCAAAAAATGGACTAGCCAAAAAAGCTGACGATCTAAAATTGGCCAAGTCCAAAAATAGACGAGAGGCTGACGGTCTAAATGACCAAGTCCAAAAAATGGACGAGCCAAAAAAGCTGACGGTCTAAAAATGACCAAATCCACAAATTGGATTAAAGCTAAAATAGCCGACGGTCTAAAAAAGACCAAAAAAAAAAAAAACCAAATCAACTAAGCCGACGGAATAAAAATGACCGGGTCCACGAAATGGACAAGGCAACCGAAATTAACGGACTAAGTAAAGTACCGACGGAATGCACGGACCAATAAACTCAGCCAATAGACTGACGGTCTAAAAAAGGCTAAATCTGTCAGTCCACAAGTGGACAAAACCATAAGGCAGACAACCTCGTCATGAGATGATGGGATTCTGCCAAACTTTCTACAATCATTAAAGCAAAATGATCGAAAAACTGACGGATTTACCAACGGATCAGTGAAACCGATGGTTTAGTAAAACTGACGGTACACTAAAATGAAAGGGCCCACAATCTTGGTTTCAAAACATACAAGGTAAATAAACCAAGCAAAATTAGCTACATACAGGTAATAAAAAGCGACGACGTTATAAACAATACCAAGCCCAAAGAAGGCATTTAAGAAGCTGTCAAAATATTACACAATGATACCCAAAGGCACTTAATAAGGCTGTTTTCTACATAGATAAAAAAAATGAAATGATGAACAAAAAAAAAAAAAAAACGTCACTTCAAAAATTTTCTATTTGGCGGCAGGGTCCTCTCCGTCAAGCAGCACCACAGGAGGAGTCGCGGCAGTCGTCGGAAGGTTCGCAACAGGTTGGGCCAAGACAACCCTGCTGTCTCCAGGAGGGGGAGAATCAACCGAGTCGTTGGCACCAGCAGTGACAGCATCAGTTGCAGGCGTCATGGGCTGAGCGTCATCTAGGGTAATCCCTGATAGGTCTAACTCAGGAAAAGCTTACGCGACTTGTTTGAGACAGTCGTCAAATCCCGTGCCATAATAGCTGCCATAAGAATCGATAAAGGAATCTGACGCCTTAAATTTCTCAACGACGTCAGCCCCTACCGTCTCCAACTGACCACAAAGAGCCGTCAACCTTCCTTCTAGTTCGACCCTCTGACGCTTCGCCTCTTCCAGCTCCTCCTTCACCTCTTTCAGCTCCTGGTTAAGTGTATGCACCGCCTGCTTATATTGAGCCTGCTGGTCTCGCATGTTGGCGTTATGCTTGTTAACACGCGTGACGACCCCCTCCTTGGCCACGCACTGTTCCTGCAACGCCTTCACACGAACCAAAGCCTAGAAAAAGATATAACCGTCAGTTATCAAAAAAAAAAAAAAAAAGTTAAGTACGTTAGTCAAAAAGGAAAAGGTAAAGCTGACGGCTTACCCGCGAGAGGTCGAACAGAGCCGACGACCGCAGCTCTTCCGTCCCTAGCTGAGCGCAAGGATCCATATCTGTCGGCCTTATGAGTGCTCCGATGGCCTCGACGGCAAAATCCTTGTGCATCAGCAAGCTTTGGGGTCCTTGCAGGACGGGACTAGAAGAGGTCATAACACCTTTCCCGGCTCCATGGCCCGACGTGGGGGGCGACTTCGCGGGAGTGACGGTTGGTCTTTTCGATGGACGAATGACCACTCTGTCAGATTTCCTCTTCTGGGAGCCCTTGGCGACAGTTTGGGGGGCAGACGTAGACGTCGCCTCTCCCTTCACCTTTTTCTCCTCCTTCTGACGGGCAACGGCGGCCCTGATCCGTTCCTTAGCAACATCCATTTCTGCAATAAAAAAAAAAAAAAAAAACAAACAAACAAACAAACAAACAAACATAAGGGAAGCAGACGACTAAAAGTACAAAGACTGACGGATAGGTCAAGACTCACGGTGACGAGCAAACTCTTCCAACCTACGAGCCTTAGGCGTTGGTTCGGGACCCCCACAGTACGTATGAAGAGTGTCGAGGGTAATCAAGTCCCGGCACGATCGCTCTTCTATGGGTATCTCCAAAACCCGACAGATGAAATCCTCTTGCTCGTCAGTTATTAATGGACGAGCGAAAGCTGAAAAAAATAATTTGGCTGCGTTAGTATCTTTTCAAAGGTAAATTGAAATAAGTGGCAAACTGACGAGGATAAAAGGTGACAACTAAAACCTGACTCCCTAACAAACCCCCAAGTGTTGTCAAAACAACCAAAGGGGATCGTTTCCCACTCGTCCTGACGACACACCCAGTCCGTCCCCTCGACAAAAAAGAACCTACTCTTCCAGGCTCTATTGGAATCTGGCATTTCAAACACCAGCCTCAACTCCTTCTCCCTAACGGCAAAGTGATACATCCCCTTTGAAGAAGAAAGGTGCCGAGGAACATGGGCTGACGTCTCCCTCTCTGACGACCAGGAGGAACTCTCAGACTCACTACCTGAGCCTGAACCAAACACCTCGTCGTAGCCCGCTCCTTCGCGGACCGACGACTGGTCACTTGACGCGTCACTCGACATCTACCTACAAGTGACGGGTGTAAACTAAGCACCTAAGATGACGACCTCACTTTAAAAAAAAAAAAGATAAATTGAAAGTATGCAAGGAAAGAAGGGGAACTTACAAGTTTTTCGAGAAGTAACAGTTGAAAAAAGTGACGACAGGAATGTTGGTAGAACTGATGGAATATGGGCGACGGATGTGCTCTCCAGGAATCAAGTGAGTGAAATAGTGAAAATAGGGAGAGGTGGGCCGCATACATATATAAGGAAAACGCACGGAAGACAAAGCGACGCCCCCATTCAGACACGGAGCCAATCCGAGCACGCCACCTGTCCTAGCATTTAATACTGAGGTGTCAGCAGTAATTATTTTCTCTCTCTCTTGGTCAAAGTGGCAGGTAGTGACAAGTGAAAACTCCATAACCCGTCAGGTACAGCCGACGGAGATATGGAGTAGGGGGCAACTGATATGGAAGAATTATTATAGCAGGTATCATGGGCTTAACCCGTTAGTTCCTGCTTTGGCTGACGAATCAGTCACGACGGACAGTTATAAGCTAACGCAATGGAAAAAAACGTGCTGACGGGAGTAAGACACCGATGAGCTGAAGGCTCCAGGTTTAACCGACGGTAATTCAAAGCTCCTGGGCTACTCAGTGTAGCAAGAAGCTGACATCAACTTGGCTGAAGGGGAAAAATGCAAGCTGACGGTTTCAAGGCCGACGGTCCTATGAAAACCATGACTTGGTCACCACGCATGGGTAATAGGGAAGTTGCTTGTATTTCACGCCCAGTATCAGAGTCCTATAAGGAAAGGATCCCGCAATCTACGCTTGTGAGGATTCCTATAAGGAAAAGACTTCTGCTCCAAGGAAAAAGGTCAATCCTCGACTACTATAAAAACCCCAATACCCTCACAAATCAAGGTATGCATAATTAAACCCTCTCTAGCACTCTAGAGTTGAAAGAAGTTCTAACTTGACCTTCGGAGGGTATTTGGCCGACACCACACCGGTGCTCTCTGTTAGGTCATCTCTTTTTTGTTGTGCAGGTGTTGTTTTGAGGGTACAAGCATCGTGCAACTCACTGGTGAGATTTTCGGCATCATTAGTGTATGTTTTCAAAATGATCATTCAATCCATGTCCATAATTGATAAAATCTCCTTAAAGGTTCCTACAAACATCATGCCAAAATCTAAATTTTAATGTCTTCTTCAACATGATGAAGTGCAGAAAGTTATCGCATCCTCTTTTAATATACCCTCATCTCCCCTGAACGCCAATATTTATCATTTTATATGTCATATTTCTAGAAACTTTAAAGAGAGGAATGTCATTTATACAAACGTTTGAAGGAGAATATCATTTTGATAAACCTCAAGGGAGGTTGTCATATATGTACTTTTTTTTTTTTTAAATTGATAAGTTTTCAAGTGAATTTTCTTATCTTCTTATATTAAGAAAATGGAAAAAACAAAACAACTAACCAATTTATCATTACAAAATAAATATTTTTTTTTTTTTTAAAAACCCCAAATATCTAACAAAGAAAATGTGCGGCTAAAATGTTGAGGACTTATTTTTATATCTTCCCAAGTAGAGGACCTGCACAATAGTTGCTTCTCTCAAGGAAAAATGCAATGTTGGATACTCTTCCAAATTGCTTGGATGCCTAGGGGTAGGGATGGCCATGTGTAAGGTATGGATCGGGTATACCCATACCTTACCTGAAATGTTTGCCCATGGATATCCGGATACCAATACCCATTATTATCCATACCCAAATCTTACTTGGATTTATTACCCATGGATATTCATACATGGCTGAAACCCATTTAATTTTTTCTTTTTAAAATCCAAAAACATTTTAACTTAGGCTGCGTTTGTTTTGGCTTCAAATCACTTCCGAAAATGCTTTTCCGTAAATGCGGGTGTTTGGTTGCGTATGAAAAATAAATTTTTCAGAAAATATTTTCAGTTAACCGTGTGTTTTGGTGTAAAATCATTTCCGTTTTTCTTTTACCTTCAAATCTCATTTTCCAGAAAACAGAGAGAGAGAGAGAGAGAGAGAGAGAGAGAGAGAGAGAGAGCACGAAGAAAGAGTAGAAAGAGTGAGATCGACCTCATGCCATCGAGCTCAGACCACCGCCCCAAGCCCAGACGCTCCGTCGAGCTCGCGCTGGCGAGATCGAGCCGCAAGATCGCTATCATCTCTAGATAGAACCACCACCCACCCCCATCTACTACCTCTAGATCGAACTACCGATCTCGTCACCCAAAGCCCCAAGTAAGGGTGTGCATAGGTCGGGTTGGGTCAGGTTGAGGGAACTTTTTGACCCGACCTACCATGGTGGGTCAAAAAAAATTCGACCCAACCCAACCCACATGGGTCAAGTTGGGTTGGGTTGAACCCATGGGTTTGAAAATTTTTTTTATATTATTAAATTGAGTAAAAAAAATATATAAATATTAATATATTAAAAAAAACCCAAAGATTAGTATCGATGTAATTCCTTAAGAGCAAACAACACCAATAACTAAACAACAATAATAATTTACTAGAGTTTGTGTGAACTAATTGGCTTTTATATAGGATAGGAAGAGTTGGTTATTTTAAAAAATTTATTAATTATATAATACATATTATATATATAATTAGTATTAGTAAGAGGAACTGAGGAAGTATTGCTCTACAGCTGTTTTTTTTTTTTTTAATTATTAAATATAATATATATATATATATATTTAAATATATATAAGTGCCTTGGTTTTTTAAAAAAATTATTAAATATATAATATATTTTAAATATATATTAAATATGGGTGGGTCGGTCGGGTCGCGTTTGGCGGGTTTGTAATTTTATGACCCAAACCCAACCCGACCCGCTATAAAAAAAATATTGTAACCCAACCCAACCCACCAAGGCCTAAAAATCGACCCAACCCGGTGAGTCGGGTTGGGTCGGGTCGGGTTTGGCAGGTCGGTGGGTTTTCTGCACACCCCTAGCCCCAAGCTTGAACCGCCGTTACTGATCTAGCCGCCACCGTCCTCCAGGCCAAATCAGATCTCTCTCTTTCCCGATCTATCTCTCAATCTTTCTCTCTTTGATCTCTGATTTTGGTGGTTTTTGTGTTGTGTGGTGCTAGTGTATGCGTGGTGGTGGATTCTTTGTGGGTGATGGTGTATGGGTGCCAGTGAATTTTCATAAAACACTGTAGAAATGTTTGAACGAACCAAACACCGAAATTGATTTTTCGTAAAACAAATTCCGAGGCAGCTAAACAGCCTAAATACATTTTCCTTTCCCGAAAATAGCATTTCTGGAAAATATTTATTTTCTGAAAAATATTTTACATGAACCAAACACAGCAATAAAAACTAACTAATAACTTTATCTTAAAAAGGAAAAAACTAATGAATAACTTTGAAATCAGATGTATCTACTTCTTTTCTTTTTTTTTTAGATAAAGATCAGAGCGAAGATATCCTTCTTCAACAAGCTCTTGTACCTCTCTAGCGGCAACAAATTGAGCAGATCTTGATAGTTCGCTGGTAACTTCGCCTCCTACACAGAGTTCGACGACGCAGTTCACTCTCTGGTATGTTCCCTAGACCCGGAACCGAATCCAAACCCGACGACCCGTTCGCTAAGTTCGACAACGATGCCCCCATCGACTCTCAGTCTCTCTAACTTTGACTCTAACTGTGAGCGTACAATTGAAAAACCATCTTTCAAGTCATGGTTTTTAGAAGTAACGACAGACCAAGGTTTTGTACAAAGAAAGTTCAGATCCAAGGATTAGAGAGAGATTTCGAGGTTAAGAGAGTTGGTTCGAAGATGGAGAAGACCAACGTAGTGGTGGTGCTGGTGATCAGAGTGATGAGTTCAAGGTACTGGGCCATGAAGGCTCAGGTGAGAGAAACAAAGAGTAACGGTGAGGATGGAGGCTCAAGTGTGAGAGAGTGTGTGAGAGGGAAAGTGAGAGAGCTAGGGTTGTTTTTTTATTTTATTTTTTTAAAATATACGGGTCGGGTATGGATATATCCATACCCTACCCGAACTTTTCGGGTAATATCCATACCCTACCCAATTAGGTTCTACCCAGGAAGAACCGGGTATTACCCAAAACATTTGGATCGGGTAGGGTAGGATATCCATTAACCAATGGGAATGGCCATCCCTACCTAGGGGTTAGGATGCGCAGAAGAGAATGGTTCATTGAAGTGTTCTATAAAGTAATTCCCAATGTGGCAATGTTCCTTCGGTTTATCAGCCATTCACCTTGCTCAATTTTGATTGACTCTATGAAATGTCTTTTCCTTATAATAACAGTTAATAGATGGAAAACAAAAAAATATTTGTCACTAGCCTTCGGCTACAACTTCTTTACTTACTTCTACATTGTTTCTACTTTCTAGTTTCAACAGCCATTGCCCATTTATCCAATACTTGTTGCAATTTGCTAGTAGGCCCTAATCAGAGGCAGAACTACATATGGGGAGGGCATCCCCCAACCCAAATTTTCAAAATTTATCCTTAAATTTAGCTAAAATTTTCACAAAAATATATGGATGACCCACATCCAAAATTTTTAGATTTCTCAATTCTCATATAATCTTTTTAAATAGTTTAAATTTTTATATTTCTTATTACTTTGGCCCCTCATTCCAGAAATTCTAGTTCCACCCCTAGCCTCAGTCATGAAATTTTGTTCATTTGGCTCAGCTTGTTGGATTTTTTTCAATTCCCTCATTAACGATTAACTTCTATATTACAAACTCTAAAAACTTCTTTTTTACATATTAGTAAGGCCACCTATATGGCTTGAATCCTTGCGCATAGTTGAAATGAGGGGATAGCCAACTTGGCTTTCGAGTCTTTGACCTAAGCTTGCTTAACAATTAAACACTTTCTAGCATCTCTAAAGTCTAATCCAAGTTGCCTCGAACCTAAAAAAATTTTAAGCACAAACTCTTTTCCCTTGTTGGATTCCAATACAATGGGACAGTGATCAGAAGTCGCTGTAGCCAAATGATTAATGCAATGCAAGCATTTGGAAACACAATCCTCCCCCCCCCCCCCCCCCAAACTTAGCCGATATGATAAATGGAAATAGGCTGGATGAATATATTTTATATTTTCTGGTTTTATGGGATAAGAAAAACACTCAATAATTTAAATCATAGATAAACTCACCACCAAATTAAACCCAAAGGGATACAAATAACACCACCTAAATGAATTTAACTAAGGATATAGAACTATTTTGGTTCCCCACTCTATGAGATACAAATTAACACCACCCAAGAGATACTGAAACCGATACTCGCCACCCAAAGGAATCCACCTAAGGGATAAGAGATAAGTTAGAAGAAATCCATCTTCTGAAAAACACAAGGTTTTTAAATTCTGAAAATATACTATGATTTTTATTTGATTCAGCCAAAGGCTTAAATAGAGTCTGGAATAGTCCTCTAAGTATAGGAAAATGAAAATAATAGTAAATACATTCATTTAACATGACCAAAGTCAGATATAACTCTTAGGAACTTAAATACACGATAAAATAGTTGTCTACCTAGGAGAAATAAAATATAAAGTTTGATTCATCCTAAGAGACACTAAATAAAGACTATTTGACTTAATTAATAATAAAGAAAACGTTTTAAAATAATGGGTTGTTATTCTGGTCTTCAAGGAAAGCTTTTTGGGCCGGATTGTCATCAAATTGGCCTTGTTGGATCTTGGGGCACTCCGGTTGGAACTTAGAACACATTGGTGTCAAGAGGAACAAAACATAATAGTTGAATGTTAGGAAACCAACATTAAATACTCTTTGACTTCTTGGAAAAAATGACTTGAAGAGTTTGTTTGGATACCGCTTATTTTGCTGAAAACTGAAAATACAGTAACAAAATAATTTTTAAATGTGTAAATAATACTATGAGACCCTTTTTTTTTTTCTTTTTTCTTTTTCTAAATAAAGTACATGTGGGTCCCGTGAATAGTGCACGAGACCCACTAGAAAAGTATAATCCCACATCTGAAAAACGTGAAACGCTCTTCTCAAAAAAAAAAAAAAAAAAGTGAAACGTAGACACAAGTGTTTTTCAGCATTATCCAAATGGATGCCAAATATCTTTTGAATTGTTGGGCAAATAACAGCTTTATTTGCTGGGCTTGAAAATCCACATGGTTGGGCTTAAGAAACTGATTGGATTGGGTTGTAGGCTTATTCATATACTTCTGATGCCACTATGTTTGTAACTGTCACTTTACTCCTGTGTCAATTTTGCATTGCAAATCCCCATATCCAAACGTTCTTTTTTTGTCATTCCCATCCCATCTTTTGTTCCACCATGTATATTTGTTACCAATAATTCCTATCCCCTGCTCGAACATGAATTATGACATTGACATCCCATTATAAGAAGAACTAGAGCAGCATCCCCAAATTTGTCACTCTAATTAAGTAAGTAATTGAAGCCTCAAATTATAACACGCGCTCAATCAAAATTTGCGAAAGCTGATTTAAGGGCCTCACTCAGGAATAAACAATCAGAGTGGTGCTTCACAAATGCTGCCACAGTTCCATGACAAAGTTCTCATTAGAAAAAAGGGGCTATGGATGGAAAGATCTGTGAGGTTAGGGAAGAAATAAAAATAGAGTGAAAAAACAAGATTTGAAAAAAAAAATTGTGGATGAACTTAAATGATCAAAATACAAGTTAGTTGCCTGGATATTGGTTTAGGAAGAGCAAGAAGATATGGGAATGGTAGATAGTTTGTTCTTAGGTGATAGTAAGGAGCTTTTATAAAATTCAGAGATTGGGTTGTGATCTCTTGAAAGGGTGCAAAGGCAATTTAACAAATAGTTGGTGTGTAGAATGATTGATACTTGAAAGTTGAACCAAGTGGATAAAGCTTTTCCTGAACTCTTTAATTTCTTCCAGCAATATTTCGACTTTTTTTAATGTCAATTCAAGTCGGTAGTTGGCATGGCAATTCTCTATCCATTAGTATTTTCTTCTGCTTTTGTTTTTTATTATGAAATAATACTTTTAATCATACAAATTTTATATACTTCATAACCATTTATAATTGAAAATTGTGGAACCTGGACAAATCTCTTTTCTTTAACTAATTGAACTACACGTCTTCACATAAAACAACTATGGGGGGATGGGGAGGCAGGACTTCTATTATTTTTCACCTAGCTAACCCGAATATAAAAATGGATTTGGTTTAATCGAATACATGATTTATTTTTAGTTCAAATTATATGTATGCTAATATATAATCTAATCGGAAAAAATCACCTGCACACTGAACAAAACAAGTTCCTATTTGATCTGAACTACATGGATAACTTAACATAATCAGAGAACTTTATAGTAAATGGATAATATGAAACGTCAAAACAGTATTACGTGAAATTTAATGATCAATAGAGGCAAGCCACTTAATCATATTAATCATAATAGAGGCAAAGCCACATGTGAAAGTTCTAGCATCCCGACTTTGTGACCTTTCCAAATTCCATGACTTTCGATTAAGGTCGGTCTAGTGTGAAACTAGATGTTGTGTATATATAAGACCTGGTAATCGTAAGAAATAAGAACATACAGACAGAAGAAGATTTTTAAAAAGGAAAGAAAAGAAAAAGTGGAAAGAATATCTGGGAAGGGAAAATGAAGTACGTATAATCTTTAACATGTTTCTCGTGTAGCACTTTAGGAAAAGAAAAGCATTCATTGAGAGCTTGGAGTTGGAATTTGGAATATAGTCACAGAAATGTGGATCCACAACAGGCCGAGAAGGTATCTCATCTCATTAGACTACTCTCTTATAACAAGTGCAATGCACGTATACTTATGTTGTGAGAGACTGGTCTCATTATTTATCTCTAATTCAACCTCCTAAAACGTAAAATCTTAATGTACCATCATAGTCCTCTCGTAGCAAAAAATAGGCATGCTTAGGGCCCGTTTGGTCATAGAATTTAAAATTGTTGTTTAAAAAGATGTGAAAATTGTAGTTTAAAAAGTGTTGTTAAAAAACGTGTTTTTAGTGTCAATAAAACAAAAAAATGCTTTTGGTATTATGGTTTAAATAACATTTTTCAGTGTTCAAAAAATATAAAATATGTGTTTGGTATGTGTGTTTTGGATGGTAAAAAAAGCTGACCAATGTACGAAATAACAATTTTTTAATCAGGAGAGAGAACATCTTTAAATAACATTGCTCCTCTCTTTCCTTCTTTATCCGTTTCTCTTCCCTAAGAGCAAAAAACCCATTCCCTGAGAGTAGAAAATCAAACCCACGCACAATCATCTCCATCCACGCCAAAGAAGATCCACAGCTGGGCTTCACGTTCCTTGAATCTCATCTCCCCTGTCAGCACTCCAAGACCCAGCAACTAATCGAGCTTCTGTCGCCGCCGAGTTGCCGACCCGTTACTCCAAGATCTAGGTTCGAATCTCACTTTCATCTTGCTTGTCAATGGATTTGTGTCTAAAGACTAAACTGTTTCCTTCTTCACTCACATATTTCTCACTTTTTTGTTTTTTTTCTTTTGTTTTCCTCACCAATCGGGAAAACCCCCAATTTTTCTATTCTTTGTTTGTTGTTGAAGACGTGTTTATGATGGGTCGATGAGGATTTATGGCACTGGGTCGATGAGGGGACCTATGGAGGTGGGTGAGAGTTATGTTGCTGGGTTGCTCTATGTGATCTTCGTACCAGGTGCGAGAGGATTGGGCGTGAAGAGATGAGAGTAAAGAGAGGAGACAATACTTTAAAAAAAGCTAACCAGCTGGGCCCCACAAGAGTGTTCAATATTATTACCGAAGTGCCACTGAAACTAATGTTTGTTGTTTAAAATCAGCTCCGAGTTGATTTCAAAAACATTTGTTTAAACCTAGGTTTTTGAACAATATTTTTCAAACAATCCTGAGCAGAACTGGTCCACCAAACATGGTTTTTTGTTTTTGGATACTAGTATTCAGTATTTAAACACTGAACACTATGTTTTGAAATGGGTGACCAAACACCCCCTTAGTCTGCCACAGGTTATATCTTAATATCTTTCACCCATTGCCAATTTTTTAGGAAAAGTAAATATTCGGATAGGGACACAATATTTTAGGATTTTTTATTTATAAAAAAAGTAAGGTTAGGAGTACAATATTTTTCACAATTCTTGATTTAGTAACATAGCTTTCAATGGATAAACTATTGATACTACTTTTATCATATACTAATCACAACAAGCAATGTGGTGTGCCTTTGCGTTAGAATTTTTTTCTCTCTCCCTTATGTGTGTGTATGTTTGTTTCTCAAAAAAAAAGAATGGGTAATTATCTCATATTGTTTAAGAGAGTATATTATGTGTAGTATAATTTGTCCACCCTCCCTTAAAAGTTACCATGGCTTTTGAGTAAAATTGTGGTATGCCTTTGTGTTAGAACATTTTCCTTCTCTCTTGTATGTGTGTGTGTTCATTTCTAAAAAAAAAATTACAACAAGCGATATTAATAGTTGTGAAAATGTTAACATTTTTTTGGTGCATGGTCGATCGCAATCAAAATCAGATTGGATTAAGAAAGGACCCATTTTTATCCACATTCAATCCATTGACAGGTCTTATAAGGCAATGCTAGCAGTAATAATAAAGGTTTTAGCTGCTTTTCTTTCTTTTTAATGGAATAATTGAACAATTTTTTTGTAATTTATTGTCACAAACCCCCCATTGGTACGAATTTATGAACGTCTTACAGAGTTAGGAAACCTTTTGTCGGTCTAGGCAATATATAATAAAGATTATGCCGACAAATTTGTCATTGTCACACTTTTTGGAATATGAATAAAGGAGGAGAGTACTGAAATAATGTTCTACTATGGATGTTGGATGAAAATTAAATTGAGTTTGTTGAGGATTTGGGTACGTAAAACGTGTTTCTCTATTAGAGCACTCACAGCAGTGGTGCTATATAGGTATAATGCTATATTTTTAGCTTAAAATCACAAAAAACATCATGCAGCAGTGGAGCTAAATCTAAAAGATTTAGCTCCACAGCTACAGTACACATCTATATTTAGATGTGTACTGTAGCACACATCTAAAAAAAAAAATTATTTTTTTATTCAATCCTCTATTAAAATAATCTCACCGTCTCTCTCATCAAACTCTCATCTCTCTCATCAGCTCTCATCTCTCTCTTCAAGCTCTCATCTCCCAGCCCACGCCGTCGTCGTCGCCGTCCACGCCGTCCCAGCCCATGCCGTCCCAGTCTCAGCTCCTCTTCAAGCTCTCTCCTTTTCATTAAAATATTCTCTCTCTCTCTCTTCCTTCTCTATCTTTTCTCTCTTTCTTTTCGTCAGACTCTCAGTCTCAGCTCTCTCTTCCTTCTCTATCCTTTCTCTCTTTCTTTTCATCAGACTCAGTCTCATGGCGTGATCGGCGATGGCGTGGGTCAGTGGTCGGCGATGGCGTGATCGGCGATGGATGGTCCGGTTCGACGGTGGTTTGGGTTTGATTCAGCGAATCTGGTTCGGTGATGGCTGATCGGCGATCGGCGATGGCCGATCTGTTTCGCTGTGTTGGGTTTTTTTTTTTTTTTTTTTTTTATGGATGTTTTTTTATTATTTTAATGAGTTTTTCTGTGGTTTTTTTTTCTTCTGCTATGGGCTGGTGGTGGTGGTGTCGGTGGTGGTGGTGGTGTTGGTGCCGTGAGGGGCTGTGGGTTGAAGAGAGGGAGAAAACAGAGAGAAGATGAATAGTGAGAAAAAAAAAAAAAAGCTGACTGTAGATATATATTATTTTATTGTGGTTGTTATATTATTTTATTGTGTTGGGAGATAAAATAGCTCCACTGCTGTAGTGAGTGTGTAGGTAAAATAGATAAAGTGGTTTTTTGTGGTGCTAAATAGCTATAATTATTGCTCCACTGCTGTGGATGCTCTTGGTGTTTTACTGGGGAAAATAAAGGTGTTTGGTAGAATAATTTGAGAATGTTATTTGTAATTTTTTGAAATAAGTGCGAGTGAAAAAAAATGTGTAACATTGTTTAAAATATGAAATGAGAGTTTCAGCTTACCGACCAACCATCTGAAAAGGGAAAGATTCTTGGAAGGATACGGATATATATGGATTGTGTTTCCACTTTCTCCCCAAAAGTAAAGCTTAAGATATATCATATTTCTCTCTCTCTCTCTCTCTCTCTCTCTCTCTCTCTCCCTCCATCAAAGACCCGCTGTCATCATAGTGTTTTTTAATATAATTTCATTCTTCTAATTCTTAAATCTTTACATTTTTTGGTGCTATATAGAGATCTCATCTTAAATCTTTTGTATGAGGATATTAGCTAACCTAACCCTTTTTTCTTCTTCTTTCTTTTCAGCTAACTAAAGAATCCTTGATCTGTGATCCGATTATTATAAGGCTTTCTTTTTTTAATCAAATGTCTTTGTGCATGTGGTAGGAAGGCTTCAAATGGATCTCACTTGTTTTAAGAAGTAACAAAAATAAATAAACAAATATCTTTTAAATTGAAAGTGATTTGGACTTATATAATTTACAATTATTGTTATTAGGGTAAAATTTAATTAACGTCCTTGAAATTTGAGCTAATGTGCTTCAAACAAATCCCACTTATATTAAGAAGTAACAAAAACAAATATCCTTTAGATTGAAACATATTTGACTCATATAATTTATGATTATTATTATTATGATAAAATATAGTTAACACTCTTGAGATATGGTTTGGAATAATGTCAATTAGGTCTAAAATTTATCAAAACTAACTAACTTAAACCCTGAACCGTTACCTTTTTTTTTTCCCTCTCTCACGGTGATTAGGAACCAAATTAGTCAATTTTGAAAAGTTTTAATCTTGGCTGACATTAATACAAACATAAGGAAGTGTTAACTACATTTTTACCCTTTTAATAATCATTAAAAGGTCACAAATTTTTTTATTTTTATACAAGATAGAATTTCTACTCTAGCTTAATCTAAGTATATATGTGTGTAAAACTTCCTGCTAAAGACTTGAATCTCGACTCTTGCCCCCCACACCTCACAAGCACTTATACTTGTGGAGTGACCAATACATTAAGGGTGTGTAGTGGTAAAAGGTCACAAGTCTTTTTATATATATATATATAAGATAAAAATTCTATTATAATCTAATTTAAGTGTATGCATAATCTAAGTATATATGCATGTAAAATTCCCTACTAGAGACTTGAATTCCGACTCTTACCCCCCACACCTCACAAGCACTTATACTTGTGAAGTGATCAATGCACTAAGGGTGTCCAGTGGTAAAACGTTACAAGTCTTTTTTTTTTTTTTTTTACATACAAGATAGAAGTTCAACTCTAGTCTAATTTAAGTGTATATATGTGTGAAATTTCCTCTTGAAAACTTGAACTCTAGTCCTTACCCCTCACACTTTATAATCTAAGTCACTCTACAAGTATAAGTGCTTGTAGAGTGACTACTACACTGAAAGTGTACGGTGGTAAAGATCACAAGGCTTAACCTTGAGAACATGCTTCTCACTCATTAATCAAGCAAACACCAATCTTCCTTTCCTAAAAAGCATCTAAAATCCTCACACCCTGTTTGGCACATGCGACTACCGTCACAGAGTTTAAAAGGCCAAAATTACAAAATAAATAAATAAGAGAGAGATGATAAAGTAACCAACTGTATAACGGAAGCAACAGAAAAAGAAAGATAAAGAGAAGACTCAGGGGGAGAGAGACACGGATTGCCAATAGAATTTTTGACCGTCTATATCGTCTTTCAATACGACAATTATATCCACGTGTTATGATTACGTGGCAACAATACAATTTCCCCCATATTATCGATTTTTATTATAGTAGTATATATTTATTTTTCGTAACTGAAAATCGTGGCAAGCAAAAGCCGCCATTTCAAAAAACCCTCACGCTCACACCCCCCTCTGGTTTTTTTCACTTTTTTTTTTTTTTTTTTAGAGAGAGAAAGTGAAAGCGAAGGAGAGAAGAGAGAGAGAGAGAGAGAAAGGAAGAGGTGAAAAACGACGGAGCTCCTTATGAGATAGAGAGAGAGTCGGAGAGAGAATCGGAAGCAAACCCTAATCTCTCTCATTGAATGAGGTTCGTTCTATATCTTTCTTTCTTTCTCTCGATGATTCTAGAATACTTCCTCTGGATTTTTGTTCCTTTCCGCCATTTTTGCTAAAAATCTGTTGTTGTGGTTTCTCTGTGCACACGAATAGTCGATTCGTTTCCTTGTTTCAGATTTTTATTTTATTTAAATAAATTGGTTTTTATTTTTGTTTAGGTTTTGGTAGCGTTTGAAAAGTACAGATTTGTTTTTTTCTTCTTGTGGTTTTTATGGCTATGGTTGCGTAATATTGGAATGTAGATAATACAAACTCTGAGCTTCGATTTTCTCTGTTTTTTTTTTTTTTTTTTTTTGGATTAAAACTATTTGATTGAAATGTAGAATATGCTTTTAGCTGATATTTTGTTCGATGAAATTCCTAAGAAAAATAATATAATGCACAATGTGGCCTTATTCCTTTACCAATACAACACATAATTTCGGTTATACGCGTTTGTGTGTGTGTGTGTATGTAGTGGTTGTAGTGTAAGAATAGATTTGTTCGGCAAGTGCGTCTAGGCAATGTGAAAATTGTATTCTAGTATGATATGTGTCGTAACCTTGTAGAAGATGTTTTATGATGTGTGGTTGATTTGAATTATATATTGAAAACAGTAGAACTTTTCTAGAGATTGCAGATTCTAATTAGTCAAAGTGGTATTTTTGGGTGATTGGAATTAATCTGATTTTATGTATGTGCATTGATTGTTGCATTTACAAGACAATTGGTTTTCTCGGTCAGTGTTTTTTTTTTTTTTTTTTTTTTTACACCTGTGAAGCATTGAGGTTAGACATATTCTGTGTCATGATATATTGGGTGGAGATTCTTTTTACAAATTTGTGCTTAGATGTTGCCAAAGTTGTTTGAAAGATGAGTTGGTTCTGCCTTTTGCAAGTAAATCATCAGCTTGGTGATGTAATATTTGAGGAAGGTGGTGTTACGCCTCTGCTGAGGATATATCATTAAATTAACTAGGAATATAGTGACTAATTTAGATGAGAAGCCTGGTGATGCAGTTTAAGGAAATTGCCTCATGGAACTACTTTTTTAGGTGCTCAAATACTTCATGAGTTTGTGGTGGGTTTCATGAGTTTTGTGACATTTCTTTTCAGGGGTTTTTGTTTATATAATCTTGATTAATGCTCAATAAAAATAATCATTGGTTTTTTAGAAGAGCTCTGACTATTTTGTGCACTGGAGTACAATTGTAACATTAGGAAAAAAATCCCTGGGCCCTTCATATATGAAGAGGGATTGAGTTGACAGATACTTGAACGGATTTTGAGCCTTTTTAGCAATTATATTGTGCATGACTACTTCTTCTTCTTCTTCTTTTTTAAAGGGTTTTCCTTCATAATTGAAAACAATTCTTTGATCTCTAATTTGTTCCCAATGTAAAAATGAAAGTTGTGTCTTGTGTCTTGCATGCAAAGAGCTGGGAAAAAAAAAAAGAAGAAGAAGAAGAAGAAGAAGAAGAAGGAAAATCCCCAAAAATCACAAAGTTTGTCCTTCTGACAAATTACACCTTGACTTTTTAATTTTACCATTTTAAACCCCAAACTTTGCAAGCCATGACAATCTAAACATTATCCATATCTGTTAAAAATCACTAACATAGAACTTATATTTGTTTGTCATTACTTCAACTCTTCTCTATTAAAGCTGGAGGTCTCAAGTTTAATCCACCACACTATTAGTCCATGGGGTTTCCAGGTTTATATATAAAGCTTTTATTTCTCTACCAGGATTGTCCTCTCTCTTTATGGTCTTATGCAATATCTTCCTCTCTCAAAGTTTCCTCAGTTTTAGTTTTTTGCCTTCCCAATCAACGGGATGTCTTTTTTATTTTATAAGTGTCAAAATCTATTAAACTTGTCTCTTTCCTGATGCAGTTTCAGCTAATTTGTCTGTCATAGCAATGCAATTTTGGTGCATTGTCAATGTAGGTCATATTTTGATGATTCAGAATTTTTCTCCCCAACACTAAAATGAAACCAAGGGCAAATGGGGTACATAGAGCTCAGAAGTCACAGAGTGTTCAGGGTGAAGGGCCAAATTGGATTCTCATTGCTGGTGGTGCCTTGTTAAGTGCATTATCAATTCGCCTTGGTTACAAGCTGAAGCAGGCACTTGATGTGAGGCAGCAGGAGAATGCTAGTAATAGTTTGAAAGGTCTCATATTATGTATAGCACTTGCAAATTGTCTTTTGAGATGTGCCTACTCCTGAAAGTGGTATCTTGTGTTAAAGCTGCATGCAACACCCCTCTCACATAGGGGTGGGTCCAATGCTTCTGAGGTCTATGCCCATGTGAGAGGGGTGTTGTTTGCATCTATACACAAAATAATAAATCCTGCTCCTGACTATTAAAGTTGTTTACTAATCAGGTAATGGGAAATCCTCTGACAGAAGGAAGGCTGCTGGTTCCCGTTTGCATCCTAACGTGTATTCGTTCACACAAGAAGATGATGGCTGCTTCAATTGCATTTCAGGTGTGACTTTGTGCTTTAGTTATATTTTTAACTTTATGAAAATTAAAGATAAGTTTTAAGTTCCATATCAAACACTTGGTGGTGATTTAAGTCTGTTTCTTGACATGGCAACACTTTATATATGTTACTTGGTGAGAGGATGCTTGTTTTTGCTAGTGTCAGAATATAGAATAGCATCTGTAGCTTACCCAGTGTTGCCTTTTTTCCATTTTGGATTTTGGCTTCTTCTTTTTTCTTTTTTTGGGGGTTAGCCGGTTAGGTTAGAGGAGGAGCAAATGATAAGATAGGAATACTTAATTATCACTCTGTACTCTTAAAGGCCCTTGTTTTGTTGTCAAACCCCCATCCATGAGAGCACATTTCTTTTTTTCTTTGAGGGGGTCCAGAAATTAGAAGGTTTTAGCTTTGCTCCAAATGTATGTTGTTCATGATGACTAGAATGGTAGGAGAAAGCTGAGTGTTTTTTTAGGATGCAATGTATATGCTGTGATATGCATTCTTCTATTTGATTTTTAAATGGCATGGGGTAAAGAGGAGGAATTGGGCAAAATCACTGAGAATACAAGTGCTTGAAAGCACATGAAGAAAGAGATCACTCATGAAACTCTTATTTATAAATGATTCTGCTCCTCTCAAGTCTCAATACCTCTTCTTCTTATTTTTGGCTTGAAAATTTCTCTCATCTTATTTTTGTAAGACCCAGCCAGCTTCATTGCTCAAACTTTCTTTCAGTATCATCAGTATATGTTGCTTGGCCCCTTCAATGCCATGGGGGTCTGGCAAATCCTCTTTTCTCTCTTAGAATCTGTTGCTCTTCAACCTATCAAAACAAAAAGAATCTGTTGCTCTTTCTCTTGATTAATGCATTTGTCTTGTTGGGTGATCGCATTGCCGTTTTATTTGCTCTAGCCTTGCATCAATGTTCCGTACATAGTTTCATTTCACTTTTTTGGAGAAGTTAGGTAAGTAGATTTCTCAATCACATGCTTAACTTTTTCTCCTTTTCCTCTAGGTAATAATCGCTTTGAAACAGGAACTGAAGGCATCATGGAGATAAAGTGCCCAGCCAATGGCCAGATGATGACTGAATCTGATGTAGCTCTTCCTTTGGTCACAGTTCCCCCTCCTGAATTTAACAAGGATAATGGTGTTATTTGGTCATCTTCTCCTGATCGCCTTGAATTGCCTCCAAAGCCATTCCACCATTCAAACTGCTCGGACTCTCCATGTGTCTCAGAATCTGGCTCTGATATTTTTAGCAAGCGGGAAGTAATACATAAACTGAGGCAGCAGCTGAAGAGAAGAGATGATATGATACTGGAGATGCAAGATCAGATTGTGGAGTTGCAGAATTCACTAAATGCTCAGCTGGCACATTCTACACATCTGCAGTCACAGCTTGATGCCACAAACAGGGACTTATTTGATTCTGAGAGAGAGATCCAGAGACTGAGGAAGGCAATAGCAGATCACTGTGTGGCACATGCGGGCCCCCACGACAAGCCCTCCTCACCAACAATTTGGCCATCTGAGGCAAGAAATGGCCATGCAAATGGGTATCTTGATGGTGAGAGCAATTTTGAGCTGCCAGAGAAAGGGAAGGGAGATGGGGAGAGGATTGAGATGCTTAAGAGAGAAGTAGGAGATTTGAAGGAGGTGATAGAAGGGAAAGAATATTTACTGCAAAACTACAAGGAGCAAAGGGCTGAGCTTTCCATGAAGATCAAGGACTTGCAGAATAGATTGGATTCTCAACTTCCTAATATTTTGTAGGCAATTGTGTATCCTTGCTTTTTCTCCTTTACCTTCTTCATATCAGGCTCCAAAATTTGAAGCTTTGATTTTCACCTTTCTTTTCCCACAATATCTAGTTTAGTTAAAATTTTTGGTGCTGTATTCCTTGGTGGTGCATGTGTTCGAGTGTATATGAGTGAGATTTGTGGTTTGAAAGTAAAAGGCTTGCATAGCTGCAGGGTCATTCTCTCGATACTAGTGTACCATCTGTTTGTTTCTTGAGAAATGTTTGCTCTCTTTTTAGACTGCGGGTGATGAATTTCCTCCTAGGGTCAAGTTTTATTTTGCTCATGGTCATACACCCCTGCGGTGACAGAGAGAACCTCCAACCTGAAGAATTTGTTACATATTTCTAACGAGTAGTTCCAAATTTCCAATACACCTATCTATCACTTACAACCTCGCATTAAATTATCACCCAAATCAAGTTGATGTAGGTTTTTGGGCCAGAAAGCAACAGTATTTCCAAGACCGCTTTCGAACAACGGTACTTCAATGAATGAAGAAGGGTTTATACCTCTGGGCGGGTGGGGTCGCTGGGAGATCAATCAAACAATTGAATTTGCTTGTTGAAACCGGCCGGTGTGTAACATAGGTATGTCTTTTTCTTTTTTTTGGGAAAATGATAGAAAACTTTGTATTAATGAAAGAAAAGAGTACACGACTTGGTGGACCGAAACTCTACTACACAGTGGGGGGGCAACACTAATTTGCATGCATATAATGCTAGACTATCTCTACGTCGTATAAGCATTCTTTTGCCACATTGTAGCTGCCAGCCTAAATTATAAACAGGGTTCTCGAAAATGCTGACGGTTCTTTTGGGTCTCATCACTAAAGCGAGCTTTCTTAAAGTCGCTGGTATTCGGACAACATGCTAGGAGCTCACTCCAAAATCAGATCCGGGTGCACTTGACGATTTTCAAAACAATACGTGCGAGCATTCCAAATGGACTATGCCGCCATAACCACCCGCTACTATTAGTGCTACTGCTACTCCAACTTGCGGTTTTTAAGGATCACCCTATTTGTATTTCAAATGGCAAACTATCATTTTTATATAAACTCACTATTTTTTCTTTGTCACTTATGGTCAATACATTAAAATAGAGGTAAAATTTGTTGCACAAAGTTGTGTTCCTAGTCTTTTTCTTTTGCAAGTCATCTAATTAAAACTAATGTAAAATCATCTAATTCTAAGTTTAAAGAAAAGATCTTCATAGAAAAAAAAAAATTCAGTATTAAGAAAAAAGAAACAATTTCAGAATAAAATTAAAAATATGAAAATCTTCTTGTTTAATATAACTAGTTGATCGTACAAGCTTGTATCACGCTCTTATATTATTCCATCAACAAAAATAATTAACAGAGGAATCCAATAAGGAAAAGACAGCTTACCTACATATAGATGGGTTTAAAATTTAAATCATGACTTTAGACTCGGCAAGATAATAATAATAGTAATAACGACTTTTGGATTGAGCAAGATAAGTTATTGCTTAACAAACATAAATCATAATTGCAAAGTTGCAATGCCAGCCTACAACTAGCGTTGTCAACAGAAGTTAAAAAATCTACCCAAAAAAAAAAAAAAAATCACTACGAATGACTTTGAACTAAATTTGTTGCACTACGACTTATAGCCTGCTACACCACGCCACATAAATAGTTATAATCCAATCTACTGAAATAACATCATTTTACATAGCTTTCCAATGATTCTGTGAACGGATTTCAATCAGTAACATTCCTCAGACTTGATACATATCACAATCCTACAAAGAATACGGCATTTGAACACAAGGCTCAGTCCAATTGATTTTCCATATATCAAGGATACACTCACTTTTCCTTACAAAATTCAAATAGGCTGCTGCCTGTGATATTCAAGGTTGTTCCACTAATACCCATTTCAATGTTCATCTAGTGTTCAAATCAAATTCCCCAACTTCTCGCCACCCATCTTGCATGCCTGTTTCTCCATTTTCGGTCTCTTCATCATTCAAGAAATCTTCAGATGGCTCCTTCTCATCTCTCTGATTATTGTTTCCCCACCCATTTATCATCTCATCTGCATTGCCTCCTTGCTCCTGCTCTCCCAAGTCATGCCCAATTGCATCGCTGCCTTGGGATCCAAGTGCACTTGCTCTTATTGGGCCCCGAGCCAGTGACTCAGCCCGAGCTTGCTCTGCCTGAACCATTGCTGCCATTCGCAATTTAGCCTCATGAGCTTCCCGACCAGCCTTCTCTCTGGACTCTATCTCTGCTCTTATTTCCAGTGCAGCTCGCTTCTCCTCTTGGAGAAGAGCCTGCTCAATCATCAATCTCTCCTCAGATCGAAACTCCCCCAAAGCACGTTTCCGAGATATTATGTTGAAGGCAAGGGCCTGCTTCTCAAATGTGGCTGTAAACTCCGCAACTTTAGCAGCTATGTTATGATCCCACTGTTGGGATCGAGAGGGCATTTGGCCTGTGGTGTCAGAATCGAGGATCCTATCATCCTCTTCTGCCTCATAGTCTGCCACCACATGGTAAGGTAGTAACCTGCATAAATTTAGTGGAAAATGGGGAATGAGATATCCTACAAAGTACAACAAATTCGAAAATGTCACTGTACAGATAACTTGGATGAATACCAGATTCCAGTTATAACTAACTCTTGCTCATTTATTGGAAAGATTCATATGAGAAGCAGGGACCAGATGCCTTACATGCAATATATTACGTAAATGTTATATCTTCTAAGAAATGACTACACTATCAATTCAATCATTAAGCTCCCCCCACAGAGAGAGAGAGAGAGAGAGAGTCATTTTTCAACATGTCTCAAACCCTCCAACACACCCAATCAAGGATCAAGCAATCAACACATACGTAGATTGAATGGCTATTTGAACATAACATACTTATTTGCTAGCTTTTAGCTTTTATGTACATCTTTTTAAATTCTCATTTTTTCTCACTTTTTCAAAGTACAAATATACTTTAGCACATTTTCAGCAAAGGTTTAAATAAGCTAATGCCAAATGCACACTAAATAAGCTAATGCCAATCTATTAATCCTTATATTTTTTAATAAGTTATGAAAAAATAAGAAAAAGAAATGTACGAGCATCTGAATGCAAAAGTCGCATAGAAGTGAATTCACGGCAAGTGCAAGCATATCTGCTCACATCAGTACCAAAGTACTAAAACGATTTCGGCAACCAAAAGGGCTGTATATGCTATCCATCTCAAGCACATCAGTGATGCTAACTAATTGCCTTTTTCATAAACAGAATGCCCAACAAAACTTATCTTCATATACATAATACATGTACTAGTCTAAAACTTAATTTCAGACAGAGAGAGAAGCATATGCATAATTCTTCAAAAAGATCTATGAATGAGCCATGAAGGAGGCTCTGCTGTCCTTTGGTCATCTATTAATCCTAATATTAAAACCAATTTGTCTCTTTTATCATGCAGAATTAACATACTCTAGCAACATATCATAAGACAAAAAACAACTTAAAATACCAATTTATACCAAGTGGAGTACACAGTTTTTTTTTTTTTTTTTCCTTGCTGGATATGTAATTAATTAATCAGTAAGTACAACAACCGTTAAAAACTAATGGTAAAACAAGAATATTTTTACCTCTTTTAATTGTTACGAATTAAAGGTAAGGCATACTGCCATCCCAAGCCAATGCCTAGGAATCAAAAAAATGAATTTTTACCTTGTGTTAAAGATTGGACTTTTGACATCAAAAAAGATTGGACTGTTGACATCAAATTGAAAAATCTCAAGAAAACATTGAAATGGACAAAATGAACTTTTACCATCCTGTGAATGTTTGAATCCAGCTAAAGTAGCAAGGATGCTTCTAAAAAGAGTATTCATATCCATATATAGTACATATACAAAACCAATAGTTCCTGGGTACTTCCCACAACCACCAGTTGAAGTTTTCAACACTCTTGTAGGTATTACAAGCAAATGATATTAGAATCTGAAATTTGTATTGCAGAAATATTAGATACAGCCTCCCTCTCCCCCTCCCCCTTCTCAAATATAACCTCTATTAGGCTTGAGAAAAAGCATGCATGGAATAAATGCAATAATATTGTAGCGGAGGTCATTGTCAACTGGGAAACAAATATGTGTAAACACAAAATATGGCCGTCTAAGTTGTAAGAGGGAATCCGCTTAATTTTAATTTGCAGTTAAATACATCCCCCCGAAAGCTAGACACATTTACCTTCACAGGGGACTTCATCTCACCCAAAGAAGTACTAGTAAGATGACAGCATGCATTTGACATTTGATACAATATTTATTCTCTGCAAGTATCATATAAATGCATATGAGAAGGTTATTTAATTATTTATTTATTTATTATTATTACACTATCTGAATGAAATATGAATAAAACAGCATCAATGGAAACTGGGTAACTTCCTCCTCAAGTGATTACATGAGTAATTTTATCACAGCATGCATGAAATGCATGCTACTTTTGAATTACAATATACACCCCTACAAGGGTAACAACCTAGTGGCAAGTTAGCTTGCTACCTAATATTCAATGTGTATCCATTACTTTCTCCCCAAATTTCAGCCTCATAGATACCCATTCACCATAGACAAAATTGAGGCCGTTGTTACCATTGCCACCATGGCCAATGGAAGTAAACGATGTACAATTATCATCACCAATTACAGTGGAGAAGCTAACAACACCATGAGTAGCCATGGAAGAGGAAGACATCATGATTAAATTTGCTAACAAAGAATCCACAGATTAAGCATGAATAACTCATTACCCATTGAACTAAGAATGACAACAGGTCTTTCTAGTTTCCCATCCACACTTCTACCAACCATTCCTTTTCAACCAATAAGGACAATCGTTTCAACTTAAAATCAAGTCAAATAATTTTTCCCCAGATATGTATCACCTTTGAAGGGAGAACACTTTTCAAAAATTGATATGTATGAAATAACCAGATTCATTAGTATGTCCAATGAATGCTCTTTCTAAAAGGATCTAGAACTATTTAGAGATATGAGAAATAATCATGACCGTTCATCCAAAGAGAAATAATAACAACTAATCCTTCATTCTCAATCCATGGTTGTACAGATACATACATTTGTGTTTGTGTGTGTGTGTGTATAACAATGTGGGGCTAGAGAAGCACAACATTCAATAGGAAAAAATAGAGACAAGGAATACTTTCTTTCTTTAGTCAAAAAATTGATGCACAAGATTGCAGAAAAAGAACCCAAAAGTATAGAAAATTTTAGAACATAAGAAATGCTTTTCAAGCAAGGAATTTGAAAGAGAAATCTGCAAAGCTGACTAAACATGAACAATCATGTATATTGCTTAAGAGAAAACAACAGAAAACATTCTTTTCATTTTATCAAATATGAAATCAACGCCCTTATTGGCATTAAGATATATCTTATATGACACAGATTTATGAGAGCATCGTACAGGCTACTGTTGTTAACCTGAAAGTACTGTGACACCAACTGTCACAATAACAGCTTCAGATAAATAAATCCCACTTTCCCACTTCAAGCATCAAATTACACTTTCTGCATTTTCTTATTTTATTATTTTTCATGCCTATCTGCTTTTTCACTTGGATGCAGTTATAACACAAAACCAACATGTATATATTATGTAGAAAAGTAGAAATGACAGGCTGTCCAAAATAAAACTGCATAGCAAAACATTTTTACACCAAATGGCACATGACTCTGTATGCTAAAACCCAGATTGAGTTCATATCTGCGTCCTTATTTTTGGGGAAACCATTTGATGGAAAGACCAAAATTCACAAGCTTTCCAACTCTCACTTTGCCACATTTATTAATATGAAATTTAAGCAAATCATACCCACCAATTGTTCATACTAAAGTGCTATATGTCACAAAACACCAATTTTCTTCTGTCCTTATGTACATAAATGCTTTTATTCACCGATCAGCAAATTTTATATATGAATACTACTATGCAATACATAACTACCCATTTTTCTGTCTCCATTAGGAATCAACCTTTCAGGGTAATCACCAACTAGAAATTCAACAACAAAGCTGACAAATGCTTACAAAAGCTCCGGTATTAGAGCTGCAGCTACCCATTCAAATGTTTCCATATCAAATGTTACCCACCATTTGGCATGCAAGATATGAACAAAGTACCAGAAATCCAAAACCAGAGAGCAATCCAACAAATTTATACAAATCAGCAAATTATTGATTCTACATATATAATCTTACCCAAGACTATGCCAAGAGCCTTGTAGCTCGGTGACATTGCCTGGTCTTCTTTATGAAAGGAACCAAATTTCAAATCAGGCCCCAATAACTACTTGTAACAATTGAATTATCACCCAACCAAAAAAAAAATTCTTAATCCTATTTTTCTTTCACTTTCACACTTCAAAACAATGCACTTCTCTTCAACCACTCAAAATGCGATTACACAACAAATGCACACATAATTAGAGTCAAATAAAGCATACAAAGCTCAAATCTTTATGCACATACAAAACCCATTAATTTCTTCAAACAAATTTTCTCAGCAACCAAACAGAAAGTAAAAAAAAATAACAAACAAACAAACCTTTCGCAGGCGTCTTCGAGAGAAGTAAAAGGTCGCTTGAAGTCCGGGTGGCAGACCCGCCAGGCGTCCTGGTAAGCCATATGGAGCTCCACCTGGTTCCCGGATCGGATCCCCCTATTCTGTTGCTGTTGTTGCTGTTGCTGTTGCTGCTGCTGTTGCTGCTGTTGCTGCTGCTGCTGCTGTTGTTGTTGTTGTTGTTGATGTTGTTGTTGCTGCTGCTGTTGCTGTTGCTGTTGTTGCTGAGACTGTTGTGGCTGTTGGGGTTGTTGTTGTTGAGGAGGAGGGGTGGGATTGTTAGGGTTAGGATGAAGATTAGGGATATGATTAACATTGTTAGGGTTTGGGTTTTGAGTCAGATTCATGGGTCTGAGAGGACGCAAGTGGGCATCGATGTTTGAAGGGAACCGAGACATGGCCGCCGCTTGTTGTTGTCTTTGTAGCTGTTGCAATAGCAGCAATTGTTGCTGCTGCTGTTGTTGTTGATGTTGCTGCTGTTGTTGATGTTGTTGTTGTTGTTGCTGTAGCATCATTTGTTGTTGTTGTTGTTGTTGCTGCTGCTGTTGTTGTTGAGCTAGTACCTTTGCCTCTTCCATCTTTTTCTTTCAAACCCACCAAGAAAAGAAAAGAAAAAAAGCAATGAAATTTAAAAATCACTCAATTTCTCTCTCTAAAACCTGACCTTTTTTTTTCTCTCTCTCTCTTGAATAAAAGATCTGTGGCTTTCTCTCTGTGTGATGTATAATGAATGAGATATCCCTCTTTTTTGGCACACTCCGGTGGTGGTGAAATGAAGCTGAGGCCTGAGAGTGAAGACTATAGTGTGTGAGAAGTGAACCAGGCCACACCTAAACACTCCCAATTCTTTTTCTTCTTCTCCCTTTTTATTGTTTGGATTAGTTACATTATTAGTGCTCAACTTTTTTCTAATGTTTCAAAATGGTTCGTATTCTTTAAAAAATTTCATTTTAGTCCTTACACTTAAATTTGTGTCCAAAAAGTTCATGTTGTTCATTGATGAATATAAGAGAGACATTTATTTAGAAAAGTTTAGTGGTTTGAGCCTAAGCTTGGGTTTGAGTTTAGCTTATTTGCTAAATAAATGAACGTCAAGGCTATCCATCCCCAATTGAGACCCGCCAAAACCGTTCGACTTAAAGTCACCCGAACTAAAATCGTCTAATCTAAGCAAAGAGGCAATCAGTAATGGGTCTCAGACTTCAACAACTAATGCCAATGGGTCAAGTGGCAGGTCTCCTTCTCCTAAAACCCAAGCAACCTGGTCTGATTGACCAAACCTTAAAAGAAGGCCTGATCTATCAAGATCCATTTGGATTCAGCAAATAAAAGGTGGTTTTCAGTGAGATTTGGTGAAGATCCTGTAGTTTTTGGCCAAAATTCGTTTAAATCTAGTGACAAAAATGTGGTTTTCAATTAGATTCGTTTAAGATCTCATGTTTTTGGTTAGATTTCTTTGTTTATGCTTAAATCCAGTTATGATCCAATGGTTTTTGCTTAAATCTAGCGAAGATCTGACAATAAAAATACAAATCATTGTCAAGAAAGACCTTCGCCAACATATTTATCAACTTCAATCGACTTGACCGTTGTCCAACTGAGTCTGATCTGACTCTACTCATAGTTTTTCACAATCGACTACTAGTCTTTGTGTTGAAAACTCAATGTCATTAGGTTGGTTGCTAGTTCGTCTCAAACCCGAACTGTCCAACCCATGGACATCCCTAGGTCAAACATAAACAAATATTTTCCTTGACAAAGTTCAAGCTTTCATAATCAACTTAATTTATTTACAGTTCTAAATATATTCTTATTAATATGGAAAAACATGACTAAATTTTAATTTTTGAGTAATAAAATTATTACACATCCCAAATGATTAACTTCTAACTGTTGAGCCAATTTCATGTTAGAGCATGAGATTATAAACTTATAATAAGAAAAAACATAATTTTAAAGCTAAAAGCAAACTTACTTAGTGTTCATTTTATAATGAGTGTTCTTTATCATCTAATCAAAAGACAACAATTGATTTTTGGTTTAGACTTTGACAGTTATCATGTGACTATGGCAGGACACCTGTCGAAGTTTATAATGGGGTTTACCTCAAATTTTATTTATTTATTTTTTTTTTTTTTAAGTTGGACAAAATTTACCTACAAAATTGGTTTTACAAAATTGGTTGTAACTTAAGGTTAAAACCTTACTCAATATTTTTTTATTGGAAGTGAATTTTGACAAAGTCACCATTGGATTACATTTTCTTTTTATATCTTTTATACCTGCAAAATTTCTAGAAAATTAAAGATCAATAGCTATGTCATCAATAAATTGTTTAAATTGCAAGTTTTTGTAGTTTAAAATTATGTATAAAATATAATCTTATAGATCATATAGTAAATAATATCTGATTGGCACAAAATTTGAAATGTGTATTAAGAGCATAAAGAACATGCCATTCAATGGTTAGATTTTCAAAATATGTAATAATGTTAATGATATTAAGTAAAGTTGTAACCTTATGTTACAACTAATTTTGTAACTAAATTTTGTCCAAAAAAATTTCTTAAAAAGGTATATATATAGAGCAAGACTTAGGTACAGTACTTAGATGTCGTTTTTTAGGTTCCTTTCATAGAATCTGCCATATGGATTTTTTCTCATGGGATAGAAGTGTATGTTTTAGTTAAGTAGTCACATGGCTAAATTTTAAGAGAGGAACTTAAGGAACAACATGTTCATACATACATATATATATATATATAACGAGGTTTTTCTAAAAAAAAAAGGGTAAATTACAAATTTGGTCTTTATCCTTTACACCAAATTTCAGTTTAGTCTATAATCTTTCAATTGTGTCAATTTGGTTCCTAACTTTTTCAGTGTTGTGTCAATTTGGTTATTGCCGTTATTCCTTGGATAGAAAAAGTTGATGTATTAAATATTATATTTGGCAACTAGGATGCCATATATACTGCTAGATTAATTAAAAATAAAAGGAAAAAGAAAATCTCAAAAATAAAGAAATTTAAGGTGTTTTGTACCCATCCAAGTTCTGGGTTTTGATGGGTATAGGGAAAGCAAATGCCTCCTAGGAACGCTGATTTTGAGCTCACAAGAAAACTTTTCTTCTTCAACTCTTCCTCATAGTGTTGAGAGATGGATGGTACCAAAATTCTTTCTCACAACGGTAGTGGTGTTGAATCTTCCAAATCATTGACAACGGGTTAGAGATCTGATTTTGTTGGTGGAAGATTGGAAACCTTTTCTTTCTCTCTCTTCTTTGGTTGTCGTCATTTCGTTGGTTACATTGAAATTTATATCTAAAATTTTAGTGGCTATCTCAAAAAAAAAAAAAAAAAAAACAAAACAAAACAAAAAAGTGGTTGAGTTTATGGGTCCAAAACCTATATTAAATTTATTTACTTTTTTAGTTTTTAGTTGATATTTGGTTGTAAAAAAATCTTGGAATTGGCCATGGGAAATCCCTATGATCTCATCAGGGTAGATGTAGTACACCGTGCTAACCATCTATCTTTCCTTAAATTAGGATAATGGCTTTTTTCACCCAACCAAACAGCATAATCTGTGAGAAATTGAACAGCAAACAAGATCGACTTCGAACAAGTAAGCAAACACAGTCTTAGTCACATGTACATATTTTAATTTAGTTTCTATTCTTGAATTGATGTGGCGGTATAATTAGCAGATAATGTGGTATGAAAAATAATTTTTTATTATTTTATTTGACACATCAATTTTTTTTCATCAAAAAGATAACAGTAGGAACTAAATTGATATGATACTAAAATGTTATGAACAAAATTGACACAATTGAAAGGGTAAAGACCAAATTGAAATATGACAAGATGAGTTTTGTAATTTGTCAAAAAAAAAAAAAAAAAAAGTTTATAACGGGGTTGTAGCCATAAAGCCTAAGGCTTAATTCCAGGCTTTGAATTGGACAGTAAAACCCTCTCTAAACCCTCACATATTTCCCAATACATGTGGCTGTCAAAACACACAGGTTGCTGTACAAGTCAAGTAGGGTTTCAGCGAGAGAGAGACGATGGTGAATAAAAGAGTGCATTAAACTAAATTAAAAGGGGCTTAATCGGAGTCCCTATGCTTCGGACTCCTCACAATCTTGCTCGGTTAGTCACTACCCTCTATCTCCGTGTTCCTATACTTCCACTCTTCAAGCTAGCTAGAAATATTTGCTTTTTTTTTTTTTTTTTTTTTTTTGTTACAAACAGCACTTATTGAAATCAACAGGTTTGGGAAATCAAGAGTTATTGCTGTAACTTGTGGCAAAGTTTTACTAGTGTTCTGTTATAACCACTTATTATTGTTAGTTGCTACTGCTGATTGTGTTTTTTTTTTTTTTTTTTGATAAATCAACTTGCTTTCCGCCCCCCCCCCCCCCCCCCCCCCCCCCCCCCCCAAACATTTTCGTAAATTTTGTGAAGATAACAGCAAAAGTTATTATTTTCAGAATGAAATACAAAAATCATGTTTAATGAAATGAAAGACAATCCCCACTGGGAGTTCCCCTGAATTACATGATTCACGGCTCTGGCGAGTGGGGTCATGTATCCATGGTTTATTGTTATTATTATAGTGTGATGACTGATGAATCATGAAAACTGCAAAAGTTAGTAGTTTCATATTTCTAAAACATTTTTCTTTAATGCCCGTTGATTTAGAGGTATATAGTTATTGACTGAATATATATACATTATCTCTGAGGAGGAAAGGGATCATTTGCAGTGTAGTTATTGCTCAATGATCTCTGAATTGAGCTTTTGTCATGGTGATGGTGTTATGTTGACCAGCATATTATATAAGTAAATACCCAGTTCAATTCTACATGTTCATGAGCTGCAAACGTTTTGCTATCTAGAACATTGCCTCTTGTTTAAAAGAAGTATCCACTCTAATTCTATTTGCTTCCACTAACATTTTTTTTTCTTGGGCAGTGAAGAACTTGCTTCTTGCTTCCCTCTTGTCCTGCTGTCATATCACAAGTGCAAGAGTAGCCACAGCATTGGCGTGCTCTTTAGATATACTGGCAATTGTAGGAACTACAGTGTCCAAATTCCAAATCATTCCTATGGAAAAACTTTGAGGCAATCTGGTCGCCCTCTAAAATTTGCAACTGGTGAAACCAATTCTATTCTTCGATCAAGTGGTCTTCAGCACTGGTTCAAAAATTGGCAAGAACTCAGGAAACATAAATTGACGGCAAGCACTTTTGCTGGGGCTATTGGTTTTTGGCCTCGACGAAGAGCCCAACTATGGTTAGAGAAAATTGGGGCAATTGAGCCATTTTCAGGCAACCTGGCTACCTGTTGGAGTAATATTAAAGAAGAGGAAGCACTTGAAAGATACAAGCTTATAACAGGAAACACTGTTTTGTTTCCTGAATTTCAGGTTTATGGTGAGAGGGACCCAAAAGATGATTGGCTAGCAGGTTCACCAGATGGTGTAGTTGAGAGGCTAGTTTATGGGCTGCCTTCACGAGGAGTGCTGGAGATAAAGTGTCCATTTTTCAATGGAGATATGAGCAAAGCTGTCCCCTGGTCACGAGTCCCCCTTTACTGCATCCCACAAGCTCAGGGTTTAATGGAAATAATGGACAGGGATTGGATGGATTTCTATGTTTGGACTCCTAAAGGGAGTAGTCTATTCCGAATATACAGAGATGTAGAGTACTGGCATGTGTTAAAAATAGCGCTCTCTGATTTTTGGTGGAATCATGTCCAGCCAGCCAGGGAGTTGTGTAGTAAATCTGTTATCACAGATCCCTTGTATCAATTACGAACAATCAGGCCAGCACCAAGACATGAATTATGCAGTTATATTGTTTATGAAAGCAGGCGCATTGTTAATGACTCCAACTTGTTGATGCGTGAAATTTATGGAAAACTGCAAAACTGATGCATTTGAATGTCCACATTTTGGGTCTTTGAACTTTTGTGGCTTAAGCAGATGGGGTTCAATAACAAGTGATTGGAATATTGTTTACATGAGTTGTTGGAGTAGTTGAAATAAATTTTCACAGGAACTGTCACCTGCACAATAGAGAAGAAAATACATTGCTAGCGGAGGCAGAAAGTCTGTTAATCAAGATATAATCAGGTCTCTTTATTGAAAGAGAATGCAGAAGTACAGTCCTTGATATTACTACAACAGGATGAATTTATTTCCGTTTATATAGGATCGGTATGATAGATAACAAATGGGGAGACACAGTGGTGATCTGAAGGTTCAGAACTTTGTCAGTTACATCATTGGCTACACTCTGAGGTGCTGAATACATGTAAGCTTCACTTTTCTTTATTCCTTTTTGCTTGTGGTTCATGTGAAAAATCATATCTGATAATGAACAAGTAGTGCACTGGCCACTGGTTAAGATCCACAACTGAATATGTTTGGTCAAGTTCTCTCTGCAAGCATTGGTTGTACTTCGCCAATGAGCTGTAGCTCAAATGACACTTTCTCATTCCATAATAATAGGATGGATGATGGGGTTATGGGTTCAAAACCCACTGAGTCAGTGTGTAAATTAACAATAAAAAAAGCAGCGGTTGCATCTGCTTTCTTTGACTTGCCTGCAATTAAACTATGTCCAACACTGAGGCAAAAGAATAGAGTAGGTCCTATGGCTAGGACTATCTAACTAGGAGGTTTTGGTGTTGAACAAAGTGGGGCTTCTGCTTGGGCAGTTTGGGTCAGGTTGAAGGGTGACCCAACCCCGACTCTAAGGGCTGTCAGTTGAGCATAGTCTTCATTTGGGCTTTGAGGTCTAAAAGCAGGTTTGGGTTTGCTCAAGTTTGTAGAGTTGTTCAAGTTGAAGTGGAAGGGTCATCCCCTTTACTGCATATTTTTCGTGTATAAATATTGATTCCTCTGTAACAAGCTTTGATAAACCATACCCTGGAAGGTATTAACTTGTTGATAGATAAATGGAAATAGACTAGTTTATGGGCTTATGTGCTTCGACCATGTGCATATATGGCTTCTTGTAGTCTTTTGTTGTGCAGGGCTCTGTACATAGTGGTGTTGTATTATTTTCTGTAATACTATAGAATTATATTATTGATGTTTCCATTATTGATAGTTTATATGCATGTTTTTTTTTTGTAAAGATTACCTCATGCAAACAGAAACACAGCAGCCAGAAAAGTAAAACAAAACTCAAAAAGTATGTACAAAAAAAAAAAGTGAATCTATAAAAATAGGGAGAGAGTCACTAGAAGGGAGTCCCCAAATCCGAGACCAATCATATGAAGTGCCTACAAACGATGCAAGGAGCTGATCACCCGAGCTCTCCACATCCTCGAATGTGCAAATGTTGCGCTCCCTCCAAATGCACCACACTAGACACAAATTCCAAATGTCAAGTGAGTGTTTCCCAACCAATTCATCCACCCAATCAACAGATCTAGCACTAACACCAAAATATCTGAAAACAAAGCTCCACAACTGTTAAGCCCCATCATAGTGAATCAATAAATGATCCACCATTTCCTCATAACATCGGCACATGCAACACCAGTCCACAATATAAAAAGTTAATAGCCTTACCTCAAATTGTCACCAGTGAGTATCTTCCCCCACACTGCTGTCCAAATTAAAAGGGAAACCTGTCGAGGGATTTTATTCAATTTATATGTATATTTACTTTAGACTTTATTGTCATTTGAACTGGTGTTTATCATGGCAATGAGGTCTTGGCCGTATAGGTCAGCTTTCTCAAGTTGTAAGAGTCTTGCCTTGTCTCTAAGTATATAGACATTCAATTAGCTAAATTAATCATTAATTGAGATTGTTTTTGCATATAAATAAGGTTTTTGCATTGGTTACTTGGCATTTTCATTAGCTTCTGAAGTCCTGTATTATTTTGAGTATTAGGACAACTAAAACAGCACCAGAGAATGAATTCTACGCCTTAACTTAGAGAAATAGAAGATTCACTAAAATTTTCTTGAAGACATTTAAAGAGGGTTGTTTATGGATCTAGCATTAAATACGCAATTTCTCTTTATTTTTTAGTTAAGATAGTTTGCACACAACATATATATATATATATATATATATATGTACGTACGTATGTATGTATGTATGTATATGCCATGCCCTGTTGTGATATTATAAAAGCTTGACCAAAAAAATAGAAAGGAAGAAATCATAAAAAAGAACTTGCTAATGAGCTCTAGCTCAAATGGCATTACTGCCCTTGTTAGAGTAAGTTCAAGAGTGAGGTTTTGGGTTCAAGACTCACCATTTACATGTGTAGCTTACCATAAATGATTGCTCACTTGTTAGTTGTTAGGATTATGCTACAAAACTTTTCTCATCTTAGATCCATCAGATGATTGCTATCTAAAGTAATTGTTCAATTTTAAGGAGAATGAAAAATTAATACAATAATCCATATGAGCGTTAGTAGCAAGATAATTTTCAATTTTCTTTTGGTGTCAATAAGTGGTGCTTATATTATTACTAAATCAATTTACAAGAGAAGTAATTGGAAGGAGAGAACCTGTCTCCTCCCACCTATCTTTATATTACGGATGGCTACCCGTTTAATGTTTTTTCAGGCCTTTTAACTGCTGCATTATGTAGATGTTGTGGGGCACCAATTGATCATTTGAATTTCAATTGCAGAACATGTATCCAGATCCTCGTAGCAGTCACCAGTGACTCTGAAGTATAAGTTGGCGTTAACTGGGTAATGTCATTGTCATGGAGTGAGATATTAAGAAGTTGCTTTTGGCAAAAGAGGGGGGACTCCTGAAGAATGAATTTTTTTGTTGTTGAAAAGATTAAGGAAAATAAAAAAGATGAAAGAGTTTGAGGTAATTGTTGTCCTCTGTAAGCTTTTGGAATGGGTTGTTAGCAGGGGTTATTTCTTAAAAAAAAAAAAAAAAAAATTCATAGTGGGATTATTTAGACATTTTTTTATTATTTTATTATGGCTAGATGTTACTTATCAATGAAAATAATTATGGCTAGATGTTGCAGATTATGATCAAAAGTTGCAAAGCTACATTGGAAATGTTTCACGTAACTATATATGATGGTGGAAACTGTGTAACTATATATGATGGTGGAGACTCTGCGAGAATGACTTTGCCTCCTAGAAAAGGAGAGTTGTTAAAGAGCGAGCAGTGATGTGTCTCCTGTAGTTTTCAGATACACAGTTAGTAATATTTTACAACATCTTCCACTGCTTAATCAGTTGCAGAGGAACTGCTTTGATGCTGAGTTTACTGGTCCTCTTTCAAATGAATCCTCTCAAATCACCGGGGCCAAATGGCTTTTTTCTGCCATCCTTTATTAGAGAATGCCAAGCATCACAGGTCGCTCTTTACTCTCTGTCACTCTCTCTTTTCTTCACTCCCGGTTTTCTCTTACAGGAATTCAATTCCACTTTTATTGCTTTGATTCCCCCAAAAAAAAAAAACTCCCCTAAAACACCTGCAAATTTAGACATCATCCTTTTTAAGAGGGTCTTCACTTACACTGGTATTTTCTATAGATCCAAGGCTATCCATGGATTTACTTAGCCCACACTCCATTAGACTTTGCAGTGTGGTCTATATAGTTGCTACTAAAGTTCTCGTCAACAAGCGTAAATCAGAGCTTGACCTGCTGGTCGCTCACTCCTATTCTAAATGCCTTTATACACAATAGATGAATTTCTTTAACATAATCCTAGCAAGTGAGCTATATTCCTATTTAACGGGGGAAAAAAAAAAAGTGAGCCATATTCCTTTACTAGAAGTAAGAAGGGCAAGAGTGCAGTTTGTGCTCTGAAGCTTCATTTGAGTAAAGCTTATGTCAGCCACTGTTGTGCAGAGATGCTGAGCAGATTTCTCATTATACTGAATGCGACTTGTTTGCTGAATTATTATCAGAATTAAGGACTCCTAAGCCTTGGAAGTTAGATAGTGCTGGCAAACAATGATTTTGGTGGGTGCTGCTGGAAACAGGAAGACTAAATGAATGGGATCTGCTTTCGTTTGTAAAGATAAAATTAGGAACAGAATATGAGCAGGGTGTTTCTGTTGGGAATGCCAAACAAAAACTACTGCAATTTTGTTAGCCTCCTTAGAAGACCTTTACATACTGGTAAAGAGAGATTTGAAGATCTTAAATTAGACTAGTAGTGAGCTGTTCTGCAAGCAACCATTGAAAAATAAAGTCAATCACTGGAAAGAGGTTGCATTGTTGAAGGGCATTCATTGTCTTGGCAGTATGTGCCAGTTCTTTGCTAACAAGATTGACAAGCCGTTCCAACTGTAATTTATGATGTGAGAAAAAAGCTTCAAAATTCTAGAATAGCCTGGCCATGACTATCTCTGCTTTTGTATCCTGTTTTAGTCTGGGTCTTAGCCCTTCTTTTGCTTATGGCTGTACCTTTCGTTGTATTGGTGAAGTATTATGGAAGTTGGAGACGGTAATTGTTTTATTTTCTGCATAGGTGGAATGGTGAAGTACTTTTCCTTGACTTATTATTAACCATGGACAGTTTATTACTGCATCTCATGTGTAACTGAAGGAAGCTATTTATAAAGAATAAAGTATGTAATTTCTAAGTTTGACCTACTGGCGTTGTTCTTCAGAGAGACGGTACTTGCCTTTCATTCTTGTTGCAAGACTAGGAGGCCAAACAACTAACTAAATAAAGAAACCACAATGTGGTTCTTTCCCCCAGTAAGAAACCATATATTAATTTTCTGTTTCCCATAGGCACGAAATAAGAACTTGTAAGATAATTTGTATTTGTATGATGAATGAGTAGGTGTAATATTTTTGATATGTTTCAAGGCGTGTGACTTCAATTATATGAATATCCTGTTCCTTTGTTTGGAACAAGAGGTGTACATTCTCGACTCCCCCCGAGGATAAAAGGTAGCTGCGGGATCACAAATATGTAGCAAACCGCAATTGCCTATTGCTTTGCAGCTAAAATTGGTTTCAAGGGAACAACTTTTGGCGGTCCACAAGGACAATGCCAACTTCAGCTGATTGTAACATATTACTGTTGATTGACAAGTTACTTGATTAGAAAGAACTTCCAGTGGCCTTAACATATAGAAATATAGATAAATTTTTTCTTGCATTTGTTTTATTTATTTTGACTAAACATTGGGTATACATTGAACCAACACAAGAATTAAAAACAGCCTATATGGCCTTGACCTTGAAGACTCCACATGTAAGGCAAACTGACCATAAGACTTGTTCAAAATAGCCCATCTGCCCTCAAACTCACTACTCAAGCTAAACTGTCTTGTACAGATTGCTTGGGCTTCTTCAACTTAGGAGCACAGCTGGGAACTAGCTTAATTTAAGACAAACTGCTTCAGCTGAGATTGACCAGAACTTTGACAAGATCAAACGAAGAGGTTGAGTTGAAGACCTCAGCTAGGAGGTTGACTTGAAGACCTCAGCTAGGAAAGAAAGATTATAGGACCACAACTTTTTTTGTTTACAACTAATTTTTCCCCTTCACTCACAGTTTGCAACATCACATTTGTGGCAAAGTTGTGGCACTAGATTTTCTTGCTAGAAAATCCCAAGTACCAACTAGTTCTCAACTAGTGGAAAACCATGCATCTCTAACGTCTAAAGTCACACTTGGAGGCCTTTTGAGAGAAGGAAGTGATGCCTTCTTTAAATTTCTTTTTCAATATAACTTTGCCATTAAGAAAGCAAAGTATATTGAAAAGAATTATTGTCCTGTGCTAACTTCTGGAATGCATAGACCATTAACCATGGCAAGCTGATTTATTTATTTATTTATTTTAAATTTTAAATAGGAAGAATACAATTACATCACTCTAAACTTGCACATCTTTTGAAAAACAACTATAGAAGAAAACAGGCACGTTCTTCTACACTTGATCTTACAGGCACGTTCTTCTGACCACACTTGATGGTGACTTGAAAAATAAAAACTAAAACCAGTTTTATAGAAATGTCTTAGTAACGTTGTTTGTTTTATTTTTTTGATATACATGTAAGTAAAAAGAATGCGTAAAAATGTATATAAGGTGGGTTTGGATTGAGCTTATTATTGCTGAAACTGAAAATTGAAAACTGAAAACTGAAAACACTGTAGCAAAATAATTTTTAAATGTGTGAATAGTACTGTAAGACCCATTTTTTAATATTTTTTAGTGCGTGAACAGTGTCAAACAGTGTATGAACAGTATTTTTTGTCTGTGAACAGTAAAATCATGTGATTTTACTGTTCACTTTTCGGGAAAAAAAGAAAAGAAAAGAGGAAAACGCAGGTTTTGCAGACGCAGACGTTGAGGCCAAACGTCTCCATAATGTTGTTTAAAAACTGAAAATATGTATTTGAGATAATCTACCAAATAGGTACTAAGCATGCTTAACCAATTTACCACACCATTTCCTTCATAAAGAAGAAAGTAAATGGGGGTAATATTTAGAGGCTATTTGGTATTCGATTTTAAACAATAGTCAACAATAATATTTCTAACACGTATTTTTATAACACTTAAACACATATTTTCACAATATTAAAAACTAAACAATAATACTTAAACACTACTACCATACAAGTTCTTAAACACTCGAGAATATTGCTCTTTGCCTTCCTCTTTTCACATGAGAGATGGGCCATACTCTAGACTCACGTGTAGTGCCAACCCCATGTATGAGGAAAGAGCAGTACTCTGGAAATATTTAATTATTTAATCACACGCAGTACAAGTGGTGTCTTTATTTCCAAGTAACACTACAATAGGAAAATCATTCAAAGCCTCGGAGATAAGTGGGCCTTGAGAGGATTCTTCATCACCATAGTGAACTCCAACTTCTCTGACAAATCAACCTCATTACCATCAACAGCTTTCCACTCAAAATTCAAAACCAGATTGGCCACAAAATACTCCAAATGAAGTATTGCCAAACCAGAAGCAGGACAGATCCTCCTCCCCGCACCAAATGGCATCATCTTAATCTCTCTGCTTCCAGTTATATCAAACACACCATCATCACCACTCAAGAATCTCTCGGGCTTAAACTCCATAGGATCTTCCCAAACCCTCGAGTCCCACCCCATTTCTGCCACCATGAAATTCAGAATAGCATTCTTTGGTATTAAATACCCATCCAAAACCACATCCTCAGTCACTGCATGTGGTACCACAAGATGGGCTGGTGGGTGTCTCCTTAAACCCTCCAAAACCACTGCTTTCAAATAAGGAATCTTATTCAAATCCTCTTCTTTCACTTCCTTTTCTCCATCATCAACAACCCCTTTAATCTCCACTAAAAGCCTCTCTTGGATTTGTGGGTATTTCACCATATTCGCCATAATCCACTCCAATGCTGTTGACGTAGTATCCGTACCCGCGTCTAGAAACTCTGAACACAAATTAACCATTTCCTTATCTTCAAGCTTCCTCTTTTCCTCAGGCAACTCCAAATCCAACAACGTGTCCACATACGACACAACAAACTCATCGTCATTTTCTTTGTCTTCTTTCATTTTACTCTGTCTTTCTTCCTTCACTTTCCTCCTTGCTTTAATCAAAGGAATTAACACATCATCTTGGTTTCTCCGAAGTTGAAACAACTCTTCCCAACGCTTACGAAATAAAATCCTTCCAATACTGGGGAAAAAATTGAGTATAGCAAACCGACGAGAGCTCAAAAGCAAGCGACGCTGAACCTCTTCGATTTTCTTAATCTGGGTTTCACCGAGTTTGTCTCCAAAACACATAAGAACCAACAAACAAAACATGGAGTATTGGAAATGGTCTTTAACAACGGATTCAGTGTTGGGACGAAGGCGATTGAGGAGAATATCCAAGACCCACTTGCGCGCGTGAGAGTAAGATTTCATGCGCGAAGGGTGGAGAATCTCTAAAGTGAGATTGCGACGAAAGAGTCGCCATGTAGGACCATAAGAAGCAGAGTTGATCTTGTGTTTGTTACTAGATACGATCACGGCTGTAGGTGGAGGAGCTGGGCGGTCAGCGAAAACTGCACTGTTTTGAATAAGAGCTTTGTGTGCGAGAGAGCGGTTGGCAACGAAGATAGCTGGGCTGAAGCCTATGTAAATGGTGATGATGGGTCCGTACTTGGCATGGAGTTTGCGGAGGGTGAGTTCCAATTCGAAGAAGGGTTTGCGGAGCCATAGGAAGTTGCTGAGTATTGGGATGTGTAAGTGTAAGGGTCCTGGAGGTAGCTTACCATGATTTTCAGAGACTTTGTTGAAAAGGAGGGATTTGAGGAGGGCTGAGATACAGAGAGAGACGACGATGATGAACCAGACTTCCATGTTTTGATTGAATAGGAGCTAAAAAGGGACAACCTTAGTCCATATATTTGTATAAGTGGAAGAGGACAAAAGAGGAACAAGAAAACCATATCTTTGACTTTGCTAGAAGAAAAACATCTATTTTGTTTTAAAATACTTACAAGCTACTTCAATCGAGATTGACTAGAACTGATCAAACTAAGACGCTGAGATTGACTAGAAATGATCTCACCCAGAAAATCGCAACTAGTGATGTCTTCAACTTTTTTTTTTCTTCAAATTAAGTTTGCCAGTATAAACTTTTCAACTTTTTTTTTTCTTCAAATTAAGTTTGCCAATATAAACTTACTTTGTTTCTTTCTGTTTTCCTGTGCTAACCTCTGGAATGTATAGACCATAACTATAGCAGATTATCTATTCATTTATTTTAAATACAACTACCATAATTACATCACTTTAAACTTGTACACCTTTTGAAAGACAACTAAGTATGGGTTTAGATAGCACGTTAAGTTGCGGCACATTTTCAGTTTCACGTTTTCTTCCTTTTTTTTTTTTTTTTTTTTGGGCTGGCTTTTTTACTTTGGGAGACAAAATTTACTGTGCATGCACTGTTTATGCACTGTTCACACAATATTTAATATTAAAAGTGGGTCTCACAACACTATTCACACGTTTAAAAATTATTTTGCTACAGTGTTTTCAGTAACAATCAGTTTTTAACAACTTTCAGCAACAATAAGTGTTATCCAAACGGACCCTAAAGAAAGAAAACAGGTTTTTTTTTTTTCATCATTTTAGGTGGGATCCAATTTTAATATAAGAGTTAATAAAAAAAATCGAGAGAAATACTAATGAATACTTTTAAGACATTAGTTAATAATCTATTTAAAAAAAATTTTTATAAGAAAAGAAAAAAAGATAATTAAAGTTTTGATAATTTTTTTCAATTCTTATAAAAATAATATTAAAATTTTCTTAAAATAAATTATCAACTTATACCTCCTGACCCGAAAAATAAAAGCTGCCGTGGGACTGGGAATTGAAGTTTACTTGGTTCAAGTTACCACACAATCCAATATGTTGAGAAATTGTTTGAGTACTTTTTAGTACAATTTACTAATATAATTTGAGGACTTTCTGGTAGTGGTCAAAACAAGACTTTTTATTACGATTTACTAATATAATTTGAGGACTTTTTGGAAGTGGTCAAAATAAGACTTTTTAGTACAATTTACAAACATGATTTGAAGACCTTTTGAAAGTTCAGGTGGAAATTTTTTTGCTCTCTGCTATGAAGCCACGCACTCTCTCTAGGGAGGAAGAGGCAGAATTGGCTCGAAGCAACAAAAAGGTTAAGGACTTCCATCATAGTGGTTTTAATGAGGATCCAAAGGAGAGGCATCCACCTCCGGTGTTTCAAAACTCTGAATCGTTGAACAGAGCTTCTTTCAAGGAGAAGCTAGTTGGTGAAATGCCAAGGGCTTATGTGAAAGCTTTTGATTTTGATAGCCTTATGGAGGAAGATGACGCTTCTGACGGTGAAGATGGGGAGGAGAACGGTCAGATTCGAGATGGTTGGGTCACGTACAAGCTGACCAAGGACACCAAACGACGCATTAGAGGTCCTTGGTCTAAATCTATTATAGTCAAGCTTGTTGGTAGAACAAACAGTCTCTTATACATGCGGACTAAGCTAAGTCAAATGTGGAGGCCGGCGAATAGGATGGATTGTGTGGATCTTGGGATTGGTTTCTTCTTGGTTAGGTTCTACTCCAAAGAAGACCTTGATAGTGTTTTAATGAAAGGCCCATGGTTTATTGGTGACCAATTTCTTTCCATAAGGCCTTGGGAGCCTTTCTTTAAGCCATCATCAGCAAATGTCTCTCTGGTTGCGGTTTGGATCCATCTTTATGAACTTCCTATCGAACTTTATGAAGCGGAGGTGTTAAAGGAATTAGGAGAAACCATTGGTAAGGTCCTAAGGATTGATTCTCATACGGCCATGGAGGCTCGTGGCAAATATGCTAGAATGTGCATCCAGATTGACATTAACCAACCTTTAGTAAATACCATCCTGATTGGGCGTTTTGAGCAAGCTGTAAGTTATGAGGGCATCTAAAGCCTTTGTTTCTCCTGTGGAAGGCTGGGACACAAAGCGGTAGCTTGTCCGTACACTATACGAAAGGGAAAGGAGCAGGTGGCGCCGGATAAGGAAGTGCAGCCTAATGGCGGTGAACCATCACATGAAACTCATGCTGATCACTGTGCTCAGGCCAGTAAGAATACGGCTGATATGAGAGAAGCTAAGGAGGGAGACGGTTAGTATGGACCATGGATGGTAGTGGGCAAAAGGACAAACAGACGCAAAGGGACAAATTCTTTTGTCAGTACGGATAGTACTAACAAATTAGCTCGGAATGCTGTGCTTCAACAATCTCCTAAAAACTCGGAATGAAGGGGCACGTTGTCTAATGGTCCAACTCATGCGCAAAGCTGGTCACGTAAAGACCGTTTGCATGGTGCTGGGGACCATTACAGAAGGACAGAACTGGGATGGGCTCCTGTTGTCACTGGCTTGGGCTCCACGGTTAGTAGAGCCAACTCCAATTTGGACTCAACGAGTAGTGTGGTTTTGACAAAGGGGGCTGAGGCATTTGATAAAGGTATTGGGCCTCTTCCATATTCGAATTCTCAAGCCCAACTCACTAGAAAATATTCGAACTCTGTTAAGGGTAAAAAAGTCTTAGCCAGGGGACTAAGTCTTTCTTCTCTACCTACCACTGACCGTTCCTCATTGAGAAAGCTGATTTCTGATAAACCCAATTCCCTGTCTCCCTCTCATGCCCCATCGCCTAACTTTTTACCTAACCTCCCTGTTCACCCTTCTTTTAAATTCACAGCACCAGTTAGTTTTGCAAGAGAACAACATAGTGATTGGAGTGAGCCACAAAGTTCAGTTGTTGAAAGAGATCATCATAGCAGTTCGAGTGAGCCACGATTGGCAGGGGAACGACAAGCTCTCCCTTCTTTTACTGATGCGATTACAATCAAAAGTGAAGGGAAATTAGGTGAGTCTACTAATCAAAATCTCGGTACTGAAGATCATGGCCAGTCCATCTGTGTGGGTAATGGGGACACCATTGTTGAGGAGCTATTTAGTCCTTGCTCTAAAGAAGGATCAATTTATGAAGATATGGGGTGTGATGGTATGGTATCGGAGGGAGGGGATGGAATTCCTCCATTTGATTGATTTGGTTGCTCCAAATAGTGTTGGTTTAATCATGAATATACTGATTTGGAACAACAGAGGTGCTTTAAAACCTTCTTTTCATAATTACATTCATGATTTAGCACGATGGCATGATCCGGCCATTCTTGTTATAATGGAGACTAAACTGGGTGGTAGCAAAGCTAAGGAAATCACAGACAGGTTACCTTTTGATGGCGCTATACACATGGAGATAATTGGATTCTCTGGTGGGTTGTGGTTGCTGTGGAATGAAGACAAAGTGGAGATTGCAGAGATAGCTAAAACAGAATAGGAAATTCATGTGGAAGTTAAGGTGCATGCATCTAATCTTTCTTGGTTTTTCTTTGCCATTTATGCTAGTCCTAGGAGTGAAGAGAGGTGTATTTTATGGAATAATCTTTCTAAAGTTGCTGAGTTACATAATAAGCCATGGGTAATGGCGGGGGATTTTAATGAACCTCTTGTCCAAGATGATAAATTTGGTGGCAGAGGGGTTAGTATTAATCAGTCTATGGCCTTTAAAGATTGTCTAGATTTTTGCAATATGATTGATATGTGTTTCTTTGGGCCAAGATACACCTGGACAAATAAGCGGGATGTTAACAATCTCATTCTGGAAAGGATTGACCATTTTTTCATGAACCCAGATTGGTGTGTCCTTTATCCTGAGGCGAAAGTAACCCACCTTCCTCGTTGCCATTCCGATCATTGTCCGGTTCTTATGGAAACAGTTTCGATAGGATCCACTCGCCTCAATCGTCCTTCTAAATTTCAAGAGTTCTGGCTCTCGGATATGTCTTTCCCTAATATTGTTTCAAGTGCTTGGAGTAGCAACAGGAATTTAAGCGAGTCCATTGAGGTGTTCTCTAAAGAAGCTACCCTTTGGAATAGGAATTACTTTGGGAATATCCATTAGAAGAGAATTATGGCGAGAATCTATGGTGCCCAAAAAGCTATATCCAATTGGCCGAGCTCCTCCCTCCTAAATCTTGAGAGTCAGCTGCATCGGGAGCTGGAAATGGTCCTAGATTAGGAAAGGGATCTCTGGATGCTTAAATCCAGAATTAATTGGTTGATTCAAGGAGACCGCAATACCTCTTTCTATCATGTTTCTGCTCTAGCTAGGAGTAAAAGGAATCATATAGCCTCGGTGAAAGATGATAGGGGTGAGTGGATTACTACTGCAAGAGAAGTAATGGAGCATTTCAGGAATGGCTTTATTTCACTGTACACTACTTCTCTTGAGGAGGCACATCGGATGCCAAGGCACGATGTGCAGGGACAGCTGCAGCTATCTGAGTACATTAAGGACACTATCAGTGGCATGGTTACTTTGAAGGAAATTAGAGAAGCTTTGTGGTCTATGAAACCGTATAAGGTGCCGGGTCCGGATGGTCTTCATGCGGGGTTTTTCCAACGTTTTTGGCTTGTGGTTGAGGGGTCTGTTTTGGAGGAAGTGAGGAAAGTCTTCAATGAGAGGAAGGCCCCTGAATACCTTAATAAAACTCACATTGTGCTTATTCCAAAAATCCAAGGCCTGGAAACCATTGGTAACTATAGACCTATTGGTCTATGTAACACTGTCTATAAAATCATCTTTAAGGTTATTGTTGCTCAAATTAGACCTCATCTGGAGTATCTTGTACCGCCTTACCAAACGGCTTTTGTTCCGGGCAGGAGAAGGGCTAACAATGTTATTATTGTTCAAGAGCTGATTCATTCTATAGGCAAAGCCAAAGGTCGCAAGGGGTATATGGCTATTAAGATTGATCTTGAAAAAGCATATGACAAGATCCAGTGGAGTTTTATTAGGGAAATGCTAATTTTTTTCAACTTTTCGAACAATCTTATTGAGCTTATTATGAGCTGTGTGTCCTCGGTCTCAACCTCCCTTCTTTTTAATGGAGGCTGCCTCAAATCTTTTTGCCCAACTAGAGGTATTAGACAAGGAGACCCCCTCTCTCCTTATCTTTTTATCCTTTGTATGGAATATTTAGTGTATTTGATTGAAGAGAAGTGTAAAGCTAAGCTCTGGAATCCAGTGAAAGCTTCTAGGAGTGGTCCCTCTTTTTTGCATTTATTCTTTGCGGATGACCTGGTGTTGCTTGCAAGTGTGGACCAGGATAACTATAATGCCATAAAGACGGTGCTGCAAGATTTTTGCCAAAGGTCTGGGCAGAGGGTGAGCGAGGTTAAATTGCATGTTTTTTTCTCTCCCAATGTGGGACCGGATCAAAGAGAACTCCTATCTGGTATTCTTGGTTTTAATTCCACTCCTAATCTTGGGAAGTATCTGGGGTTCCCTTTAAAACATATAGGAGACCGCAAACACGACTTTGATTTTGTGTTAGATAGAGTCAAGAAGAAGCTGGCAGGGTGGAAAGCAAATTTACTTTCTATGGCTGGCTGAGTAGTTCTGATCCAGGCTGCCTCCTCAACTATTTTGAATTATGTGATGTAGTATGCTTCCCTTCCAAATAAAATCCTAAATGGTATTGATAGGGTTAATAGAAACTTCCTCTGGGGGACGACGGAACATGCAAAAAAGATGCACTGGGTAAACTGGGAAAAAGTGACTAAACCAAAAGAGGCTGGAGGTTTAGGGTTACAAACTGCTAAGGGAAGGAACACGGTGCTTTTGGCCAAGCTCAATTGGAGGTTGCACAAAGAGGGGAATGCCCTTTGGGCTAAGGTTCTTAAGTTCAAGTATTGCAATACACAACGACTCGATGCAAGGAATGAAGCGAGACTTCCAAGCTCCCTAGTCTAGAAAGGATTCAAGAAAGGTGAAGAAGTCTTCAAAAAAGGGGTTAAATGGCTTCCAGGTCATGAAAGCAGCCTAAATTTCTGGTATGATACTTGGTCAAATCTTGGTCCCATCAGGTCTCTAATCCAAGGCCCGATCCCACAAGCTTCGGAAAATTTGCAAATAAAAAATGTACTTTCTCCTACTGGATGGAATTGGACTAACATTCCTTTTGATCTCCCCTCTGAAGTCAAAGCTGAGATTCAAGCTATCCCGGTTCCTTATGTGGCAAGGTGCAACGATAAATTAGCCTGGAAGTTTTCTGCAAAAGGGAGTTTTGATTCGACCAGTGCCTATCTCCTTGCCATAAACTCTTCAGGTATTGGTTCCTTCTCTAGCTCTTGGATTTGGAAGCTCCCTACCCTGCCTAGAATTCAAATGTTTATCTAGAAGTGTATGCAACAAAGCATTGGTGTTAAAGAATGCCTAGCTAATAAAGGGATCCCTCTAGATACTACCTGTCCGTTGTGCCATTTAGAAGTTGAGACCATCATGTATGCCCTTCGAGATTGTAGCTTGGTAAAATCCATTTGGCAACAATTGGGTATCCACTGTTTGCACTCCTCCTTTTTTTCTCAAGACATTATGGAATGGTTAACCATTAATGGTGGACTTAAGTCCTCTCAAAATATAGTAGGTATTCCTTGGAATGTTATTTTTTCTTTTGCTTTGTGGTTGATTTGGAAGCAGCGGAACCAAGCTGTATTTAATAGCAAGAGTGTTAATCCGAATTTGGGAAAGATTATTACAACTTAGGCTTCAGAATTTCTTCTTTGTGCTGCTAATCCAAGACGGAATAGTCGAATGGTGCTCAGGCAAGTGAAGTGGGGGAGACCGGAGGTGGGATGGTTGAAGTTGAACACTGACGGGGCTTGGAGTGTAGCATTGGGTAAGGCAGCTGGGGGAGGATTGATCAGAGATGATATGGGTAACTGGGTGACTGGATTTTCAAGAAAGTTGGGTAACGTGAACAGTTTCAATGCAGAAGTTTGGGCCCTTCGTGATGGGCTGATGCCCTGCCACCAAATGAAACTTCCTACTATTATAGTCGAGCTCGACGCAAAGGCTCTTGTGGAGGCGTTAAGTAACCCCTGTTACAGCAACTCAGTAATCTCTCCTGTTTTTAAGGACTACAAATTCCTGATTTCCCAAATTCCTGAAGTTCGTATCAAGCATATCTTTAGAGAGGCTAATAAATGTGCGGATTGTCTAGCAAATTCTGGTCATGCCCAATTTTTAGAGTTTATTATTCACTCTATTCCACCCATGAAATTGGTCTCCTTATTAGAGGCTGACTTTCAAGGTGTTTCTTGTAACAGGCTTTGTCCTGATTTGGCGCTTCTTTTCTAGTTAATTGATTTTTCCAGTTTACCAAAAAAAAAAAAAGAAAGTTCATGTGGACACTTGACTCTACCTTCTCGCTCCGCCTGTTAATAGTGTTTGGATAAGGGTAAAAAAGTGGAAGTCTAGACCACTTTTCTTTTTTGGTTGAGGAGAAAATTAAGAGAACGGAAGAACAAATTTATAGAAATTTACTCTTATGTCCTTCTTATATTATATATAAGAAATAATTTATTTGTAATAAAATATTACTCATCATTGATTAAAATTAATAAAATAATATTTTATAAAAATTAAAACATTATACATATGATTTTATTTCATTTTTTTTTTTGTAATTACATATTTATTACATTTTTTTTGGGTAAAACAATGGGAAAGAAATAGCACATAGATTGATATTGAACAAGCAAACAATGACAAAAAAAAGAAAAAGAAAAAAGAGTAAATGAGAGAGAAAGAGTAAAACAAACCAATAAAGAAAGAAAAAGATGAATTAGAACATTACAACTCTAGGGCAGAAAAGTAAATGGAATGGTAGTAGCAAAATTAACCGAGTTTTCTCTTTAAATCAGGGAGAAAGTGCTTGGAGCCCACCGAGATCTTTCCAATTTTTCATTTCAACCAAACCATCTAAAAGATCATTTTCTCTCCATTATTTACTATCTCCCTTGTTTTCACCCTAACCAAACAGATCCTAAAACTACACAAATTTATCTTCTTCCTTCTTCTTCTTCTTATTTTTTTTTAATTTTTTTAATTTATTTGTTTTAAATTTTAACCCCCTTTTATATCTTATTAATGTACTTAAGTAAAATAATCCAAAATTTGTATTGGGAAATGAAAATAGGGTAACATTGGGAATCAACCAAATGGGTGGATTGTCTTTTTTATAATTTGGTACATAATAATTATTGTATTCTTATAAGTAATGTAGGGCCCAGGTTTGAGCACCATGGGTAATGGATAAGTGAATTCAAGCCTAACAAGCTCAATACAATAAATTTGTAGAGAGTGGGTAGAAGAATTGGGCTTTTATATGTGTGACAATAGCTGAAGATGATTTAAAGAAAGAATAAGTAAAATGAATATGGACTTAGGCAAGTGATTCAATCCTCGGCACTGGTTCGAGGAGCTTTAACTTATTATTTATTGGGTGACTGACAATGTTTACAAAGTTAGCTCAGAATGCTGAAGTGTTTTCTCTGATAAAATCACGATCCCTTTTTCTCAGAGCTTCCTCTTCCTTATATACTACTTTTCTCCTTCATCTTCACCATACACGTGTAGGTCAGATCTGCTGTTTGCTGGTCTTTGTCACGTCAACCTCCTCCCAAAGCTCTTAGATAGTAGTCATGAGTTTGAAAACCATTGCTTAGGTATCATTTCCACATTAATGCAACCAGAGGGTTAGATGTATAGCATTTAATGTGAAGGCAGCAGCTTTTCCTAGAATTGCTCTACCACCATGCTTCGGTGTGCTTACTTGTTGTACTTATCAATTTTCTTAGAGTTCTTTGGAAGATTGTCTTTGCCAGTAAATCACTTTTCTTCTATCTTGGCTTTGGATAGCCGAGGACAGAGTTGTCCTCGGCAAGGTTTCCAAGGTTGTCATGATCACCGCTGCCTTCTTCATATGCGATTATGGGTCTTAACCTAGGCCTCAAGCCTAGTACAAGGGGTAGATGTATATCGCTGGGCTTTACGACCCCATAATAGCCCCTTAAAATTCTGCTGTCTAGCACCTTAGACATCCTCGAGCATACTTTAGGCTTATCACGTCTTGTCTTCTGCCAGTGTCAGTGCCTTTCTTCTATCTCGGCTTTGGATAGCCGAGGACAGAGTTATCCTCGGCAAAGTTTCCAGGGTTGTCATGATCACCGCTGCCTTCTTCATATGCGATTATGGGTCTTAGCCTGGGCCTCAAGCCTAGTACAAGGGGTAGATGTATATCGCTGGGCTTTATGACCCTACAATAGCCCCTCAAAATTCTATTGTCTGGCACCTCGAACATCCTCGGGCGTACTTTAGGCTTATCACGTCTTGTCTTCTGCCAGTGTCAGTGCCTTTTTAATTGCCCAAGGCATATTCCTGATGCTTCGGCATCTAAAATGTGCCCTCATTAAATTCCTGCAGCTAGTTACCCCCTCCCCACGTTTTACGACGTGATGGTGATCCAACGATGGAGAGATCTTTTTTAACTCATGAGCGGGAAAATTCCCGTTGCTACTTAGACTTGGGTATAAATACCCATTTAAATCAATTTGCCCAAATTACTTTTGCATTCAAGAGCTCCTGCGCATATACATTGAATCTGTCAATATTTCTCACTCACTCGTGTCCCTTCAAAAGCTTGTCTGAGGACACCTTCCTCCTTTTTGTAAGTTTTTCCAAACCTTTCAAACTTTCTTTACTTTCCTTTCTCTGTGTCTTTCTTCTTGCACCTCTCTTTTCTGATTTGCTTTAGCTTCTTTGAATTTTTCCTAGGGATGGGTAGATTTAAGAGTTTGGTAGAGTCCGAGGAAGGGATGGAAAAATTTAAGGCTGACTATAGGATTCCACCCAGCGTGGGTCTAAGATATTGTAAGGAGGGCGGGTGGCATTTTCAAAGGGAAGGGGGTGAGGTGGTGATTCCCATGATCGCCTTTATAGAAGGTGGCATGAGAATCCCTTTGGGGCTAGTAATAAGGGATTATCTTAGGTTTGTTAGGCTAGCCCCCACTCAGTGCACCCCAAACGTCTTCAGAATACTAGGGTGTGTAGACGCCTTAAACGAAAAAATGGGGCTGCAGTTGACCCATTATGATGTGAATTGGGTCTACAGCCTTCACTACCTGAAGGGGAAGGGGTACTACTTGAAAATAAGGAAGCCTGAAATCAGGCTCATACAGTGTCTTCCAGAGTCTAACAAGGGGCTAAATAAGGATTTTCTGATTGTGTCTAGGGAATGGCATGATGGCATCCCTTGCTCGATGGAAGAGGGGAAACCAGGTGGGGCTTTAGGGATAGGAATAGGACCTGTTCATTGCCTTAATATACTTGTGTTGTTAGACTGCTAACACTTTACTTTTTATGGTTTTACAGATAGACATGCCATTGAACCAAACTTCAATTTGGTCAATAGGGAGAGCTTGAACAACATTCTCAAGGCCGAGGTGTTTGTGAACGAGGAAGACAATCAACTCAGGGGCGGCTCACTTGATACTTGGATACACACCGATCTTTCATGCTTTCTAAGCGCCGAAGTGTGTCATTAAGGCCCATGATCCACGTCTCTATAGGATCAGTGTCGCAGTTGAGGATTTCCTGCTCCCTGAGAGTGCTTCGATTCCGGAGGGTGTACCCTTAGCTGGTTCTTCTTCTTCCCATCCCGAGGCAAAGGGAGGGGTAGAAAAATCAGAGAAGGAAGAGGAAATTGTTGAGCTAGGTTCATCCAAGGACGAATTTGAAGTGTTCAACTGAGCTTCGTTGTCTGAGGACCCTTTTGGTGATCTTGGCGACCCAAACCGTATCAAGGCAGACTTCGCTTTGGCAGAAGCCCTTTTTGAAGAAGACATGGGGATACAGAGGAGGCAAAAATCAAGCTTGCTGGACTTGATAGAGTCCCAGTTAGGGAGGGAGGCACAAGGGAGAATAGCTCAGAACAAATCACCTTCCTCTACTTAGAGTAAACTCCCTTCTACTACACCTAAACTTCCTCCTCCTCCTCCTAAGCCAACCTTGCCACCGAGATCTGAGCCTTTCGATCCTAAACGAAAAAGGGAGTTAAAGGGGAAAGAGGTGATGGAGGTTGAGAAATCTCACCCCACACCAGAAGAGGAGGCCCAACGAGTTGCCAAACAGTAGAAAGTTGGGTACAAGGGGTCTGAGAAGAGGGTCAATCCTCCGTCTGAGCTCCAGGCTTGGCTCCCAGCTCCAATGCTCGATGGGCCCTTCTGATGGACAATGCTTCCATTAGGGATTTCCAAGGAGGCACCGGCAGCCATATGGCCAATGCTTTGGAGAAGGCCCTACTGCTATCCTCAGACATGGCCAAGCTGCGATCCTTTAAGAGGCAGGAGGTCTTCCTTAGCCTTAAGAGGTACCTAAGGATGGTAAGGTTTCTAACTTAGTCTTTGTTCTCTGTTTTCCTTGTACTTTTTTTTAAACCTTTGTTCTCTATTTACTTTGCATTTGTTCTCTTTTTTAGGCTGTTCATGCCACATTCAGGGTAAAGGAGATGGCCAACAGCTGCAGTAGGAAACTTGAAGACGAGAGGACTAGGCATGTTGTAGCTGTAGAAGCCTTTAACATTGCTAACCAGTCCACTAAAGACCTAAGAAGCAAGTTGCAGGACGAGGAGAGGGCAAGGAAGAGCGCGGATGCTGCTTTAGAGGGCGCTCAAAAGCAAGCCGAAGACCAAAGGCTATTCTTTTGCAAGGTCGATGAGCAATTGTCTGCTGCCAAAGGATAGATTGAGTCTTTAAAGAAAAAATTGGAAAATGCAAATGAAGCCAAGGACTCTATTGAGAAAGCCAAAGACGAGGCAATGAAAGCTTGGGCAGAGGTAGAGAAGGCTAAGGAGCAAGGGAAGGAGATTAAAGAGTAGGTCGAGTAGGATGCTTATGAGCTAGGGTTGGTTGAGCTTGAAGCCAATCTTAGAGCCCAAGTACTAGGGGCATGTAGGTTCTATTGTTCCCAAGTTTGGGTCGAAACCCACAATCAAGCTAGGATTAAGGCTTCGTCTAAACTTAGGAGAGTAGAGAATGTGTACTACCCCCCTGCTCTCTGAGAATCTGCCTCTGCTAGTTCCGAAGTTGATGCTGCCCCCGAAGTGGCAGAAGCAAGTCAAAATAGTGCCATCAATGCTCCTACTTCCATTGATAAGCCTGCCGAGGAGGCTGAGCATCCTAGGGTGTCTGAAGAAGAAAATACCATTAACCAGGAAGTACCCTAGGAGGTGATGAAGCCTCTAGCTGACCCTCAAGCTCCCCCAGCCAAGAAGGAGGCCCCTGAGAAAACGGAGTTAGTCTCGGCTTCCCTTACTGTGCCCCTAAAAGTCATTCCCCTGAGCCAAGACTCTAAAGCTTTTGAAAAAGCCTCTCAGTAGCCTTCCAAGGACAAGTTGCCTATAAAGTTGAAGAAATAGGTTGTTTCTGTTTATTTGTATTGCTTTTTTTTTTTTTTTATTTTTTTTTTATTTTTATAATGAAATGTGTTCATTTCTTTCAATGATAAGTCCCTTTACTTATACGATTCATGCTTTCACTAACACTTGACTAATCTTAGTAGTGTGTCTCATCCTTCATTAAATGGACAATCGAAAATACTAAATCCACAATGTAAATTTTAATTCATGCTTTAATTGATAATTGAATAATCTCAGTAATGCAATTTGCCTTCTATTAGGTGAGCCACAAAAGAATTCAAGTTTATAATGCAGACCTCATACTTTTTAGGTTCATAAGTCTGGCAGGGCGTGCAAACATACACTTTTCATAAACTTATTGATCTCAAGGAAACATTATAGTATTGACTATAAAGGAAAGATAAGTGATGTTTTAAGTGAAATTCTTTAAATGTACCTTGAAATGCTTTAAGTGATGTTCATGGATGGGCAGGACAGGTGATTTGAGGAGCCAGGCTCCATTTAGGGTTCTGTTTATCACTTAGATAAATGTTTAAAGTAGTTAATTTCCTCAAGGTCTATAATTTCAGGATCCATGCAAGACCTTGGTTCTGTTTAACACTTAGATAGTTGCAAGAAGTTATTAGTTTCTCCAAGGTTTATGGTTTGAGGATCCATGCAAGACCTTGGTTCTGTCTAATATTTAGATAGTTGCCAGAAGTTATTAGTTTCTCTAAGGCTTGTGGTCTGAAGATCCATGCAAGACCTTGATTCTATCTAATACTTAGATAGTTGTCAGAAGTTATTAGTTTCTCCAAGGTTTATGGTCTGAGGATCTATGCAAGACCTTGGTTCTGTCTAATACTTAGATAGTTGCCTGAAGTTATTAGTTTCTCCAAGGCTTGTGGTCCAAAGATCCATGCAAGACCTTGGTTTTGTCTAATACTTAGATGGTTGTGAACAGCATGACACGTAATTACAATAAGTCAGAGTGCAAACAAAATTGCTTTCATTAATAATAATACCTTCTTAGGTTATTTACATTTCATCGGCAAAGTACAACTTTTTCATCTAAGTCTTCTAAAGAATAGGCACCTATTCCTGCCACTGAAGTGATGCGTTATGGTCCTTCCTAGTTGGGCCCCAACTTTCCCCAAGCTGGGTTCTTGGTACTACCCAAAACTTTTCTCATCACCAAGTCTCCTAGTGCTAGTGGCTGTAGCTTCACATTAGCATCATACCCTTATTTGAGTTTCTGGTGGTAGTAGGCTAGCTGGATCATTGCCTTTTCTTTTTCTCTCTTCGATTAAATCTAAACTCTCTTCTAGCAGTTTATCGTTGTTGCTCAGAGTGAAGGTGGTCGTTTTCAGCGTTGGGAAGTTAGTTTCTACAGGGATGATAGCCTCGGCCCCATAAATCATGGATAAGGGAGTCTTTCCTATTGATCGACGTGGTGTAATTCGATATATCCACAAGACGTGTGGCAGCTTTTCCACCAATCTTCCCTTCGCATCATCCAACCTCTTTTTTAGTTTATTAATTATGACCTTATTGACAGCCTCTACCTATCCATTTCCTTGGGGGTAGGCCGGAGTGGAATACCTGTTTATAATTCCCAGGTCATAGCAGTATCTCCTAAAGGCCTTGCTATCAAATTGAAGGCCATTATCCGAGATGAGGGTATGGGGGACCCTAAATCGGGTAACGATGTTCTTCTAGATAAACTTCTTAGCATCCACGTCCCTGATGTTAGCTAGGGGCTCAACTTCGACTAATTTGGTAAAATAGTTTGTGCCGACCAGAAGGTATCTCTTATTTTCTGCTGCTTTAGGAAAATGGCCTACAATATCCAAGCCCCACTAAGCAAACAGCCATGGACTAGAGATAAGATTGAGGACCCCTCCTAGTTGGTGAATGTTTAGGGCAAACCTTTGGCATTGGTCACACTTTTTGACATATTCTTGGGCTTCCTTCTGCATACCCGGCCACTAATATCCTTGAGTGATGACTCTATAAGATAGGGATTTTCCTCCTGTGTGGCTCTCACAAATTCCTTCATGTAACTCCTCGAGTAGTAATTTTGATGCTCCAGGATGTATACATAGCAAATACAGCCTAGAATAGGAGCGCTTGTACAACCTGTGATCTTCGGACAGTCAAAACTGAGGAGCTTTTCTTCGTATTTTCTCGGCTTCTGATTTCTCTTCAGGTAGTGTATCATCTTTAAGGAAACTCACTATAGGATCCATTTAGCTCAAACTCACTCTAACTTGATGCATCTGAACCATGTCCACCTTGACTCCATCTGCTCTGCACAAGTTCTTAACAAGGATGATTCGAGGTAAACCCTGGGCTGAGGAGGTGGCAAGAGTGGCTAATGAATCTGCATGCGTGTTTCCACTCCTAGAGACATGTGACAAGTCGAAGAATTCAAAATTTGATTGCAAGCGTCTAACCTGACTCAGGTACTCCTGCAGTCTCACATCTCTGGCCTCTAGGACCCCTTTCACTTGGCCCACAACTAATCTCGAGTCTAAGAACATTTCTACTGTCTTTTCTCCCATTTTCTATACCATGGCCATTCCTTGCAGTAAAGCTTTATATTCGGCTTCATTGTTTGTGGCTGAGAACCTTAATCTCAATGATTTCTCTATGGTAATCTTCTTAGGAGATATTAGGACCAGCCCCACCTTGGACCCCTTTTGGTTTGCTGCGCCATCAACGTACACTTTCCAGCGGGAGGGTCCTTGCGCGGAGATTGTGCCAACCAATTTTTCGTTCATGTTTTGGTCCTCTGTTACCATTTCTATTAGGAGTTCGGCAAATTCGGCTATTAAATCAGTGAGTTCTTGGCCTTTAACAAAGGTCCGAGACATGTATTTGACATCAAAAGCCCTTATAACTATGCTCCACATGGAAATTCTTCCCATGTAATCGATGCTTCTGAGTACAGACTTAAGTGAAAGCTGAGTTAGAACAACAATGGTGTGCGCTTAGAAGTAATAAGGGAGTTTTTGCGTGACATGCACAACTGCCAAAATTGCCTTTTCTAGTGGTAAATAACGCACCTCGGCCTCATGTAATGATTTACTCACATAATAGACTGATCGTTGTATGCCACCATCAATTCATATCAACACCAGGCTTATAGCATGAGGTGCCACCGCAATGTAGGCGAACAAAACCTCGTCAGCCTTAGGGCTGGACATGATAGGTGGTTGGGATAGGTATTCCTTAAGTTGTTGGAAGGCTAAAGCACAATCCTCGGACCACTCAAAACCTTTCCATTTATTCATCAGGAGGTTAAAAGGTCGACACCTATCTGCAGATCTGGAAATAAACCGATTCAAGGCTGCGAAAATTCCAGTGAGTTTCTGGACTTCTTTAGGGTTTCGAGGAGGTTGTAGATTGTGAATTGTTTTGATCTGATTTGGGCTCACCTTAATTCCTCTATAACTTACCATATATCCCAAAAATTTGCTAGAATTGACACCAAATAAGCACTTAGACGCATTGAGACGCAACTTGTGTTTTCTTAAGATGTTAAAAATGACTTTGAGGTCTCCTACGAGCTCAAACACCACTTTACTTTTTGCTACCATATCGTCTATGTAGACTTCAATACTCTTGCCCAACTGTGGTTCAAACATTCTTGTCATCATCCTCTGATAGGTAGATCTCGCATTCTTCAAACCAAAATGCATCACTTTGTAGTGGAAATTTCCAATAGGAGTAACGAATGCTGTTTTTTCTTGATCACTCAGGGCCAGTGGTATTTGATGATAGCTTTGGAAGGTACCTAAGAAGCTTATCCGAGGATGGCCTACAGTTGCATCCGCTAGCTGATCTATCTAAAGCATGGGGAACGGGTCTTTTGGACATGCCATGTTTAAGTCTGTAAAGTCTATGCAAACTCGCCACTTCCCATTCTTCTTCTTTACAACCACAGTGTTAGCCAACCACTTAGGATAGAACACCTCCTTGATAGCCCCTGCTTGCTTGAGCTTTCTCACTTCATCCCTAACAGCATCGGCGTGTTCTTTGGATGGGCATTGAGGTGGTTGTTTTTTAGGAGTGGCTGATGGATTTACATTTAGGTGGTGACATATGAAGTTTAGATCAATTCCTAGGGCATCTGGGCGTCTCATGCGAACACATTGACATTTTTTCTGAGAAACCCTATAAATCCTTCCTTTTCCTAAGGGAGTAGTTAAGATCCCACTTAAAAGAACCTCTCTGGGTTATCGCTAATGATCACCTTCTCTAGATCCTCACATTTTGCTTCCTCGGCTGGTGCATTAATAGGCGATGCCGAGGTCTCTGATTGCTATGAGCTTTCTTCAATAAGGGCCAAGGACTTTGCTCTGGGCCGATGTGAGATGGTAGCCACTAGGCACTCTCTTGCCGTAGCCTGGCAACCTCGGACTTCTAGGACCCGGCCTTCGGGAGGGAACTTCACCTTCTGATGCAGGATGGAGGCAACAACTCTTGTGTGAAGCCAGGGTCTGGTCACGATGGCAATGTAAAGGGAGTAAGTATCCACCACAATGAAGTCGACCTCCATTATCTTAGGGCCAGTTTGCACAGGTAGTCTAATATGGCCCTTTACCGTGACAACCTTCCCATCAAAACTTATCAAGGGGGAGCTATAGGTTGTCAAATCTTCTGGTCCCAGCTTCAGCCCCTTATAAAGATCGGGGTACATGATCTCGACTCTACTACCATCATCTACCATTACCCTTTTCATGTTGTAGCTCCCAATCTGAAAAGCGATTACTAGTGCATCGTCATGGGGATGGATAGTTCCAATTTTGTCTTCTTTGGAGAAACTCAAGACTGGATAAGGATATACTTTTGTTTTTTTGGCTTTGGGCCAAAGTCATCAGCTGGTAGCCGAGCAATAGACATCACCCTAGAAGGGCATGAACCCGTCCTCCCCAGAGCAATAAAGATTACGTTTATTGTTCCTATGGGTGGTCTTAAGGAAGTTTCTCTTCGGGGCTCCTAGTTTGCCTGTCCTTGATGACCACTGGAAGGATACAAAAGGTGCCTCAGTTTCCCTTGTCGGACCAACTAATTGAGGTGGCTCCAAAGGTTCCTGCAGTCTTCGTAGTATGTTCATGGTCATGGTGGTACTGACAATACAGACTCTGATTGTGCTTTATCAGGTCTCTAGCCATCTTACTTGGCCACTTGAAGAATTGCTCATTCCTAATTTTCTCTAAAACCTGATGTATTGGTTCTCTGAATATGGTGTTGACCGTCCGCGTGTTAGTTGATCCGGATTGCCCTACAAAATCTCTCCTCAGACGATCATTATTGTATTAGTTCGACCTGAAATCCCTATTCTTTTGAGAGATAATCTTCTCCTTCCCTTTCCCTTGCAGCTGGTCTTTTTCCACTCTTTTGTATTTGTTAATTCGGTCCATTAGCTGATGTACACTAGCGACAAGCTTGCCAGTCAATGATTTCCTCAAGCCCTGCTCAGTTGGGAGGCCGCTTTTAAAGGTGCTGATGGTGACATCATTAAAGTTGCCGTCCATCTCATTATACATTTCCCAATATTTGTCTGAGTATGCCTTTAGAGTTTCTCCCTTATGCATGGATAATGACAACAACAAATTTAGAGGCCAAGGAACCCTGCTGTTCGTAATGAAGTGAGAGCCAAAGGCTTGGGTGAGCTGCTTATAGGAATCTATGGATTTCGTTTTGAAGTCGTTAAACCACCTCATTGCTACAAGACCTAGGTTGGAAGGGAAAACATTGCACATCAAAGCTTTGTTCTTGGAGTGGATGGCCATTCTTTGATTAAACTTGCTCACATGCTCTACGGGGTTCATTCGACCGTTATAAACGGTGAATGTAGGTTGATGGAATCGCCAAGGTAGCCTAGCTCCTTCTATCTTATGTGTGAAGGGTGATTTAGAGATCTGATCTAGAGCTTTGCTCATGGCATCATTACCTAAGCCCCTGCTAGATAGGCCCTTGTGTTTTCGTCTATGATGGTGCTTGTCTTTATAAGAGAATGTCTCACTTAGGGGAGTTCTTGATCTCTACCTATAACTCTGTCCTCCTTATCATTAGAGGATACGTCAGAACTAGGAGGAAACCACCTCCGCTGCGTATGGCGCAGTTTCTTTTTCAAGTCATTTATCTCCTGCTGCATGGCTTGGTTATTGTTTGGTCTCTGGGACACGCGACTGCCCACTTGGGAATGGCTTTTGCTTGTCTGGGTGGTATGCATACTCCCTTCTTGATTCCTTTCATTCTCCTGATTTTGTTCATATTTAGGGCCAGGAAAATTACCCTGCAGCTGGGATCCTATAGGTTCTGTTCATTGGGGGCTTGCTTGGTGTGGGTTTTCTTAGTGTGGACTTGATCCTACCATGTCTAACTGTTGCACTCATGAACACACAAATTCTTCCTACAGACGGCACCAACTGTAGGGTCCGGGTTTGAGCACCATGGGTAATGGATAAGTGAACTCAAACCCAACAAGCCCAATATAATAAATTTGTAGAGAGTGGGTAGAAGAATTAGGCTTTGTTATGTATTACAATAGTTGAAGATGATTTAAAGAAAGAATAAGTAAAATGAATATGGACTTAGGCAAGTGATTCAATTCTCGGCACTAGTCCAAGGAGCTTTAGCTTATTATTTCTTAGGTGACAGTGACAATGTTTACAAAGTTAGCTCAGAATGCTATAGTGTTTTCTCTGATAAAATCACGATCCCCTTTTCTTAAAGCTTCCTCTTCCTTATATACTACTTTCCTCCTTCATCTTCACCATACACGTGTAGGTCAGATTTGCTGTTTGTTAGTCTTTGTCACGTCAACCTCCTCCCAAAGCTTTTAGATAGTAGCCGTGAGTTTGAAAAGCCACTACTAGGTATCATTTCCACATTAATGTGGCCAAAGGGTTAGTTGTGGGGCATTTAATGTGGAGGCAATAGCTTTTCCTGGAATTGCTCTACCACCATGCTCCAGTGTGCTTACTTGTTGTACTAATCAATTTCCTTGGAGTGCTTTGGAAGATTGTCTTTGCCAGTAAATCACTTTTCGTCTATCTCGGCTTTGGATAGCCGAGGATATAGTTGTACTCGGCAAGGTTTCCAGAGTTGTCATGATCATCGCTGCCTTCTTCATATGCGATTATGTGTCTCGGCCTAGGCCTGAGGCCCATTACAAGGGGTAGATGTATATCGCTGGGCTTTATGACCCCACAAGTAATTTATATTAAAAAAAAAAAACTTTTGTTTAGTGCTTTTTTAACATATATTATGAATTATAATTACATTTTTTTTTCTTAATCACAATGTAGAATCTTACGTTTATCAATTTAATTCCCTAACCCCTCTCACTAATCCTAATAACCATGTTGTTACCTACTAAGGTAGGATGTTGGTAATCAAATAGAAGATTAGTGGATAAATGATTTTCTTGTTGTGCAAGTTGAAAGTGATGTAACTAATAGTATTGATAATGAAACTTTCGTGCAACGATTTCAAAATATAAAATCTTGTAGAAGAAAATCGTAAAACTTCATGTATTTGGATGTGTGTTTTCCTGTTTGTAATCTTGAGATATATATATATATATATATATAGTATTTTATATTAAATATTGTTTAATTTAAGTTTCTTAATGACTATTTTGGAAAAAAAAATTAATGGAGCCATCACTTTTAACTTTAACAAATTATGAAAAAGACTATGACAAAATTAAATTGTATCATTGTTGAAGCTTTTGGTTAGGATGAGTATAATATTTTCATAATTTGTTTATTATGTATACTTCCACATGTACTGAGGTAGTCTTTGACTTGCCCCCCAAAATTTTTTTATTATAAAAATATTAGTATATATTATATACATAGGTATTAATTTTAGCAATTTTTCTCTATAAAATTACATTTTGATTCTTTTAAGAATATTGTTATATCCACAAACTTTTTTACAGCATTTTTACAAACTGTTGAAGTAGCAAATTCTTATTAATTCACGTTTGGATCCACCACTAACACCACTTATTTACATACCAATAACCATTTATCACATTAGCAATTTGTTAAAAAAAAAAAAAAAACTTGTAACTCTAGCATTTTCCTCATATTAAAGACTATATAAAAAAAAAAAAAAATCATAGATCTAAAATCTAAAACAGAATATATAAGTCCAAAAAAGTTAGCCCAACAACAAAAATTATCAATTGTGAAGCTAAAAAAAATTAAGCTCAATCAACCAATTTTACCCAACACAAACAATCTAGCACCTTAAAAAATTTTAAACAAAATAATTTTATCCTTATCCAGCAATAGACACATGCAAAAAAAAAAAAAAAAACTCTCAATGACTAACCCAACATAACCAGCAACATAGCTATTCTCCTAACTCTAAGTTCTAGCTCCATCTTTGTATATACAATACAAAAATAAAAAGATAATTGCATAGGCATCAATTTATTAGATATTGCTATAGACTTTATTTCGAAGTCAACAATAAATCTTTGTGCATTATGGAATATAGACTATCAATTGAAGGTGTAGTCTTCAGCTACACCAAAAAATGGACCCAACCATTCAAATCCTCTGGGCCTTCAAAGGATACTTCATTGCTCTGGTGAACTCATGTGGCATATACATCTTCTAAGTTCTAACTATACTTTTTATTAAAAAAAAAAAAAAAATATTTTAGAAATTGTTTCAAATTATGGCGTATAATGTAACACCCGCCTCACTTTAATTGAATTTAATTGCTTTTAGAGTGGAATTGATGAATTATTTAATTTATTCTGAAGGTGATATTATTTTATATTATAGTTACTACAAAGAAAATAAATAAAAGAAGATGTAACGTGAGGGTTAATTTTGTAGATTATTCATATTTAGCTTTAATCTCCTTATTAGTTAAGGAAAAGGATAAGAGATTTCCTATTTTGGATTAGGAGTTTAAGTGTTATTGAAATTCTTTAGAGTTTTAGCCTATCTAAACAACCTTAATATGAGTTTTAGTGGGAATTAAAGTCTTAAAAGCTTATTTAAGTCTAGTAGGTTTTAATTTCAGCCATAGTGGAAACAGTTTTAACGTCTTAATATGAGTTTTAGTGGGAATTAAAGTCTTAAAAGCTTATTTAAGTCTAGTAGGTTTTAATTTCAGCCATAGTGGAAACAGTTTTAACGTGTAAAGCTGAAAAATAAGCTTGCGTGAAAGTTTAAGAATAGAGAATTAGGGTTTCTCAAAATTGAAGGGATAGAAGACCGTGGCACTACTAGGGGCAGCCAGCAAATTTGTTGTATAGGTAAGCATCTATTTTTATGCAAGACTTATTGATATCGTTGGACACATTTGATTAAGAAGGGTAAATATGGCTGTGTGTCACATTTGATTAAGAAGGGTAAATATGGCTGTGTGTCAGGAAGGCTTTGAAATTGAACCAAATAGAGTAATAGGCTTGGACTTTGTCATCATGTGAAAGGGAAAATGTAGATTTGTGGGTTTATATGTATATCTGTATATGGCCATCTTGGATCTAAACTATGACTTTTTTAATGGGCAAAGGGTGCTTGTGGTTAATATGCATTCACAAATAGCCTCAATTGTTGACCGATTGACCATGACCTTTTAAGCCTCAATTGTTGACCGGTTAATATGCATTCACACTAGTTCAGCCGTGTACTGGATTTTGGATCTTTGGGTTGATGATTACAATATTATAATAAGAATTTTTTATATGGCCGTATGGTCCAGGCTTTGAAATTGATTATGTATGAATAGTATGTATAGTCATATGGTCCTCTATTGGCTCTAAGATTGATTTGGCAGAATTATATTATTGCACTATTTATTTAAGTGTGAAAACTGATTTTAAGTGGGAAATTGTGTATTGATGGACCTATTTTTGGTGTTATTTAGGTTCTAGTTGACATCGTTTTGAACAATTGAAGTAAAGCTTGATTTAGCAACTAGAGGTAAGTGGACTACAGAACATGATGTCTCTCAAGATGTGTGTATATATATATATATATATATTTGGTAAAATATATCTCTCTATATATACATAATTGCAAAAGTGAAGTTTCAAAAACTTCTACTATTGTAAATCCATAATATATATCAAAATTTTATTATTTATTATATATTATTATGAAACTATACATGTCAAGAATGTTTTCAAATAGTCAGTTAAACAATCTGCAACCTTTGCCAACATAGGGTTAAGTGTTAGCTTTTAGCCAATGTAGTGTTATTGTGGTGTGGTGCAGTGTTTTCGTTTGCTCTTTGGAGCTAGTGTTGCCTCTTTGACGTTAGTGTTATTGTCCCCTACTGTTATATTGTTATTGATTTTTATAAGTGGAAAAATTGTTAATCATTATAATATATTGTTTCTACCTATTTGGTGTATTTTGGCTAATTAAAGTGGTTATTATTTTATTTAATGATTATAGCGTTATAGTTAAATGTTCTATTCTTGACAGTTTTATAGAATATATTGTATTACTGTTAAAACTATTTGTAAATATTTTGTAAAGACTATATTTTGTCAATGATACTAATGTTTTGTTTTGAAAGACATCCTCATGTTATGTAGTCTCTTATTGGCCTTCTAGCTCACCCCCCTTTCTCCACCCTTTTAGATTAGAGCATTGGAATATCTTTTGGTGGTAGATCATTGGAGACATAGATTGAAGACTTCTTTTGGAGCTATGTTAGTTGATGGACTGTTTTAGTATATTTTCTTAGGATAGTGAGTTTGACATTTGTGGAACTCTTTGAGATTGTATTTGGAGACTTTATGGTTAAAGTTTTTGTTTTATGGATTTCATAGGAAAGATTTTGATGGTTTGAAGTATATTTGTGGATATTTAATTACACTCTATTCCATTATATTATTATTGATTATTTATAAGACAAGTTATGCATCTAAATCCTTGGTATGGGTTTGGGGTGTTACATATAATTACTCCTTTAAGTCTTTATCATCAAACAAAGACACGAGTTTAAGCCACAAACTCACTTTACCCTTAGCCAAATAAAAAAGATGACCCAACTTAGACATACCCCACTCATCAAATGAGAAGCTTCAAATGACTAACAATGATTTCCCCTCAATTAGTAGCTACAGCTAGATCCACTCTTTGGACCAAACCATCACAAGAAATCACCAAAGTTAACTGTGATGCAGCCATAGGTAACAACTGGTCTTATATTGCGATTGTGGCTAAAGTTTGGAGAGGGACACTAATTTTTCCCTTGCTAAACAATCAAAATCCACTATCTAAGTTCAAGCAGAAGCAGAGACGATAAATTGGGTGACTCATCAAGTAGTGAATCATAACATTGATGCTGCTATTATTAAGAGTGATTCCAAGATATGTGTAGACGGGTGGAGCCGGGGGGGGGGGGGGGGGGGGGATGGGTGAGATGAGGCAATTGCCCCCCTGGCTTGCACAAAAAACACCTTAACTTATACTTACTACAACATCCTACCTATTTTATTTTTGGGTAAAAAAAGCAGTGCCTATCCAATTAGATAATTGAAGATTAATCAAAACTATATCCCTTAACTGCTGAGGAATTTTACCTAAACAAAAGCTTTCTTCACTCACACTTCATTAAAAATTTAGCTAATTTAAATGCCATTCTGTTTGTTGGTCTTGAAATAGAGCATAGCTTCTAATTTCTAAATAAACCAAGAGTGCTTTCATGCCCTCAGTCCTCCACTAACATGCCTTGCACAAAAGCTTCATGTGTATCATAAGCTATCACTAAAAGATGAAGTATATTATTCAATTACCAGCAACTTTGACGAAACTTGGACTATGGAGATATAATAATCTAGGCATAGTGGAGTTATAAATGCCCAGCGATGATTTCTAATGGGTTTATTTTTGGTTTGAGTGCTATAGAGTGTAGCCAATATAAAATTATTGGCTTGACACGGAAGCATAGTGTTGTAATATCATGCATGTAACCATGTTGCTAGGATTTTTTTTTTTTTGATGGGAATGTTGCTAGGAATTTGAAGCTAACTATATAATAAATATTATATTATAGATTTTTGATAAGTAAAAGTTTATTGTTAATAAAATAATTTGAGCATTTTATAAGTCTTAATTAATCAAAATTACATAAAATTGCACATCATTTCATTCACAACTCGATTTTTTTACTTTGAAAATTGATGCTCATGTGAGCAAAAGTCTTTCACTTTCACTCTTTCTTGTGTGTGTTTGTTTCTCCCAAAAAAGTGATAAAAGCTAAATAGATAAATACAAAAAAAATGAATATACTTTCTTTTTGTGAAAGTTAAGAAAAAAAAAAAAAACATAATTTCATTAAAATGTTATTTAATATTCAAATGAATAAATTTAGATTTTTCAAATTTGTGTCAAAATATTCACAATGTGCATAATTGTGAGTTATTTATAAATTCCAAACAACCACCCCCCCCCCCCCCCCCCCCCCCCCCCAAAAAAAAACTTAAATCCTAACTCCGCCATATGCTCTTACAAAGCCTAACATTGCAGATCCTTGGAGGATAACAGTTCTAACTCAAGATACCTTAAAACTTTCTTCCTTAACCAGTAAAATTCAGTTTAAGTGGACCCCTAGAGAATCTAATAGAGCTGCTCCTGTATTAGATACTTGGTCTCCTAATAACAATTTCTCTGGTTGTTTTGTATTGGGTGCTTCTCCCTCTGTTTTTTGCAAATGTTATTGAGCAGAAGGCCTAGAATTTCCTTTTGTGCTTTATTATAGTCTTTTCTCAGTTGATTATCAAAAGAAAAAAAAAAATCCCCTCAATAATAACACCAAAATAATAAATAAACACATTATCATTTCTGCATTTCAATTATTTCGTTTGACGTACTAGTGTAGTGCCATAGAAAAATTTTTTGTGAAAATTTATTAAATGCAGCTGTAGACTTTATTTCCAAATAACAATATCATAATCATGGTCTGTAGACCTAACCATTCAAAGCCTTGGAGATAAGTGGGCATTGAGAGGATTCTTCATCACCATGGTGAACTCAGCTTCTCTGACAAATCAACCTCATCACCATCAACAACTTTCCACTCAAAATTCCAAACCAAATTGGCCACAAAATACTCCAAATGAAGCATTGCCAAACCAGAAGCAGGACAGATCCTCCTCCCCGCACCAAATGGCATCATCTTAATCTCTCTGCTTCCAGTTATATCAAACGCTTCTTCTCCACCATCATCACCACCCAAGAATTTCTCAGGCTTAAACTCCATAGGATCTTCCCAAACCCTCGAGTCCCACCCCATTTCTGCCACCATGAAATTCAAAGTAGCATTCTTTGGGACGAAATACCCATCCAAAACCACATCCTCAGTCACAGCATATGGCAACACAAAATGCCCAGGTGGGTGTCTCCTTAAACCCTCCAAAACCACTGCTTTCAAATAAGGAATCTTATTCAAATCCTCTTCTTTCACATCCTTTTCTCCATCACCAACAACCCTTTTAATCTCCACTAAAAGCCTCTCTTGGATTTGTGGGTATTTCACTATATTCGCCATAATCCACTCCAATGCTGTTGACGTAGTATCCGTACCCGCGTCTAGAAACTCTGAACACAAATTAACCATTTCCTTATCTTCAAGCTTCCTCTTTTCCTCTGGCAACTCCAAATCCAACAACGTGTCCACATACAACACAACAAACTCATCGTCATTTTCTTTGCCTTCTTTCATTTTACTGTCTTTCTTGCTTCACTTACCTCCTTGCTTTAATCAAAGGAATTAACTCATCATCTTGTTTTCTCCGAAGTTTAAACAACTCTTCCCAACGCTTACGAAATAAAATCCTTCCAATACTGGGGAAAAAATTGAGTCTAGCAAACCAACCAGAGCTCAAAAGCAAGCGACGTTCAACCTCTTCGATTTTCTTAATCTGGGTTTCACAGAGTTCGTCTCCGAAACACATAAGAACCAACAAACAAAACATGGAGTATTGGAAATGGTCTTTAACAACGGATTCAGTGTTGGGACGAAGGCGATTGAGGAGAATATCCAAGACCCACTTGCGTGCGCGAGAGTAAGATTTCATGCGCGAAGGGTGGAGAATCTCTGAAGTGAGATTACGACGAAAGAGTCGCCATGTGGGACCATAAGAAGCAGAGTTAATCTTGTGTTTGTTACTAGATACGATCACAGCCTAGAAAGCACGGACACGGCTGGGAGGGTGCCGCACCCGAGTCCCCCGAGTCCGACGCGGCGACTCGCGGTCGTCTGGTTTTTTTTTTTTTTTTTTTTTTTTTTTTCTTGGATTTGAGCCAACGAGGCTCGATTCGCGCCGACGAGGCTCAATTCGGCCAGAATCGGTCAATATTGGCCGTATCGGATCGTATCGGCTGGCGACCGATACGGCCGAAATATACCGGAAACGGCCGAAACAGGCTGATATCGGCCTTGAAACTCGCCAGAACAGCCGAAATTCTGACCTCAGAGGCATTGTAATGTGTTTCTTGTCTTCTTCTTTCTTTGTTTTGTGAATCAAGGCATAACAATGTGTTTTTTATGAATATTTTAATAGTAAAAATATATAGAAAATATAAATAAAAATATTTTTAATAATTTTTTAATCGCCAAGTCTCGCCGCGCCCGCACCCTACTTTTTCAAAAATTGCCGAGTCCCGCACCCGCACCCGCACCCGCACCCGCACCCGCACCCGAGTCCCGAAACGCACCCGTGCTTCATAGATCACAGCCTGTGGGTGGAGGAGCTGGGCGGTCAGCGAAAACTGCACTGTTTTGAATAAGAGCTTTGTGTGCGAGAGAGTGGTTGGCAACAAAGATAGCTGGGCTGAAGCCTGTGTAAATGGTGATGATGGGTGGTCCATACTTGGCATGGAGTTTACGGAGGGCTTGTACCGTTTCGAAGAAGGGTCTGTTGATCCATTGGAAGTTGCTCAGTATTGGGATGTATATGGGTCCTGGAGGTAGCTTATTTTGATTATCAGGAACTTTGTTGAAAAGGAGGGATTTGAGGAAGGCTGAGATATAGAGAGAGATGACGATGATGAACCACACTTCCACGTTTGATTGAATAGGAGCTAAAAGACGACGATCAACTTGGAATGCGCAATCCAAACTCCACATTCTTCTCTCAAGACATTAGGAATTGGCTAAAGTCTAACGCCACGGCCAAGCCAAACCAGATTCAATGAGATGTGCATTGGAACATCCTCTTCCCCTTTGCCATTTGGTTAATATGGAAGCAACGAAACCAGGTGGTTTTCAACAACAAGGGTGTTAACCCAACTTTAGCCACATTAATAACCATGCAAGCCAAGGAATTTTTTCACTGTGTAAGTTATCTGAGGAACAATAGACGTATGGTGATCAAACACGTAAGGTGGGAGAGACTTGGTGAGGGTTGGTTAAAATTAAACACAGATGGTGCTACCAATGACATTCTTAATTCGGCTGGAGTAGGTGGAGTGTTGAGAGATGACAGAGGCAATTGGGTGACAGGTTACTCTAGAAAGATTGGGAAAACAAGTAGCTTTGAGGCTGAAATCTGGGGCATCCGTGATGGCTTGCTACTTTGCAATCAGATGAATATTGAAGCCATCATCATAGAGCTTGATGCTAAGGCTTTAGTTGATGCTTTCAATAATCCAGCCTATGCAAGTTCAGTGGTTTCCCCTATGTTTGAAGACTGTAGGTACTTGGCTAGCAAAATCCCCCACCTCCATATTCGCCACATCTATCACGAAGCTAACAAGTGTGCAGACAGATTAGCTAAACTAGGTCTTCATCAATCTTTAGATTTTGTTATTCATACTAGTCCGCCTGTGGACATTATTGCTAGTTATGAGGCAGACTGCCAAGGTTTGTTTGTAAACAGGCTCTGCCCTGTTTCTTGTTCTTCTGTTTAGTCTTTTAATGATATCCCTATTACCAAAAAAAGAAAAGAAAAAAAAAAGAATAGGAGCTAAAAGACAACCTTAGTCCTTATATACATAGGTAGATGAGGACAAAAGAGGAACAAGAAAATTAGGAAAAATTCTTACATGCTTTGAAATAATATTCTCCCCTTTCACTTGAGAGGTGGACCTATACATAAGATTCATGTGTCCACCTATCATGTAAGAAAGAGATGATGACCCACTTTGGATAGCATTACTTTTCACTTAATTCAGCGTTCCACATTCTGCACTGGGACCCACGAGCACGAAAGCTGGAGAGGAAACGCAAGTTTTCAGCAGAGCATACCGTTTCATTAAACTCTCTCTACGCACCGTTTCATTAAGTTTTTTATGCGTGTTGCAAGAGTTGAAACAAATATCTCCACAAGCCTCTCCTTGCACGTACTGTTCATGGATTTAGCTGATTTGGGAACTCTTGTGCGTACTGTTCATCACAGAAGCTGAGAATCAACTTTGATCAAAACGATGCGTTGCCTTTCAACGGCTAATTCCAATCTCCTCAAGCTTCCTGATTTTTCTTTCCAACTACCGTGGCAGAAATGCCTTCAATCCCCTTCAATGTTGTGTCCGAACCATCTTTAATGTCTTGCACCTACCCACCAACTACGAAGTTATCAAAATAGAGCACAGCAATTGATGAACACAAACCCATTACGCGGAATTTATAGAAAAGATCCCCTCTGTTCAACAAACGCTCAAGCTCACAAGCTTCTCTCCGCTTGGGACGTCGTTGCCACCACTGTCGGTGTCTGCATTCACAAGTAAGTGATTTTATCTTTCATGCTCTCTCATCTGTGCTTGTCCATGAGGCTTCATCAATTTGTGGTTTTTTGTATTTAATAATGTTTGCATGTGGTTTTTTTTTTTGTGTTCAACAACGTCTATTGTGGTTCTCTGTTGTGTTTTCCATGAGTATAGTATGTGGGTTTCTTTATCCTTCGTGTAATGCCATTTGTTCTCTGTTGTATTTGGATATATGTGAGTCTACTTTGCATTTGTCATGTGGGCATGCCTAACTGATTATTGATATGCACCTGAAGTGTTTGTTGAAATGCCTCAATAATATATGAGTATAGGAAGTTGTAGGAAAAATGGTTAAGCAGAAGAAATTGATGGACGGTGGTGGTAAAGATGAAAGAGCTGACTGGAAAGACCCTAAGGAACTAGAAGCGTTTTGTTGGTTCTGTGTAGTGCAAGTCATGGATGGCCAGAGGAAGGCCACCGGATTTTTGTCCAAAATTGGGGTGAATGAAGTGATTCGGCAGTTGGGTGAGATGGGAAAAATGGTGACTTGGGTGCAAATTAAAAACAAATGGGATAATCTGAGAAAAAGGTAGAAGACTTATAACAAGTGTATGGACAATGAGATTGGGTTGGGTTATGATGCTGGAACTGGGATGTTTGACACACCTGATGAGTGGTGGAACCGAAAAATTGCTGTTAGTTCTGATCAATACATATATAATTGTGAAAAACTTACTGTCTAAAACTATATTCTCTTGTGTTCTAACTACTAGCTATCCACATGTAGGCATGTCTTGATGCAAAAACCTTTAAAATGTATGGTTTGCCAAATCGTGACCTATTGACCATCATGTTTGGAGGCATGGTTGCAACAGGGAGAAATGCATTCTGCACGAGTGGTCCAATACCAACGGAAACCAACGAAGGGTCTGGGGACTCCGCTAATAGCGTAGAATTTGTTGACCCCCAATGTGAACCTGTTGTGAGCGTTGACGCAATGGAGGTTGAAGGTCCATCATTGTCGAGGGCAGGACTAGCAATGAATAAGGGGAAAGGCTTGGCAACTAGTGTCCACATTTTCAAGCCAATTTCCAAGAAACAAAAAAAAAAAAAAAAAAAAAAAGCGTTCAGTTGCGCAAGAGATGTTAGACTCTTTGAAGAGCATCTCAAATGTTCTTTTTGAAAGATCTAGTCTAAGTGCCTGTACACCATCTACTCCCACAGCAACTGCTTAGGTTAAAGCAATTTTGGACATGGTGTTGAGTCTTCCCGAGGTGTACTCGGGTCATTACCTTCATATGTTCTGCACCATCTACTTCATGGAAAAAGAGCAGGCTAGGCACATGTTTCAAGCAATTTCTGATAACAAGGACATCCAACTGAAGTGGCTAGAAAAAGAGTACCAAAGGCACCCTGAATATCAATGACGTAGTGAAGGAACAATAGACTGTCTCGATAGGGTTGTGTAGGCTTGATTTAGTAATCGAACTGTCAGTGTTGTACCTATTGCACTATTATTTTTCTTTTCTTTTTTTATTGGTAGAAACTAATGCTTGTTATGGGTGTGTATGTAAGACAATGCTCATCACTCCTATGTGTTTGAGCTATATTTATATATTTTTGTCCAATGTTTCTTTTATCTGACTTTTTTGTATTTTTGATGGTTATGCACTGTTATTTGTAGTAAAAATTTGATGATGGTTGTTTTTTCCTTGCTTTGCGACCAATGGTGTTTTCTACCATTGGTGTCATTTTGCCTTTATATAATCTAGCATTTCCTACATTTGATTTTTATATAGTCAATTGGCTATGTTAACTGGATTTTTATCAAATTATTGGATTCATGGTAACATCATATGAATCTTGCAGGGGTCAAAAAAGCAACTGGTTAAACGTGTTGTACAACTCCTTGTTGAGGACACTAATACAGCCAAGTATTATTCTCTATTTGACCTTGAGATTTGGTTCTTCTTCATACTTGAAAATATTAGAGTTTGTTCCACATTTACATCTAGGGTGGTGGGCTCATAGCTTGCATGTCTTACATTCCTCACATTGATTTGTGCCCTGTTAATGCTATCTTAACCCACTCATATGTCGTCTAACATTATTAGTCATGTAAGATTGATATAAGAGGCTAATTATTGATGATTTCATTTTTGATGATTGCATTTCCAAAACCAGAACAAAGTAGCATGTTAAATAAATCTCTAGTGTATAATTTCTGAATTGCATGTGTTATACTTGTGTGACATTTATTGGATTGTTGGACAGTAGCATGGGTCATAGTTCTGATGTGGTGAAGAAGATCATGGACGCAAAAATGCCACCAACATGGTTGAGTTTAGGGATGTTGGTGCAGCAAGTATGTCTTGCTGCACATTTTTTGTTTAGGAGTTAGACAAGAAATTTGTGGTTAACCTATTTATAGAGATTAGTCACTGACATTGAACACTCATTGCTTGTACCTGTTTAGCACTGCCCTGGTGCAGTATCTGCTGCACTGAGTTGTAGCCTGAGCTGCATTAGTGTAGCAGTTGACGCACGAGTGTGCATGCTGGTGCTGCCTTGGTGCACTGTCTGGTGCACTGTGTTGCAGCTTGGGCTGCACCAATGTGGCAGCAGGTGCATCAGCTGCTAAGGCCTAAATCAAAATTTTCTTGTTTTTAATTGTGTTTACATGTTCTTATTAGCCAGTAAGTTAGACAGCTACCTTAGACACATAACGATATTGACTCTCACTGAACATTTTCAATTTTTGTGCTACAAAACTCTGTTTTCCATTCATTTCTCTGTTCTTACTTCTTATGCCTACTACTACACTTTACATTGACTCTTCTTTTCCTTCCTTTCTTACTCAATTATTTTTACAGCTAATATTCAAGAAGTCAACTTTTTTTGCTCTTAATGCATTGGTTGCTGAATTAAACATTTTTCAGGGGAAATGAATAGGGTTTTGACTCATTGCTTGTACCTGTTTAGCACTGCCCCGGTGCACTATCTACTGCACTGAGTTGCAGCCTGAGTTGCATCAGTGTAGCAAAAGATGCACGGGTGTGCATGCTGGTGCTGCCTTAGTGCATTGTCTGCTGCATTGTGTTGCAGCCTAGGCTGCACCAGTGTGGCAGCAGGTGCATCAGCTGCAGAACTGCAGCAAGTGCATCAACTGCTAAGGCCTGACTAGTTCCATAGTTGATCCCAAAGTTTTGGAACTAAGGTTTTGATTTCTGTTTTTGTTTGGCCAATATGGTTTTTGAGTCTAATTTTCGAGCCCTCCTCCATGATAGTCACCTTTCGTGGATAATTTCTAAAATTATATAGCTACTATGAGTTTGATCTTAGATTTCTCTTTCTTGTTAGATTTTGGGTTACGTTGAATAGCATAACATTTTGGAAGCTATGAGGTCCAAGGTGGTAGAAGTTATAAAAAGAATAAAACGTAACAAGTCTAACATTTAGTTTTACATTAATATGTACTCTTAAAAATGGTGTGTAATTAGCTGTTGTTTTGAGAATGATACTGGTTTTTCCTAGATTCAACCAAGCAGCTGATGCACTTGCTACATGCTGGTGCTGCCTTGGTGCAGTGTCTGTTGCACTGTGTTGCAGCTTGGGTTGCACCAGTGTGGCAGCAAGTGCATCAACTGCAGAATTGCAGCAAGTGCATCAGCTGCTAAGGCCTAAAAATCAATTTTTTTTTTTTAAAAAATTGTATTTACATGTTCTTATCAGCCAGTAAGTTAGACAGCTACCTTAGAAACCTGCTGCAGAACTTTTTATTCTTAGACAGCTACCTTTTGCACTGAACAAGATTTTGGTATCGTGAAGTTGTTCTCATATTCTGAATGTGGTTTAGTAGTGGCTCACCTGGTGAGACCTAGAGTAATTTATGACTTCCTACATGGTGTTAGTTATCTCAGAGTCTATATAAAGAATATTAGAAATTTAAAGTGACAAAGTAGCTGAAATTTAACACTTAGATTTTTCATTTGCCTAGTTTACCCTTAATTGAATTCACCCTTAGATTCATCTGGATATCTGCTAATAGTCACATATTCATGATCGTGTGGAAGGGCAGCACTAAGTTGGTTTTGTGAGTTGGTAGTGTCAAAACTTGTTGTATTGCTTTGCTATTAGTAGTTAATGGTTGTATGGTAGAACTAACTGAATTAGAATGTGGGCCTTTTAAGAAAAGTAGTTAGGATAATTTTCTTCTTTGTAGTTTTAGGTTAGGTGGTCGACTTTTGATGGTATGACTGATAGTACTGCACTCACAGCCTAGAACAACATGCACATTGCTTCTCCGATGTTAAGATTATGACTTTGGGAATGACATCATACTTGCCATTTTTTAGGTGCATAATTTATGAGTTTTTAAAGCCAGATTTGAGTGTTTTCCCACCTGAAATAGGCAAAAAAATAAAGAGAAGATTTGTGTTAGCTTTGTACTATTCTGCATTAATTCTTGGCTCCAAGTAAGAAAAAGGAAAAAAAAAAAATCATCTCTCCAAGTAAGAATTGTGAATATTATCCACGATAGCTTCAATAAAGATAAATATCAATTTAACCATTTGTGCAAAAACATGAATGATGATGAATCACAGTGATGAAAGAGGGTGTTGAGACAAAGGTTAGTGTGACATACAAAAAGACGTTAAAACAACACAACTACTGTTAATTTAAAATTTTTATTTTAATATTAAAATATTAATATGATTAACAGATGACCCCTTTTCGTAACTGAAAACAAACCTACAAAAGCCTATTAGTCCAATACTAACCCAACTTACACAAAACAAGTGCTTAAAAATCAAAAAAATTCATATGTGTGGGGGAAAAAAGGATGCAAATCTAATTATATATTGTCACATCTTACTACTTAGTTTGTAACATACTGTACTACTTGACCATTTTTCTTCCAAACATCAAAGTTTTGAAATTTTTGAAGATCATTAGCAGCCTTGATTTGACTAGCTAGTGATAATGGTCTTTTTGTGCATGAAGTTAATATTTTTTTGGTTTCAAAAAGTGCGCTATGGCTTCTAAAAGCAAAAACAAATGGGCACTTAATTATGAGTAACACTAAAGTACAAATTTACAATACGTACGTGTATTATATTATGAAATAAATTCAAATACATGATTGAATCAAATAGTATGACATAACAAATGTTGTCATCTTAAAAAATAATTAAATTCAACATAATCATAAATTTAATTAAGAAACCTCACATTAAACAATACAATAGAAACGTTGTTATTTTTTTTAATTATTAAATTATACACACATATATTTAAATTTAATTAGATAGCCTACTTTTACATTGGACTTTTACTTTAATTTGTTGCCTAAAATAAAAATGTGAGCTTTTTCTTAATTTTAAATAAAGTAATGTTAAGAAAGAGCTTGCCTTATTTACTAAGGAACCAAAAAAAAAAAAAAAGGCTTATTTAAAATTTTCCAATTAATACCAACTGTCGAAAGGGCAACCTTATTTCCATTATAAATAGACACCATCACTCTTACTATGTAAATGGCCAATCAAAGATTAATTTCGTTAGATATATGACAAGTTTCATGGAATTGTGCATCTTGCTTTAGTGTTTCGTGGATAAGCTGTACACAATTTTGCCTATTAATGGGTCTTGGTCTTGTAGAAGTAAGAGATAGAGTTTTGTAGGGAGTGTTTTAGGAAGTGGGGTTATCAATACTCAATACCCAGTGGGATTAATGGCAAATAATAGCAATGACTATTTGAATAAGATGTGTAACTTAGTTGAAAATTGGATAAACACCTATTTCTTTATGTTGCTAAATTTTTCTCTCTTTTTTAGTCATCGAATTTAAGCTAAGACATTACTTTGAAATTGTTATATAAAACTGTAATCTCTCTCTATTTTTTTGTTTTTTACTTTAATCTTTGGTATACAGATTTCGAGGCTTTGAATTTTAAGCTCAATATATCTTTTAGATCATTGTGCAATAGCTGTAAAGCAGTGTCAAGGTATACAAAAGGATGGATTTGCTAAACGACTCATCTGATTCCCAGCACCAGTGAGTTCCTATATACTTTCCCCTTTAGATGTGAATCTACAATTTTGAGAAATCTTGGATAAAATCGTGAAAGCAGATGCTTAGGATTGTTAATTTATTGGTACGACCATAGTTTGAGCCTATTACTAATAAAGGTTCAATAAAATTTAACAACTTGTGCAGGGACGCAGACTTCGACCTAAGCAACGACCTTGTACTCGCAGTATATCTAGGCGGGTGTGCATGTCTAGCTTACGTGGAGACCTATATGACCAAAGTACCATTGCATACGAATATACAAACAGGCTTAGAATGGGTATAGTATATATTAATTGAAAATGAGAAGAAATGTCAAAGAAATTTTAGAATGTCAAGCTATGTGTTTGGACAATTGTGTAATACACTGCGCCAGTATGGATATAATGGTACCATAAGAGTTTGCGTGGAAGAGTCTCTGGCAATGACATTGATGGTACTTGGTCATGCTCATGGTAACAGAATGGTGCAGGAAAGATTTCAGCACTCAGGTGAGACAGTGCATCGACATGTGGGCACAGTAGTTAAATTGTTAGCCATCGTTATGGCATTGGACATTATAAAGCCTGCTGATCGTACATTTCAGGATGTGCCAGAACATATTCAGCATTCAGATCGATATTGGCCACATTTCAAGGTACTTTGTGAATTTGGCATCTTGACTTGATTTTATTGAAATTATTTTTATGGTCATACCACGTATTTCATTTCACATGGTATTTTTGTGACAAGGATTAGGGTTGCATTGGTGCGATTGATGGGGTCTACGTCCCCATGGTCATACCAGATGATGAGCAACTCCCGTACTATGGCAGGAAGGGGATCACCACTACAAATTGCATGTGCGCATGTGACTTTGACATGAAATTCACATTCGCATGTGTTGGATGGGAAGGGTCAGCGCATGACACGAGAATTTTTTTTAGTTGCCTCAATAATGAGAGTTACAACTTCCCAAAAGCTCCAGCTGGTTTGTAAATATGCAATCTAATTACAGTATTAAAGTATCTATTAATGTAGTGAAAATGCTAATGTAATAAACGTTTTCATTTTCAAGAAAGTATTATTTAGTTGATTCAGGATACCCTATGAGGAAAGGGTTCCTTGCACCATATAAGGGGGAGAGGTACCACATTAGAGAATTTCGACCTTCTAAAGTGCTGCATCGTCCAGAAGAGAGATTTAATTATCTTCATTCATCACTCCGTTCAGTCATAGAACGAACTTTTGGAGTTTGGAAGAACAAATGGAAAATTTTGAGAAATATGCCATCCTTTACATTAGGCACTCAAAACTTGATCATTGTTGCTACAATGGCTCTTCACAATTTCGTTAGAGCACATGAGATAAACAATGACACTGAATGTTCCAGATCTACAGAGGGCACATCTGGACGTAGTGAGAGAAGTCATTACGATGCCGTGGCAGAAGCAATCTCAATCTTGGACGAACCTGAGATGAAACAAGTTCGTATTGATATCACAACATCGATATGTGCGGATGATAACTGATTTTTGTGAGGACCATAACTGATGGTTCAATTGTCATTCAATAATGTAAATGCATTTATTGTTGTATTGTTGGTAAGCAGAACCGAGGGTTGTGACAAACTTGAGACATCTCACATTAACTCGTGGATTTGTTATGTTGTGAAGCATAAGGTTCAAGTGTTAAATTTGTATCTTAGAAACTTTCAGGACACTTGATAGGCACATCCAAATTCACACAAGAGTGTTTTGTTCTTGCCATAGAGTGTTTATTTTCACAAGTAGAATTAAGGCCAATTATCACTTTCATACTAGACTGCTCTGAAGAAAATATATGATACTTTAGTGTTAAAAGATTTATTGAACACTCAAAACAGAATTCCAATAAATTGGAAAATAAATTTGCATAATAAAAGCAAAAACAAATAGTTTTTCTTCAAATAGATTGGCAATTGTAGCCAAATAAATGACATAATTCACAAATGTGATTTGCCTAGTACCACTCTCTTAAACATTACACAGCAAAGCATCACGCCCAGTTAAAACTACATGAAAAAAGCCATCAACTTCCTTTGTAAGAAGATCTAGTCCTTGTGAAAGTCCCTTTGCTCTCCTTGCCAAATCTGAAACGGAATTCTGGATTGCTTCCACTTCAATAAAGTCCAACTAGAAGCTTGGATCATGTCATACAATTTTTTTACACTTCTATCAACTGCTTCGAGCTCTTTCAAAATTGTAAATCTTCCACTTGAATATAGATTTTTAATATCGCTATTAATGCTAATTTGCAAACCGGTAAAAGCTTAAGCCCACATATATTTGTCATCAACATTCAAATCAAACAACTTTCTTGTAAAACCATAGAAGGCTGCAGCAATACCGTCTCCACCATATTAAAATACATAGCACGCATTAAAACCATCCATTTGGCTGAGTTCAAAATGTTCAAAATGGTGGAATAGTTTTCAACTCTAGGGTTCTTTGAACTAATATGCTGTCTCCATGCATCAGGTGAAGATCGAGCCTTGATAAACTGCTTTGAAGAGCTGGAATCCAAATTGTACAACACACACTGAAGCAAGAGATGGCCCTGGTTCAACCTTGAGATTTTAGAGCTAAAAACATTGCATATATTGAGCAAATTCACACTGAATAGGTGGAAGAAGGGATGGGGTAAGTCATGTGGACGACTCATGTCAATGAAAGCCACTGCACAAGAAAGTTAAAACAAGCAAGGACGACATTAAAAAAGCAGCAGAAAAAACATAAGGCAATCACCAATTTCCTACACCATATGAAAATAATTAATACAATTGGATCATTTTTGCATGCAGCATAAACAATTCCTTGACACAGCAGGGAAGTAATCATTTCAACAAAGATGTTTCTAACAAAAGACCTACCGATGGATAATAACTAGAACCAAAAAAAATACTCAATGAATTCCATTTCCATTTTGTGGATACTAGTGCAATTATCATTTTGAATATTTTTCAGATTTTAATAACCCACCAAGAAACAACAACAACAACCATATTAATGTAAAACATTAGAATCTTTGCATTAAAGAAAAGATGAAACAGAGAGGCTAAATTATACCTTGTCCATAACCCAAAAGAAATAATCCCTTGATTTCCTACAAATCATATTCAGACAACAGATCTAGATCCCATAATTTCCATTTTCACAGAGGTAGTCTCATGAACCCAGCTTTTAAGCGCAAAACTAAAACCAAAAAATTGAAAGAGAAGGCTTCCCTTCTCTTCTCCTACGTTTGTTACAAATTTACAGCAAATAATTTTTTTTAAAAAAATGAAGATCCAAAACCTAAACCCTCTTCTTGCAAAACAAATTATATACATCAACGGCAAAAGGTTTCAACTTTCAACCATAAATCGCTTGCATCCAAACATATACCATCAGAAATTAAAACAGAATCTATAAAATCATCGAAAATAAAGAGATAGAAAATCAAAATTAAGAATAAACCCATACCAAAAAAATAAAAACTCATCTAACAATAACATCTATGAATCAAAACCCAGATTAGGCCAATCTGACCCACAAATTTCGTCTGGATGTTACCAAAAGAAAAAAAAAATGTCAGCTAACAAAGTATAAATTTCCACTGGATTAGCTTGATCTTGATACCTGAGAATTCTTTGGGATTGTGGGGAAGAAGGAATGGGGCAGGTGGGTGTAGGCTATGAGTTGTGTGATCCCTGTTCTGAAGGAAGTGCACACGCCGTCGTTGGACTGGGCTTGTCTTCCTCGTGAATTTCTCACTGGCGCTCTTCGCCGGCGTCAGACCGATGTAGGTGTGGAACTCTGGTAGGCGTGGAACTCTCTTGGCACAGGCGCTAGCAAGGGTACGGGTGAGGAGTGAATGGTGAAAGAAAGGAAAAAAAGAGATAATTTGGTATTTATATGCTACAGTACATTCACCTCCGCTACAGTACCCGCGTTTAGTTACTTAATCTGTGTTTTTCTAATTATTTGCTACAGTGTTTTCAGCAACAAGTTTTCAGTTTCAGCAAAAATAAGTGTTATCCAAACGGACCCAATATATCCTAAGTTTATATGTTATTTATCTCACAGTAGGTAGGTTCCATAGCTATGTGAGACCCAAACCCTGCAAGAGATTTTTTTTTTTAATGAGAAGAGAAAATATTGCTTCCGATGAACCTAAGTACCTAAGGCTGTGTTTGTTTTGGGTGAAAAGCATTTCCGGAAATGCTTTTCTAAATGTACGAGTGTTTGGTTGCACCTGAAAAATCGATTTTCCGGAAATTGATTTCCGTTGACTATTGGTCAGAGGTGAAAATGGATTCAGTTCCTATTTTCACTTCAAATCCTATTTTCCGGAAAACCCAAAAACAGAGAGCACGAAGAGGGAGAGGGAGAAAGAAATAGAGAGCACGAAGAGGGAGAGGGAGAAAGAAAGAGAGAGCCCAGCGCCATCGTCGATCCAAGCCCAACGCCCAGCGCCCATTGCCGGCGGCCACGAACCCACGAACCGCCGATCCAAGCCGAGAGACCATCGCCGGCGACCACGAACCCACGAACCCAGTCCCCATCGCCTCACTGCAACAAGCAGATCCGGTCGCACCTTCGATCACACCGCGCCATCGATCGTCGTTCGTCGATCGTCGATCGTCGATCGTCGAACTCCTTCAAACCCAGCGCTCTTCGCACCGGCGAGTCGCACCGCGCCGTCGATCGTCGTCTTCCTCTATCTCTCCGTTTTTTTTTTTTTTTTTTTTTTTTTTAAGTTTGATTGTTGTTTTTGTTTTTTTTTTTGATGAACTGATTGTTGTTGTTGTGGTTGTTGTGTTGTTGTTGTTGTTGTTGTTGTTGTTGTGTTGTTGCCGAAATTTGTTGCCGGAATTTATTGTTGTTGTTGTTGTTGTTGTGTTGTGTTTTTATTGCCGGAATTTGTTGTTGAATTGGTTGTGATGTTGAAATTTTTTGTAATAAAATTTGTTTGGATGCTGAGAAAATGTGAAATTTTTTTTGGAAAATAGCATTTTTTTAGAATACATCCAAACACATGAAAATATTTTCCACAACAATTTTCATAATTCAACCAAACACTTAAAAATATTTTCCTTTTCCGGAAAATAACATTTCCGGAAAATATGCCTAAGTTTTTCTCAAGAAAACTTTATGTTTGACTTTGCTACAAGAAAAAGAGAAATACTCGACGTGCAATGCTTCATCCTCTCAATTGAGGGGACACATGGTTGCCGGAGCATGTAAGAACTTGTCCAAGAAAAATATCAATTTTGTTATAAAAAGTTTACAAGTTGCTTCAACCGAGATTGACCAGAACTTTCACAAGATCAAACTAAGAGGATGAGTCAAATATTTTATATAAATTCTAATTAGTTTAGAGAGAAACATTTCAAATTTTCCTTATATGTTTTTATAGTAGTCTCAGTCAATAAGAGCATTCCAACAAATTTTAAATTGCTTACATCGACTTGGCTACCAGCTCGGCATAATAATGGGTGATCTGTTAATGTTTGTTAACGTTGGAAACCAAATTCAAAAATTTTGCAAATTTAAATTGGTGGGTCATGAAGCTCTAGGCTAAAATGTTTGGGCCCACATCAATAAAATAAGTGAGATAATTGTAAAGTTATCCTAGGGTTCTCAACTAAAGGCATATAGACAACAAAACAAATGCTCTCCGGTTAGTGTTTAGCGTGAAAATACAAAAGACAAGCTGCAGAAGAAACAAGAATACTATCTTTTTGGTTACAAGTAAAAGCATGGGAGAAATGGACTTGGAAAGTGATAAAGGTATATTTTGTTTTGATTTAATTTTTGTTTTTGAAAGAATGTTTAATAATTTGTGGTGATATACTTGCTTTCAAATAAGACTATATAAAAATGTATTGAATTTGTTGTATTTAAATGATATGAATTTTATACTCTAGCTAAAGAAAAATATCATAAAGATTTTTTTTTCATATATAAATGCTTTATTTACTTTTGCTCTTTACAATATATATTGTTAATTTTTTGTTATTGTAATATTTTTTTCATTGAGTATCCATAATCAACCCAAAAAGATTTAAGACTAAATTTTTGTTGTTGTTGTTGTTATCCATAGCCAATCCAAAATAAATAAAATTGCTACTAAAACTTTTTTGTTGTTGTTGTTGTGCCTAAACATAAGAGTTTTGTGATCAAGTGTACCATAGGCCTTTAAGAACACATACAAAATTGTAAACATGGTGCATATTGAGGAAAAAAAAAAAATCTAAATGTGATATAATTATCGTATTGTAATTTCCTTAGTATTTTGTTTCTAATATTTATATTTGTCATAAAAATTATTGTAGTTATTTGCAAACCAAGTGATACTGAAGAAATTGAAGGGCATTGCATGTTTGTTGTATGACTAGAAAATAGTGATGAAAATTTGTTGAATAAGATGGTGCATAATGCAGATGGAGCATATACTTTATATAATGATCATGCATTACGAATGGATTTTAGTATTCGAAAAGGAAAGCCTAGGTATTATAATGGGACGAAGAACATAAAGCAACTTGAATTTCTATGTTCTAAGGAGGGGATTAAACTAGATGAAGATTTTTGTAAAGAGAAATATTTGAAAAGCAAAGCCTAGGTATTATAATGGATGAAGAACGTAAAGCAATATGAATTTCTATGTTCTAAGGAGGGTTTTAAACTAGATGAAGATTTTTGTAAAGAGAAATATTCGAAGAGACTAGAGACTAGAACTGGTTGTAAAGCATTTGTCCATCTCAAAGTTGAAAATGGTGTTTGGAGGGTTAGTGCATTTAACTAGAGCATAACCATGAACTTGCACTACCATTAGAGAGGCATTTGTTAAGATCCAGTCGTCATATTTCAGAACCTAAGGCAGATGTAATTGATACCATGGTGACTGCAGGTATAAGTATAAATAATGTTTATTCATATATAACAAAAGAAGTTGGGGGAGTGAAAATGTAGGTGTTATTGAAAGAGATTGCTATAATCATGTGAATGCGCAAAAGATGACAATGATTAGAGCTAGAGATGCTCAAAACTTATCATTTTAAGTCTAAGCATAAATTAGATCCCATGTTTTTTTTTACACAGTTCAAGTAGTTTAAGAAAATTGCATGATTGATTTTTTCTGGAGAGATGGGAGATTAAGAGTTGACTATGATTGTTTTAGAGATGTAGGGGTATTTGACACTACATACCGTAGTAACAAATATAATTTGATTTGAGCTCCATTTGTAGGTGTTAATCACCATTAGCAAAATGTGATGTTTGGATGTGCGTTCCTTTTGGATGAAACCATTGATTCATTTAAATGGTTGTTTAAGTAATTGTTAGACTCAATGGAGGAATCGATCGCCTATAACAATTTTCACTAACCAAGATCAAGCTATGTCAAATGCTATTGAGAAAGTTTTTCTAAATACATATCATCGGCTATGTTTGTGCTATATATATATGTAGGGACTCAGTTTGGATTGGACCCAGAGTATGACCGGGTTTTCAGTCCAACAAGCCCAACAATAAATTTGTAGAGAATGGATTGAAGGTTTAGGCACCGACCCTCGTTCACCAAGCCTGAATCTTTGTCTTTTATACAAAAAATACTTGTAACTGTTTGCAACCGGGGGATGCTCCTCGGCCAGGCCGAGGAACCCTTTTTCTTCCGCCTTTTTCTCCGCCCCCCCTTTTCTTTACTTTACTCGCTTTTCTTATATAGTCTTCATCGTCCTATCTCCTTCTTCCATCTGTTGATCACCTATTCGCCTTTCTTCTGATTGCCCATCCCATCAGAGGTCTTATCAGCACTCAAGTGGTTCACTCTGATCAATGTTGCCCTACTAAGGGGTTGTATCACCATTAATGCGGCCAGAGGGGTTAGGTGAATGCATTAAGTGTGAAGGTGACAGCTTGCCTTGGGCTTGTCCCTTCCAAAAATTATCCTTGGCATGCCGAGGACAAAGAGGTCCTCGGCGTGGATCCGAAAAAGAGGCTTTCCCCAACTTAGCCTCAGATGGTTAGTCTTCCTTGGCGTGGGCCTTGGGCCTTCTACACGATGGGCTGAGGCTATCAGGCCCATAGACCCCACAATATATATATATATATATATATATATATATTTTTTTTTTTAAATAAAAACTCCTTCTCGCTTAAGAGACTTAAACTCTAACTCAGAGTTCATGCACTTGTTCAACAAGTGGCAAAAATATTGTGATTCAAAATTGGAATTTTAACACACATGGGAGCAAATGACACAAAATTTTGATACTAAGAATCATCACTGGCTTCATATGATGTACAAAATTTGACATAAGTGGGGCATTGCATTTACTAAGGATTTTTTCATAGCTGAATTTAAATCTTCCTTGAGGAGTGAGAGCACAAACCATTTTTTGAATGGTATATCAAATAAAGCAATTAGCCTCACTAAGTTTGTAATTGAATATGAAAACGTATTGGTAGGTATGCATTCGTTGGAGTTGGATGAAGATTTTTGATACAAGCAAGGTGCCCTACAAAAAGTAGTTAAGAAGAGTTGCATTTTGATCATACAGCTCAAGTTTACACCTTAAGATATTCAATGTATTTGAAAATCAATTTCTTAATAGTTTTGCAATGGTTTGGGATCAAGTTGATTGCCAAGATATAATTGGTGTTTTTGAGGTGAAAGAAGAAAATAGTGAAAGAGTACGCATTGTCTAGTTTGATAATCTCAATAGCAATATTTCTTGTTCTTGTAAGAAATTTGAGTCATTAGAGATTCTTTGTTGTTATGCATTGCGGATTTCTAGTATAAAAAATTTAACTAAAATTCCAAATCAATACATTTTGAAACGTTGGACAAAAGAGGCTAAGAAGGGGACAATGATTTATGAACAAGACAACCATTCACTTAGCAATGATAAAGAGGGAAAGATAGTATGGTGTAATAGCATGATGTGTATTGCTAATACAGTCATATCTAAGATTCAAAGGGAGGATAGCCTTAAGAGAATTTGCCAAAAAATGCTATAAGAACCTGATGAAAAAATTGAAAGGTAGTTATCAAGGTTCAAGTTTGGTGCAGATGCAAATGTGGAAGAGAATGAAGCCATACAATGTGACACCACTAATGAAATGCTTTGCTTGCCAAATGAGGTGTCCGTGTTAAATCCCCCATGTGTGAGATCAAAAGGTTTAAGAAATACTAGACTTAAAGGGAACTTTGAGAAGTGCAAGGCAAACCCATATAAAGATGCATCTTCTTCAAGTAACTTAAAAAAAATAAAAAATAAAATAAATATATGCTACATTTTTATCATTAATAAATATTTTTTGTATATTAAATTCTTAATTTGTGTGTGATTTTTTTATGTACAACTTCATAGGAAAAAGAAAACAACAAGCAGTCGAAGAACATTCAAATGTCTCATTTGGTGGCACATTCAATACACTAATCTATCAACCACCTAATCCCTACTCTTATACAAGCTTTACAAGTGCTAACTTATATGGTCGATCTTACTTGCCCTGGATAATGCATTCTAAGTGGGTTTGGGTTACTTGATTTTTGGGTCCTTACAATAACAATAACCATTTACCCCATTAGCAATTGTTTTTTTAAAAAAAAAAAAAAAAAAAAAAAAACTTGAAGCTCTAGCATTGTCCTCCTTTTAAAGACTATTAAAAAAAAAAAAAAAAATCTAAAATCTAAAACAAAATATGTAAGTCCAAAAAAGTTGGCCCAACAACAAAAATTATCAATTGTGAAGCTAAAAAAAATTAACCCAATCAACCAATGTTACCCAATGCAAACAATCTGGCCCTTTAAAAAATTTTAAACAAAATAATTTTATCCTTACCCAGCATCAGACACATGCATCCCAAAATATATATATATATATATATATCTCTTAACGACTAAGCTAACATAATTGCATAGGTATCAATTTATTAGATATTGCTATAGACTTTATTTTGAAGTCAACAATAAATCTTTGTGCATTATGGAATATAGACTATCAATTGAAGGTGTAGTCTTCAGCGACACCAAAAGAGGGACCCAACCGTTCAAATCCTCTGGGCCTTCAAAGGGTATTTCATCGCTTTGGTGAACTCATGTAGCATATATGGCTTCTAAGTTCTAACTATACTTTAAAAAAAAAAAAAAAAAAATAGAAATTGTTTCAAATTATGGTGTATAATTACTCTAAGTCTTCATCATCAAACAAAGACATGAATTTAAACCACAAACTCACTTTACCCTTAGCCAAATAAAAAAGATGACCCAACTTAGACATATCCTGCTCATCAAATGAAGAGCTTCAAATGACTGACAACGATTTCCACTCAATAAGTAGCTACAGCTAGATCCATTCTTTGGACCAAACCATCACAAGGAATCATCAAAGTCAACTGTGATGCAGCCATAGGTAACAACTGGTCTTATATCGTGATTGTGGCTAAAGTTTGGAGAGGGACACTAATTTTTCCCTTGCTAAACAATCAAAATCCACCATCCCAGTTCAAGCAGAAGCAGAGGCGATAAATTGGGTGACTCATCAAGTAGTGAATCGTAATATTGATGCTGCTATTATTAAGAGTGATTACAAGATATGTGTGGATGCTCTTACAAAGCCTAGCATTGTGGATCCTTGGAGGGTAACAGTTCTAACTCAGGATACCTTAAAACTTTCTTCCTCAACCAGTAATATTTAGTTTAAGTTGACCCCTAGAGAATCTAATAGAGCTGCTTATGTGTTAGATACTTGGTCTCCTAATAACAATTTCTCTGGTTGTTTTGTATTGGGTGCTTCTCCCTCTGTTTTTTGCAAATGTTTTTGAGCAAAGGCCTAGAATTTCCTTTTGTATTATGTTTGTGCTTTATTATAGTCTTTTCTCAGTTGATTATCAAATGAAAAAAAAAATCCCCTCAATAATAACACCAAAATAATAAATAAATACATTACCATTTCTGCATTTCAACTATTTCGTTTGATGTACTAGTCACCAAACTATCACTCATATAAAATGCCAAAGAAACATTTTTAGTAAAAATTTATTAAATACAGCTGTAGACTTTATTTCCAAATAACAATATCATACTCATGGTCTCGTAGACCCAACCATTCAAAACCTTGGAGATAAGTGGGCCTTGAGAGGATTCTTCATCACCATGGTGAACTCATGCTTCTCTGACAAATCAACCTCATTGCCATCAACAACTTTCCACTCAAAATTCCAAACCAAATTGGCCACAAAATACTCCAAATGAAGTATTGCCAAACCAGAAGCAGGACAGATCCTCCTCCCCGCACCAAATGGCATCATCTTAATCTCTCTGCTTCCAGTTATATCAAACGCTCCTCCTCCTCCTCCACCATCATCACCACTCAAGAATCTCTCAGGCTTAAACTCCATAGGATCTTCCCAAACCCTCGAGTCCCACCCCATTTCTGCCACCATGAAATTCAAAGTAGCATTCTTTGGTATCAAATACCCATCCAAAACCACATCCTCAGTCACTGCATGTGGCAACACAAAATGCCCAGGTGGGTGTCTCCTTAAACCCTCCAAAACCACTGCTTTCAAATAAGGAATCTTATTCAAATCCTCTTCTTTCACATCCTTTTCTCCATCACCAACAACCCCTTTAATCTCCACTAAAAGCCTCCCTTGGATTTGTGGGTATTTCACCATATTCGCCATAATCCACTCCAATGCTGTTGACGTAGTATCCGTACCCGCGTCTAAAAACTCTGAACACAAATTAACCATTTCCTTATCTTCAAGCTTCCTCTTTTCCTCTGGCAGCTCCAAATCCAACAACGTGTCCACATACGACACAACAAACTCATCGTCATTTTCTTTGTCTTCTTTCATTTTACTCTGTCTCTCTTGCTTCACTTTCCTCCTTGCTTTAATCAAAGGAATTAACTCATCATCTTGGTTTTTCCGAAGTTGAAACAACTCTTCCCAACGCTTGTGAAATAAAATCCTTCCAATACTGGGAAAAAAATTGAGTATAGCAAACCGACTAGAGCTCAAAAGCAAGCGACGCTGGACATCTTCGATTTCTTTAATCTGGGTTTCACCGAGTTTGTCTCCAAAACACATAAGAACCAACAAACAAAACATGGAGTATTGGAAATGGTCTTTAACAACGGATTCAGTGTTGGAGCGAAGGCGATTGAGGAGAATATCCAAGACCCACTTGCGCGCGTGAGAATAAGATTTCATACGCGAAGGGTGGAGAATCTCTGAAGTTAGATTGCGACGAAAGAGTCGCCATGTGGGACCATAAGAAGCAGTGTTGATGTTGTGTTTGTTACTAGATACGATCACGTCTGTAGGTGGAGGAGCTGGGCGGTCAGCGAAAACTGCACTGTTTTGAATAAGAGCTTTGTGAGCGAGAGAGCGGTTGGCAACAAAGATAGCTGGGTTGAAGCCTATGTAAATGGTGATGATGGGTCCGTACTTGGCATGGAGTTTACGGAGGGTGAGTTCCAATTCGATGAGGGGTTTGCAGAGCCATAGGAAGTTGCTGAGTATTGGGATGTGTAAGGGTCCTGGAGGTAGCTTACTGTGATTTTCAGAGACTTTGTTGAAAAGGAGGGATTTGAGGAGGGCTGAGATACAGAGAGAGATGACGATGATAAACCAGACTTCCATGTTTGATTGGATAGAAGCTAAAAGGGGACAACCTTACCAGTCCTTATATTTATAAGTGGAAGAGGAGTAGAGGACAGTGGGGAGCAAGAAAACCATATGTTTGACTTTACTACAAGAAAAATATCAATTTTGTTATAATAAGTTTACAAAGCTGCCTCAGGTGAGATCAGCCAGAACTTTCATAAGATCAAACTAGAGGCTGAGCTGATGATCTCAGCAAGAAAATTTCGACCGATGGAGTCTTTCAGCGTTCTTTTTCAATATATATTATTTTTGTGTATGCGTGACCTAACAAGTTTACTGCTTTTTTTAATAAAAAATATTAAGAAGTTTATCCTGAGTTAGAGTTTCATTTTTTATAATTTCAAATTACTGTTATAAAGATTAGATCATTTTGTAATGGTATTCTAATTATATAATCTATTATAAGCTTATTTAATAAGGATACTGTTTTCTTAAAAAAAACTTTTTTTTCCTTTAAAATTGATTATTTATTCATTTATTTTAAATACAACTAATATAATTACATCACTTTAAACTTGTACACCTTTTGAAAGACAATTATAGAAGAAAACAGGCACGTATCTACCGGACCATACTTGATAGTTGATACGGACTTAAAAATAAAAAGTTAGCATTCTTAGCTAGCCAAATATGAACGGGACCATTTCCTTCTCGAAGAAGAACTCAACAAACTCACTTTACTCTTAATTTAATAATAATAATAATAAAAAAAGACCAAATTGTTTGGTTTTTCTATCTTTACCACCTTGGTCCCACTAAAATTTCCCTTATATACAAATTTTTTCATAACTAATTTATAAATTGTTAAGTTGACTTACCAGTGTGCATTAGACATAATCTATTTATATTCTATATATATTTAAATATATCTAAAAGTTTATCATTTATTATTGTTATGTTCTATTTGAAACCTTGTCATTATCATTTTCTTTCCAACTTTTCTTATAATTCTTTTTATATATATATATATATATATTTACTCATTTAAAGAGAATTAAAAACTCCATTATTTATTGAACAACCTTTCTCCCTTCTTTTTACACTTTCCCAACTTCTTGTTGCAATTTCTTCAACATTTCTTCATCTTTTTTATTTTTTCATCTTCACATTACTCTCTACCTTAATATCTATTCTTCTATTCATTTATATTATTTTATTTTGATTCTTCTTATTTTCATACTCTTACTATAAATTTATCATTTTCTCTCATATTCTATGCATAGTTTTTCCGCATTAAAATATGCCAAAATTTTTGCAAGATCAAACTAGGAGGCTGAGCTGACGATCTCAGCAAGAAAATTCCAACTGGTACTGTCTTTCAGCTTTCTTTTTCAATATATATTATTTTTGTGTTTGCATGATCTAACAAGTTTACTGTTCTTTTTTTTTTTAATAAAAAATATTAAGACGTTTATCCCATGTCAGTTGTGTGAGTTAGACTTTCATTTCTTATAATATCAAGTTAATGCTATAAGAATTAGGTCATTTAGTAGTAGTACTCTAATTATGTAATGTATTATAAGCTAATTTAATAAGTATACGTTTTCTTTAAAAAAAAACTTTTTTTCTTTAAGATTGATTATTTGTTCATTTATTTTAAATACAACTAATATAATTGCATCACTTTAAACTTGTACACCTTTTGAAAGACAATTATAGAAGAAAATAGGCACATACCTACCGGACCATACTTGATAGTTGATATGGACTTAAAAATAAAAAGTTAGCATTCTTAGCTAAGCCAAATATGAACCGGACCATTTCCTTCTCGAAGAAGAACTCATCAAACTCACTTTACTCTTAATTTAATAATAAAAAAAAAATGAACAAATTGTTTGGTTTTTCTATCGTTACCACCTTGGTCCCACTAAAATTTCCATTATATACAAATTTTTTCATAACTAATTTATAAATTGTTAAGTTGACTTACCAGTGAGCAGTAGACATAATCTATTTATATTCTATATTAAATATATCTAAAAGTGTATCATTTATTATTGCTATATTCTATTTTTTTTTTTTTTTGAGAATGTGCTATATTCTATTTGAAACCATGTCATTATAATTTCTTTCCAACTTTTCTTATAATTATAATTATATATATATATATATATTTTATTTATTTATTTATTTATTTAAAGAGAATTAAAAACTCCATTATTTTTCGAACAACCTTTCTCCCTTCTTTTTATATTTTCCCAACTTCTTGTTACAATTTCTTCAACATTTCTTCATCTTTTTTATTTTTTCATCTTCCCATTACTCTCTACCTTAATATCTATTCCTCTATTCATTTATATTATTTTATTTTGATTCTTCTTATTCTCATACTCTTACTATAAATTTGTCATTTTCTCTCACATTCTATGCATAGTTTTTTTGCATAAAAATATGCCAGAATTTTTGCAAGATCAAACTAGGAGGCTGAGCTGATGATCTCAGCAAGAAAATTCCAATGGATGGTGTCTTTCAGCTTTCTTTTTCAATATATATTATTTTTGTGTTTGCATGATCTAACAAGTTTACTGTTTATTTTTTTTAAATTTTTTTATAAAAATATATTAACACGTTTATCCCACGTCAGTTGTGTGAGTTAGACTTTCATTTCTTATAACCTCAAGTTACTGCTATAAAAATTAGGTCATTTTGTAATTGTATTCTAATTATGTAATGTATTATAAGTCAATTTAATAAGTATACTGTTTTCTTAAAAAAAAAAAAAACTTTTTTTCTTTAAGATTGATGATTTGTTAATTTATTTTAAATACAACTAATATAATTGCATCACTTTAAACTTGTACACCTTTTGAAAGACAATTATAGAAGAAAACTCTACCGGACCATACTTGATAGTTGATATGGACTTAAAAATAAAAATTTAGCATTCTTAGCTAGCCAAATATGAACCGGACCATTTCCTTCTCGAAGAAGAACTCAACAAACTCACTTTACTCTTAATTTAATTAAAAAAAATGACCAAATTGTTTGGTTTTTCTATCGTTACCACCTAGGTCCCACTAAAATTGCCATTATATACAAATTTTTTCATAATTCATTTATAAATTGTTAAGTTGACTTACCAGTAAGCAGTAGACATAATCTATTTATATTCTATATTAAATATATCTAAAAGTGTATCATTTATTATTGCTATATTCTATTTGAAACCATGTCATTATAATTTCTTTCCAACTTTTCTTATAATTATAATTATATATATATATATATATATATATATACTCATTTAAAGAGAATTAAAAACTCCATTATTTTTCGAACAACCTTTCTCCCTTCTTTTTACATTTTCCCAACTTCTTGTTACAGTTTCTTCAACATTGCTTCATCTTTTTTATTTGTTCATATTCCCATTACTCTCTACCTTAATATCTATTCTTCTATTTATTTATATTATTTTATTTTGATTCTTCTTATTCTCATACTCTTACTATAAATTTGTCATTTTCTCTCACATTTTATGCATAGTTTTTCCACACAAAAATATGCATAAAATGGAAGAGAAAATGACAAATTAATAGTATTTTTTTTTCATTTTTGGTGATTTTTTAATTTTTCTTGTATCTCTACTTTAGATTGATAAATTTTTATGTTTTTTAGAATTTTACTTTGGGATGATATGATTTAGTTTTGTGTTTTAAGTTGTTTTCTTTTTCGTTCTCTTTGATTTTTAAATATTATCCTATTGCATTATAAAGATATTATATAAGAATATAATGTTATCTATTACATACATGACTTGAATAATTTGGTATTTATTGCTATATATTTTATTTTTTCTCTTTTTATTCTCATCTTATTTTATTCAACATTTGAATTAAGCCATATTCTCCTATAATTAAATATTTATATTTTCTTTATTTGAAAAAAAAAAATTAAACATATAATATTTTAATTAAATTCAATACATAAAATTGTCCTCATAAGACATTAGAATGCAACAAAGGAAAAATGGAATACAAAACACATGCCGATTTAGAAAAACTAAATTAAAAAAAAAATTAATGATACAAGAAACTGATTCACTATTATATCAATGCTTCAAAGCAAGATACTTCCCACGGTCTACCTTTCTTGATGCTGTTGAGTCACCAAATAACTCTTTTGTTTGGAGAAGCATAATGGCAGCACTACCAATTCTAAAATCCGGCTATTGTTGGACAGTGGGGAATGGCTCTTCAATTCGAGTTTTTGGGGATAAGTGGATTCCTAATCAGCCAACTAACAAAATCATTCATCCGGCCAATGGTGACATTGATGATTGGTTGGTTTCGGATCAAATTGACCATGATTTACACTCGTGGCAGACTGATGTTGCCATGACCATGTTTCATAGGGAGGATGCTGAAGCATTATGCAAAATTTCATTAAGTTGGAGATATATGTTGGACTCCATCATCTGGCTTCACAATAAAAAAGGGATGTTCACTGTCAAATCAGCTTATAAGGTAGCAAAGCAAGTTTTGAAGGGTGAAGATTGGGCTGAAAGCTCCAATGGATGTGCTGGTAAAAATGTATGGGCTGCATTGTGGAAGCTTAGACACCCAAACAAGATCAAGGTGTCCGGATGGAGAGCATACCATGATATCCTGCCTACATGGTATGAACCTGATCAAGCGACAGATTATTATAGATAATGGATGCGCGATTTGCAGCATATTTCCGGAATCAAGCATTCACGCTTTGTGGGAGTGCGCTGCTGCACAAGATGTCTGGGCCAGGAGTATTAAAATATTGCAGAAGGGCAGCTTTGGTCAGGGCGATATACTTCATCTCTTGGAATATCTACTGGACCGGATATCATTGGAGGAGATGGAAATTTTCCTGAATAAGCGAGCAGTAGAGTTCCACAAGGAATATCGACAAGCTCAGGTACACTTAACTACAGGACCGGTTTTGCAGACTAGCAGGGTGGTATGGAAACCACCTCCAGATTCGGCCTTTAAGTTAAACTTCAATGCAGCCATTTTTTCGAAGGTGAACAGGTCTGGATTTGGTGCTATAGTATGAAATTATAGGGGAGAAGTAATGGCAGCCATGATTGCCAAAGGGCCAGCAGTGAGCAGCAGTGATGAAGCAGAGATGTTAGCGTGTAGAAAAGCTATTGAATTTACTATTGAGGCTGGCTTTTCTAAGGTTGTTATTGAAGGGGACAACGTTAATGAAGCAGAGATGTTACCGTGTAGAAAAGCTATTGAATTTAAACCTAAAACTAATCAAACTCTAACCAGGGTAACCATATTTTGTTTTTTGTTTTTTGATTTTTTTTTTTTTTGGGAGTATGGTTACCATATTTCCTAACATAACTAAAAAGAAAATGTTCTCTAGTATATTAATATTATACAAATTGGATCTCAACATTGGTGGATGCATGCTACGATGACACATTCATTTTCAAAACATTATACAATGACATGTGTCAACTTCCTATATTTAATGGATGAGAATAACTTAGGTTTGGAGTTGGTGTAAAAGGCACCCTTTACGCCTGCTAGCCAGTTCAACCAACAAATTTATACTCAATACACCTTATTACACACAATTATAACCTAGTTAAAACCCCAAATATTCCTCAAATATGTTCAAAGCATCTTCTCCAAATGGTAAACCAAAGGCAAACTCTCCTCCTCCTCCTCACACCGGAGCTCCATTCCTCCATAGTCATCACTGGAGTTGTTTTTGAAGCTTGAAAAAGATGCTGATCCGCCATTAGTCTAGTGTCATAATCTCATAGTTTGATTTCTCATGATTTGGTGGTTTTCCCTTATTTTAATTTTGAAATATTAATGGGTTTTTGGGTTTTTTTTGAGATGTCAATTTGTTGAATTAGTATGGGTTTTTCTGTTTTTTTGATTGGATTCTTAAATGTAATTCAAAATAAAGGTTTGAAATAGTCTATACTCTTCAAGTGCATAACACATTTTAGATGTAACTATAAATATTCTAGCAAAGAACAACAATTTATATACAATTTATAAGATCTAGACTCAAGTGATTATTAATTTATTATTTTTTAATAAAATTATTCTAAAATTTTAATTGTTGTATTATAATCCAAATTCTTCATCTAATTCATCCAATCTTTATTTGTTTTTTACATATGGTGTATTATAAAAATAAAGTTAGCAACTTTCTTATTTCTTATTACTTAAGGGCCGTCAATGAGCCGGGTCGGGCCGGCCTGACCCATTTTTACTTGGCCTATGGGCACAATGGGCTGGGCATAATGAGCTATTAATTAATTAACCGGCCAAGTCGGGCTGGGCCGAAAGAGAAAACCTTAGCCCATGACCCTGCCCATGGGCACTGCCTATTTTGTCTTTAGCGAGTTAGGCTATCAGGTTGGGCCTAATAGGTTTATGTTAGCATATTATTTTATTATTTTTAAAAGGAAAGAATCAATTTTTTATAAGGGAATAATCAATCTTTTTATTTAAAGGAAAGAATTAAAAATTTTAATACTTAAGTACAAATTTTTTTACAGTCAAATCTATTTAATTTTTTGTTTTGTTGATGGAAACCTATTTAATTTTTTATTTATTAAGGCTTTAAATAGTTTTTTATTTTTATCTTTAATAAAAAAAAATGCCAAATGGTTAATTCAAATTTGATAGACTACTAGAAAAATATATATTTAGTAAACTAAGTTTAACACAATTACTTTGGGTATCTTAGTGGTTGAAGGATTTCTCTTAAGAAATTCATCTATAATATCTCAAGATCAATCATTCATACACTTCCTATATATTTTTGTTATGAATTATGAGTTATTAGGTTGGGCCAATGGGCTAGGCCAATGGGCTGGGCAACGGGTTGGGCTACTGGGTTAGCCAACTAGGTACCCATGGGTATAAAAACTAGCCCAAGGCTTAACCTACTGGGCTGGTGGGCTACCCATGAGCCTCAATAACAACGGGCTAGGCCGAGTTGTGGGCCGTGGGCTATTTGATGACCCTTATGATATTACTACACTACACGTATTTAGTTGGTTTTTTTGTCTTTGAGAGGTAAATTTAGTTGGTTGGTGCCATACAACTAAAACCTACAAGTGTGTCTATCTAAATATTATCAACAAAGCCTAAAATAATAGGGTAAAAAAAAATAAAATCTAAAGCATAAACTATTAAAATGTGTTGTTGTGACGTAGAAGTATAGCTAATCCCATGAACTAAAAAAAATAAATAAATGAAAAATAAAACAAACCTAGTTCATTGGGAGGATATACACATGGGAAGGATTTGTTATCTACTTTTTTTTTTTTTTTTTTTTCATTATATATTTTTTTTTTTTTTTTTTTGGATAATGTCAAATTTTTGGATAAAAAAAGAAAAGAAAAGAAAAAAGAACTAATAACGTTAGCAAATAACAACTTGATTTTTACGGTATAACAGAAAAAAATTTGTAATTAATGTTAACAAATTGATTTTTATGGTCCTTGACTTTAAATTAATTGCTTTTTTTTTTTCTTAGATCAACTTCTTCATAATTTAAAATTACTGTTTTAAATGGAAACAACTTCTTATAAATTTTTTTTTTTTTTTTTTTTTTTTTTTTTTTTTTTTTTTGGGTTGAAGTTTACCGTGGTTGGATAAATATATATAGGAATGATTATGGATAATAGTTTTATTATACCATGACTCTCATCTTTAGATTTTCAGGTCACTATAAATAATAAGGCTAGGTTCATGTTTTTTATTTTATTTTATTTTTTTATTAATAATATTTTGAATTTCCAAGTATCTATCATTTTTTAGGGTTATTTCTTATTTGTTTTTTTGTTTTTCTCTCAAATTCAAAAAGTAAATTCCCAAATTTTTTTTTATTCATGTTTTTTTTTGTTTTTGTTTTTGTTTTTGGCAGGGAGTTCCTTGAGGTTTCGAAGCACTTGATAAAACAATACTCTTGGTATTGAGTTTTTCTCAAAAAAATTTCTTGAAGTTTATATTTAAACATTTGGTTTTGATAGGGTGAAATTCAGTGCCTCCTCCCTCACTTTCAAAGACAAAAATTCAATTGTTATGTAAGTTTATCTACTTTTATTTTTTAATGTTTAGTAACTTGGGTTATTCATAATTCTTAACTATTACATTGAGGTTGAATTCAAGGTTTTTCATTTAAATGCAAACTCGCTTTATATTTTTTTAGGCAACTTCTTTTATATTAGTTGCATAGTTATTTACCATATTCCATTCAATTAATTTTGGCCATATATATGATTTTTTTTAATAAAAAATTAATCTTACAGAATATGCATTCATTATATAACTTAAAGTAAAAGGTTACTTCATTTATAAAAAAAAAAAAAAAAAATAGAGTAAAAGATTACTTTATTTTTATTATCTACTAGTTAAAGGCTCATGCATTGCACAGTTTTATCATAAACTTATATAATATATATTTTATTTGATAAACAATAACAAAACAAATAGTTATTATAATAACAAAAGTAATAAAATGTATTGGCGTAATAACTATCAAATATAAAATGATAACACCTAAAAGAAATTATTATTTTGTAACATACCAATTGTGTTCTAGTGAGTATTTTTTATTTTTTGAGAGATTGTTGAACACCTCTTTGTACACTATATTTTCTAATACTTGCATGAATAAGATTATCCTGAAAAAATGAGAATAAACTTATCAAGAAAATAAAATTTAATTGTATTTGAAGACCTAAAAATAATTTTATTACTTTATTTTAAAACTCACATTCTCATCAAGTAGCACCAAATCAACACTCATAAGTTCATTATTTGTTTTAATCCCACATTCTTGCGACTCTTACTCTAATATTGCAATTGTCTTTTTCAGTGTCGATTTCATCCAAGAGATTATATCTTTGATTTTGTCTATCCATTTTGATAAAATAATATAAACAAAAAAAAAAAATTAGCATTTAGCTAAAAACAAAAGAAATACGATTTCTATATATGAAAACTCAAATGCACCACAAAATAGTTGCTTCTTGAGATTAAAGAAAAAAAGTAGATTAAAAAACGGAAATATAAATATAAGCATTTAAAAAACATTCAATATCTATGCACACAAAACACAAAAAGGAAAAGAAAACCCTAGAAAAGAAAAAAAAAGAAAATATTGACTATATATTTTGTTGTTTTATTGTGTTTGGACTCAAAAATTAATTTCTTAGTTAATTAGACATGAAAGCTCAATGCCTTATATATTTTCTCAACAAATACACAAAATAACTTCAATTTGATGGGAAAAAAAAGTAGAGTAAACAAATACGTATTTGTAAGATTGTAGGTAGAAGAAGAGAATAATAGCGCAAAAAAACTATATGATGGGTGTTAATTATGAATTATTTGACACACACACACACACACACACACTCCATGTTGTAGAATTTGATATGAACAAAAGGTATAATATTAAGCTAATATTAATTGAATAGAATTTTATAACAGACTTTAAAAAAAAAATTATGTTTGATTCATAGTGTTTGGAATACACTACGTTCAGGAACAGATTTAGGATTTTAAATTAGCGGGGGTTGGAGAATAGAAAAAAAAAACTCCAAATAGACATCCAAATAGTATTAAGAAATTATAAATACACAAAATGGTTGTTTCTAAATACATTAAGATGCAATCATCTACCAACAAAGACAAAAACAAAAACAAAATAATGTGTTTTTTTTTTTATTTTTTATTTTTTATAATACTAGGCTAGCTAGATTTTTTTTTTTTTTTTGAAGTCAGAGTATTCACAATAGTGGTACTAAAAGTTTTAGCTTTTAGTAACTTAAAAAGCTATTCTATCTATTTTACCATTTCACTTTACATTATAGCAAATATCAAACGTTCTATTTTTTTGTCATTTCCTTTAAAATAATATAAACAACTCATTAAAATAATAAGGAAGAAAGAGAATTTTAGTTTTTTAATTGAAGGAAAAGATATAATCTTAATAAAATATCATGTATTTTATTTTTAACAACTTGCTGTAGTCAACTGGTATTTATACCAGTTTACATTAGTTGCAAAAAATTTAGCTTTAGTTTCTTCAATAACACATTATTATTTTTTTGTTCTTTGGTGATAAAATAGATTTTTTGCTTAAATACAATCACCATTGTGAATATTTTTCTTGTTTTTGTTAAGTTATTGAGTTGGATAATTGCGATTTGGGTTAGACTAGTTAGACAGATTGGAGAGAAGAGGAGCTCAACTACAAAAATGAAATATAAAATGACTAAAAAAAAATTGTTTTCTCAAAAAAAATAAATGGACCCCCTTGGGCCCTCACCTAGGTCCATCCCTGACTACATTGCAACCTTAGACAAAAAGCCTAAGGTTAATCTAATTTTATTTTATTAAGGCTGTGTTTGTTTTGGGTGAAAACCATTTCCGGAAATGGTTTTCTCTATTTACGGGTGTTTGGTTGTGTCGGAAAATGCAATTTTCCGGAAATCATTTTCAGTTGACTCACGGTCAAGGGTGAAAATGATTTCCGGACTCATTTTCACTTCAAATGAGTTCCGGAAAATGGAGAGAAAGAGAGAGCATGAAGACAGAGAGAGGGAAAGAGAGAAAGAGAGCACCTTCAGCCCCCCGCCGAGGAACCCAGACACGCCGGAGACGTCGCTGGCGAACCCCGTCGACCGTCGATCGCCGAGGAGCCCAGACACGCCCCAGACATGCCCAGACACGCCGGAGACGTCTCGCGATCTAGCCTTCGTACCGCGCCTCGCCGTGAACCCAGCGCTCGATCTCGATCTCGATCTCGATCGCCGAGGAGCCCAGACACGCCCCAGACATGCCCAGACACGCCGGAGATGTCTCGCGATCTAGCCTTCGCACCACGCCTCGCCGTGAACCCAGCGCTCGATCTCGATCTCGATCTCGATCCCCGAAGAACCCAGCGTGCGCCTCGTCGTCGATCGTCGTCACCGATCGTCGATCGTCGATCGTCGTCGCCGACCGTCGATCGTCGATCGTCGTCGCCGCGCCTCTTCCTCTTCCTCGATCTCTCAGCTTTTTTTTTTTTTTTTTTTTTTTTTTTTTTTTTTTAAAGTTTGATTGCTGTTGTTTTTTTTTTTTTTTTTTGATGAACTGATTATCGTTGATGTTGTTGTTGTGGTGTCGTGGTTGCCAGAATTTTTTGTTGTTGTTGTTGCTGTTGTTGGGTTGTTGTGGCCGGAATTTGCTGCCGGAATTTGTTGTAGGAAAATAGCATTTTCCTAATTGAACCAAACACATGAAAATATTTTCCACACCAATTTTCATAATACAACCAAACACTTAAAAATATTTTCTTTTTCCGAAAAATAGCATTTCCAGAAAATATGTATTTTCCGGAAAATATTTTACGGGAACCAAACGGACCCTAAAATACATAATCCTTTACTCTCTAAAAAAATACATAATCTTTGTACCTCTTGAAACCTTGCTTCCGATAAATAATCCTTAGCAAGAAGTCTCCGTGCATATGATGCATCATCAAAATCTATCATTATTTTTAGCACTATATGTCCGTTGATCTCTCGATACTGTTGGGTTTAGTATTCATCAAAATCCTTCCTTTTTTTTAGCACCATGTGAAGCAACTATATTAGAAATTAAATTAAGCACAGGAAGTGTAATTCAACTTTAATCAAATTAAGATTTTTATCCACTTAGAAATTATAGGTGAAGAAAAATTATATATATATATATATATATATATATATATATATATATATATTGTACAGCATATGGCCTTAGGCCCACTTGGCCTTGGGCCTCAGCCTGAATACACCCCTAAAATGTTCTCAAGCCCAAGCCCAATGGCATACCCGTTCCACTAATCGCAAGTTAGACGTGTTCATGCCGATCATGTGTGGATTGGTCGAGAGCAGTACTTACCAAGGGTAGCTCGTGACCTCGGCAGCTTTGTATTACCTTGGGGAATATCGCTGCTGAGCAACCATTTGGAGACTGGAACTAGTTCCAACGCCATTGCCATTGTTTCCAAGGAAGCATATTCTTTGTAAAGAATAATCAAATCGGGCCCCACCCACACAAGTGAGACCAGAATGTAATCATGAGTACCCTACCAACCTTAAGCTATAAATAGGAAAAGGGGGTAGAGAGAATGGGTTGGTCATTCTGAGCAAGTATAGAGAGCTAAAGAGAGAGAAAATACTACCAAAAAGAGAGTAGCTTAGAGGGAGAGTGGAGAGAGTTTTACAAGAGTAAAGGAGCACAGCCTAGAAGCTTGGTTGGGAGCTACCCGTAGTAGGAAACCCATCACCCACTATACAAATAAATTGTGAGCCCAACACTAGGCCCAGTCCAATGAGGAAATTTGGGCACATACATACATACATATATATATATATATATATATATTTCTTTTTTAATCTAAAAATCTAAAAAAATTTCTACAATAAAGCCACTTGGAGCAATCATAGCTTCTAAGCTAAACTTTTATTATATAATATATGATTTAATTTTAAATAAATTTTTTTTTTCATTAATTTACACATAATAGCCATGCATCTCACAGACATAATATAAAATAAAAGTTAGGTTTAGAAGTCGTGGTTGTGCCAAGTGACTGCACCAAATTGCAGAAAATTTATGAAATTTCTTTAAAAAAAATTTAATTTAGTTAGTTTGGTGGCATACAACTACTATACCTAAGAGAAACGTAATCAATTTGAATAATAAAAACTAAATTAACATGGCATACAATTACTATACCTAAGAGGGACATAATTACATTGAATAACAAAAACTAAATTAGCGTGTAATCATTGTTTATCTATATTTTTTCTAATTCTGGAGAACGTCTATATCCTTTTTGATATTACATACACCTCATGGACTCTTTTTTTTTTTTTTTTAGGGTATTTTATTTTTACGTGGACTCCTTTTAGGTGGAGTATGTATATATACATACACAGTTATTTGGGGTATTTTTTCATTCTCCTATCAGTTGTACTGTTTTTTGATTTAGTCTTTCCTTCTCCTACTTACGGCACCTACAACCTTACACATATGTATTTGTTGCTTTTGTTTTAGCTAATTTCCTTAAATTTGATATATTTTATATGCTTATGATTTGAGAATCAATGAAAAAATATTGTTAGACATGCTTTCATAGTGGTGTATCTTTCACAAGAATTGATATATTATTTTTTACAAATCTCTTATTCTCCCTTTGGAAGATCTATTATTTTGTATATCATATATGACATGTTTATAACATTCTAATGGTGATATGTTGTTTCCACCCCCTCAATTTGTAAAAATAATTTGTTTTTATCATGTACTCACAAATTATTAATATAGACTCAACATATATATAACTTTTAATTAAGTCGTGCATTGCACGGGCATGATACTAGTACTATATAATAAAAGTCGGGTTTAGAAGCTGTGGTTACGCCAAGTGGCTAATCTCACTAATTAGTAAATTAATTTTATTAAAAAAAAAAAATCTCGTTTTGACTAAGAGGTAAGATTTAACAATAATTTATATATATAAAAAATTGAATTCTATTAAAACTAAAAGCCTATTATTAAAATTTTCTAAACTTCAATCCTCACAACCCACATTTTTTTTTCCTGAAGTATAATAAATTTTGGACTTGCAAGCCGTGGTTGGGCTAAATGGCTACTCTCACTAATTAGTAAATTAATATATATATATATATATATATATATATATATATATATATATCTACTGGCACCACAATTTTCCACGTCACCTTTCTTTTTTTAAAATTCTTTTTAACATTTTATTATATTAGAATTTATCAATTTAGAACCCCAATACAAGTATACAACTTCCTCTTCAGCCTTCACATCAAAATCAAAGTGCTAAACCCCACAACCTCTCTATTTTCCACGTTTTGACTAAATGATAAGTGTGGGGGGAAAAGGGGCCAATCCAACATAATGAGCCAAGAGCCCATATGAGAGTTATTTTAAGTTCGAGAAGAAGGAGATGGTAAGGGTAAGACCCATATGGAAGTGGGACCCTCAGAGGGAAGAATGATTACAATCTGAAGAGGTCATTTTTCGCCCGAAGAGGTTATAGTCCTCTGACGAGAATAGTATAGATCAATTGGACGTATAAGAAGTCAAAATGATCTTCCAAGGACTCCTCCTAATCAAGATAATCTCTGAGTACACTGGGAGACGATAAGGATGAAGAAATATCTAAGGGGAAAGCTGCTACCACCGTATTTAATGTTATGCAGCAACTTTTCTGGCCGTATTTATGTGGAGAAGACTCCTGAACAGTGTATCCTTACCTACCGCCACTCACACAGAACTAAAGAAGATGCTTGATGTGACACATAATCAAGTAGGTTCACGGATGAAGTACAAGTGAACGATGGAGATGAAGAGAAGGGAGGTTATATAAAGGAAAGAAGCCTCTAACGCAAAAAGGGGGAAAAAAAAGGAAAAGAATAAGAAAGAAAGAGAGAACTTGACTGTAACCCTAGGACCTTTGTTCATCAGATAAACAATAATATAGCTCTTCGGATTTTCAGGCTTTATGCGTAAATTCATGTTAGCTCGTGTTTAAAAGTTGTGACTTGTTGTTGTCAATCCAATACTTAACCTAGCTCTTTCACCCATACTCTACAAATTTATTGTTTTGGGCTTGGGCCATAAATCCTAACCCTACAATTGGAGCCGTCTGTGGGGAGAGCTTGAGTATAAGGGGAAGCAGCAGTTGGTCATGGCTGAACTAGGGCAACAACCGGCAGAATTTGGGGCGTCCTAACATATAGACCCTTTTCTCAATTTGGAACGAAGACAAGACCGTGAAGGCAGTGTGCATACCACACACACTGAACGAATTTAACCCCATGGTGGAAGTCATGTTTCTCATGCAGAGAAGAATAACATGCAAATATAGATTGAAAGGTTAAGAAGGGAGTTGCGCCACGCGAAGAGAAAGCATGCTATCTTGCACTCTGATGATGACTCAGGAGACGGACAAGATCTCACTTATGAACAGAGGTCTTGAACTCCAATCAGCGAATCTTTTTCATATGAGGATGAGCACCCTCATAAGAAGCAATCTCAAAGGCCACCACATGAAGGGGTGGGCAATGATGCCATGAGCAAGGCTTTGAATCAAATCTCCAGGTCACCTTTCACGCACAGGATTGAAGGAGCGAAGCTTCCTCGACGTTTTAACCAGCTAACCTTTACTATTTACAACGGTAAAATTGACCCTGTGGAACATGTGAGCCATTTTAACCAAAAAATAGCTGTCTACTCCAGAGATGAAGCTCTGATGTGCAAGGTATTCCCTTCTAGTTTTGGACCCGTGGCCATGAGGTGGTTTGACAACCTGAAAGCAGACTCCATTGATTCTTACCAAGAGCTCACTCAAGCTTTTGGTTCACGTTTCGTCACATGCCGAAGGGTGGCCAGGCCCTTGTCTTCTCTGCTATCCTTAAGCATGCATGAGGGCGAGTCCCTTAAGGCATATTTGGATAGATATTGGGAGATGTTTAATGATATGGAGGGCAACTTTGATACAATGGCCTTAGACACGTTTAAGCTGGGTCTCCCCATTGATCATGGTTTAAGGACATCCTTGTCCGGTAAGCCTGTCACTAACATGCGTCAGCTTATGGACCGTATTGAGAAATATAAAAGGGTTGAAGAAGATCAGCAGCAAGGGAAGGGTAAGGATAAGGCTACCCCCCAGGATAGAAAGGACTTCAGGTCGGATCGTTATAACAACAATAAGCCGAGGAGAGATTTTGCAAGGCATTCAGGCTCAGCAAATGCTCAAGCAGTCAATACAGTGTTCAAAGAGCCAGTTCATCAAGTCCTGGAAAAGATCAAGAACGAGTCATTCTTTAGGTGGTCGAGTAAAATGGTAGGGAACCTTGAGAGACGCAATCACAATCTCTATTGTCAATACCACCAAGACCATGGGCATGCCATTGAAGACTGCAGAAACTTGTGGGATCATTTGGATCAGCTGGTCCGTGAAGGCAGGTTGAGGCATCTTTTGCACCACTCCAGTGGCCGAGGAGGACAAGCGAATTTTGAGTCCGAGAAGAGAGATTCTACGAAACCTCCATTAGGTACTATTAACGTCATTTTCGCAGCGCCAAGAAGAACAGGGTCCTAGCCGACCAAGGTTATGTCAGTGGCTCAGCTGCCAGTAGGGGAAATTGGCTGAGATCCGAAGAGCTCTAGACAGGCTGCCTCGCCTGTTTTAGGCTTTTCGGATGAAGATAAAGCTGGGACCATTTAGCCTCACGCTTTGGTAGTCACACTCAGGATCGGGGGATATGATGTGAAGAGGGTGATGGTGGACCAGGGTAGCGTGGTGGAGATCATGTATCCTGACCTCTTCAAGGGGCTGAACCTCACGCTTGATGACTTAACTCCATATTGTTCTCCCCTGGTCAGCTTTGAGGGAAGGATGGTTACTCCGAAGGGACAGATATGGTTGCCTGTGCAAATTGGCTCAGAAGTAGTTGAGGTGGACTTCATTGTGGTAGATGTCTATTCCCCTTATATGGCGATTGTAGCCAGGTCTTGGTTACATACGCTAGGGGCTGTTTCCTCCACTCTCCATCAAAAAGTCAAATATCCATCCGAAGGGCGCGTTTGTGAAATTCGCAGAGATAAATCCTCGGCCAGGCAATGTTTGGTGGCTGCCATACGACATGAGCTTGAGACTGAATTGTCAGCTAGGGCGAAGGGAGACCTATAGCAATTAAGTGGTCGGTTATCACCCATTGAAGATCTTGAAGAGGGCGCTAAATGCGAGGACTTAGTACAAGTTTTAATTGGGAACAATCCTGAAAGATACTTTCAAATCAGGTTTCAGATACCTCAACCAGAGAAGGAAGAACTAATCGATTTCCTTAAGAGAAATATTGACGTATTCGCCTGGAGTGATTATGAAGCCCCAGGAGTGGACTCGGAGTTCATTTGCCATCATTTGAAGGTTAACCCACTGAGTGTGCCCAAAAAGCAACCTCCTCGGCAGCCATCCAAAGAGCATGCAGATGCAATCAGAGAAGAGGTGATGAAGCTCAAATAGGCTGGGGCTATTAAGGAAGTTTTTTACCCTGAATGGTTGGCAAATATTGTGGTGGTAAAAAAGAAGAGTGGAAAGTGGTGAGTTTGTGTGGACTTTACGGACTTGAATAAGGCTTGTCTTAAGGATCCTTTCCATATGCCGAAGATTGATCAATTAGTAGATGCCACTGTCGGCCATCCTCGGATGAGTTTCTTGGATGCTTTCCAAGGTTACCATCAGATACCGTTAGCCCTAGACGACCAGGAGAAAATAGCTTTTGTCACTCCCATGGGTAACTACCACTATAAAGTAATGCCATTCGGTCTGAAAAACGCAGGCTCTACTTATCAGCGGATGATGACCAAGATGTTTGAATCACAATTGGGCAAAAGCGTTGAGGTCTATATAGATGACATGATGGTAAAAAGCAGGGTTATTTTCGAGCATGTGAAGGACCTTGATAACGTTTTTGAAACCTTGAGGAAACATAAGTTGCGCTTGAACGCCTCAAAGTGCTTATTTGGGGTGGGATTAGGCAAATTTTTGGGTTACATGGTAACACACAGGGGAATTGAGGTCAATCCCGATCAGATAAAGGCTATTCAAAACCTGTAGCCTTCTTGGAATCTGAAAGAGGTCTAGAAGTTAACAGGAATGGCAGCTGCTTTGAACCGGTTCATCTCCAGGTTCGCTGATAGGTGTAAACCCTTCTTCTCGCTGATCAACAAGTGGAAGGGATTTGAATGGACCGAAGAATGTGCCTCAGCTTTCCAACAACTTAAGGACTACTTGGCTCGGCCACTAATTATGTCTAGCCCTGAACCAGATGAGGTCTTATTTGCCTATATCGCAGTGGTTCCCTATGCGGTAAGTCTAGTGTTGATAAGAGTGGATCAAGGTATACAAAGGCCGGTTTACTGTATAAGTAAGTCTCTGCATGAGGCCGAGATCAGATACTTGCCATTGGAAAAAGCAATTTTGGCAGTAGTACTTGGAACACGAAAATTGCCCCACTACTTCCAAGCACATACTGTCGTTGTGCTCACACAACTCCCACTTAAGACAGTACTCCGAAGTGCCGACTACACAGGGAGGATAGCCAAGTGGGGTACTATTTTAGGAGCCTTCGATATCAAGTATATGCCTCGCACTTTAGTTAAGGGGCAGGTCCTAGCGGACTTAGTGGCCGAGTTCACGGAGCCTAGTTTAGAAGAAGTAACAGCAGAGAGAGACATGGATGGAAAATTTGTTGGCATGATTTCTCAACAAGATCCTGCCCGTTGGGAAGTGTATGTAGACGGTGCTGCAAACCAGAAAGGTTCTGGAGTGGGGCTAGTCTTGATATCTCTAGAAGGAATCATCATTGAGAAGTCATTAAGGTTGAATTTCGGTGCGACCAATAATGAGGCAGAATATGAAGCTCTTTTGATAGGAATGGCTATGGTCTGAAGAATGGGAGGAAAGACCGTGGAGTTGTTCTCGGATTCAAGATTAGTTGTGGGCCAAGTACAGGGGGAGTTTGAAGCTAAGGATGAAAGAATGCAAGGATACTTGAGTCGAGTTAAATGTCTACAGGTGGAATTCGAATTTTTTAGCTTGCTACATGTTTCTAGAAGTAGCAACACGCACGTGGATTCTTTGGCCACACTAGCCACCTCTTCGGAACAAGGGTTGCCGAGAGTTATCCTCGTTGAGGATTTCCATGAGCCCACTGGAGTAGGGGGGACGCAGTCCGAGTCCACCAGATTCGAGATAGTTTCTGCTGGATGGATCCCATAATCAAATTCTTGAAAGATGACACTTTGCCGGAAGAGGGGTAGAGGCTGACAAGATCCGAAGGAAGGCTACCAGATTTTGGCTATCCGAAGACCGAAAGTTATACAAACGTTCCTACTCAGGACCATACCTATTGTGTATTCATCCAGAGGCGGCTGAGTCGCTGCTAGAGGAATTGCATGAAGGAATTTGTGGGAGTCACACTGGAGGCAGGTCATTAGCCCACCGAGCCCTTACTCAAGGGTATTGGTGGCCAAACATGCAAAAAGAAGCCCATAACTATGTGAAGAAGTGCGATCAATGTTAGCGATTCGCACCGAACATACACCAACCAGGTGGAGTCCTCAACCCGATATCCAGCCCATGGCCGTTTGCCCAATGGGGTTTGGACATAGTGGGTCCATTCCTAAAGGCTGCCGGAAACAGGAAGTACCTTCTGGTCGGCACAGACTATTTCACAAAATGTGTTGAAGCTGAGCCTCTGGCCAATATCCAAGACGTAGATGTGCAAAAATTTGTGTGAAAGAGTATCGTCACCTGTTTCGGAGTTCCTCATACTCTTATCTCAGACAACATTTACAGTTTGATAGTAATGCATTTCAGAGTTATTGTAGTGAACTGGAAATCACAAATAGATACTCTACCCCTTCCTATCCTCAGGGGAATGGGCAAGCTGAAGCAGTTAATAAAGTCATAGTTAATGGGTTAAAGAAGAGGTTGGACGACGCGAAGGGTAAGTGGGTTGAAGAGTTGCCACACGTGCTTTGGGCTTACAGAACTACATCTCGCAGATCTATTGGAGAAACTCCTTTTTCAATGACTTATGGGGCTGAAGTTGTCATTCATTTGGAAACAGGTTTCCCAACTTTAAGAACTAGCTTGTTCAGTTTGGCCAGCAATGATGAGCTCTTAGAAGCAGGCTTGGATTTGATCGAAGAAAGAAGAGAAAGTGCAATGGTACGGCTGGCGCATTACCAGTAGAAGCTTAGGCAGGGCTATGATGCCAACGTCAAGCTAAGACCCTTAGAACCTAGTGATTTGGTGCTTAGGAAAGTTGTGGGCACTGCGAAAAACCCAGCTTGGGAAAAATTAGGACCAAACTGGGAGGGACCATATCGCATTACTTCACGTGCTGGCATTGGGGCATATTTCCTAGAGGACTTGGATAATCATGTAATACCACGCCCCTGGAATGTAAACAACCTCAAAAGGTACTATTATTAATCGAATCATCTCTTTGTTCATTATGATAACTTGTCCCTCCTTATGGGTTCTTTAAGTGTTTAAACTTAAACCCAATCATGCCTGTAGTCCTCGGACCAGATGATTTTGGGTTAGTTAACACTCCTTATGGGTTCTCTAAGTGTTAAACTTAAACCCAATCATGCCTATAGTCCTCGGACCAGATGATTTTGGATTAGTTAGCACTCCCTATTGGTTCCCTAAATATTTATGCTTAAACCCAATCGTGTTTGTGATCCTCGGACTAGGTGATTTTTAGTTAGTTAATACTTTTGTGCTGTTATCAATACGGAGAGTTATTTTTAGAATAAATCTTGCCTGACATTATTAACTGCGTTTAATGTCAACTTTAAACCTGTGCTAATATTTCTAGTATACATGCAAAAGGATTTGTCCAACTCTTATAATACTTGTTACGGTCATCCCTTAACAATAACCTTTATGTATTGTCTTCTTCGGAACCAATTTTAATTGTATATATTGTCAGCAAGACAGAGTGATTATGTTTGCCTACATTGCTATAATTACAAAGCAAAGTTACTTATAACAAAAGAAAACCATAAGGCATGCCATAAATACACTTAAGGTAAAGTAGAAACTACTTCATTAATTGAAATTGAATAATTTACAATCCTTTGTATAAAGGGGGAACAAAAAAAAAAAAAAAAAAACAACAACAATAACAACAAAACAACAACTAAAACCTAAGTTTTTGCTGGGGCTTGGTCTTTGGGCTCTGAGGATGTTTTCTTTTCTTCCAAGAACTCGTCTTTCTCCTTAGGTGGCTCAATAGGGAGGCCCTGATCACCTGGCTGGTTGGAATCCTTGGTAGGCTCAAGGACGACTGGGGGAGCTTGGTCAACCAAAGGCTGCTCCGAGACCTCTAGGAGTTGTGTTGAAGAAGGGGTATCAGCTTTTGGAAGCTGTCGGATGTCTGGGTCATAAAAGATATTCTCAGGCAGCCTCAGCTCCGAGTCAGCAGGCACTCCAGCAGCATCCAGTGCCTTGCCTCAGGTCATGTCGCAGTAGTCCCGGGCAATTGAAGCGAATTTCTTAGTAAGACCCTTCTCCGTCGTTTCCACTCCCAGTTGGTAGGACGCTTTCTTTTCGGCCTCGGTCACCTTCTTGGCCAACTGAGTGTCCCTCCTAGCATCCTTGGCAGCCTCCTTGGCGTTCAAGAGTTCGGCACAAAGTTCCTTCACAAGCTCCTTCTCAGTTGCCAGATTTTTCTGAGTTTCATTTAGCAGTTTGCGTTGGGCTTCGGCCTGGGTCTCAGCATTTCTAAGACCAGCGTGAAAGCTATCCCTTTCCTGGGTCACTCCCTTTAGCTGGTCCGAGATCTGAGAGACCTCATCCTTTACGCTGCCTAATGCCTTTTCCGTCTCGGACCTGGCCTGGGCCTCCGCTTGGGCTTCCACGTAGGTCTTTCGATTCCATTCTTCGGCCACGAAGACTTGCTGTGTAATCTAAACAAATAAGGTAATAGTATTAGCATAAAAATATAGGAAATTAATACTCTAACCGAGGAGCCGAATGAGCATACTTACCATGGCTAGGTCCTTCTTCAGGGACATGAAGAGATCATACTGGCTGAAGCGCCTGTATGACTCCATATCTCGAGGGAGGAGCAATGGCTACTCCAGCGTTTCAGCTATGAGCCCAGCTCTACCCCCGTCGTAATTCCTAACAGAGGTCTCCCAGGAAAAATACCATCAAGTTCCAGCCTGGGAGACCACGTGCGTTGCCTTCGGCGCACGTCGGCCACTGAGGGCTCTTCCCTGCTCTCCACAGAAGAGGCCCTCTTGCTGCGGTGGTCCTTTCCCACCTTCTGCTACTTGGCCTTTGGTGGTACCACCACCTCCCGCTCCTCGGGCTCGATAGACCTCTTTTTCTTCAGATCTGATATCAATTTCAGGGCTGTATCAGAGACCTGGGGTGGGGGTGGAGGTGGAGGTAGGTTCACCGCTGGCCGAGAGGTCCTCGTCCCCTTAGACTCAGCTTTATTACCCCTTTTCTTCAGAAGGAGTTTCAAGTCAGACATTTCTTCTTCTTCTTCTGAAGAGTCCTCAGGGACTGTAGTCAGCACCAGGGGTGGGCGGATGCAGGATTGCCTGTCAGTTTTCTCCTCGGAATCTGAAGAGTGTATTATCTAAACCCCCCCTAAAGTGTCCCTTTCAAATCTAAATTTGTCAATCTGCTCCTCTAATGAAGTGGATGAAGAGCTGACCCTTTCGCCTGCCGCTGCCGGTTCGAGAGGGACTTGTTGAACTGGTTGGATTAGCAAAGGAACGCCTTGGGGGTTGGGGTGTGGAACAGGTGCTAGGTTGTATGGGGCTAAAAAGTGTTTTCGAGCAACGTCTATTCGCCGTAGCCGGTGATCACCTTGTGTGATGGCATTGCCAGCTAGCTGGATGTCTGCTTTCTTGGACGTGTAGCCGAGTATGAGTGGGATGGACCGCAGCTGTCCGTCCTCGCTTATGAATATCTCCGAGTGTAGTAAGTAATTGAGGGCGGGGGCGTTGATAAGGCTGAGCCAATGAGCAGTATGTGCCTTATCTATAAAACAAACAAACAGATCGGGTCAGAAAATTGAAATAGGATGACATAAAAAAGAACAGACTATGGAGAATGAAGGCCCTAAGACTATTGTTAGAGATCCTAAGTCTAAGAAGTCACACCTGGCTCGGTCGGACAGTGTAGACCGTCATGCCATGCGCCCGAGATGATTAAATAGTCGTCTTTCATCCCTTTATTCGATTTGGGAAGGCAGGAGAATAGTCTAACGACATCAGATCGGGATTCAAGGTAGTATCCCGCCCCTTTTTGGCTATGATATTCATACATGTATGCTAAGTCATGCTAGGTCAGCCCTAGTCCTAACTATTCGTTCAAGGCATCAATGGCCCCTAATATCCTAAAGGTGTTGGGCGCGCACTGCTCAGTAGAGAGCCTGTGGTTGCAAAGGTAATTTAGAGTAATGGAGCCCATTGGGAGGGTCATTCCCCCTTCAATGAAGGCTATCATTGAGATTATGACCTCTCCCTCTTTTCGGGCTGTTAATATCTTCTCTGGAGGGCAATATCTCAGATTTACCCCCTGCGGGATACCATGATTTCGCTTAAATTCCTCTATCAACGCTGGACTATCGACGAGATGTTCGAATTTGCCCATTTTTTAAGAGAATGACTGAAGCAGTGGATAGGAGAAGGGTTTTGGGGGAAGAAAACGTTAGCTGAGAAGAAAGTAAAGAATTAGGATGTGTCGAAACTTACACAAACAAGATTGGAGTAAGATCCCTAAACTCGAGATGGACTCTTTGTAGATCCTGGAAGCAAAGAATGCAAAAATCCGAAGAGGCTTAAAAGGTTTTGGAGGGAAGAACTCTCTGGGTGCTCTGAGAATGCTCTGGGTACTTTGAGAATGCGTAAAGTAAAGAAAAGTAACCTCCTCCAGAGGTTTATATACGGAGACAGGTGAAACGGTGTCATTCATTCCGTCCAAATCTCGAAGAAGAACCCTGCCTGTTGGATTAACAACCCACCGTTGGATGCAAAGGATAAAACGCCGTCTGGAGTAATTAGTACAGCGTTTTGGGAATACGGAACTGATAGCAGCAATAATGAGGAACTGACAGCGGCAATAATGAAGTGCTTGGCTCTATGTCCGCACGCGTGTAAACGGGGGTATTTATGACTTCCCCTTTTTAAATTTCTTTATTTTTATCTCTTTTTCCTGGCATGGCAGATCAAAATCTTACTTTTTCTCCTCGGATGCGAGGGAAAAATTAAAATTTTGAGAGGCTATTGTGGGGGGAAAAGGGGCCAATCCAACATAATGGGTCAAGAGCTCATATGAGAGCTATTTTGAGTCCGAGAAGAAGGAGATGGTAAGGGTAAGACCCATCTGGAAGTGGGACCCTCAGAAGGAAGAATGATTACAATTCGAAGAGGTCGTCTTTTGCTCGAAGAGGTTATAGTCCTCTGACGAGAATAGTATAGATCAATTGGACGTATAAGAAGTCAAAATGATCTTCCGAGGACTCCTCCTAATCAAGATAAGCTCTGAGTACACTGAGAGACGATAAGGATGAAGAAATATCTAAGGAGAAAGCTGCTACCACCGTATTTAATGTTCTGTAGCAACTTTTCTGGCCGCATTTATGTGAAGAAGACCCCTGAACAGTGTATCCTCACCTACCGCCACTCACACAGAGCTGAAGAAGATGCTTGACGTGACACATAATCAAGTAGGTTCACGGATGAAGTACAAGTGGACGATGGAGATGAAGAGAAGGGAGGTAATATAAAGGAAAGAAGCCCCTAACGCAAAAGGGGGGGAAAAAAAGGGAAAAGAATAAGAAAGAAAGAGAGAACTTGACTGTAATCCTAGGACTTTTGTTCATCAGATAAACAATAATATAGCTCTTCGGATTTTCAGGCTTTACGTGTAAATTCATGTTGGCTCGTGTTTGAAAGTTGTGATTCGTTGTTACCAATCCAATATTTAACCTAGCTCTTTCACCCATACTCTACAAATTTATTGTTTTGGGCTTGGGCCACAAATCCTAACCCTACAATAAGATTTAACAATTATTCAACATAATATTTAACAATAATTTAAAATAAATTTAAATTTTATTCAAACTAAAAGTCTATTAGCAAAAATTTCTAAACTTAAATACTACACAACCCATGTTTTTGTTTTTTGTTTTTTGATTTTTTTTTTCCCCTCAAGTATAATAAAAGTTGGGCTAAGGGATAAGACTTAACAATAATTTAAAAAAAATTTAACTTTATTCAAACTAAAAGTCTATTATCAAAAATATTTCTAAACTTAAATCCAACATAACCCCTCCTCAAATTGCATGATTTTATAATAATATAAAACAATTTTAAATTCTATTCAAACTAAGGTTTATTATAAAAAAAAAAAAAAAAAATCTAAACTTAAATCCCACACAACCCACACATTTTTTTTCCTCAATTTGCATCTTATTAAATTAATATTTTATTAGTATATTAAACTATGAAGCTCTTGACTAAATAAGATTTGACAATAATTTAATCTAAATAAAGTTTTATCATCTAGGTTTTAAAAATTTATATTCTACTCCAACTAAAAGTCTATTATCAAAATTTTCACCTTAGACATCAAAGTCGAACCTAGAGTTATTGCCCTCCTTTCCAAGGAGTTGAATTTTCCTCAAGTCTTAAGCATGTTGTCTGGATAATCATTCAATATGGTTCTGTTTGACTTTTGTAGGGGCTGAAAAGCAACATATTTGTTTGTCATGTCGTAGACATTTTCTCTAACATTGACATGGAACAACGAAGCAATCAATTAGAATAGACCTATAACAAATGCCCTATTTTTCAAGGCATAAAAATATTTGGGACCTAGACACCTATTAGGTAGTAACAACTTATTGATAATCTATATTTCCATTACATTGTACATTTGGATTGCGAAGAACAAGTAACAAATATGTTTTGTGTTGAAGCTTAAATGACCATTTTAGTGACATGGTCGCTTTTAATACTACATACGACATCATTAAAGATTTTTGGCCCTTAGATGTGTTCCTTAGTATTAAATGTTAATCACCTTCAAGAAATAATTATTTTTGGGTTACTTCTATGTATGATGATATTGCAGAATTATTAAAGCGTATTTTTGGAAAGCTTTAAAAATGCACATAAGAATAAAAAACCCAAATCTGTTTCCATTGAACGGGATATTGCAATGACAAAAATGATGCTAAAATGATGCAAAATGACACCATGCACTTGGGGAATTTGGTGAAGGATTTCTTCATTTTTTCAGAAAAATTGTAAATCTTAAGTGAGTTTTGATTGGATTCTTAAATCTTAAGTGGTAGGTTCAAACCTATCTGATTTTGACTTTTGCCGTGATATGAAGGAGAATAGGATTTTTTGGAGTAAAAGAAAAAAGAACTAGAACAATGAGAATAAGATTCAGGTATATGACTTCTCTCTACGTTTTTATAAAAAATTTAAATAATTACTTCCTTATTTATCCTACTAATTTAGAAACTTATAAACTTTGGTTTGGAGTAGTATTTTTAGCAAGCAATTAGAGTGAGGGTTGTATATAATAGAAGTGCATAAGGATTAAAATGATGTTAATAATTTTCCCTAGCTATGAGGTGGAAAAAATTTAAGGAAATTAACCAATTGCTGATTCTTGTTTAATTTCAAAGCAATAAACTTATGGTCAATCCCATTGTGCTCAAATTCCAGATCAGTCAAAAGATATGCTAATAAAAAATTACAATTTTTAAAAGCTAAAGTCATAATAGAATTAGAAGTACTTTGGCAGATGCTAATGACATACTTGATACCACTTGGACATAGTTTACTTAAAAAAAAAAAAAAAAACTGGTAATCTTTCTAGATGTTCTAGATCTGTTGGTGCGAATTTCAAACTAGGATGATAAAAAAAAAAAATTAAAAAAAAAAAAAAAATCAGACTAGATTGATGACAGCAAGCATTAATATGACTTAAAGTTCACTATGAGGTTTGATATTTCATTTGCTTTGTTGTGTAGTTGTGCCCTTCGTTTTGTAATGACTTCTCAAGATTCAAATGTTTTGAAGTGTTTTTATTGCCTGGATTTTTCTGCTAATGTTGGCTGCAGCTTATTCTCAATTTTTTTCCCCAATTGTGATTTTTTTTCCCCAGCTGTGATGCAGAATTGCAGATAGTTGGTTTTGAATACTTAAAAGAAAACTTCCCTACCAGCTTGATTGAATTCTTGGAGTATTTGGATAGAGTTGGAGAACAATTTGTCATCCTATGCCAATATGGAAATGAAGCCTAAAAATCCTGTATTTTAGAGGAACAACTGAACCATCAAAACCCTTAGAAACTTTCATTTGAATGTATTGTGAATTAGAAACTTTTAGAAAGAATTGTGATAGGTTTTGCTTAAACGTATTTCCAATCATATGATCCTCTTTTTGTATACCAAACTGTGACAAGTTTTATTTCAAATGTATTTCCAATCCTATGATCCTTTATTTGTACAATATATCATGACAGGTCTTATTTCAAATGAATGTATTTTGAACTAGAGACTTTTAAATAGAATTACGACAAGTTTTATTTTCTACTATTTTCCCAAACCTATGTTATAAGTTTTATTTCAAACTAGTCGCAGACTCGTGCGTTGCGTGTAATAATTTTTAGGTAAAATAATATTTTAGTCCCTAGGCTTTGCAAAGAATTAAAAAAAAAAAAAGTTTTATCATATTTTTTATAGTGTTGTTCATAACGTTTCTTACCATTATCATATATTTATTGGTTGATGAATTGCATAACATAGATATTAAATAAGAGGTTGAATTGTTCATTAGATTTTTTAAGGCATGGTGTGTGTATATATATATATATATAGAGAGAGAGAGAGAGAGAGAGAGAGAGAGAGAGAGAGAGAGAGAGAGAGAGAGAGAGAGAATTAAATGAAATGTCAAAAAATGAGATTATAATTTTTTCCAATTTTATTTCTAATATAATTTCTAAATTAGTAAAGAACATCTCATTTTTAGTTATGATGGGAAATATAATTTTCCTAGCTAGAGTTTGATTAGTTTTAAGTTTAAATTTTGTATTATTATATTTAATTGTTGATTTTTTTATTTAATTAAGTGAATGTAATGGTTGATTTTATTGCACTATAATGCTTTCAATGTCATTTGTATAGTCATTTCTATTTTATTTCTTACTCCTCTTGGCCACCTTTTTATTTTCCAAATAATGGTTACTATTGATGTTTGATTTCATTTCATTTTTTCTTCCATTATTTATTCTTCATTGCTTTGTATGTTCCCTTGCTAGCTGTAGTTTTTATGGTTATCAATAAGAAATAGATATTATGGATGACTTAAATAGTTATAGATGTAGTTATATTAATGGTATATCAAAGGAAATATGAAAGGAATTTCTCTAATTTGGTCTCAATCAATTGAGATATCTATAATATCTTAACGGAAGTAATAATGAGCATCAAATTTTTTTAATGTTTGAAGTGGTTAGGTTAGTGGTATGTCAAAGTTAAAAAAAAAAAAAAAAAAAAAAAATTCCCAAGAAATGTAAAAGGCCTTTTTTTTGAAAAAAGAAATGGAAACTTTTTGAATTGTAGAAATATGATTGTTTTAATTACTGTGTTTATAGACTTCATTATTAAGTTATAATCATCTAAATTATAGTAGACCACACAAGATAAATATGTATAGATGATTTTTTATTTATTCATTGTTTACTTATAAATATCTAAATCAAAATTTTTTTTTATTAAAAAAATATAAATTAAAATAGATGAATATTTAGAGGTAAAATTATATGAAAAGTTAAAACTATCCAAGATAAACATTTAACCATTGGTAGATATGTGTTTTTTGAAGACTAAAAGTTTGCTTGATTGCTTTACCTGGAACTATATAACTATGCAAATATTGTTGCGAATGGTTCCATCATTTGTAAATTATCAAGTTTGGTGGCCTTACATGAACTCATGTTTTGTGACAACCTTTTTTTTTTTTTTTTTTTTCTTAAAATGATTAAGTTTGCTTGATTTAAATTTGTGGCAAAAAAAATTAATATATCTATGATATAGGTTTTTATCTAGATGATATTTAGTAGTCCATATTTTTTTAGTCTTGATTCAAAAAGTCCATTCTATATAAGATTACAAATTGCTCAATCTATAGGCCTAGACACATTCAAAATGTGCTATCTAAATTATAAATTATATGACCCTTTATCACTCAAATATTTTGATTCTCCTAATGTATGGTAAAGGAAGGCAGGTATGTCTCTAGCCATTTTCTTGATTTGTGCTACATAAGTATGGAGGATGTGACTGAATTTTAATGTTGAATAAAATAATATAAGAAAAAAAAAGAGTAAAAATAAAATATATAATAATAAACATCAAATTATCAAAGTCATTTTATGTAATGTAATAACATTATATTATTAAATACTATATGTATAATGCAATAGGATAATATTTAATAATCATAGAGAATAAAAAAGATAACAACTTAAAACACAAAACTAAATTGCATCAACTCAAAGTATAATTCTAATTAACACAAAAATTCATCAACCTAAGTATGGATGCAATAAAAAAAAAAAAATATATATATATATATATATATATATATATATAGAGAGAGAGAGAGAGAGAGAGAGAGAGAGAGAGAGAGAGAGAGAGAGAGAGAGAGAGAGAGAAGTAACCTTTTTGTGTGAGAAAACAATGCATAGAATGAAAAAGAAAATATCAAATTTATAGTAATATGTTAAGAATAAGAAGAGTCAAAATGAAGGAAAATAAAAGGGCAGAGAATGAATGATATTAAGGCAGGAAGTAGTGGAGAGGTGAAGAGGTAAAAGGGAGGGAGAGTTTTGAAAAATTAATAAAAAAAAATAATGGTTAAAAGATATTTCAATTTTTAAATAATGGAGTTTTTAAGGCACCTTATTTAATGAGAAAATGTTTTAAAAAATATATAGGAAAAATTAGAAACAAAATAGGATAATGACGTGGCGGCCGAGGTGGCTCAATCGGAGTAAAGTAACAATAAATGCTACGTTTTAGTTTTTAGATAAATATAGATTAAATAATGGAATTAAAAACTTTTCAATTATTGTATTGAGTATTTACCAATTTCATGATCCATATTGAATTGTATCAGGTTTTATATTACATGGAAGAAATGATTAAAAGTTTTTGAGATGTGTTGATAAAATTTTCAAGTTTTATTAACCCTCTTTTAAACTAGCCAATTCCTTCAACAAATTAACATAGAGAAATAATTAGCGGAAGTCTATCTTAGTGACATCATTCAATAGAGAAATAATTGCCGCTAGAAAAATCTCTAAATGATTAGATTGTGATGACAGATGTATATGTATTGTAGGGATAAAGGGCCCAAAAATCATATATTGGGCCATGGTCCTTATCTGAGGATGGGGGAATGTCCGAGAGGGTACAGATAATTATGAGGGGTTCCCATTTTTAAAGTCTCATAAGTAATTAATGAAGGGGGGGTGATCTAAGGAGGAATTCCTACTCGAATATGATGAGTGCAGTTTAAATTTGTGTTCCAACGATCAAAGTGACCTTCCAAGATGATTTAGTGATAAGACCGTGCATCGTGCACGTATAAGGATGATGGGAACTCAGAAATATTTAATGAAAAGCTGCTACCACCGCATTAAATGCACTACAACTACTTTTCTAACCGCATTTATGTAGAAAATATCCCTGAATTGTGTTTCCTTAGCTACCGTGACTCACAGAGAGTCAGTAGGGGTGTCTGATGGGATGGGCACTCGAGTAGTGGCTTGGACGATTGACAAGTGGAGGGCCAAGATTTTCGGGAAGGAAATATATAATGTAAGAGACCCCAGAAGGAAGGGGGATTAGAAAAAAAGAGGAAAAGAACACTATAGCAATCACAGTTGCATTGGTAATTAGTTCTATCAATTTATACTAAGATTTGTCTCCTCTGACAGAGAATTTATTCAGTCTTATGAGCTTTGCTCTTACTTGATCACCTTTTGCATCCATACTAGTCGTTGTTAAATTCATTAGGGCCTAGTTTCATTTGACCCATTCTCTACAAATTCATTGTACTAGGTTTACATGGCTAAGATCCAGACCTCTTGGATTTGGGCTACAAATCGAGTCCCTACAGGTATTATTTATAAAACTTCTGTAATAAGTCAGGTATTATTTACACAACTTCTATAATAAGTCAATTACCACTTGCAACATGCCATTTGCATGATTTACAAAAAGTTCAAGTATATAATTCCCTCATTTGAGGTTTTATCCCCTCTATATCCATTTAAATAGAAAACCAAATCTAGTGACTTTTGCTGATTTAGTTCTCCAAAATACAAGATTTTTAGGCTTCATTTCCATGTTGGTGTTGGATGACAGAGTGTTCACTAACTCTAGCCACATACTCCAAGATATCAATCAAGATAGTAGGGTAGTTTTCCTTTAAATATTCAAAATCACATGTCTGCATCATAGTTGGGAAAAAAGAAAAATAGAATAAGTTGCTACTAACATTAGCAAAAAAAAAATTCAGACAATAAAAACACTTAGGAACCCACTTGAATCTTGAGAAGTCATTTAAAAAAAAAAAAAAAAAAAAAAAGGAACGAGAAGTCATATACATCTTGAGAACACTTGTTCTAACCATAGAATTTTGAGTTCTATAAATTTCCTCATTTGCATTATGTAGAAGAGTACATCATATATTTATCTAACATAAAACATTGAGTTCTATAAATTGTTATTAATCCATATTTCAAATCTCTTGTTAAATAAATTAAAGACACAACCATTAAGTCTGCCAACACATATTTGGCAGCTAATATAAATGCAACAAAACTCAAAACAATAGAAGAGACATCTTCTTGTGTAGTGTCCTACACAGCCTTATTAAGTGCATCCCTTTTCAGAGGATCCAAATGTCCCTTATACTAAAAGAGTTGGCAAATGTCCATTGAATGTCTTTGCATTTCTCTCATGAACTTCACCCTAGATTTTCCCACTGCATATTTAATCAACCTCAAAGTCTGCATAAAATTAAAGAATAATTGGTATTATTGTTTTTTATATATATATATATATATATATATTATATTTTCAAGTGACAATCTGTCAAACACATACATCTAAATCCACATATCAACCTAACTTTTAGAATCTAAGCCAAAAAATTATGTCAAAAGCTAAGTGTCCTATATTAGATTATTAGAGCTATTTATGTCAAATCAATTTCCATTCTCCCACAAACTTCAACCAAATATATAGCATTCTGCATGCAAACTTCAACCAAATCACAAAGAAATAACTAGAATGATAAGACAAACCAAAATTTGCAACTCCTTTCATTTAGTTATTTCTTATCTGTTCATTTAAATTCAACTATTTCAAAGCAACACCTTGAAGAACTTACTTTTTCCATTGCTCAAAAGCAGAATGGAAGGCCTTTCGATTCTACATTGGATAGTGACTTCCCTTGAATGTGATGTTTGCTTCAAAAGTAAGTGTTAAGGGATGTGAGCACTTAACAGTACTTCAACAATCATCAATTTGCATATTTTAAAAAGTATCATGCAGCATAAACTTATCATGATACATAATGTTCATAAATCATTGTTAAGAAAATTCTAGTGGACCTATGTTCATAAGAAACTTACCATGATACATACTGTTCTTTTAGGACACCAATCATGGGTAGGGTGCCATGCAAGCAAATCCTTCTGCCAAGGAATTCATTACATTCTAAGAAGCAAAAATGTTATATCCCTCATAACTAAAAAGCATTGCTATAGCTGTATACTACATTATGTTTTTGAATCAATAAGTGAGCAAAGAATGAAAAACCATGTAAAGTATTTGTCATGGTAAGATCATGAAAACACATACTTACAAAGATGCCCTTAAATCAATGTCCTAGCTATGAAGCTCAATTTTTCTTAACAGTGACTTATGAAGAAATACGAAGCATAAAGGCATATACTTATCTTCTTAAACATTTTACTTATTGGTGAAGTATTTTTAATTTTACCCATAAACAAAAATAAATCATCAAACAAACTTTTGTCCAAAATGAATTATATAGATAACAAATACTTGCAGGGCTCTGACTATATTGTTTGAGAGCTTCTCAAAACTATCAAAGGAAATAGAAACTCAACCACAAAATTTGGATTCTTCTCATTTTGCAGCAGTTTCTGAAGTTGTTCATCTGTAGCTACCACAGGTAGGTAGGCAGATTGTTGTAACATGTAGGCTTTGTCTATTTCCACTACCTTTCTTCTACCAAAATTCCAGACTTGTCTAGTAAATTCATTTACTCGGTTGCCTTGTTTTCAATTGATTTAATGGTGGTTAGGATGTTGATTAGTGTTCCACTTGGTTCCTTAAGTTCCATATAGGCTCTAAAGTAAAAGAGCAGAGAATTAATCTTATAATATACTTTGGGATTGAGTATTGACCAGTAGTGTGGTTTTGTGCTCATAGTGAAAGTCCCCATACGTAGAATCCTACTGACACCCAACATCAAACACCTTAAAGCCACTATTATAGAGACTCTTTTTATCATTTTGTCGAATAAAGAGTAATCTCTAGTAATTGAATGACAAAATCTGATATTTCGAAAACCCAAATTTTGAACTCAATGGATTAAATTTGAAATTTTCACTTTAAAATGCCACAATTAAAAGCACAATCACCATTCAAATTCAATAGCCAAATGGGTAATTTGAATCAAAACCCAATAGTTGTAAATTGTAGAAATCAAAAGGACAAAAATATGATTAGAGCACCTTAACTATGTGAAATGGGGGGCTGGAGCTTGATGCATCGGTGACTTAGGTTGAGGTCTTGTGATGGCTATGGCAAGTGAAAGTAAGGTAGCTACACGTCCAAAAAACTAACCCAAACCCATCAATATTTTGAAATCCAAATTGGGTAAAAGAATAAATCACAATAAAAAAACCTTGAGATCGCAACACCATGATCATGGCAACTCCGGCATATTTTCTAGGTTCTAGTACCGATCTAGCAGAGGTGTGGAGGTTCAGTTCTAAGAGCATTAGCATTGGTGGGGGGGGGGGGGGTAAACACCCCTTAACTGCTATTTTAGCAACTAATTATAGAAAAAAGACCCACAGTGGGGATGTAATTTTTTTTACATCCTATAAACAGTTAGTTCTCATAAATAGAACCAACTTTTCATAGGATGTTAAAAAATAAAAAAATAAAAATTATTCCTAAACATCTACTACTTCTCTCTCTTCATAATGCCTCTCATCACTCACACACTCTCTCTTCCTCTCATGACTTTCAGACTCTCTTCCTCTCTTTCTTTTCTATTCTCCTTTTTCCTCTCACGGTGACTGCCTCTCTCACTCAAGATTTTGGTTGGTTGTTTGGGGTGGCTTTAGATTGGTTTGGGTGGGTGGGTAGGCTTCGAATTAGGGGTTGTCGGTGGTCATGGTGGGCATGGCGGCCGTGTGGTGGTGGTGGCCATGGTGGATTGTGGTGGTCGTGGGATCATGTTGAGTCTAGTGGCTGTGGGACTGTGGTGAGTCTTGGTGGGCATGGGGCTGTGGGATGTGAGTTGTGTGGGTTTGGGTTTTGGTAGGTCATTAGATGGTGGAGTTCGGTCTGTTTGGTGGTAGATTGCAGTGGTGGGTTTGGCGATGGTGGTTGCTATGTTTTTTGTGGTTGATGGTTGTGGGTTATGGTTCTGATTTGATTTTTATTTTGTTTTTTTATTTGGGTTTGTGGGTATGGATTTGGCAGTGGTTGTGATGGTGGTGTTGTTGGATTTTAGGTGGTGGTGGCGGCTGCTGTGCTATGGGTGAGGGTGATGGTTGCTGTGCTGTGGTAGCTTGGTTATTGTTATTATTATTATTATTATTTTGCTATAAGATTGATTTTTGGACTGGTTGTGATTGTGATTATGGTGGCAGTGGAGGTTGGTTTTGGTTGTGGTGGAGGGTGGGTATGGTGGTTGGCTATATTTATGGTTGGGGTGTGGTGTTTGTAGTGGTGGGTGAAGAAAAAGGGACCATAGGAAATAAAGAGAGAGGGTTACTTTTTATTTTATTTTATTAAGTAGTTTATATTATTTTATTAGGTTGTATGTAAAAATAAAAATTGGGATGTATGAAGAGCTGTAAAATAAGTTGGTAAAATAGATAAATTAGTGTTTGAGGATGCAAAATAGACACTTTTTTGCATTCTCGAATGCAAGTGCTCTAAGAAGCAGCGGACAAAGTTTATTATGCAATATATATATATATATATATACACGAATTTGGGGATTTATCTGAGTAGTTCTTGTATGTGTTGTTGTGTATTTGGTATTTGTTAAGAGGATGACATGGTGCCTCCTGATTGGATGGCGTAAAAACTCATTTTTTTCGCCAAGACCGAACAAAGTTGGATATAACATGGACAAATAATGCTATGTTTCAAACAATTATTTATACATTAGTATTATGCCCGTGCGATGCATGACTTAATAATAGAATAACATATAAATTAATTTTTTTTTGATAATATAATCAAATCTAATACCAAATAAAATAGTAAAAATATTTTTAAAAATTAAGTAACATGGAAAATGTATATTATGTAATTTTTTTTTTTTTTTTGCAAAAAAAAAATTATTATAAAATATTTTAAAAAATTATGGCTAGTTTTAAATTCTAAAAGATCTTAGTAGTAAAATTGTAATATAAGCTATACACAAATAGGTAAAACACTCTTTGAACTACTTCTCAAGCACCAAATAATATTCTTACTGATATAGATATGGTGAGGTAAGGATTTGGCTAAAGATCATCTCAAGGGTATGTCAATAGAGAGGGTGAGAGTAAAGGAATTTGGAGAATCAAAGGTATAAGATTGTGGATGAATCAATCTTGTTGTTCTTTAGGGTTTATCTCTCTAAAATTCTCTCTAGAAACTCTCTACATTTTGTGGGTATGAGGGTATTTATAGTAGGGTAAGTGAAGGAATGTGAAAAGCCATTTTTTTGCAAAATAAGGGGCTTTGGCGAGTCACTCGTGACTGGGACAGGTAGCGAGTTCTAGTCGCCAAATAATAGAATGGCCAAACTGTACTTTTTGTCCTGTAGTGATCCTACTGTATTGACCCTTCAACTTTTTGCATGCTTCACACGTGTGCTTGGATTTTGGCAAGTCACCACTCGCGAGTTAGTTGCGAGTTCCAGACGCGAGAATGCTCTTCATGCATACTCTTGATCAATTCTTCACACTCTCTCACACACAACCATTACATTATTTCTACCTAAATACAAGGTTTCTTATTATTGAATTATAAACAAATTTAGCACGGAATAAAACTAACACATAGTTGAATCAATTCAACTTTACAAGCTTGGAGGACAAAAATAAATTGTGGTGGAATATCCTCCCTTCACATAATAAAGTCTGGGATATGCACAACATACCTGGCAAGACTGTGAGTAATCTTATTACCTTCTCTCTTAACATGTGGGTAACGTAATTGATTAAAAAAATGAGAGCAGCATTGCACATCTTCAATAATTAAGCAACGCATTGTAAGACAGAACCTCCGTGTCATTGATCAACCTTGACATTAAAACCTGCGAGTCTCCCTCAAGAACAGCTTCTCTAGTGCCAATCACTGATGCAAATTGAAGGGCTTTGGAGGCAGCTAAGGTTTCGATATCTTCTGGAGAGCAAGCTCGTGGGATTTGTTGCGATAGAGAAGCAAGAACCAAAAGCCATTTCTGTCACGAACAATCACTCCTATACTTAACTTGTTCACCTCAGAAAAAATCTGCAAGTGGGGGTCAGCAATGGGTTCAAGGCAATGGGGGATGAGGTGGATGGATGGCCAAAAATTCTTCCAAGCGTCCCTTACTCTCTGAGGTCGCTGATGCAGATTACAACTGGGCTAGTGTAGAAGAGTTAGATTTCTTTGAGTCCAGATTGTCCATGCCGTGACTGCAAACAGCTCAGGGTGTTGGTGCTCCTTCGTAATCCATGAGAGTAACTCCGTGAAATCCAGGAATTGAATGGACATACGGCAAGCCTAAAGCTGAATATCTGACCACACAATATCAAGAGTAGGACACAAGCCACAGAGCATGGAGGGGATGTTCTTATTTGGTACATGTAGTGACCAGATTCCCTTCCAAATAAAAAAAGATGACCCAACTTAGACATATCCCGCTCATCAAATGAAGAGCTTCGAATGACTGACAACGATTTTCCCCTTAATAATAACACCAAAATAATAAATAAATACCTTACCATTTCCGCCTTTCTACCATTTCATTGGTGTGCTAGTAACTAGTTAGTACCAAACTAGCACAAATATAAAAGGGAAATACTTAGGTGCCATAGAAACATTTTTATTGAAAATTTATTAAATACAGCTGTAGGCTTTATTTATAAATAATACTCCAATCATAGTCAGTCTCGGAAACCACCATTCAAAGCCTTGGAGATAAGTGGGCCTTGAGTGGATTCTTCATCACCACAGGGAGCACTAGCTTCTCCGACAAATCAACCTCATCACCCTCCACAGCTTTCCACTCAAAATTCCAAACAAAATTGGCCACAAAATACTCCAAATGCAGTATTGCCAACCCAGAAGCAGGACACATCCTCCTCCCCGCACCAAATGGCATCATCTTAATCTCTCTCTTCCAGTTATATCAAACACACCTCCTCCTCCGCCATTCAAGAATCTCTCAGGTTTGAACGCCATGGGATCCTCCCAAACCTTCGGGTCCCGCCCCATTTCTGCCACCATGAAATTCAAAGTACCTTTCTTTGGTACTAAATAGCCATCCAAAACCACATCCTCAGTCACTGCATGTGGTATCACAAAATGGGCAGGTGGGTGTCTCCTTAAACCCTCCAAGACTACTGCTTTCCAATAAGGCATCTTGTTCAAATCTTCCTCCTTTACTTCTTTCTCTCCATCACCAACAACCCCTTTCATCTCCATTAAAAGCCTCTCTTGGATTTGTGGGTATTTCACCATATTCGCCATAATCCACTCTAATGCTGTTGACGTAGTATCCATACCCGCGAGGAGAAACTCTTGACAAACTAACCATTTCCTCCTCGAAAAGCTTCCTCTTCTGCTCTGGTAGCTCAAAATCCAACAATGTATCCACATACGACACAACAAACTCATCTTCATTTTCTTTGACTTCTTTCATTTAACTTTGTCTTTCTTGCTTCACTTTCCTCCTTGCTTTAATCAAAGGAATCAACACATCATCTACGTTTCTCCGAAGTTGAAACAACTCTTCCCGACGCTTACAAAATAAAATCCTTACAATACTGGGGAAAAAATGAGTATATTAAACCGACTAGAGCTCAAAAGCGAGAGACGCTGAACCTCTTCGATTTTCTTAATCTGAGTTTCACCGAGTTTGTCTCCAAAACACATAAGAACCAACAAACAAAACATGGAGTATTCGAAATGGTCTTTAACAACTGATTCAGTGTTGGAACGAAGGTAATTGAGGAGAATATCCAAGACCCACTTGCGTGCGTGAGAGTAAGATTTCATGCGCGAAGGGTGGAGAATCTCTGAAGTGAGATTACGACGAAATAGTCGCCATGTGGGACCATAAGAGGAAGTGTTGATGCTGTTCCTGTTACTAGGTATGATCAAATCTGTAGGTAGAGTAGCTGGTCGGTCAGCGAAAACAGCACCGTTTTGAATAAGAGCTTTGTGTGCGAGAGCGTGGTTGGCAACGAAGATATCTGGGCCGAAGCCTATGTAAGTGGTGATGATGTGTCCGTACTTTTCGTGAAGCTTGCGGAGGGTGAGTTCCAATTCTAAGGGTTTGCGGAGCAATAGGAAGTTGCTGAGTATTGGGATGTGTAAGGGTCCAGGAGGTAGCATATTGGGATTTTTAGAGACATTGTTGGAGAGGGATTTGAGGAGGGTTGAGATACAAAGAGAGACGACGATGATGAACCAGACTTCCATGTTTCGATTGAATAGGAGCTAAAAGCCTAAAAAGGGGTCGACAACCTTAGTCCTTACATTTGTATAAGTGGAAGATGACAAAAGAGTAGCAAGAAAACCTTATATTTGACTTTGCTACAAGAAAAATATCAATTTTGTTACACAAAGTTTACCGGCTGCTTCCATCGAGATTGACTAGAACTTTCACAAGATCAAACTTAAGGGGCTGAGTTAAAAATTTCCAAATAGTTTGAAGTGAAGTTTTATAAACATTTCCACTTGTATTGCATGTAAAATTTGAAAATTTAACCGTTAGATGGTATATTCTTCATATTTGCAAAATTTTAAAAAAATCAAATATTAGTAACTATATCATCAATTAAATATTTAAATTTTAAGTTTTTGGAAAAAAAAAATATTATACATAACAAATAAGTTTATTGACCAGATATAAAATAACATTTGATTTAAACAAAATTTGACATGCATGTTAAGATTATAAAGAACATGAAAATTTTCAAGATTCACATTCAATAATAAAAAAAAAAAAATATATATATATATATATATATATATATATATATATATATATAAAGAGTTTAGTTTGTAGAGAATCCTTTTCATTTTCAATATAACTTTACGAATATAAACTTTCTTTTTACTGTCCTGTGCTAGCTTGTGGAATGTATATACCATAACTATAGAAGACGGGTTATTTATTTATTTTTATTTTAAATAGAACTAATATAATTACATTACTTCAAACTTTATATCTTTTGAAAAACAACAGTAGAAGAAAACAGGCACATCTAATGACCACACTTGAAAAGGACTAAAGAATAGAAACGTAGCGTAGCATGCTTAGCCAAATATGAACCACGCTTCTTCGTTCTTGAAGAAGAACATGGTAAAAAAACGTTTAGGCAACAAACTAACTTTACTTTTAGCCAAATAAAAAAGATGACTAAATTATTTGGTTTTTCTGTCTTTGCAACCTTGGTCTCACCATTATACACAATTCTTTTCATAATTAATTTTAAAATTGATGAATTGGTTGACTATAAGTGGTAGACACTGATATTAAACACTAGATAGTAACTTGAAAAAAAAAAGAGAGGTTTAAGATTTTAAGGTTAGATTATAGTTTAAGTGTATATCAAACTATAATGAAGTAATAATTATTTTAACAATTAATTAATATAAAAAATAAATGTTTGAATCTAGCAATTTTGACTAAAACATTATTCAAAGAGGTTAAAATATATCTTAATTAAAAATAATATGATATTTTTCACATATGATTAAAAAGATTAAATAAGTATTCTCTTATTATTAAATTATTTTAACAAGTTTGTACAAGATATTGATTCATTTTATTTTATTTGAAAATCTTGTACAAGACATTGATAATATTAATATCTCATAAAGTTAAAATAATACTTCAGCTCAAAGTTGACATAGATCATTGAGGGAAAAAAATTTATAAAAAAAGGAGGAAAAAACAAGAAGACAAGTCATTAGTCATGCTCCCGTTCCAAATCTGCTTCTTCCCCAGTCTCTTCTGCAAACACACAAGATGAGCAACAAACAAATATGGTGACATGGATTCATCCCAGTCTCTATTTCATTCACTCTATACTCTATTTCTCTCCCCCTCCCTCTCGGTATCTCTTCCCCAAACTAGTAGATTTGACAAATGAGATGGCTTGGATTGTAATAACATATGAGAATAATAGATTTTGGCTTTCGACGAACGAAATTTTGTTGGTAAAAGAAAAATACATATTCAATCGAAAATTGTCTTCGGTTTAGCAAACAAGGCAGTTTAACGTGGTTTGAGCGGCTCACTACAAAATAAAATTTCAATTTTGTGGGCTTTAAAAACTGAACTGGTGGCCAGTTCCCAGTTTAAGCAGCTGATCTGGCTCTCTGCTCAACGAGCTGGTCCGTTCCAATTTTAAAAAACCATGGTACACACAATAGACAATAATGAATCTATCACTTTTTTTGTTCCCATCACTCAAAGTTGAACAACTTGAGAATTGTGAAAAAAGTTGTGACAATAGCATTATTGTTCTTCTTTCATCTCTATTTTTAATGCCTTTTTAATATATATATATATATATATATATCACGCGATGGCAACAACAACCTGCCCTGCATGATCCACCATGCCCTATTCTGCCCCATGCATATTTTCCTTGTCTTGAAGAGATGATGTAGCTGGCATGCGTTTGGTCATGATTCGACTCTACCTCACTTAGTGGCGGCTTTAGGAATTTTTGTGAGGGTAGTCATTAAAAAAATTAAATTATACAAAATCTAATAAAAAGATAATTTCGTACATTGACAAAAAAAAAAAAAAAAAAAAAAAAAAAAAAAAAAAAAAAAACCACACACACATGCAAATACATAAAATCTTACCATTTCCTTCTACAATTTTTTTTTTTTTAAAATTTTAAAATCATTACACCATAGTCTCATTATCAATGTTGCAAGCTACATCTTTTCAAAAGTTTAGTTAAATAAAATTTTTCTTGAATTTTTTTATTTTTTTATTTGTAAAGACCTAATATATTGTTAAGGGGACCAACGTTTAAGAATGAAATTTGGCTACAAACTTTATTGTAGTCACCTTTACTAAATGAATTAACATTGGTACATATTTTGAAAATCTTATCGATGAATTGCATGTTCTCTATATTCTTAGAGCACGTTAAAATTTCAAGTCAATTGGATGTTATTTGTCATTCGATTAATAAAATTATTTTTTATGTATAATTTTAGACTAAAAAACTCAAAATTTAAATATTTAATTGGCGACAAAGCTATTGTTCTTTTATCTTCTTAAGATATTGCAAGTATGGAGGATTTAACAAGAAAATGTAATTAAATGGTAGATTTGTTAAAATTCACATTCATTAATAAAATGTATATATATATTGGATAGAGTTGTAGCCTTAGTCTATAACTAAACTTGTTGCCAAATTTTGTCCAAATTTTAATTATTTTGGGCCTAAAAAAAAATTTAGGGTGGTCACAAAGTTTTTTAAAGATAAAAAAAAATTATAAAATTTTTAAAATTTATACATAATAATTTTTTTTTTTTTTCTTTTTTGAGGTCAGGGTGGTCTTGTGACCACCCTGAACTCTATGTAGAGCCGCTGCTGTTGGGAATGAGTTCAGTGTTGTAAGAGGACTTGTGTTTTGAGTTTGGGCAATACAGTTTGGAAGCAGCTAGTGCTTGTGCTTTCTTTGGAAGTAGGACTGATTTGGCAAAGAAAATAAAAATGCCAACACGCCAGCGTGTGATTTGTAGGACTGATTTGGCGCCCAAAAAAAAAAAAACCATGCCAGCACGCCAGCATGTCATTTAGCAGCTACATAATCAAATCTACAACTGAGGTTTGGGTTTTGCTAATAGAACAAAAATTCAGGATGTAAAATATAATTTCTCAAACTTTAGGATATAAAATGCAAGTAACATCAAACTTCAAAATGTATTTTGCAATTTATCCAATTTCTATTATAAAAATAATAGTAAATAGTATATTTATACGTACTAATCAATTTTATCTATAAAATTACACTTTGTCTCCTTAATAATATCATCGATTCTTTTAAAAGTAATGTTATAGTCACAAAATTTTTTACAATAGTTTTTCAAATTATTAAGGTAGCAAATTCTTATTAGTTGGCATCTAGACTAACTATTAACACCACTTTTTTACTTACCAATAGCCACTTATCACATCAACAATTTGTAAAAATAACTTATAACTCTAGCATTTTCCTCATTTTAAAGACCATAAAAAAATTTATATATCTAAAATCTAAAACAAAATATATAAGCCCAAAAAAAAAAAAAATAATCAATATTGAAGTTAAAAAAAATTAAGCTCAATCAACCAATTTTACCCCAAACAAACAACTTTACTCTTTACAAAATTTTAAACAAAATAATTTTCTTCTTACCCAACAAATGCACGCATCCAAAAAAAAAAAAAAACTTCAATGGCTAAGTCGACACAACCAGTAGTAGAGTTGTCCCCTAACTCCAAGTCTTGGCTCTGTCCTTGTGTGTATAAACACAAAAATAAAAAGATGATTGCCTAGATATCCATTTATTAAATATTTCTACAGATTTAACTTATTTCAAAATCAACAATAATCTTCGTGCATTATGGAATATAGACTACCAATTAAAGGTGTAGTCTTCGACGACATCAAAAAATGGAGTTAACCATTCATCCTTGGGGCATTTAAGAGATACTATACCGTTTTGGCGAACTCATGTAGCATATACATCTTCTAAGTTCTAACCATACTTTTTTTTTTTTTTAAGAAATGCTTTCTTCTCATGGCGTGGAATCCTAATAATTACTCACTCTAATTTGTCATCAAACAAAGGCACTACCAGTTTAAGCAACAAACTCAGTTTACTTTTAACCAAATAAAAAAGATGACCCAACTTAGACATACAGCTCATCAAATGAGGAGCTTCAAAAGACAGACAACTTTTTACCCCTCAATAATAACACCGAAATAGTAAATAAATACATTACCATTTCTGCATTTGAACCATTTCTTTTATGTACTAGTTACCAAACTAGTACAAATTCAAAAGGGAAATACTTAGGTGCCATAGAAACATTTTTAGTGTAAATTTATTAAATACAGTTGTAGACTTTATTTATAAATAACACTATCATAGTCATGGTCTCGGTCCTCGGATACCTAACCATTCAAAGCCTTGGAGATAGCTGGGCCTTCAGTGGATTCTTCATCACCACAATGAACTCCTGTTGCTCTGACAAATCAACCTTATCACCCTCCACAGCTTTCCAATCAAAATTCCAAACCAAGTTGGCCACAAAATACTCCAAATGCAGTATTGCCAAACCAGAAGCAGGACAAATCCTCCTCCCCGCACCAAATGGCATCATCTTAATCTCTCTGCTTCCTGTTATATCAAACGCTTCTCCTCCACCATTCAAGAATCTCTCTGGCTTAAACGCCATGGGATCCTCCCAAACCTTCGGGTCCCGCCCCATTTCTGCGACATTGAAATGCAAAGTACCATTCTTTGGTACTAAATAGCCATCCAAAACCACATCCTCAGTCACTGCATGTGGTATCACAAGATGGGCAGGTGGGTGTCTCCTTAAACCCTCCAAAACCACTGCTTTCAAGTAAGGCATCTTGTTCAAATCTTCCCCCTTTACCTCTTTCTCTCCATCACCAACAACCCCTTTCATCTCCACTAAAAGCCTCTCTTGGATTTGTGGGTATTTTACCATATTCGCCATAATCCACTCTAATGCTGTTGACGTAGTATCCGTACCCGCGACGAGAAATTCTGAACATAAACTAACCATTTCCTCCTCGGAAAGCTTCCTCTTCTCCTCTGGTAGCTCCAAATCCAACAATGTATCCACATACGACACAACAAACTCATCTTCATTTTCTTTGACTTCTTTCATTTTACTGTGTCTTTCTTGCCTCACTTTCCTCCTTGCTTTAATAAAAGGAATCAACACATCATCTTGGTTTCTCCGAAGTTGAAACAACTCTTCCCAACGCTTACGAAATAAAATCCTTCCAATACTGGGGAAAGAATTGAGTATAGCAAACCGACCAGAGCTCAAAAGCAAGCGCTGGCAACCCTCTTCGATTTTCTTAATCTGGGTTTCACCGAGTTTGTCTCCGAAGCACATAAGAACCAACAAACAAAACATGGAGTATTGGAAATGGTCTTTAACAACAGATTTAGTGTTGGAACCAAGGCGATTGAGGAGAATATCCAAGACCCACTTGCGTGCGTGAGAGTAAGATTTCATGTGCGAAGGGTGGAGAATCTTTGAAGTGAGATTGCGACGAAAGAGTCGCCATGTGGGACCATAAGAGGAAGTGTTGATGCTGTGGCTATTACTAGATAAGATCAAGTCTGTAGGTAGAGTAGCTGGTCGGTCAGCGAAAACAACACTGTTTTGAATAAGAGCTTTGTGTGCGAGAGAATGGTTGGCAATGATGATATCTGGGACGAAGCCTATGCAAATGGTGATGATGGGTCCGTACATGGCATGGAGTTTGTGGAGGGTCGGGGTGAGTTCCAATTCTAAGGGTTTGCGGCGCAATAGGAAGTATCTGAGTATTTGGATGTGTGAGGGTCCTGGAGGTAGCTTATTTTGATTTTTAGAGACTTTGTTGAAAAGGAGGGATTTGAGGAGTGCTGAGATACAGAGAGCGATGACGATGATGAACCACACTTCCATGTTCGATTGAATAGGCGCTAAAAAAGGCCAACCTTAGTCCCATATATATAGGTGGAAGAGGACAAAAAATGAGCAAAAAAATGGGGAATTCTTACTTGCTCAGAGAGCATCGCTTTTGCTTAAGAAAATTTTAGTGCTGAATGCAATGCTCCCTCCTTTCGTATACGTGACAGGAGGGATTTTGTAGTGAAGTCAAATACGTAAAAGTTTTCCTAACAAAAACTTAAATGGTTCAAGAGTAATGCTCCTCCCTCTCACGTGAAATTTAAGTTTTTCTTAAGAAAGCTTTGCATTTGATTTTGCTACAAAATTATGGAGCCCACCTTTGAGCACTTAAAAAACCTTTATGTTTTTGACTTTGCTAAAAAAAAAGTAAGAAAATACTTAGGTGCTCCTGGAGCAATGTTTCATCTTCTTACATAAGAGAATAGGCCACACACGAAATTGCTGGGGCATTTAAGAATTTCCCAATAAAAAATATCAATTTTGTTATAAAAAGTTTACAAGCTGTTTCATTTGAGATTGAACAAAACTTTCACAAGATCAAACTAAGAGGCTGAGTTGAAGTTCTCAGTTAGAAATTTTCAACTAGTTTGAATAGAAACTTTTTAAAATTTTCTTATATTTTTTTATTGAATGTGAAGTTTAAAAATATAACTATGGGATTGTATGTTTTTAATATATCTTCTATACTTGCATAATTTCAAGAAGATCAAAGATCAATAGTTATGTCATCAATTTAATGTTTAAATTTCAAGTTTTTGTGGTGTAAAATTATATATAAAAGATAAGTTTATTTATCGAATATCAAATAACATCTGATTTAAGTAAAATTTAACATACATGTTAAAAATATGAAATCTAATCATTAATTTTTCAAAAGTTACATCAAATCAAAAAATATATAAAGAGTTTGGTTTGTGGAGAAATCTTTTCCTTTACATTATAACTTTCCTTTTACCAGCCTGTGCTAACTTCTAGAATATAGTATATACCATAACTATAGAAGACTGATTATTTATTTATTTATTTTAAATAGAACGAATATAATCACGTTTCTTTAAACTTTACGTCTTCTGAATAACTACTACAGAAGAAAACAGGCACTTCTTCTGACCATACTTGAAAAAGGACTAAAGAAGAGAAACGTACGTAGCATGCTTAGCCAAACATGAACCACACGCCATTTCCTTCTCGAAGAAGAACATGATAAAAGAACGTTTACGCGACAAACTCACATTACTCTGGACATTTTCGATTTCTTTAATCTGGGTTTCACCAAAACGCATAATAAGAACCAATAAGCAAAACATGGAGTATTGGAAATGTTCCTTAACGACGATTGGCACCTCACTGGACTTGGAGTGAGAATCACAAAGACGATTGAAGAGGATATTATAGACCCACTTGCGTGAAGGGTGAAGAATCTCGGAACTGAGATTGCGGCGAAGCAGGCGCCGCATGGGACCGTACGAAGTGGACTTGATGTTGCTCGAGTTACTTGAGAATTGCATGGTGTTAAATTTTTGTATACAACAAAATCTCGAAAAATTATTAGATACTCTAAGAGTACCATTAATATGTACTCTTCCCTCTCACATTAATTACGAATCCCACCGTAAATTTAATTAGTAAAACCTACAGTTATATGAGAAGCAAAAATATACATTTATGATACTCCGGAAGTACTCAATAATTACTTCAGAATCTCCTAGTTTCAGAATCCAAAATTTCCTACTGAATCCATACCATTAATTTTTTTTTAAAATGCCCAACTCGTAGCTTTGGCTCTTCTTGAAGTATCCACCGATATACTACATGTTTTACAAAGCATAGGAAATTTGTTTCGATATACATAATGCTTTGACTTATGTATATCAGAATCTCCACGTGATATACATAGGAAACTTCTAGTCATCAAGATCTTCTTCTCAAATGCTCCCTGTGAACATTAGTTCCCAATAGCTCCACGTGAACATGGACATTGGATCATATTCTACCCGAGGTGGACTTCTTTTCATAGTCAAATTATGACTCGAGGACTTCTAATAGGAACTAAGGAGACAACCTTAAACTGTCTGACATCACAGCCAAAGTCCAATCTGAATAAGGACTTGAACTCTTATATTTCAAAGAGTCCTACTTAAACTTGAACACCAGTAGATAACAGTAAGCAAAACTTCTTGTAGAAACGGCATTTTATACCCTTTACGACTCGGGCTCTCATTCCTTAATGATGCTCAAACTTTAAGGCCTAAGGCCAGTTTGGAGTCCAATTAGATATTAAATTGACTTGAGGAGTGTTCAAATAGAAAATATAACATTTTAAATGAGCAAAAATCTATTTTTGGAAATAAAATGATCAAAGTGGCTAGTTCCAAACCCCATTTTTTCAACTATAAAAAGCCTTACATGGTATATTTTCAAACATATAAATCCCACAGAAAAAACCTAAGATCATTAGAAAATAGTGAATCAAAATGGAGTTTTTTTACAAAATACTCTCAAGTCATTTTTATTTGATTGTAACATTTTCAGGTCCCAATCCTTTGAGTTTAAAGTTTTTAATCACTATTTTATTGAATTGTAATAGATTTGACTAAGGGGAACGGTAAAAAATCAAACCTAGGAGCTTTTTCTATTCTTTCTTTTGTTCCTTTTTTTCATTTTTTGTCTTTCTTTTAGTTTTAATCCTGTTTCTTTGTGTAGTTTAGGTTTCTATATGTTTGCTTAGGTTAGTTTTATAATTATGTTATGTTCTGAGCATGCTAGATAGTTAGAATTAGGATTTTTGTTTGTGCTTTGCTTTCTGTTTCGAGTTTTTGGGTTAGGGTTTTTGAACAAGTCCCACACACGCATATCATGAGCATGCGTATGCAGGCACTTGCCCAAAAACCCTAATCTAGATTCCTCATGTTATTTGCTTGGTTTGTTTCACATGTTTTTACCCATTTTTAAAGTTTGTTCACATGTTTATATATGCTCACACCTTTGCCTTATATGCTTGTTTGCTATTACATGTTAGGTTAGGGGTTTTTTTTTTTTTTTTTTTTTTTTTTTTTTTTTTTTTTTTTCACTTTGATACCATGCCATTCATTCACATGCTCATTCATTAATGCCATAGGTGCTGTGTTGCTGGGAGGTAAGTACAGGGTAAGTCATGCATTAGAAATGTCCATGCATTTGTGTTTTGGTTTTGTTTTGATGATATGATGAAACATGCTTAGATGTATGATTATGGTTTCTAATGTGTTAATGCCTGGTTTATGATATGTGTTGTGTTTGATGATATGCTTGCTGCCTTGTTTTAGATGTATGATAAGGTTTTCAAATGTTAGATGAATGCTGGGGTTTCTTTTGTATGTTTGGCTCTCTTTTGTTTGGTGGATAGATAAGGATGTTTGTTTGGGATGAAAGATGCCATGTTGTATGCTATATGCATGTTAGTGTGTGTGTGTGTGTGAGTCTAGGATATAAGTGTTGAGTTAGTTTTTAATAGAGCTAAGGTATAAGACACAATGATGGGAGGCCAACCTTAGGGTTGGGCGATCTTGGGTGCCTAACACCTTCCCAAGAGCGAACCTAAACTCCGAACTCATATTCTGGTAGTAAGATCAAAATGTCCTTCCTTGAATGGACGATATATATATATATATATATATATATATGATTCCTAAACCATTACAAAAACTAGGTGGCGACTCCATCCATTATGTCCAAACTTCTTCCTTATCACAACTCAAAGACTTCTTCTCTAGTTTAACTTCTTCCATCATACACTATATAAAGACATCCCCTTCCTTCCTTTTTCTCGTTGATGATCAGGTACGTGCATTCTTTTTCATTCATTCATTCATTTTTTTTTTTTTTTGCTTTAGCCGCTTCCTTTTATAGATTTCTAGGCTCTATTCATAATATCCTCTTTGCTTTGCTGTAGCTTAACGACATTGTTTTGCCATTAAATCTTTCATTCTTTTATCTGATTGATCTTCAATCATGACATTGACTTCTTTTAATCATTAGAAGCACAAAGAACAGGTGGCATCTTATTCATGAGTTGGAGAAAGATTTCATAAATACTATGCTGGAGTTGTTCATTGATGTCGGACTGTGAGTTATGCTATTCCACCTCAAAACCAATTGATGATGAGGAAGACGCACTCAAATCTTTTATGGCTTTCGACATCACACCACGTGTGCCTGTTTTTAAAGTGGTTATAGGGAGTCAAATTGTGGTCCTCCCAACAATCCCTCCCTCACAATGACACTCCCGTGACTCAAACCTATGACCTTGGCTTTGATACCATTTGTTAAGCCGTGAGCTACGCCATTCTACCTCAAAACCAATTGATGATGAGAAAGATACTCAAATCTTTTATAGTTTTCGACATCACACCATGTGGGTCTATTTTTAAAGTAGTTGTAGGGAGTCAAATTGTGGTTCCCCAACAATTGAATTTTTTTTTTTTTTTTTCACTACTACCTTTTCTTCTTCAATTTGTACATGCTATTTAAGGATTGAAGCCCTTTTTTTTTTGTTATTTGAGATTTGCTTCTGAAAAATTGCTTTCTCCTTTCTTGCGATATTTATATGCCCATCATTCATGCATGCATGTCTTTTATTTATTTTTTTCTTTTTCTTTTATGAGACCACGGATCTACTCACATGAATATTTCTCAGTGAATCATGTGTTGTTTCATTTTTTGTCACAATATGCAACATGTAGAATTAATGAAACATATGAAGCTGTTCTCTTTTTGAACATCAATTTGAAACTACTATCTTATTCACTTTTATATGTATCAAGACTTGATATTCTTGATAATTATTCTTATGACAATCTTACGCAACATTTGGTCTTTCAAAGCTCACTGTCTATGAAGACTTTTGCAATAAGTTTCACAAGTTAGGCTTCAAAAGATTTCAACTTCACAATTCCATCAAGCTTCTTGATATTTCAATTGCACAAATCTATCGAGCTTCACATGGAGGCTATTGTGAAACTCTGTGGAGGTTTGCTTCCTCACTTGTGTATTTTTTTTTTTTTGCATGTCTATTTTTGTTTTGTTTTGTATTGTTTCACCTCCATATATGATGACTTATTGGCACTACGGAGAATTTACAAGAATTTATTTTGTTCCCCCAAGCCAAGCAGCTATGAAGTTTGTCCCATGCAAGATCTTGAAGATGAAAACAATCTTGAAGACGAAGATTGCCTTGATGATGAAGATGATCTCTACAAGACCTTGAAGACAAAGACAATCTTGAAGATGAAAACAATCTTGAAGTCGAAAATTGCCTTGAAGATGAAGATGATCTATACAAGACCTTGAAGATGAAGCCAACCTTGAAGATGAATACTTCCTTGAAGATGAAGACAATCTTGAAGATGAAGACAATTTTGAAGATGAAGATTTCCTTGAAGAAGAAAATTTCCTTGGAAATGAAGATGATCTATACAAGACCTTGAAGATGAAGACAATTTTGAAGATGAAGACTGCCTTGAAGATAAAGAAAATATTGAAGATGAAGACTTCCTTAAAGATGAAGACAAACTTGAAGATGAAGACAATCTTGAGGATGAAGACTGCCTTGAAGATGAAGACAGTCTTGAAGACAAAGACTTCCTTGAAGATGAAGATTATCAATGCAAGACCTTGAAGACGAAGATTGACTTGAAGACACCTTGAAGATGAAGACTATCTTGAAGATGAAAACAATCTTGAAGACAAAGACTATCTTGAAGATGAAGACAATCTTAAAGACGAAAATTACCTTGAAGATGAATATTGTCAATACAAGACCTTGGAGATGAAGATTGCCTTGAAGACACCTTGAAGAAAAAGACTTCTTTGAAGACAAAGACTATCTTGAAGATGAAGGCAATCTTGAAGACAAAGACTTCTTTGAAGATGAAGACTTCCTTGAAGATGAAGACAATCTTGAAGACAAATACTATCTTGAAGATGAAGACAATCTTGAAGACGAAAATAGCCCATGCAAGGATGTCCAATGACCACTTGTAGATTACGTTTTCCATATAAAAATAATTGTATATAATATAAAAAAAAAAAAAAAAAAAGTTTCTTATAAGTGGCACAGAAAGTGCTTGTTGAAATGCTTCTAAGGGATTCAATTTTTCCAAAATTTGTGGCTTTGTGTTCTGCTCATCAGGGGGTGTGGTTTCTTGTTAGTGTGGTGTTGAATATGCCTACATAAGCAAATCCAATGAGAATCATAGTTCCTAGTAATGCCACACTCAAAGGGATTGTGAAGGACATGATCAGGAAGAACTCAAATGGCAAAGCATTTGAAGGTTTCTGCATTGAAGTCTTCCATTAGGTGCTGGAACCCTTTAGCAAACAAGCATGAATATACAAGATATCTCTAACAGCTATCAATTAGACAATTTAATCATTCTCTGAATAGAAAACAAAAAACGATACAAATTATTCATAGTGGCAATCATGGAAACTGAGTTTCTAGACATAAACCAAATTGGGCCACTACAAAGCAATAACAAACTTCCAAAAAAAATTAACAAAATCAATAAAAACCCCACAGACTAAAACAAATACTATCATGATCATGTCCTTCACAATAGCTCCACCAATTCAAAAACAAAAATTTTTACTTACAAATTGACAAAACCCATTAATTAAAAATTTGCCAGCACCAAGTTCATCTCACTTTTTTCAAAATTAGATAAATATGCCATGAAACCACATAAACCTGACAATGGAAATTGTGTCAAGAAATTGCAAAGCCATCTAAAATCCTGCCAAATAACCAAAACCCATACCAAAAAACCAAAAGCACTGCCCATATCTCTCTTAGGCATTTCATCAAACAATTGTATAGCTACTCAAAACCAATTTTGATGGAATGGAAATTTTATGACAATCAACTCAACCCAATCCATCATAGGCCATTCTAAGCCGAGTTTCGTAAGGTGCCTACGCGGCAGGTAATCCGTCGGTGTCAGAGACTTTATCTAACTAAATAGCTCAAAGCAGCGTACCTCGCGCGCAAGAAAACACGGCAAACTGAACCTTTCCGAAAGAGTGCTCCGCCGGGTAGTTTTTAAGTGAGAAGTTCAGATTCTAACTCCGCAAAGCAAGTTCCAGTTTGGGAGTCACGGGAGTAACATAAATTGGGCAAGTGCCCGTTCCAGTCATTGGGTAATTGTAAGGGTAAGCTCGAAAATAAAACCAAACCAAAACATTGCAACAGAAACTTGCAGATGGAGGATTGGAAAAACATAGAGTAGAAAAAAAAAGGGTAAAATACTATTTTGATCTCTAAACTTTACCAAAAGTTTGGTTTTCATCCTTAAACTTTAAGAAGCTCTTATTTCGTCCCTATACTATTAACAAGTCCATCTTTTGTCCTTAAACTATTGAAAATATTTTATTTATGTCCTTAAACTTTACCAAAAGTTTTTTTTTCATCCCTAAATTGTTAAAAAACGTTCTTTTTTCATTCTTATTTTAGTCTCTAAACTAATGAAAAAAATATTTACAAAGTTTAGGGATGAAAAAAGAACTTTTTTAAAGTTTAGAAATGAAAAACAAATATTTGACAAAGTTTAAGGACCAAAATCGTATTTTACCCAAAAAAAAGAAAAAGAAAGAAAGCATACCAGCGGAGAGAAGACTCTGGCATCAGAGAGAAGGTTGCTGCAACAGTTCTAGACTTCTAGTTTGTCTCTCTTTCATCCAAGCTTTCTCTCTCCCTCTCAACTAAACTGATTCACCCTTGGTAATGTTAGTTGCCTCTTACATGAGTTTCCTTTTCTTTTTTCTTTTTCTTTTTTTTTGATATTTCCCGTTTGTTTTTTAACACCAAACTAATTGAAGTACTTATTTGGCAGGTGTATAAAGTTGAAGGAGTAAATTGGCCAAAATAAAAGTTTATGGGTTGTTTTGGCCACTACTTCAAAATTTTGGGGGGTGTAGAGGCATTTTTCCCAAAATAATACATAGATTGATACTAAACAAGCTAACAAAGAAAAAAAAAGAGTAAATGACATCAAGAAAAAAATAGTATGAGAGAAAGAGAGAGAGAGAGAGAGAACAAACCATCAAAGAAAGAAAAAAAAAAAAAAAAAAAACAAAAAAGATAAAATCAAAGAGAGAGATACCTGTTAGAATGTTACAGCTCTGGGGCAAAAAAAAAGTAAATGAGATGATAGTAGCAAAATTAACTGAGTTTCTCTCCAAATCAAGCAAAAGCTCTTGGGCCTAACCAAAATCTTTTCAATTTCCATTCCAACCAAACAACCCAAGAGTCCCCTTTCTCTCATATTTTCTCTCTCCCATTTTTTATCTCCCCTGCTTTCACCACAACCAAACTGATCCAAAGCTACTCAAATTTATCTTCTTTCACCACAACCAATCTTTTTTCTTTATTAGTTTTAACTATTAACCCCTCTTATATCTTATTAAGGCTATGAAGTAAAATAATCCAAAATTTGTATTGGGGAATGAAAAAAGGGTAACATTGGGAAACAACCAAATGGGTCTATTGTTTTTTTCATTTATTATTATTTATATATTAAAAAATTTGAAATTGTTTGAAATTTTTTTTTCATGTATTTTATAATTTGGTTCATAATAATTATTGTATTTTATAAGTAATTTATGTCCAAAAAATACTTTTGTTCAATTTTTTAAACATATATTATTAATTATAATTACATTTTTTTTTCCTAATTGGAAAGTAGAATCTTACGTTCATCAATTTAATTGCCTAACCCCTATCACTAATCTTGATAGCCATGTTGTTACCTACTAAGGTAGGATGTTGGTAATTAAATGGACAATTAGTAGATAAATGATTTCTTGGTTGTGTACGTTGAAGGTAATATAGCTTATAGTATTGATAATGAAACAATCATGCAATAATTTCTAGATATAAAAACTTGTTGAAAGATATTGTAAATTTCATGTATTTGTATGTGTGTTTTTTGTTTATAATCTCGATATATTAAATTTTTTATATTAAATATTGTTAAATTTAAGTTTTTAATTTTGGAAATAAATTAATGGAGCTGCCGTTGTCGACTTTAACAAATTATGAAAAAGATTGTGACAAAATTGTGTGCTAGTTGATGCTTTTGGTTAGGATGAGTATAATATTTTCATAGTTTGTTTATGATGTACATATACACATGCGGAGGCAGACTTTGACTCAAATTTTTAGGATAAATAATAAAGTGCACTCTTGAAGTTTGGAGTTTTTGGATTTTATATTCTAAAATTTAAGAAATTGAATTTTACACTATGAAGTTTTGTTACGTTAGCAAAACCCAACTCTCCATTAGTGACTCACTTATGTGGCTGTTAGGTGACATGCTGGCATGCTGATATGTATTTTTTCTTGTTCTGCCAAATCAGCCCTCAAAACAACAACGTTTCAAAGAAAGCACAAAACACAACTCTGTTACAACCCCATTACACCAAAACTCAACTCAATTCCCAAATCAAACACAGATCTTTGTCTAATTAGTTGGACAAAGATGTCAGATCACAAGGCCAATATTATCAACGGCAAAGCCATCGCTCAAACCATCCGCAATAAAGCCTCTGAAGTCCATTATCTCTTAAACAAACACGGCAAGGCATGCATTTAATTACGAATACAAACCCATATCCAATTATATACATACACATACACAACTGGGCTGTGCAATTTCTCATTTTTGTTTATCAATGAAATTAGGATGTGTGAAATGCCTTATTTCCTCATGGGGCTAGTTGAATTCGTGGGACAAGAAAATAAGCTCTAAGGATTCCGATTTGCAGAACCCAGATTGGCATGTCTTTTTTAAGTCATGTATTGAGAGAGTTGAGGGTGTTTGAGAAACTCATCATGGGCGTCGCCGCCACCTTGGACTTGATCTAGAGCCGTCAACGATGCAGCTAAGGGCTAAATTTGCGGCTCAGCTGGTGTGGGTTAGGCATTTTGGGAATGAGTTCAGTGTTGTAATAGGATCTGTGTTTTGTGTTTTGAGTTTGGGCAAAACGGTTTTGGAAGCTGCTAGTGCTTGAGCTGCTGTGCTTTCTTTGGAACGTTGTCCTTTTGTATGGCTAATTTTGGAGAAAAATAAAAAATGTCAGCACGCCATCCTGTCACTCAACAGTCTGCGACTCTGCGAGTCACTAATGAAGGGTTGGATTTTGCTAATAGAATAAAATTTCATGATGTAAAATTTAATTTCTTAAACTTCAAGATATAAAATTTAAGCAATCAAAATTTTAGAAGATGTACTTTGCAATTTACCTGATTTTTTATTATAAAAATAATAATAAGTAGTATATACATAGGTATTTCTTTTAGCAATTTTGTTCTATAAAATTATACTTTACCCCTTTTAAAAATATTATTGATTCTTTTAAGAGTACTATTATATTAACACTAGTTTTTTATTTTCCAATAATCATTTACCACGTTAACAATTTGTAAAAAAAAAACTTGTAACTCTAACATTTTCCTCCTTTTAAAGACAATAAAAAAATTATATATTTAAAATCTAAAACAAAATATACAAACCCAAAAAAATTAGCCCAACAAAAAAATTATCAATAGTGAAATTAAAAAAAATTAAGCCCAATTAACCAATTTTACCTAAAACAAACATCTTGACTCTTTACAAAATTTTAAGCAAAATAATTTTTTTCTTACCCAATAGGCTCAGCAGTTAATGCACACATCAAAGACACTATAAAAAAAAATATAAAAATAAATAAATAAATAAAAATAACTTTCAACAAACACAAAAACAAAAAGATAATTGCATAGGTATCCATTTATAATTTATTAGATATTGCAATAGACTTTATTTCGAAGCCAACAACGGTCTTCATGCATTATGGGATATAGACTATCAATTGTAGTCTTCAATTACACCAAAAAATGGACTTAATAATCAGTGATGACTCTAGAAATTTTTTCTGGGTGTTTCTATTTTTTTTTTTTTTTTTTTTAGTTAAAAGATCCAAAGCCATCATCAAAAAGACGAAGATGAATCTTGGGTACGTGATTTTCTTATCAAATATTTGTCCATAATTTTAGCAAAAAAATAAATAATAAACTATAAGTTCATTTGAAATATTAATAAAATTATTAATTATTATTGTTTAGTTGTTTCATTAATTTGTTTGTCTTTTGTAAACTATAATTTGTTATATTATTATATCATTAATTATAAAATTATTAATTATTATTTAGCCTAACATAATTTAATTTATTTATCTTTTATAATATATTGATTAATTAAATTATGAATTATTATTTATTAGTTGCTTCCCTTAATTAATTATTGATTAATTAAATTATTACTAATTAGTTGCACTAGCACAGTATTTACTTTCCCCAATTCAAATACCTCACCCAGCCCCATGTGTCATGTGCCCATCCACCCCCACCCCATTCAACAAACAATGAGACAAGCCCCCCAATCACAAGAGCCAACTGCCAATCAAAAAATTTTACAATCACAAATCACAATAAGACAATTAATTGTATCTCACCAAGTCTCACCAACACCAACACACACTAACACCAACAGATAAAGCCAAAAAGTAAAAGTCATAACAGAGCCAAAATGTAATAAAGTTAAAGCTAAGCAAAGCCAATCACAGTTGTTCAAAAGAATCTAGTAAAGTATTAAAGTTAAACTGTTAAAGTCTTAAAGAATAAAGAGAGAGAAACTCATTCATTTCATTTCAGATTTCACTTTTATTTTCATTTTTCAAATAAAGAGAGAGAGTCAGAGAGAGAAAGAGAGAGAAGTTATGAAATACGTTGAGGTTGATGTTGAAGGAGCACCGGAGCAAGCCGAGTGATGAGCAACGAGCGACGAGTGACGAAGTGAGCGAGTTGAGCAACGAGCGACAGAGCGAGCAACGTGACCGATCGGCGATCTCTGATGCCTGAATCTCGATGCGATGTGCTCTGGACTGGAGCTTGAGTTGTGTTGGCTAATCGATCTCCGATGCAGCGATGCCTGATCTGTCTTTTGGCTTGGGTTGCAGCGTTGGCTGCATTGCTCTGTTGACGTTTTTGTCTTTAGGTTTGCTTTAACGATTTCTGATTTAGTGATTTGAGGTTTCTGATTTAGTGTTTTGTAGCGTATATTGGGTTTTTTTTTTTTTAAGAATCCGTGGGTTTGCTTTATCTATTTACCATATGTTGGGTTGTGTTTTTTTGTTTAGATTGGGTTTGCTTTACATTTAGGATTGATGTTGGGCTTTTTTGTGGGCTTGTTTTGTTACAAATTTTTTTTTTTTTTTTTTCAGATATTAATTCAAAAAAAATTTTGGGCTTTTTTTTTTTTTTTGCTTGAAAGTAGAACAAATAATTTTTTTTTTTTTTTTAATTTGAGGGTGTTCCTCAATTTTGCTTAAAGGGTAAACAAATAAAAAAAAAATTTTAATTATTATATATAAAAAAAATTTCAAGTCAGGGTGTTCCTGAAACACCCTGACTCCAACGTGGCATTGCCACCGTTAACAATTCAAATCCTTGAGGCCTTCAAAGGCAAAGGATACTTCATTGCTATGGTTAACTCATGTAGCATGTACATTGACTAGCCATACTTTTATTTTATTTTATTTAGAGATGTTTCAAAGCTTCAACTCTTAATAATTGCTCACTTTAGTCATCAAACAAAGGCACCATCGGCACCGGTCCACCAGTTTAAGCAACAAACTCACTTCACTATTAGCCAATTAAAAAAGATGACTCAACTTCGACATATCCCGCTTATCAAATGAAGAGCTTCATATGACTAACAAGTAACAACGATTTCCCCTCAACAATAACACCAAAATAATAAATAAATACATTACCATTTCTGCATTTCAACCATTTCGTTTGATGTACTAGTTACCAAACTAGTACATATATAAAATGCCATAGAAACATTTTTGTAAATACATGTTATCAACAAAAAAAAAAAAAATATATATATATATATATATATAGTAAATACAGCTGTAGACTTTATTTCAAATAACACTATCATAGTCACGGTGTTAAAAAAAAAAAAAAAAATCATAGTCATAGAGCTAACCATTTAAAGCCTTGGAGATAAGTGGACCTTTAGAGGATTCTTCATCACCATAGTGAACTGCTGCTTCTCTGACAAATCAACATCATCACCATCAACAGCTTTCCACTCAAAATTCCAAACCAAATTGGCCGCAAAATACTCCAAATGCAGTATTGCCAAACCAGAAGCAGGACAAATCCTCCTCCCCGCACCAAATGGCATCATCTTAATCTCTCTGCTTCCAGTAATATCAAACACACCATCATCACCACTCAAGAATCTCTCAGGCTTAAAGTTCATAGGATCTTCCCAAACCCTCGAGTCCCACCCCATTTCTGCCACCATGAAATTCAAAGTAGCATTCTTTGGTACCAAATACCCATCCAAAACCACATCCTCTGTCACTCTATGTGGCAATACAAAATGCGAAGGTGGGTGTCTCCTTAAACCCTCCAAAACCACTGCTTTCAAATAAGGCATCTTGTTCAAATCCTCTTCTTTCACTTCCTTTTCTCCATCACCAACAACCCCTTTAATCTCCACAAAAAGCCTCTCTTGGATTTGTGGGTATTTCACCAAATTCGCCATAATCCACTCCAATGCTGTGGACGTAGTATCTGTACCTCCGTTGAGAAACTCCGAGCACAAACTAACCATTTCCTCCTCAGAAAGCTTCCTCTTTTCCTCTTGCAGCTCCAAGTCCAACAACGTATCCACATACGACACAACAAACTCATCATCACCATCATTATTTTTGTCTTCTTTCACTTCGCTCTGTCTCTCTAGCCTCACTTTCCTCCTCGCTTCTATCAAAGGCCATAACACAGCATCCTGGTTCCTCCGAAGTTGAAACAACTCTTCCCAACGCTTACGAAATACAATCCTTCCAATACTGGGCCAAAAATTGAGTATACGAAACCGAGCAAAGCTCAAAAGCAAGCGACGCTGAACCTCTTCGATTTTCTTAATCTGGGTTTCTCCGAGTTTGTCTCCGAAACACATAAGCACCAACAAACAAAACATGGAGTATTGGAAATCTTCTTTAACAACAATATGTTTCCCGGATTTAGACTGAGAATCAAGGCGGTTGAGGAGGGTCTCCAAAACCCACTTGCGCGCGTGGGAGTAGGATTTCACGCGTGAAGGGTGGAGAATCTCCGCACTAAGATTGCGACGAAAGAGTCGCCATGTGGGACCGTAAAAAGCTGAGCTGATATTGTGTTGGTTGCTAGATATGACCGCGTTTGTTGGTAGAGGAGTTGGGCGGTCAGCAAAAAGGCCACCGTGTTGGACGAGAGCTTTGTGAGCGAAAGATCGGTTGGCAACGAAGATACGCGGGCGAAAGCCTATGTAAATGGTGATGATAGGTCCGTACTTGGCATGGAGTTTGCGGATGATGAGTTCGAGTTCAGAGAAGGGTTTGCGGAGCCATAGGAAGTCGCCAATGATGGGAATGGTGTAGGGTCCAGGAGGGAGCTTATTGTTTTCAGAGACTTTGTTGTTGGTGGTGGTGAGGTTGAGGAGAGATTTGAGAAGGGCTGAGATGCAGAGAGAGATAACGATGATGAACCAGGTCTCCATGTTTGATAAGAGTGTGTGTGGCTTTTTGGTGTGGGTAAGTTTTTAAAGGAGCTAATAAATATAAAGGGGTAACCTTTTCTGAAAAGAGATGAGGGAGTTTTTTTAGAAAATAACTATAAAACCCAAACAATATTATTAGTTAAGCAACGTTTTAAATATATTGCATTTTTAACAATTCGACTTTAGAGGAGTCGATTTTACTGTTCATTTCACTTATTTTTTGGGTCGCGTAGATAAAAATCGAGTCCTTTATCCTCATTTTTTGCACATAGAAATCGACTTCAGAAAAGTCGCTCTCAACACAAAGAAAACGACCCCAGTGGAATCGTTTTCTTTATATTGAAAACGACTTCACTGAAGTCGATTTCACTCTGTAGAAATTCAAAGACGTTGTCACCTTCAAATCCAAAACAGACCCGAGCGTGTTGGTCAGAAATTGGCGCCTGGATTCTTCGTGCTTCGCCGTCGGTATTGCTGGGTTCGTCGGGGTCTGGTTTGTCGCGCTTGGGTTCGTGGGTTCGCCTGGGTTCGTGGGTTCATCAGCAGGCTTGCTCGTCGGCGTTGCTCGTGGGTACGCCTAGGTTTCGTGGGTTCGTCGGCGCCTGCTCGTCGCACCTGGGTTCGCCGACGCCTGGGTTCGTCGCGCCTGGGTTCGTGGGTTCATCGGCAGGCTTGCTCGTCGGCGTTGCTCGTGGGTCCGCCTGGGTTCGTGGGTTCGTCGGCGCCTGCTCGTCGCGCCTGGGTTCGCCGACGCTTGGGTTTGTCGCGCCTGGGTTCGTGGGTTCGTCAGCAGGCTTGCTCGTCGGCGCTGCTCGTTGCTGGGTTCGTTTCTTCTGTGACAACAACTGAAGCTTAACTGTGTGGAGGTTGTGGGGTTTTTGGGCAAATCAACTTCAGCGGAGTCGAATTCAATACAAAGAAAACGACTCCACTGGAGTCATTTTCTTTGTATTAAATTCGACTCCACTTAAGTCGATTTTTATGTATAAAAAATGAGTATAATGCACTCGATTTTTTTATCTACGTCGCGCAAAAATAATGAATATGAACAGTAAAATCGACTCCTCTGAAGTCGAATTGTTAGAAATGCAATATGTTTGAAACGTTGCCTAACTAATTATATTGTTTGGGTTTTATAATTATTTTTAAAAAAAATCCAAGAGACGAGGACAAAATTGTTCATCAAAAAAAAAAAAAGAGATGTGGACAAAAGAGGAGCAAGTAAATTTGATGGATTCGGATCAGGATATTGCAATTTACGCGATTGCAATTTACGCGATCAGGATATTGCAATTTTCGCGATTGTAATTTATGGGTGAGGTTAAGGCTGCCTTTGATTGCCGTAAAATATTTTTTGAAAAATATTTATTTTTTGAAAATATTATTTTCAGAAAAAAAAATATTTTTAAGTGTTTGGTTGTATTTTAAAAATTATGTGTAGAAAATATTTTAATGTGTTTGATTCTATTATGAAAATACTATTTTCTTACAAATTTTTTACATTGTCTCAATTATTTTCTCAGCATTCAAACAAATTTTATTACAGAAAATTTCAAAATCACAGTCAAATCCTAACACCACATACCACCGACACTCCAATTTAACCCACGGCAGCAAACTCTAACAAATAAAAGCCATAACCCACACCACCACAACAACAAAAATCAAAATCACCCAAAAAATCAAAATGAGAGAGAGAGAGATCGGTTCGTGGGTTTTCGGCGAAGTTGAAGGCTCTGGGCCGCCGGCTCTGGGTCGAAGATCGGTGGGTCGTGGGTCGAAGGCTCTAGGTCGCCGGCTCTGATTCGAAGATCGATGGGTCGTGGGTCAAAGGCTCTGGGCTCTGGGTTCATGGGTTAACGACTCGTGGTAGTGGGTCGAAGGTTCGTGGTGATGGGTCGAAGGTTCATGGTAGTCAGTGGGTCGACAGCTCGTGGGTCACCGGCGATGGGCTCTCTCTCTCTCTCTCTCTCTGTTTTCCAAAAAATGGGATTTGAAGGTAAAATAAAAACAGAAATCAATTTACACCCGGTCACACAGTCAACTGAAATGCATTTCCGGAAAATTTATTTTCCAAGCGCAACCAAACACCCAAATTTACGAAATTAAAAAAACTATGAGAGAAAATGTGTGTTTGAATTAGGATTAAAAATTAAAATTATTTTACTATTTAGCTTATTTTTGATACTATTTAACTTATTTTTGCTATTATTTATGGATTTTATTGCACTTTTTAGTATTATTTATGAGTTCTACTGTATTATTTCAACTAACTTTTACCTTTTTTTTATAGTACTTTTAACTATAATTTTTTTAATTTTAGTAAAATAAGCCATTTCTAAACACACCCAAAGTACTGCTGAGCGTGACACTGCTAAGCTAAAATTAGTGTAATTAAAAAAAAAATGTGATACTTGATATTAATGTTGAGTATTTCTTTATAGTACTCGAGCTTAGTGCAGTCAAGTATCCTTTTATTTTATTTTTCTACTTATTGTTTATGTTGGAATGACTTGAATAATCAAATTTAGTGGCTTGACTTTAGCCAAAAAATCATTAAATGGCTTGTATGTCCATGTCAGGAAGATGCATGATATTCAAGAAGTTTGAGTCCAAATATTCTATCACACACTCCTTGTTTCACTATATACTCCACAAATAAAAACATGTCACATGTCCATCTAATTTATTAAATGCTAAATTTATGCCTTCTATTATTTCAATTACCTAAATATGATAGGTTATTTATTTATTTATTTTAGGAAATTGAAATAATAGAAAGCATAAATTTAGCATTTAATAAATTAGATAGACATGTGGCATGTTTTTATTTGTGGAGTATATAGTAGAACAGGAAATGTGTGATAGAAGATTTAGACTCAAGAAGTTTCATGCGAGAAGAAATGCAAGAGCTTGCATTAAATGTTCTTCATGAATTGTCAAAGAAGATGGCCAAGAACAACACCTGGCATGCAAACCAAATTCATGCTTCTTTTCTTTAGCCATAAATGCTTGCCATTTTCTTTGATTTGACAAGTTTCTTTGACTTGCAAGAGTGAGTTCTTACGGGAGATTAAAAAAAAAAAGATACTTGACTGTATGAAACTCGAGTACTATAAAGGAATTATTGATTTCAGTAATATTGAGTGTAGGGTCTCGATTTTCAGAATAAGCCCAAAAATGAATGGGATCTCAGCCTAGTAGACCCAGTATAATGAATTTGTAGAGAGTGGGTCAAAAAGCCAGGTTTTAGTGCATGGATGACCGTTAGAATGGGTTTTTATGTCAATCAAACAAAAATGAGCTAAGTTTATCAGAGGAAGTTTGTCCTCGGCATAATCCGAGGAGCTTTACTCATGTATATATGTTAGGTGACAATGGTTACAGGGGTTCTTGAGATCGTCATAATGCCTTCTCTCCCTTTTTCCAGCCCCCCTTTCTTCGGTGGGTTTATCCTCTTATATAGTCATCTTTAAATGATCTTGACCTTCCACCCGTTGATCGTCCAAGTTTATACTTGAGTGTCAGTCCCATCAGGCATCCTCTCTAGTGTTCTGTGAGTTGCGGTAACCAAGGTAGCACTGTTCGGGAGTCATTTCTTCATCAATGTGGCCAGAACGTTAGTTGTGGGCATTTAATGCGAAGGTGACAATTTCTCCATGAATTGCTCCTCCACCATGCTCCCATGGCTAGTCCATTGTACTCGTCCTTCCTTTGGAATGCTCTGGAAGGTTGCCTTAGGTGGCGTGCTGCTCTTCCCTTCCATGATATTGGTTGATTGAGGACAAGATCGTCCTCGGCAATGTTCCTTAACAATTTGAGCATTTTTCGTTCATCCTCAAACATTCCTTCTTCCTCGGTGTGGGCCTTGGGCTCATTATGAAATGGGCCGAAGTCGCCGAATTCTCTGGCTCCACATTAAGTATCACATTTTTTTTTTTAATTACACAAATTTCAAGTGAGTAATGCCTTGCTAGCGACTCACTAAGAACTTGAGTTCACTGAACTTGAGTTCTATTTAGAACTTGATGTTGTGGAACTCAAGTACTAAAAAAATAGTAGATTACTAAATATTTTCTAAACATTTGTCACAAATTTTGTCAAAACGTAGTATTTGGCTATTTTCGCCCATTACACTGTATGTGAAACAGTGAAAAAAACACAACCCATTATTGAATGAATTTTTTTTAAAGGAATGTCAATTTTGTTATAAAAAGTTTACATATTTGATAATAAATGTGATTAGTAGCATAAATATCTTAATTGTTTTGATTTTCTATTTTTGACAACTTGGTCCCACTAAAAATCCCTTATACATAATGTATTTATAATAAATTTTATAGCCATTAAAGTTTTTTTTTTTTTTTTTTTGTTCTTCTTCTTCTTATTTTAGAAGATCAACCACTGAGTTGGTCTACTTGAGTGGTAGACATAACTAAGAATAATGAAACTACGATTCTTTCTTCATCACTCAAGTAATAATTATAAAATTTGTTGCGAAAAAAATTTGTAATACTGTATTATTGTACTTTTTTCTTCTCTATTATGTTTGCATTTTTTAATGCTATAAAATTGGGACAGCAAAACATTCTCAAAAAAATAGGGACAACAAAAACTTATCCTGCATAGGTAATCTATTTCTGTCTTCAAAATATTTGTCAGTCACTTCTCTCTCGCAATGTACCCCACCAAAAAAATGTACCCTAACCCCTCTTTTCTTTTCTTCTTCTTCTTCCTTTTTTTTTTTTTTTTTTTTTTTTTTTTTTTTTTTTTTTTGCGTGTGGTTTTAGCCAAAATGGTGTTGGAAATTTGGAATTGCACTAAGGATTGACTTGCAATTTCAAATTTTGTTCCCATTCCTCTAAATATAATTTGATTTTTTTTTTGGTTATTTTCTTGGTGAATTTTATGTATGTATGTCTTTTTTCTGATAAATTCTTTATATATAATTCTAATCAATACACAATTTGTGTTTAATGGTTGGTAGGAATTAATCATTACAACGTGAAACCTGTGAAGGTTGTTTCTTTCAAATTGGGAAGACAGGCTTCGGCCATAGTTATTTTTGTTGGACCTTGAAATTTGATGCTCTCCAATACAAGGTTTTGAAACCCGGACCAGACTGGGCAGTTTGATCAGAAAAACCGGGAACCGGATTGAAATTCGGTTTTTTAAGCCTAGAGAACCAGGTATCAATAAGTTGTGAGAGAACCAGACGAACCAGAGTTCAATCGGAAAAACCGGACGAACCGTAGGCCGGTTCAACCAATCATAGAATAGGGAAAAATAAAGAAAAATGCAGCTGTCAAGATCCGAACCTGAGCTCTCACACACAGGGAAGTCTGTTTCGTACCATACCGGTCGGTACAGTTGATATTTACCGTTTTGGTATCTTGGTCGGTACAGAAACAAGGTTGTTTCGTACCAGAAAATATACCGGCCCATACTGGAGGAAAAATGTTTCTTTGTCACTCTCACCTTCCACCGGCGATAATCTCTACATTCTCGACCTCAAGTCAGGGTCGTGGACTAATTTGGTTGCTGCTACTTCATCATCATCATCTTCTTCTTCTTCTTCTTCTTCTTCTTCTTCTTCTTCTCTCTCTCTCTCTCTCTCTCTCTCTCTCTCTCTCTCTCTCTCTCTCTCTCTCTCTCTCTCTCTCTCTCTCTCTCTCTCTCTGAAACTTTTCTTGGTTTTTCAAACCTCTCTACCTAAGAAATAGACTTTTCATATGTGAATAGTCTCTCTCTCTCTCTCTCTCTCTTTGTGAAACTTTTCTTGGTTTTTCAAACCTCTCTACCTAAGAAATAGACTTTTCATATGTGAATAGTAGCATGCCTTTTGATTTGCGCAAAACATCAAAAGATGATAGTTTGAATTTGGTGTCACATTCTTTTGACACGTGGGATTGGCTTTTATTGAGTTTGGTGGGTGTTTGATTATTTAATAAGTTTTTTTTTTTTTTTTTTTTTGGTTTCCCACTTTTATATATTTATGTTGATAACTCCATCAAAAAAATATAAAAAGTTGTCAAAGTGATATATTGAGTTATTAAAAATATAATTTTGTATATTGTATAAAATAGTAAAAAATAGCAGTAAATTCAAAACGGTACACCGATATTGACCAATATTTGAAATATATCATACACTAAGCCAAACTGGTACAACTTCCAGTATGGTATTGACTTCCTTGCTCACACCTTCTAAGTAAGATTGAAGCCATGACCAACGAACCAAGGCCAAGTGCTCTTCTTAGGAAGGAATATGCAATATTATTAAATTTATATTAAATTTACATGATTTATAGTTTCTAAACTTCTATGTCATCTTTCTCAACATATTAAATATTACTAAATTAACTTTTTATTTAAGAATAATACCTATGCAAATTATGAATTTATTTTAAAAGTCATTTTTAGTTAATTGAAATGATTTCTCTTAAAGGATTATTATAAAAATGTCTTTTATGCTTATTTATGTTGTACTATTTTTTATTAACCTTATAATGTACTATTTTATGTATTTTGTTTTAATTTTTAAGATATTTTTAGTAAATTTTGCTAATATTTACAAATTTAATATATTTATTTATATCTAAACAATTATTAAATTAATTATGACGTCATCACAGTTCGACTCCGGTTCAACCTCGGTTCGACCTTAAAAACCTTGAAACTCTCTCTTTTACGGTTCAATGAACAGTCCGGGTTTCAAAACCTTACTCTTATACTCCTCCCATTTTGGAAGATAATTAAGAAGTTAACTATTTGAAGAAGAAGACCATAAACTGAAGTCTAGATAGGACATCGGTCCATATTGGCCTAAAGAAAGTCTAAAATATTAGCATAGAAATCTTTACTGTAATGCAGGTTGAAAAGGATATTTTTTTTCTTCGCTAAATAAACAGGATGGGATTCAAATTTCAAAGCTTTTGGTATCATAAGACATTATTATAGACTTTATTTCGAAGTTGACATTGACATTTTACCTCTAGATTGTGGAGAATATTCGTGGATCATGGAATATATATATATATATATATATATGACAAGGTTCAAGTTACATATAGCGTAACTTTACTTAAAGTTACACTATTTAATATTTTTTAATTTGATACAAATTTTGACAAATTTACTGTTAGATTACATTATCTTTGTATATTCTTCATACTTGCAAAAATTTTAAAGTGATCAAAGATTAATAGTCATGTCATCAATTAATTTTTTAAATTTAAGTTTTTATAGTTTAAAATAATGTATAAAAGATGAGTTTATAGATCAAGTGGTAAATAACATTCAATTGACATAAAAATTGGCATTATTGTTAAGAACACATAGAACATGTAATTTACCAGTGAGATTTTCAAAATATGAATCCTATAACAAGTTGTTGGGTGGTATAATATTACTTAAAATTATACCAGGTGTAACTTGAACCCAATTTATATATATATATATATATATATACTAGCCTCATCACACATTCTTTACCGTGTGATAAGGCTATTTCTTTGAAGACATGGATAAGTTTTCATTTTTTTTTCATTGGTTTAGTGTCATAATTTTCATTTTTTTTTTTTTTGATAAGTTTGTTTTGAAAACATGGATTAGTAGGAGAGTGTCTTATTTTAAAGGTATTTTAAGTGGAAGTGAAGATATATTTTTACTGGGTTGTCTTCAAGTTTTTTTTCCGGTTAAACTAAGGTTTAGATGTATTTTTGAATCACGTAAAAGTCTAGTCCAAAGAAGAGAATCTTTTTTCATACATACATATATATATATATATATATATATATATGTGTGTGTATATATATATATATATATATATATAGAATACCAATTGTAGGTGTAGTCTTCAGCTACAACATAAAATGGACCTGTTAACCATTGAAATCCTATAGGAGGACCTTCAAAGGATACTTCATTGTGGTAAACTCTTGAGGCAGGTACATCTTCTAATCATACTTGATGATGATGGTGATTGGTGACAAATTAAAAGCTTAGCATGCCTAGCCAAATATCAACCACACCAATACTCCAAAGAATATGGTAAAACAAAGTTTACTCAACAAAATCAGACTTTACTCATAGCCAAATCAGAAAGTTGAACAGCCTTAGACATTTCCCGCTCATCAGAATGAAGAGCTTCAAATGACTAACAATGGTTTCCCCTTAACAATAACACCAAAATTATAAATACGGTACCATTCCAACCATTTCGTTTGAACTTTGAAGTATCAAGTATGGTACGTCATACGTGCATGATATTGTAAGTATATAGACGGGTATATTTAGGCACATACATAAACACAAAAAGAACGGTATATGCATAGTACAGATATAATACATTTATGTTTTAAAATTTCACAACAAAAGTATGGATACGTTTTCTATATACTTTTTTGGAGATAGATACAATAATCTAACAAATTACAATCATATGGAAAATTCTAAATAATTTAATTAGAATACACTAATGTAATAAACTTGTTTAGTTGTTTGCTATTTGTGTATCAGACTATTTTAGTTTAACCTGCCTTTTAACATAACAATTCTTATTTTTATATCTTACTAACAAATTACAAATAAATATCTATACTATTTATAAGAAGATTCTTCTTTTTTGACTAGATTTTTATGTGGTTCAGAAACACCCTTAAATCTTAGGTTTAAAAGGGAAAAATTTTGAGAACAACCTGGTAAAAATATATCTCCAACTTTACTTAAAATGCTTACAAAATAGAACATTTTCCTACTAATTCATATCTTCAAAAGTGAAAACAAACTTATTCAAAAAATTTTAAATTAAGGGGAATTATGACCTTAGACAAAAAAAAAAAAAAAAAAAAAAAAAAAAAAACTCATCACACGGGCAAAGAGCATGTGGTAAGGCTAGTGTGTGCGTGTGTGTGTATTTATATATTTTGGAGGGAATTGTAGAGGTATAAAAAATAAAACAAATATTTTTTGCAAACAAACACATATGGGTAAAAAAGAAAAATAAACCATTACTCAAGTTATTTTTAAAAACAATAATGAGAATTAGTATATTTTTTTAGAGTAAAGTTTAGCTATAAGTCTACAACCTAATTTGAAGGAATTTCCTCCAAACAAACTATGTGGTAGCATTATAGAATAACATATATCCTAGTATGAGAGTCGCATATGATCAAATTTACTCATCTAATAGATCCTGACCCATTTTCTCCCTTATTAGCACCCTCTTATGTCCAAACTCGCGCCTCTCTCTCTCTCTCTCTCTCTCTCTCTCATATGCTTTTCCATAAAAACCTAAGAAAATCTTGACCTTAGCACTTCAAATTGAAGCATAAGTTCTATTCACAATCTCTAAAGAGCTATTAATTCATGATTTTGCATTACTATTTCGATTAGGCTTATAATTTATAAATACGAAGATCTTATTTGTTTTTTCAATTGCTTGGTCTGAAATGCAAACCAATGAAGATTGAATCTTTTGGAATTTAGAGAGTAACGTGCTTGGAGAATTAATGTGTTCTATTTTTGTGTGCAAAAATTAGAAAATGAATCTTTGATATTTGAAAAAAGAATCACTCGAGAGAAAAAAAAATAATAAAAAAAAGGTGGTGCAAATTGTGGTATGTTTAGGTGAGCTTTAGGTAGGTGGTGGATCTTTGTGGATTTGGGGTCATTCTCACGGTTTTGAAAATTCAATTTGTTTGTGAATTTAGGGGTTATATATATATATATATATATATATATATATATATATATATATTAAATCCACTTTTCTACCCATCAATGCCCTTTAATTATGCATGTAAATGCTCAAAATACTAATAGTCAAACCTTGTACACTTTGTTTATGGGGCCAAAATGGTCAAATATCATGTTTACCAATAGATATCAATTTACTACTATTTTAAAAATATGTATGGATCTATCACTTTTTAGGTACTCGAGTTTTCCATGATACTTGAATTCTTTGAAAAAATAGCCTTCAAATTTGTTAGAAATTTTTTTATGGAGCTTGAGTTCATGGAGCTCGAGTACCATAGAAAAGTTGAGTTTCATAAACTCAAGTACCCAAAAAGTGGTAAATCCTTACATATTTCCGAAATAGTAGTAGATTTATATATATTTTAGTAAACAGTGCTATTATGCCATTTTGGCCTTATTTAAGGCATACGCTAATCTGCCAACTAGACATGCATATAAAACCTAAGATAGTGCTCTCGGAATGTATTGTTCATGTGATAGATGAATTATGCACTCTGTCTCTTACAATTTCAATGCTAAGTATTTTCTTTGCTTTCGCAAGGTCCTTCGTTTGAAAATTGAAACTTGTTGGTCAATTAAGTCTTCAACTTGTCCATCTTAGCGTTGCTTTTACATGCCACAAGTTGATCATTGAAATATAAAAGTGTTGATGCCCACTTTTGACAAAGGGCCAACAGCAAAAGAAATCTAACAATATGGAAAATGTAGGAAATAGAAAATAGTAAGGGAATAAGGAAGCAATCCCAACAGGCTGAAATCACAAAATTGATGGCTAGCAAGCCCACAAAAATAAAAAGAGATAAAGAGGAAGTAAATGGGTTGGAAAAGCCTGAGAAATGAATTAGTAAACTCATTGAGTTAGCTTAAAGGCCAATAAATCCAAAAAGTAATAAGAGCTATGGATGTGATAATTGGGCCAAAGAAGCCCAAAGGATCTAGCAAAAAGGCCATGAGAGTAAAAGAGGTAAAGAAGAAGTAAATGGGTCGAGGAAACCCGAAAATAAAATAATGAAATGGGCTAACACAACAGAAATATTGCCAATAAAGTCAAAAGAGGTAAGGATATGGAAGCGGGCCAAGAAAACCCTGAGTAAAAGATTGATAAAAAAAAATGGGTTGACATGGTAGGAGCATCAACCCGTAAGCCCACGAGGTAACATGAAATAAAAAGAGAGCTAAAACTATAGCAAGTGCGATGAAGTGATATGGTAGGATCAATAGCTAAGAGGCACACAGACACAAGAAAGAAAAAACATGGGCTCGGCAAGGCCTTCGCCCAAGTAATGCCTAGTCCAAGGAAAGGATAAAAGGCAAAGAACATGGGCCCAAAAGTCCACACATTCTTTACGCCACAAGAGATAAATATCACATAATACATACAATAGAATCAAACAAACACGAAGACAATAGAAATGATGTGAAGGCCCGAAAGAAACAAATTCAAACGAAGTGGAACATGTACAAAGTGCCAAGTGTACCCAGCTAAAACATGGAAGGTAGGTCACGGGTCAAGATATTCAGAGGGTGTGATCTGACAATGAAGAAAAAGAGAGTGTTCACTTTGAAATTCCCGCTCAAATTTATTTGGAGAAAGAGGTACTGTTGAGATGTTCAACATATTAGAGCATTCTCATCAGCTGTTCTATAAAAAATGCCATTTTGACACATCAAAAGCCTACTTTACTATTTTACAACATTATTTTACAACATCTCATTTATCAAGTGTTCTATTTTTCAATCTCATACATTAAAATAATATATCCATCACATTAAAATATCATTTAAAAAAAAAACTTCAAACAGTAAAATTTCTCCCTATCATTCTCATCCTCATCGTCAATAACAACAACAACGGCACAAACCCACATCCACCAAACCAAACAAACCCACATCTCAAACCCACCACCGGCACAAACCCACATCCACGAACGCCACCTCAAAAAAAAAAAAAAAAAAAAAAAAAAAAAAAAAAAAAAAAAAAACCAACACAACCAGAGAGATCAACTGCGCACAAACCCACATCCACTAAACCCACCATCGGAGCACAAACCCACATCCACCAAATTAAACAAACCCACATCCCAAATCCACCAAATCAATTATAAAATTAATTACAATTTACACTAAAATCATAAATTGAATCGTATATACACCGCGGCGAGATCGGCGATGGCGAGACGGCGTGGCGAGATGGCTGATGGAAGTTTTCATTCTCGACCACCGTTTCCTTCACACCAGAGTTCCTCTTCATTGCAAAGTGGGTCAATGATCAGTGGCGAGCCTGGGCGTGGCGAGACGGCGATGAGACGACGAGGCGAGATGGCGATGAGATTGCCCCAGAGAGAGAGAGAGAGAGAGAGATGGGTTTCAGAATGCAAGACAGAGAGAGAATTGAGAGGAGGAGAAAGAAAAAAGGAATTAAATAAGCCAAACAGTGTTTGGCATTGTTGTCCATACGCTCTCATATTTGAGAGTGTACTAGAACATGTTTCATATTTTTGAGACATTTAGCACACCTCATAAGAGGTTGTTTTTGGCATTTGATGCGCTAAATGTGACAAATATTTGGCATTTGACACATTTAACATACCTAATGAGAATGCTCTTAGGTTACTTTTATTCATTGAACTTTTTTTGATAATCATTTTATTCATTGAACTTTATTTCAAATAAAACTATCATAGTCACAGTGTAGGAAAAAAAAAACCAGTTTCATAGTCATAGGGCTAACCATTTAAATCCTTGGAGATAAGTGGGCCTTGAGAGGATTCTTCATCACCATAGTGAACTCCAGCTTCTCTGACAAATCAACCTCATCACCATCAACAGCTTTCCACTCAAAATTCCAAACCAAATTGGCCACAAAATACTCCAAATGCAGTATTGCCAAACCAGAAGCAGGACAAATCCTCCTCCCCGCACCAAATGGCATCATCTTAATCTCTCTGCTTCCAGTTATATCAAACACACCACCATCACCACTCAAGAATCTCTCAGGCTTAAACTCCATAGGATCTTCCCAAACCGTCGAGTCCCACCCCATTTCTGCCACCATGAAATTCAAAGTAGCATTCTTTGGTACCAAATACCCATCCAAAACCACATCCTCAGTCACGGCATGTGGCAAAACAAAATGCCCAGGTGGGTGTCTCCTTAAACCCTCCAAAACCACTGCTTTCAAATAAGGCATCTTGTTCAAATCCTCTTCTTTCACTTCCTTTTCTCCATCACCAACAACCCCTTTAATCTCCACAAAAAGCCTCTCTTGGATTTGTGGGTATTTCACCATATTCGCCATAATCCATTCCAATGCCGTGGACGTAGTATCTGTACCTCCGTTGAGAAACTCCGAGCACAAACTAATCATTTCCTCCTCAGAAAGCTTCCTCTTTTCCTCTGGCAACTCCAAGTCCAACAACGTATCCACATACGACACAACAAACTCATCATCACCATCATTATTTTTGTCTTCATTTACTTTGCTCTGTCTTTCTAGCCTCACTTTCCTCCTAGCTTCTACCAAAGGCCTTAACACAGCATCCTGGTTTCTCCGAATTTGAAACAACTCTTCCCAACGCTTACGAAATACAATCCTTCCAATACTGGGCCAAAAATTGAGTATACTAAACCGACCAAAGCTCAAAAGCAAGCGACGCTGAACCTCTTCGATTTTCTTAATCTGGGTTTCTCCGAGTTTGTCTCCGAAACACATAAGCACCAACAAACAAAACATGGAGTATTGGAAATCTTCTTTAACAACAATCTGTTTACCGGATTTAGACTGAGAATCAAGGCGGTTGAGGAGGATATCCAAAACCCACTTGCGCGCGTGGGAGTAGGATTTCACGCGTGAAGGGTGGAGAATCTCCGAACTGAGATTACGACGAAAGAGTCGCCATGTGGGACCGTAAAAAGCTGAGCTGATATTGTGTTGGTTGCTAGATATGACCGCGTTTGTTGGTAGAGGAGTTGGGCGGTCAGCGAAAACGGCACCGTTTTGGACGAGAGCTTTGTGAGCGAGAGAGCGGTCGGCAACGAAGATAGCCGGGCGAAAGCCTATGTAAATGGTTATGATGGGTCCGTACTTGGCATGGAGTTTGCGGATGATGAGTTCGAGTTCAGAGAAAGGTTTGCGGAGCCATAGGAAGTTGCCAATGATGGGAATGGTGTAGGGTCCAGGAGGGAGCTTATTGTTTTCAAAGACTTTGTTGTTGGAGGTGAGGTTGAGGAGAGATTTGAGAAGGGCTGAGATGCAGAGAGAGATAACGATGATGAACCAGGTCTCCATGTTTGATAAGCGTGTGTGGCTCTTTAGTGTCTGTGGGGGTGAGTGTCAAAATGAGCTAATAAAGATAAAGGGATAACCTTTACTGAAAAGATATGAGGACAAAAGAGGAGTAAGAAAATTTGATTGTTATCATTTTTGAGAGAGAAAAAGATAGAAAGGGAGGACAATTATTGAAGGAGAAAAACTCAAAATCTGTCTTCTATTTTTTTTTTTTTTTTTAAAGCTGAAAACGTGAATTACGCACAAGCTCGTCATGGGAAAATCTCTTTCACACACCGTGTAACAGCGGTTGATCTTCTAAAAAAAAAAAAAAAAACTTAACAGTTATAAAATTTATTATAAAAACATTATGTATAAGAGATTTTTAGTAGGGCCAAGGTAGCAAAAATAGAAAATCAAAACAATTTAATGTGTCTAGCTTTAAATAGAAAACCAAAACAATTAAGACATTTATCCTACCAATCACATTTTATTATCAAATATGTAAACTTTTTATAACAAAATTGACATTCATTTAATAATTTTTTATTCAATAATGGCTTGTGTTTTTTTCACTATTTCACATACTGTGTAATGACTCACTTTTTCAGTTTATAAAAAACCGTTGAGTTTGTCTACTTGAGTGGTAGACAAAACTAAGAATAATGAAACCATAATTCTTTCTTCATCACTCAAGCAATAATTATAAAATTAGTAGTGAAAAAAATTTGATGCAGCATTATTGTACTTTTTTCTTCTCTATTATTTCTACATTTTTTTAATGCTATAAAACAGGAACAGCAAAACATTTTCAAAAAAATAGGGACGGCAAAAACTTATCCTACATAGGTAGTCTATGTCTATCTTCAAAATATTTGTGTTTCACTTCTCTCTCACAATGTACCCCACCAAAAAAATGCACCCTACTCTTTTTTTTTTCTTTTTTTTCTTGTTTTCTTTTTTTTTTTTTTTGTTGTGGTTTTAGCCAAAATGGTGTTGGAATTGCGCTAAGGACTAAAATCACAACTTATAGTACCTGCTTTTTCAACTTTTGTTCCCACTCCTCCAAATATAATTTGATTTTTTTTGTTATTTTCTTGGTGAATTTTTTGTATGTATGTCTTTTTTGTGATAAATTTTGTATATATAATTCTAATCAACACACAATTTGTTTTTAATGGTGGGTAGGAATTAATCATTACAACATGAAACCTGTGAAGGTTGTTTCTTTCAAATTGGGAAGACAGGCTTCAACCATAGTTATTTATGTCGGACCTTAAAATTTGATGCTCTCCTTTACTCCTCCCATTTTGGAAGATAATGAAGAACTTAACTATTTGAGGAAGAAGACCATAAACTGAAGTCTAGATAAGACATCGGTCCATATTAGCCAAAAGAAGACCATAAAGGGAAAGCATGGCCCCATGAAAGAACAACTTCACAGGTGGTAGCAAATGAATGAAGCAATCAAACACTCCCAAACGTAAAATAATAGTAAAAATTTCACTTCTGAAGTTTTGAGGAAGGAGACCATAAAATGAAGTCTAGATAAGAAAGATATGGAAATTCTTCACTGGTGTAAAATTTTCTACCTCATTAATGCTGTAACTCATAGTCATGTTATTATTGTTCCCTAGAAATTAGTAATTAAATCATTAATTATTTTTATCAAAAATAAATAAATAAATAAATAATAGCATTTACTTTGTGCTCTCCATCATCATCTCCATCTTCATCTTCTCTTCCTCTTTCAAAAAATAAGGGAATAATAAACGTGGTAGTAATCAGCATTAATGGATTCACTTTTTTTTTTTTTTACAATTAAATCTACTTAAATCTAATAGTGTAGAAAAAGTGTAACTTTTTATAGTTACACCAAGTGTAATTTAAACTCAATATATATATATATATATATATATATGTATGTATAAGATAAATTTAAATTACACCTGATATAATTCTAAAGAGTTATACATTTTTTAAACAATTAGATTTAAATTAATCATACAGTTAAAAATCCCTCACTATTACAAATATTCTTATTATAATCTCACTAATTACTCTCGTTTATTTCCTTTTAAACCTATCTCTAAACCCAACAAACCTATCTCTACTCTTTGGTTGCCTTTACTTCACCAAATCCCTATGTTACAGGAAAATCCTGCATAGCCCTGTGTAATTCCAGCACCATTTTGACTAAAATTACCAAAAAAGTATGATACAACTTTGGCGGCATTCCCATCAAAAAATATAACATAGCTTTGATATATAACTTAATCTATATATGCTTGTGGTCTATACATTCCAGAAGTTCATCATCAAGGATAATAATGTTTTAAATTCTTGTATACTTTATTTTCATTTGAAAAAAGCATTAAGGCATCACTGCCATCTTGCCAAATGACGCAACGATTAGGACTAGCATTTTTGGGTTTTTGTTGTTGTTGCTAAAAGATATGCAGAGGCCAACAGGGCATAAACAAATACAATACCATCTCCTTTATTGTCATTGAACTTATGGTCTGTTTGAATAGAGAGAGTAAAGTAGAGTAAAGTTAATTAAAAATAAGTAAATTTTATGTTAAATTTAAAAATAAGCTAATTTTATATTTGACGGAAATGACTAGAAGGGATCGAAAAAGGTTGGAATTTTGAGTGAAATCAAACAAGGTATATACCGGCTCAGTAATCAGTATGGAATATTCTTTTTTGAGAAACCAGTATGGAATATTCTAATAGTTTAATCAGAACAAGAATTGATAACTTCTTAGCTAAAGTAGGAAGTATAGCTAGACGTGCTAAAATCTAATACGTGTCCTTGTCCAACATAAACCCGCCTTGGAGACTTGGACACACGTGTTTGTGTGTGTTAGATGGAGAACATATACATACATATATGAATCTGGTGCAATTCCGTGCAATATCGCGGTCACTTTTAATTTTAATCCTTAAATTAAAAATTGTTCTAATTTTTAAAAGTTTTACTTTTTATCCTCAACAATTGCACACTCTCTCTTAATAAATAATAAATCAAAAAACCTTATAAAAAAATAAACTTAATAAATCAAAGCAACTTAGATGGACACCGTTGAAAGCTCATCAGACCAATCACTCAAAAGAGTCATATCAGCGTTACTTACAGCAACATCTTACCTCTTAGACCAATCACTCAATTGTTCACTTTCTCTCTCTCTCTCTCTCTCTACATATATATATATATATATATAATATTCTCATAACACACACTTTGCTGTGCACATATGTTTGTGTGTGTTAGATAGAGAATATATATATACCCCATATATGAATCTGGTGCAATTCCATGAAATAGCGAGGTTATTTTTAATTTTAATCCTTGAATTAAAAATTGTTTTAATTTTAAAAAAATTTACTTTTTTATCCTCAGCAATTGCACTCTCTCTCTTAATAAATAATAAATCAAAAAACCGTATAAAAAAAATAAACTTAACAAATCAAAGCAACATAAATGGACATCATTGAAAGCTCATCAAACCAATCACTCAAAAGAGTCATATCAGCATTACTTACAGCAACATCTTACCTCTTAGACCAATCACGGAAACGGATCCTCTCCATTTCCCTTTGAAATGGAGAGGCTCCATTTCACGGTGGATATTTAAACCAGACAGATCCACGCTCAAAAATCATCCACGTCATTTAAAATTTAAACCAACGCTTAAACCGTAGTTCAGGGAGCTTAACTCAAGTTTAACTCAACCGGACCAAAAAAAAACCTTTTTGGAGGGAAATGGAGAAACAGAGGCAGATGCATCAGTTGCACTGGAAAACAAAAAAAAAAAAAAAAAACATTTTAGAGGGAAAACTGAAACAGAGCCCACGATTCACAGCTTCACAGATTTTAACCAAAAAAAAAAAAAAAGCTTCACCGGATCCTCACACCGTGAACTGGAAATGGAGAAACAGAGGTAGATACGTTAGTTGCACTGGAAAACAAAAAAAAAAAAAAAAAAAAAAAAAAAAAAACAAACAAACAAACATTTTAGAGGGAAAACTGAAACAGAGTTAGTGTGGTTCAAAGCTTCACAGATTGTAACAAAAAAAAACAGCTTCACCGATCCTCACAGAAGTATATTCGTGCACTAGAAAACAAAAACAAAAAAAACCTTTTAGAGAGAAAAGTGAAACAAAGATAGCCCACGTTCAAAGCTTCATAGATTTTAACCAAAAAAAAAAAAAAAACTTCACAAAAGGTTCAGAGAAGACATCTCTGTTTCTATCTTACCAAACAGAGATATATCAATAAAACTTGTTTATACTTATCTTATTTGATGTTTGATAATTTTTCTGCATTTATAGTGTTGTCTTGGTGAGTTTATATGGTTGTTTTGGTGGTTGGATGCAAGTTAGAGTTTATCTGAATTTTTATTTTTAATTTTTTGAGATAATGATTGAATTTTTATAATGGCTAGATGATTCTAGGAGTATTTTTCATTTTTTGAGATAAAGATTGAATCTTTTTTTTTTTTTTTTGAGATAAAGATTGAATCTTTATTAGTACACACAGAGAAACAAGCTTACGTGGGCCTAACATAAGAAAATGAACATTGAAAATTTCTTGAACATATTGTTGTTTTGATGGCCACCAATAAAAGCTACACACAGAGAAACAAGCTCACAAGTTTATATTGTTATTTTGATGGCTGGACGAAAGTTAGAGTCTTCCTACAAAATTTCATATAATTAAATAAGATTGAACATTGAAATTTTTGTTTAGACCCCAATGTGAATTAATGAGCAAAATTATCAAATTATATTGGTGAAGTGATCCACTCAAATAATTAATTTTTCACTATAGTTAAGCAATTAGCAAATCAATAAGTAATATAAAAAGCACAATTAAGCATGACATTACATTTGATGACAAAGTGGAAAATCAAAAAATAATATCTTTAATGGAGAAACCACTTCGGAAAGTAGATTAGGAAAGTATAAACTAAAAACTAACTAGATTTTCAAACGGATAAAATTACATCAATAAATTTGAATTTATTACCATAAAATGTTATGGAATGGATCAACACTAAAATCCTTACACACATGATCCTAATTCATAGTGTAATCAATAAGTTTAGTGGCACAATTTTTTTTAAATATATATATATATATATATATATATATATATATATATTTCAATGATGCACAAACTAACTATAATCGGTTCATAAGAAAATAGTATCAATGATGAGTTTATGTGAAATTAAAAAATGATTACTTGTACGCTTAATGTGGATTATGGACATATATAAAGAGGTGATCAAAAGGATACTATTGTGGTGTTGATCACAAGGTTTAGATATTTAAATTAATAAATTTCTCTTTTGAAAAAAAAAAAAATCTCATAATAAATAAGTTCTTTAATCATAATAAGAAGATTCCTTTATAATGATTTTTGATGGCATATTATGGATGCAAGATTTTAAAGAACATGTTTATTACTGTCATGTTTAAATTGACTGGCCTTTGAGTGAGTTGAGTTGAAATTATGCTTAGTCATCTTGAATTTTTATGTTTAGTAACAAAGATATATAACATTTCTCTCATATGAGGTACATCCTTATTAGTATGTTGATCATTCATTACATCCTCTCTTTTTTTTTTTTTACATCATCTCTATTTTGAAAACAAATGATAGGTGAAAGTTATAATAAATTTATGTTCAATTTTTTTCTAGGGATAATGATGGGAATACATGTTCCTTCTAATGTGCCCATGGAATCTACCCCATTTAAAGGGATGGAGTTTGAAGCGGATGAGATTGCATATGGTTTTTATAATGAATATGGCAGAAAGGCTGGTTTTAGTATTAGAAAAGAGTATGTAAATAAATGTAAAAAGATTGGAGTGGTTACTTCAAGGAGATTTGTGTGCGCAAATGAGAGAGTTCGAGGCAAAGACAAGAGAGATCAGAATGTAAAGAATCCACGAGCAGAAACAAGAAGTGGCTGTGAAGCACATTTGGTTATCATACCTAATCGAGATAGTAAAAAATATGTGGTGAGTGAATTTATTGCTGAGCATAACCACTATCTCCACCTTCCATCAACTGTGCACATGATGCCATCACAACGGAAAGTGGATGCAACTCATGCTATTGAAATTGATTTGGCACATGAATCGGGATTAAGATTAAAGCAATCTTATGAGCTTCTTAGTAATCAAGTTGGTAGATATGATAATCTTGGTTTTACCAAGCAAGATCATAAAAACTACTTACGCACTAAGCAACAAAAAGACATGGAGCATGGGGCACCTGCTAGCTTGGGAAGATATTTCAGTCGTCAACTTAAGGAAAATCCTTCATATTATTTTGCTACTCAATTGGATTATGAAGAGTTGATTACCAATATCTTTTGGGCTGATGTAAGAATGATCATTGACTATAGCCACTTCGGTGATGTAATAACGTTTGATACAACGTATAGTACAAATAGAGATGCAAGGCCACTTGGAGTATTTTTGGGTCTCAATCACCATAGAGAAATTGTTGTATTTGGAGGTGCACTCTTATATGATGAAACGATTGAATCTTTTGTATGGTTATTTGAGACCTTCTTAGAAGCAATGTCTGAAAAAAAGCCAATCACTATTTTCACAGATCAAGATGCAGCAATGTCAGCTGCAATAAAAGTAGTCATGCCTGAGACATATCATGCATTGTGTAGTTGGCATATGTGGCAGAATGCTGAGAAACACTTGGGTCATTTACTAAAAACTGAGCCTCAATTTAACGATGATTTCTTAGCATATATCTATGAGTATGACGGTGAAGATGAGTTTCTTATAGCTTGGAATGAAATGCTAGATAAGTACGATGTTCGTGAAAATAAATGGCTAATTGATCTATTTAAATTGAAGGAAAAATGGGCCCAAGCATATGTTAAGAGAACTTTCATTGCAGGAATGAAGACAACCCAGCTTAGTGAGAGTTTCAATGCTGACTTGAAGGATTGCTTACGTACTGATCTCAATATAGTAGAGTTTTTCACTCATTTTGAAGCAATTGTCAATCAAAAGCGAGATAAGGAGTTAGAAGCAGAATACAACTCTAGATAGAAATTTCCAAGATTAAAGCTCAAAAGCTTTCCTATGCTTAACCAAGTAGCAACAGTGTACACGCCTAAGTTGTTTGATTTATTTCAGACAAAATTTGAAGAGGTAATGACACTTTCCATCCAAAACGCAATGTGAGTCAAACACATAGTTATGTGATTGGAGTTTTCAATCAAAATGGAAAATATGAGGCCATGTGGAATCCATTAGATGAGACTTTATCTTGTAGTTGCAGAAAGTTTGAGTCATTTGGTATTTTATGTAGGCATGGTTTGAAAGTTCTTGATGCATTGGATATCAAGTTGATTCCTAATAGATATATCATGAAGAGGTGGAGAAGAGATGCAAAAGATGGAAGCGGAAAAAATTGCACAACACATAACATTAAGCCGGATACTCGACTAGAATATGTAGATCGGTATCGAGATTTATGTCCAAAATATATTCAATTGGTGAATGGGCATGTGAAACTAAAGAAGGTCATAATATTCTAAGCTTAGCAATTGCAGATTTGAAAAAAAAAAAAACTCAGTGACCTTAGGAATTGCAAAGCTAATGTAGAAGAATACATCATTAGGCCTTCCACCGATTTTGCAGACAAAGAAGATCAATTATGTGCTTCGATTACGATTGTACCAAAAGAGATTAAAAAAAGAGAGATTTATCGTAATAAAAAGTATAGGCCGAAATCATGGATAGAAAAGATGAGGAAACCAAAGGAAGGCACATCAAAGAAGCAAACAAAGAAAAGAAAACTGCAGGAGGTAATCTTCAATTTTCCTTATTTTCACCATTCTATTTTATTTTTACACATTAATATAGTATACTATTATTGTTGCTAAACTAATACAATTTTTACAGGAAATATATGCAACTGACGTCATGGCACAAAAGAAAACTGAAGATATATCTTCTAGAAATATTACTAGTTTTACACAACTTTTAATGGGAAAGATATTTACAATTATATATTTTATTTTGATATTAATAATAGTTTAGATGCATGATTTGATAATTTTAATGCTAAGCTTGTGATATGTGTAACGTGTAATTAGATTTTTTGTAGTCGGCTTCTACAAGTTCTGCAGTACATCAGGGAGGCTCATCAGCAAGTGTTGCATTAGCATCACATTTAGAGAGTACATCAAGTGTTGTAGGCTCGAACAACAAAATTAATGGTGCAGGAGGTCTCTTGACTCAAAAAAGTGTTGCAAGTGGAAGTCCCTTGACTCAAGAAAGTATTACAAGTGGATGGAATCCGATGGTTCATAAAGTCAAGCCATTTTTCTAGTTTAGGATCATGTTTTATAATTTATGATACATGCTGAGATTAAGTGCTCATATTTTGTAATTTTCCTAGTTTAGGAATGGAATTTTAATGGTCCAAAACTTAGTCACATTCAAATGTTTATATTTTTTATTATTTTGGAAAGAATACTTAATCTGCATGTCTGATGTATCTCTGCAAGGTGTTAATTTCTGCATAATTATTTGTTGCTGCAGAAATTGTTACTGTTTCTGCATAATTACTGTTACTGTTACTGTTACTGCATAATTACTGTGACTGTTACTGCAAACTGCATAATTACTGTGACCATTACTGCATAATTACTGTGACTGTTACTACATAATTATTGTATAATTACTGTTATTGTTATTGCATAATTACTATGACCGTTACTGCATAATTACTGTTGACTGCATAATTATTGTGACTGTCACTGCATAATTACTGCATAATTACTGTTACTGTTACTGTTATTGCATAATTACTGTGACCGTTACTGCAAATTGCATAATTACTGTGACTATTACTGCATAATTACTACATAATTACTGTTACTCTTATTGCATAATTACTGTGACCGTTACTGCATAATTACTGTTCCTGTTGCTGCATAATTACTGTTATTGCAAACTGCATAATTACTGTGATTGTTACTGCATAATTACTGCATAATACTGTTACTGTTACTGCACTGTTACTGCATAATTAAGTTACTGTTACCGCATAATTACTGTTACTGCATAGGTTCGGTATTGCACATTCTGCATAATCATGTTTTTCTGCATAATTGTTATGCTAGGCAAGAGTTGTTTTTATATATAAGTGTTGCTGTTTGGGGAAAAAATTTATATAAATAAGCCAAGTTTTGATTAAGTGTTGCTGCATAAGTGTTGTTGCATAATTAAGTTTTTATATATAAGTGTTGTTGTTATGTTGGGCAGGAGTTGTTTTTTATAGATATAGGTGTATCAATTTTTCTTTTGCATGAGTTTCACAATCCTTTTCCTCTCCTTACACACATAGTAGCTTTAATCACACCACCTGTGCAACACACCCTTATACCTACTTAAAAATACCTACAAATATCAATAACCCACAACTGTCACAATCCTCAAAATTCAATCCTTACAATAACTGTCACAATCCTTATTTACAATCAAAATTCAATCCTTACAATCCTTACAATAACAACTGTCACAATCCTTACAATCAAAATTCAATCCTTACAATCGAACAAATTTTATTAAAATGTACACTTTGATCACATAACAAAAATTCCATTAAAATAAACACTTTGATTAAAATAACAAAAATTCCAACCCAAACATGTATTTTCCTTTGGCTTTGGACTTGAATACTACTTTTGAAGACTCTAGTCCATTATGTGCAGGGCATGGTGCAACTGATGCACTGTGAAGTTGTGCATAGCACTCTTCATTCAGTTTTCTATCTTTTACTTCATCAAGTTTCCCCAGCCCTCTTGTCTTGAAGTGTCCATTTTCTAGCTTGCAATCAATTGTTACTTGAAGCCCTGCACCATGATACACAAAATTATTGTTACTTGTTCTTCAACTCATCATACTGTCATACACATGAAAAAAAAAAAATAGATCAAGCAACTAGACTATAAAGGCATGTTTAGTCTTAATGTGACTCTGCTCACAGTCTGCACAAGCAGCTAGACTATAAACACTTAAACTCATCATATTGTCATACACATGAAAAAAAAAAAAAAAAACAGATCAAGCAGCTAGACTATAAAGGCATGTTTAGTCTTAATGTGACTCTCCTCACAGTCTGCACAAGCAGCTAGACTATAAACACTTAAACTCATCATACTATCATAAACATGAAAAAAAAAAAAAAAAAAAAAAGATCAAGAAATACTCCAATTTGGACAAAAAGAAAAATTCCTAACTTTTGAGGAATTTATTTCAAAGGTCTACTAGCAGTAGCCATGGAGATTAAGCATCAACCCTAACCTTCTCTATCTTTCAGAGCCTTGTGCATTATCCTTTAGCAATGGACTTGGAAGTTGGAACCCGGAATTGGCACTATGTAAATTTAATTTGCAGAATAGAATCCAAGTATTTCAGATAACCACTATACAATTGGTTTGATAAAAACAATGATATCCACTACACAATTTTTTATTTCATGTTTGGAATTCTTGTCTGCACTAATGTCTATCCCCATTTTTTCAGCATGAATCGATCGCAATGATTCTAAAACGAAAAGATCAAACACTAAAATATCTAAATTAATAATCAATGAACCAAATTCATCAATGCACCACCCATTAAATTAATTGTTTTCTTTATATTACCATCAACCAATTCTCGAAAATAACCCAATAATACCAGTCCAGAAGCTAAACAAATGCAATTAATGAAATTCCTAGAAACCAAACCAAGAAATATGGATTACTCTTTGAAAATTGAAGTCTATCACAGCATTTCATCAATATAGCACCAACCAGTCTTCAAAATTGAACATGCAAGAAAACCCAGAAACTAAACCAACATTCAAGTAAATGAATGGTGAAAGATTTACCTCTTCAACAACACCCTTTTTCATAGCAAAGGCAATGAAAGAATTCCCTCCAACAGAACCACTGCCATGCTCATATACTGAGTCCAAAATGAAACCCCAAGTCCTAATATCTAGCGTCGAGGGGCTCTGCCTCCTCCTCCTCCACTCGTCCACTTCTTCAGTGCTTTTGATAGACTAGGATGTACTGAACCAATGGCACAAGTGACTGAGTAAGAGGATGAACCAAACGATTGGCCATATTTCTCCAAACCCAAACCCTAACCTTCTTTGATTTGGGTCTGAACCAAATCGGCAAGGCTGGCACACTGTAACCACCACCTCCGATGGTGGCTTCTTCTCTCATTCGACCAAAATCTCTTTCTCTATCTCTCAATCTCATTTCCCTCCATAGATCAAACCTGAAGGATCATCAACTTCTAAACTTCTCTGATTTGGGTTTGAAATCTTTCTCTACACCCGATTCTCTTCGAACCCCAACCCTTACTCTCTCTTTGATCTGGGTTTAAAAAGGATGCGTGTATGGGTGTCGGGATCTCTGGTGAGCTAAGGATTTTTTTTTTTTTTGATTTTGCTGATGGGTTTGAGTTGAGGGAGGTTGGGAGAGTTTGAACTTTGAAATTTGAGAGAGAGAGAGAGTTGGAACGGCTGGTGTGTGAGTTTTTTTTGGTCCGGCGTGTATGGGTGTCGGGATCTCTGGTGAGCTAAGGATTTTTCTTTGATTTTGCTGATGGGTTTGAGTTGAGGGAGGTTGAGAGAGTTTGAACTTTGAAATTTGAGAGAGAGAGAGAGAGAGAGTTGGAATGGCTAGTGTGTGAGTTTTTTTGGGTCCGGTTGAGTTAAACCTGAGTTAAGCTCCCTGAACTACGGTTTAAGCGATGGTTTAAATTTTAAATGACGTGGATGATTTTTGAGCATGGATCTGTCTGGTTTAAATCTCCACCGTGAAATGGAGCCTCTCCATTTCAAACGGAAATGGAGAGGATCCGTTTCTGACCAATCACTCAATTGTTCTCTCTCTCTCTCTCTCTACATATATATATATATATATATATATACACTATTCTCATCACACGTGCTTTGCCGTGCAATAAGACTTTTTATTTTATAGTCTGGTGTTGTACTTTTCATTTTTTTATAATAATTGTGGATAAGTTTATTTTGAAAACATAGATTAGTAGGAGGGAATCATACTTTGTAGGCATTTTAAGTGGAGTTGAAGATATAATTTTATTGGGTTGTCTTCAAGTTTTTTTCCTATTAAACGTAAGGTTTAAGGGTATTTTTGAACCACAAAAAAATTTAGTTCAAAGAGAAGAACCCTTATATATATATATATATATATATCGACTACCAATTGTAGGTGTAGTCTTCAGCTACAACATAAAATGGACCTATTAACCATTGAAATCTTATAGGAGATAGATGGACCTTCAAAGGATACTTCATTATGGTAAACTCTTGTGGCAGGTACATCTTCTAACCATACTTAATGTTGATGGTGACAAATTAAAAGCTTAGCATGCCTAGGCAAATATCAGCCACACCAATACTCCGAAGAATATGGTAAAACAAAGTTTACTCAACAAAATCAGACTTTACTCTTAGCCAAATCAGAAAATTGGACAACCTTAGACATTTCCCGCTCATCAGAATGAAGAGCTTCAAATAATTAAGATTGGTTTCCCCTTAACAATAACACCAAAATTATAAATACGGTACTATTCCAACCATTTCGTTTGAAGTATATTCACTATATTGTGTGGAGAATATTTAGCAAAATATGGTACGCCATACATGTATGATATTGTATGTATATAGTGTTAGGATTAGTGTCCTTAAATTCTATTGTATGATGCTATGTATGACATTATGTATGATTTAATGTTGTAATTAATAAAATTGTTTAATTATTATCTAAAATAATGATAACATGAATATTTGTACGTTATCATATAGTCCATGAGATGCATAGTATGTAATTTATATGATTTAGTCACAGAAGATATAAGTCACAAGTTCTTTGTAAACTTAGAATTTTAGTTCATAGTCGGTGATGAAATTGGCATTTCATTTGCGAAGACTATAACATATTAATTAAGATGATTTGTCTTGATCATGGAAGTGGAAACTTCTAGTTGGTATGTTGATATGTTTTAGGAGTTAAGACATATTGAACTGGACCGCTATGAGATTTATTATTCTCCTAACGACTGTCAAATGAATAATAAATCTCATGACTTTTATTTACATTAACTCTTAATTCTGAGAAAATAATGGACCTGATCACGAAGTGTAGGTTGCTTTGATATATCAGGAGTGAGATCTAAAGTAACGGTCAAAACCTCAATATGTTGGGCAACCACATTTAGTATTGATGGAACATATATTCTCAATATAGAATTCTTAATCTCTTAACGAAAATATAAAATAGGGATAATTACACTTTACCTGTCACGACCCAAACCTGTACTTCAGGATTTAGAGCATGACCGGCATGTTAATATTAAGTTTACCTTAATACTAACACGAACCAACCTAAACTGAAGGGGTTTATCAAGAATTTGTTTCTTGAATTCCAAATTATTTTCTTACATAAAACCATAATATACAAAAATGGTGGAAACCTTGAGATTTCATTTCCTTTAAACTTGGAAGACCTGGTTGAAACTTAGGGTATCTATGTAAATATTACATAGCTAAACGTCTAACAAAACTCTTATTACAAACCTAACCCCAAAGACATACACGGGGGTTCAAAACAAACTAAGATATTGAATTACATCTGTGGTCAAGGATCAAGTACATCTTGATTCCTCCTATACAACAAAAGAGCTAAACTACTATACAAAAAAAACTCTACATTCTAACAAATGAGAATTCACGAAATCCTTGCCACCTCTAACACTCTCACTGCTTTCAGGAAGAACCTGTGCACTGAAATATAAAAGGGTGAGCTGCGAAGCCCAATAAGGTTTTTAAGCTCCATGGGCCTTTGACAAGAATGCTTGTAAATCAAATATTTTATGGATATTCAGATAGGAGAACGTTTTTCATGCATAGTATATCATAATATTCATAATAACAACTTACACATTTTTCATAGAGAAATAATTGTTCTCTTTTTCTTATCATATTAATACTACAAAATATTTCAGACTAATTTCTTTTCATTTCTTAGAGAGTCACTAAACTTTATATTAACTCTTTAAAATCATATAAAACAATCATTTCATTCATAAACCTCTTCTCATAAAATATTATGACATTTAACGTAAACTTATACTTTAATTGAGCGCGGACGCACTGTCATCCTCAATACTATTTTAATTGAATGCGGACGTACCGCCATCCTCAATACATATTTTAATTGAGCGCGGATGAACCACCATCCTCAATACATCCTTTAATTGAGCGCGGACAAACCGCCATCCTCAACACATATTTTAATTGATCCTCAATACATTCTTTAATTGAGCGCGGACGAACCACCATCCTCAATACATTCTTTAATTGAGCACGGACGTACCGCCATCCTCAATTGAACAACTCACAAAACATATATCTTTACTTAAATCATGTTTATATGTAATATATTTAATTAAAAGGTTTTACTGCATAATACTTTTTGAAATAATCTTTATACTTATCAAAAGCACATATCTCAAATCCCTTACCTGAAAACAGAAGACGCGAGAGATTGTACAAGAGGAGCTCAAGTGTCCGTGTTCTCGTTCTCGTCACCTAAATGAAAACCAAAACTTATTATGGACAAACTCTTCCTAATATATAAAGTTATACCTCAATCACAACCTAACTCTCAAACTCAAGAAAATCTTAATTTCCATCACATAAAGTTCCCCAAAGCATAAGTTACAATCACCAAACACACTATGCATTCAAACCATATAGAAACCAAGGCATAAAATTTATATATGATTCTAACATACCAAAGGATGAGCATATTAAATTATAGCTCAAAACATTCACCCTAACTTGAGAATTAAATCCTCAAAGTTAGGCATGTCTCTTACTGTTCACTGTTCTATTCCAGCAGCATATGCCCCATTTGTAAAATACAAACGGGCTGTCCACACACATCCAATTGTCACGAAATTTTACTTAACTACTCCCCTATATGTCCAGTATAAACCATAAAAATTTTGTAGTCAAAGAATAAAATCATAATTTACTAAAAATCATACAATACAGCAAACTCAAATCCTTCAACAAATCACCAACACAAATTCAAAGCTTCTTAAAACAGCATATATATATATATATAAACTTACAAGTTCATGATTCCCTAATTTCATAAACCACAAATACCATTACTAAAATTCTTTAAAGAAATCATGGATTCTAAGATGAGAGTAGCTAGCCCTTACCAATTTTCTTGTTCTTGAGGGGAATTAGAGGTAAAGAGCTTGAGAGAGTTTTCTTTCTTTTTGGTATTGGACCCGTAGGCATGAGACGGAGGGAGTTTCTTGATTGTTCTAGCTTCTTTGAGGAAGTGTGAAAGAGAGATGAGATGAGTCTTGTCTTTCTCTTAAGGTGTGGACCGTGGGCTGGGTACAATGGGCTGGGTATAATGGGCTATTAACTAGTTAATGGGCCAGATTGGGCTGGGCCGAAAGAGAAAACCTTAGCCCATGACCCTGCCCATGGGCAATGCCCATTTTGTTTTTAGCGAGTTGGGCTATCGGGTTGGGCCTAATGGGTCAACCATGGGTTTGTGTTAGCATATTATTTTATTATTTTTATAAAGAAAGAATCAATTTTTTATAAGAAAATAATCAATCTATTTTTTCAAAGGAAAGAATTAAATAATTTAATACTTAATTACAAATTTTTTTTACAATCAAATCTATTTAATTTTTTGTTTTGTTGATGAAAACCTATTTAATTTTTTTATTTATTAAGGCTTTAAATAGTTTTATTTTTTTTTTTTTTTTTTTTTTTTTATTTTTTTTTTTTTTTTATCTTTAATAAAAAAATGTCAAATGGTTAATTCAAATTTGATAGACTACTAGAAAAATATATATTTAGTAAACTAAGTTTAGCACAATTATTTTGGATATCTTAGTGGTTGAGGGAGTTCTCTTAAGAAATTCCTCTATGATATTTCAAGATCAATTCTTCATACACTTCCTATATATTTTTGTTATGAATTATGAGTTATTAGACTGGCCTAATGGGTTAGGCCAACGGGCTGGGAAACGGGTTGGGCTACTGGGCTAGCCCACCGAGTACCCATGGGCATAAAAACTAGCCCATGGCTTGACCCACTGGGCTAGTGGGCTACCCATGGGCCTCAATAACAACAGGCTGGGCCGCCCATTAGCCCGGTAGGCCGTCGGGTTTTTGGGTCGGGCTATGGGCCATGGACTATTTGATAACCCTTACTCTTTCCTTAAGAGAAAAGAGTGCAAAGTTGAGTGAGAAATTCTGATTTTGCATGTTTGGACCCGTGGAAAGTGAGAACAAGAGAGTTTCTTGAGTCTTCTTTCTTTGAGAAAGTCAAAGAAGAGTTAAAGGTGCAGCCAATAAGAACAAAGAAGGAAGAAAACAAAGAAGCAAAGCAAGAAGACCAAGAAAGTTTCTGCAGCCAAGAAGTCAAGCAAAATATCTTGGGTGATTCACGTATATTGCTAAGGAAAGGAAAGATAACTCACCTTTTCAACCTTTCTTTTTCTTTGCATTCACACTTACACTTTTCTACAAAGAATAATGTCCCTTTGCATATATATATATATATATATATATATCATTACCTTAATACACGTAATTAAACACCAACAACTATATATCTAATAACTTAAACCACTTAAAATAATTTTGCACATACTTAATATATATTTATAATACAATTAGTCATTAAATTATTTATAATCTTTACAATTCTTATTCAAATGTATTATAAAATAATATGCTTATTAAATACTCTTACATTAATTATAAGAAAAATGTGGCTTAAAATAATAATTAACTATTTAAACACACAGTTTAACTATTAATTTGGGTCGGGGTGTTACATTACTCACTTGACCCACTTGTGATTTGTCTCTAATTTGACTTGCCTACCCATGGTTTCAATTTAACACTTTACCCACCTGTGATTCCTTCCATTACTAATTCGTAACCCACCTCTATTAAAATTAAGGGTAAATAGGTATTTTTGCTTAAGTTTTATGTCTCTCTCCTCTCAAAACAAAAAATAGCACAAAAATGCAAGAGATAGAAGTTCAAAAAGTGGTATTTGTCTCTCTTTCCATTCACACAAATCTTGAACATGAAGAACATACCCACACCGAAAAAAAAAAAAAAAAAAAAAAAAAAAAAAAAAAAAAAAAAAAAAAAAAAAAAAAAACCCAGATCAACCTACACAAGATCACTGACTTAATGAAAAATCTTTGAAAGGATTTAAAAGCCACACATAACTAAGACAAGTTGTTTTTCATGGACTGGAAGCTTAATTGACCCACATATATTATCTAGTGGCAGAGTTGATCTTTACATTCAGGTTGCCTATTTAGAACTTGGTGAGTCGATTTTTCTTCCATCTTTAACCCACCCCCTAGAAAGTCCTCAGCTCTTCAAGCTAATGAAATCCATCTTTAACCCACTCTACTTTATCCTTCCATTATTTTTTTTAAATAAAAGATTTTATTTGTTTTCTAAATACCTGTAATTCAATGTATAATGATCAAGAACTAGCACGCTGTTTGGCTGCTGAGAAAAAAAGAGGGTAAAAGAAAGATGATTTGAAGTATTGAGTCATATGCTCTATACTACTATAATGCTAAAAAGGGCATTGAAAAATTGGATTAGCCAAATGGTATAATGTAGACCCAGTCCCTAAAAATATGGAAATTTAGTTGTTTTGGACCTCTGGTCCTTTTACCATGGTGTTAGTTTTTGTTATTATTGAAATTTAATTTATATTTAGATTTAAAATTTTGGGTTTTGTAGAGTTAAGCTGTAAGATTAGAACCCAATTTTCATGGAGGGACAAGGAACTGATTCAGCTTCAGTGGCACCTCTGGCCAACTAGAGAAATGATTTTTCAAAGATATTTCATTAAGTCAATGATCTTGTGTAGGTTGATCTGGGTTTTTTTTTGTTGGTATGTTCTTCATGTTCAAGATTTGTGTGAATAGAGAGAGAGACGAATACCACTTTTTGATCTTCTTTCTCTTGCATTTTTGTGCTATTTTTTGTTTTAGGAGGAGAGAGACATAAAACTTGAGCTAAAATACCTATTTACCCTTAATTTTAACAAAGGTGGGTTACGGATTAGTAACGGAGGGAATCACAGGTGGGTAAAGTGTCAAAATTGAAACCATGGATAAGCAAATCAAATTAGAAGCAAACCACAAGTGGGTAAAGTATAATTATCCCTATAAAATATTCTCTTGAGATAAGTTTAATGGGTTCAGTTATTCAGAGTGTTAGGCCTAACCATTTTAGTAAGAAGTTAATAAAGTATTTACTTATGAAATTGGATTTCATAAATATATAATGAATAACTTAAAGGATTAAACCAAGTACTCAATAATTAAGATATAGTAATCTTCAAAGTAGCAGTTTACATTCATAACTTTGTATTACTACGAATATTTTATGAAGGGATTGTATGTACAATAAAGTCTTAGGATATAATTTATTAATAAGGTCTAGAGTGCAATTATATTTATATAGTGATATTAAATATAATTAATGGTAACTTTAAACTTGTCAAAAGTTGACAAAAAAACCCAAATCTCATTGGAGCTAGTATTTTATTTGTTCCCTTTAAGTCCCACTCCAAGCCACACATTAAAGCCCAATTGAAAATGCCCAAAATGCCAGTCCAATTAGATAATTAGTTAGTTACAAAGGAAGAAACATACAAAATTTTATATATGATACATCATTGTGAAATAGTGTGTATGTGTGAAGTGTAAGTCACACTCTTATTCTCCTTGGAAACTGATTGAGAGACCACATTTCTTAGGCGTAAAGTGGAATTGGACTGAAGAATAAAAGTGTTCCCAATTACTTCTAATATTTTTTTTTGAACTTCATCACACCAAGCTACGCTCTCTTATTCTTAAATTCTGAAATTTACATAGTGACTATTATCAATCATGAATGAAGTAGATCCGTGTTTGTTGTTTCCACTGTGTGTTTTGTATGAGATGCAAAACCAGTTTTTTCAACAATTGGTATCAGAGCCGTCTTCAATATCATGCTTGTATAACATGTGATTGGGTTTTAGAATCAAAGAGATATATTGTTTTTTATGGTTCCAAGAGGACACGACTGTAACTTTTGTTTTGTGCCATATGTTTTTGGTGTTTGTGTTTATCAAGGACCCCATCTACACATCTTGAGAACAGGTTTATTGGAGTGGTTTATAAACATGATCGAGATCAAATAGGAATGATGTATGTTGATTCTCATGTAATCATTTAATATTAAAAACTGGAATATCGGTCAAGCATGGACATTTCGTTTTGCACTTCTTGGATATAGTTGACAGTTGAATTTTATTTGATAACCATTGTCGATGCCATTAACGAATATGAGATATACATTGGTTCAAATAATTGGTTCATGTTATTTGAAGTGAACATGATTATGTCTCTTTATATATTCCGTGTATTGATAGTATTTGCTTTAGTGATGAACACGTTAAATTCAATTGCTTAGATATAGTTATTGAATGAATATCTTGGCATGAATATCGTGGACCCAAATGACATATATATGTGATGATGTCGATTTACTATTTTTGAATCAGTATTATACACTGTCAATGATTATATATGATTTATGGCCTGATTTCACATGGATTAGATTGTATCCTTTGTGTGATAAGATATACATGCTATCAAGTTAATACTATGATTATGAAATTTTTATTCCTAATGAGATTAGGATTATGTTTTCAAGAGTTTCTAGCATTATTATGGTTCTTAATCTTAAAAATGTTTAATTTAAAATATCTAGTGGGAGAGAGATATAAGGGTTGGATCTCATGGCCTCTATTGTCGATTTATAGTAGTATGATTAAGCACCTCGCCTTGGCGTATATGCCTTGCTCCCCTTCGGAGGTTGTTTAATTCATGGTACTTCAGATTAAACTTCTTAATGATTAATAATATGTGTTTTAACATTAAGAACGACCACGCTTCCATGGAGTTACTTAATGACTCACATAGATTTCAGGCAATGGTATATGCTAGACTAAGTTTAATGTTAACCTCCCTTCAGAGCCATGTCATTATTATTTAGAGGCTAAAGGAAATACAGCATATTATTAGTGTTTGATAGGAGTTATCATGATAGCACTAATAATGAGAATAGTTCTCAATCAGTCATAGTGTTTAAAATTTACTTGCTACCAAGGAATTTTAAATATGAGATTGGGTTGTCGTTGCATATTTTATATTATGGTTTTATTAAGATTCCATATTATATGTTTATATGCTAAATTGATAATGTCCAGTTTATTTATTATACTCATGTCTCTTATTTTCAGATTTAAAATCATGGCATCATATAGCCCATTTGTTACTATTTTTAATCAAAACAAACTGACTGGATCCAACTATGTTGACTAGAAAAGAAATATGGACATTGTTCTTACTGCTGAAAAGCACAAATATGTGCTTACTCAACCATGTCCTAGCTTTCCATCATTAAATGCTCCTTTTGAGGAAAAACAGCAATATGATTGTTGGCAGAAATCTAATGAGATGACTAAGTGCTATATCCCAGCATCTATTTCAAATGTTCTACAACATCAAATACAAGATGCAGTACTAGTTTCAGACATAATGCTAAGTCTGAATGAGATATTTGGTAAGTAAGGCCGTTTTGCAAGGCAAAAAATTATGAGATGGATTTATAATACCAAAATGGCTAAAAGTATTTCAGTGAGGGAGAATTGTCTTAAGATGATCTCTAATCTGAATACATTTGAAGTTTTAGGTGCCGATATTGATGGAAAATCCCAAGTAGATATGATATTCCAGTCACTACCAGAATCATTCAAGGAATTCAGACTTAACTATAATATGAACAAAAAGATTTATTCATTGTCTAAATTGATGAATGAATTAGTAGCGGTGGAAGGCATTCTTGGTACATCCAGTGTTGATGCCAATTTGGCTAAAGCTTCTACTTCTCAACCTAAGTCGAAAGGCAATGGTAAGAAAAAGAAGAAGAAGGACTTCACCAAGAAAGATGGTAAACAAATTGCCTTAGGAGTTGCCAACAAAGGAAAGAAAATCAAAGGAAAGTATTTCCATTGTGGAGAGAAAGGACATTGGAAGAGGAATTGTCCAAAATTCAGAGCTACCAAGAATAAGGTTATGAAAAGTACATTCCTTCTTGAAATATGTTTAGTACAAAATCCCACGGATTCCTGGTGTTTGGATTCAGGTTGTACTAATCATATTTGCAATTCTTTGCAAGGGTTCTAGGAGACCAAAAAACTGAATGAAGGGAAATTGTTTCTTACTTTGGCTAATGGGAGCAGAATACCAGTTGTAGCTATTGGAGTGTTTAATTTATGTTTTGAATCTAGATTTTTAATATTTGAAGACTATTTGTATGTACCTAATGTTCGTAGAAATTTAATTTTTGCAACTTATTTAGGTGAACATGGATATTTTGTTATCTTAAAAGACAATGTTGAGAAGAGCCCAAGAATTGCTTGAATTAGTTCCTACGGATGTATGTGGTCCTATGTCAACCCAAGCAAAAGGAGGTTATGAGTACTTCATCACTTTTATTGATGATTATTTAAGATATGGTTATGTGTACCTAATGAAACGAAAGTCCGAAACTTTTGAAAAATTCAAAGAGTTTAGGGGTAAAGTTGAGAATCAATTAGGTAAACACATAAAGGCTATTCGATCTGATCGTGGTGGCGAATACTTTCTTGGGAATTTCAAGGATTACTTAACTCAAAATGGGATTGTATCCCAATTGACTGCACCTGAAACTCCCTTATAAAATGGTGTAGTTAAAATAAGGAATAAGACTCTTTTAAAAATGGTTAGGTGCATGATGAGTTACTCAACTTTACCGATTTCTTTTTGGGGGTATGCCTTAAATACAACAATACATCTTTTGAATTTAGTTCCATTGAAATATGTTCCCAAAACACCCATGGAATTATGGAGTGGGCGTAAGCCTAGTATGGGATACCTCCACATAAAAAGAATGTATTGATTATGAAGAAACCTTTTCACCAATAGCAATGCTTAAATCTATCAGAATTCTCTTATCCATTGCTGCTCATTATGATTATGAGATTTGGCAAATGAATGTCAAGACTGCATTTCTTAATGGCAATCTTGAAGAAGAAATCGATATGATGCAACCGAAAGGTTTCATAGCAAAGAACCAAGAGCATATGGTATGCAAGTTGAATAGATCCATTTATGAATTTAAGCAAGCATCTAGGTCATGGAACATTAGATTTGATCGAGCAATCAAATCATTTGGTTTTGAACAAAATCTTGATGAACCATGTGTGTACAAAAGATATCGAGATAAAGTAGTAATGTTCCTAGTGCTTTATGTTGATGACATTCTACTCATTGGAAATGATGTAGGGGTAATGTCATTAGTAAAAGTTTGGTTGTCAAGCCAATTTGATATGAAGGACTTGGGTGAAGAAGTTTCTGCTTCCATGGTCAAGACAAACCATTATAGTTGATGTGTTATAGTCTTCGCAAATGAAACACTCAATTTCATTACCGACTACGAACTACATTTTGACTTTACAAGGAACTTGTGATTTATATCTTATGGGTGAGTTAGGCCTGAGGAACAAAGTTAGCCCACCTGGACAAAGCCCAACACGAAGCCTGAGGCCCATTAGGTGACGTGGGCCCGATACACATAGGGGAGGTAACCCTGAGCTTTATTACAATGGGCCCGATCTCTAACTGAATGCTGAGAATTGGGGCGACCACAGAGATTCCTTAGAGGTCGGTGGTCTAAGTTGACCACAAAGGAAATCTGTGTGCAGTCCCAACAAGATCGGTCACTGAGAGCTAACGATTCTAAAAGAAATCCACTTCCAAACACTATTCGGCATCTGGAACAAGTTCTAAGGGAATCCTTTGAATTTGTAAGGATCCCTTGGGATTTTGGTGGATATGGGAATGTGTGAGTAAGTGGGGAAAGAAATGATAACCACCCCACTAACGGAGGGCTATAAAAGGAGGTTGAAGCAAGGGTAGAAAAGGTTGGACATGAGAGAGAGAGAGAGAGAGAGAGAGAGAGAGAGAGAGGGTGACTGAACACACTAGGATATTCAGGGGAATTAAAGGGGAGTGCTACCACTTGTTTGGGGCCTCGATTGGTAGGATTAAGTACAATCCTCACGTACAAATAAATTGTAAGCCCATTATTTCAGCAAAGACGACTCTAGGCTCACACATATCTTCTGTAACTAAATCACATAAACATGCAATGCATCTTAAGGACTATGAGAGAGAGAGAGAGAGAGAGAGAGAGAGAGAGAGAGAGAGAGAGAGAGAGAGAGAGAGAGAGAGAGAGAGAGAGAGGAAAACACAAAGAGAGGGTGATTGAACATGCTGGGATATTTAGGGGAATTAAAGGGGAGTGCTACCACTTGTTTAGGGCCTCAATTGGTAGGATTGAGTACAACACTCACGTACAAATAAATTGTAAGCCCATTATTTTAGCAAAGACGACTCTAGGCTCACACATATCTTCTGTAACTAAATCACATAAACATGCAATGCATCTCAAGGACTATGATAATGTCACATTAGTTCATTGATAAATAATGTCATATAATTAAACAGTTTTTTTTTTGGTAATTCAAGATCATAGCATTAAAACTAAGCAGAAACAAGTCTATTACAATAAGAAGTCTCCTTATTAGCAAGAAGAAGGCCAGCCACCATAGGCGATGGACACAAAAAAACAACAAATTAGAAATGGAGCTCCCACTAAATCTTGCCAATGTGTCTGTGCATTGGTTAGCCTCGCGGTAGGTGCACACAATCCTCTTGTTAAGGATGGCAGCAAACAGTGTCCTGCAATTAGATAGCAAACGTTTCGTTAAAAGATTTAGGGCATAAACCTTAATATCATAGTTATAGTGTTATATAATAAAAATAAATAAAACACTATCGTAGTCATAGACCTAACCATTTAAAGTCTTGGATATAAGTGGGCCTTGAGAGGATTCTTCATCACCGTAGTGAACTCTAGCTTCTCTGACAAATCAACCTCGTCACCATCAACAGCTTTCCACTCAAAATTCCAAACCAAATTGGCCACAAAATACTCCAAATGTAGTATTGCCAAACCAGAAGCAGGACAAATCCTCCTCCCTGCACCAAATGGCATCATCTTAATCTCTCTGCTTCCAGTTATATCAAACACACCATCATCACCACTCAAGAATCTCTCAGGCTTAAAGTTCATAGGATCTTCCCAAACCCTCGAGTCCCACCCCATTTCTGCCGCCATGAAATTCAAAGTAGCATTCTTTGGTACCAAATATCCATCCAAAACCACATCCTCAGTCACTGCATGTGGCAACAAAAAATGCCCAGGTGGGTGTCTCCTTAAACCCTCCAAAACCACTGCTTTCAAATAAGGCATCTTGTTCAGATCCTCTTCTTTCACTTCCTTTTCTCCATCACCAACAACCCTTTTAATCTCCACAAAAAGCCTCTCTTGGATTTGTGGGTATTTCACCAAATTCGCCATAATCCACTCCAATGCTGTGGACGTAGTATCTGTACCCGCGTTGAGAAACTCCGAGCACAAACTAGCCATTTCCTTCTCTGAAAGCTTCCTCTTTTCCTCTGGTAACTCCAAGTCCAACAACGTATCCACATACGACACAGCAAACTCATCATCACCATCATTATTTTTGGCTTCATTTACTTTGCTTCGTCTTTCTAGTCTCACTTTCCTCCTAGCTTCTACCAAAGGCCTTAACACAGCATCCTGGTTTTTCCGAATTTGAAACAACTCTTCCCAACGCTTACGAAATACAATCCTTCCAATACTGGGCCAAAAATTGAGTATACTAAACCGACCTAAGCTCAAAAGCAAGCGACGCTGAACCTCTTCGATTTTCTTAATCTGGGTTTCTCCGAGTTTGTCTCCGAAACACATAAGCACCAACAAACAAAACATGGAGTATTGGAAATCTTCTTTAACAACAATCTGTTTACCGGATTTAGACTGAGAATCAAGGCGGTTGAGGAGGATATCCAAAACCCACTTGCGCGCGTGGGAGTAGGATTTCACGCGTGAAGGGTGGAGAATCTCCGAACTGAGATTGCGACGAAAGAGTCGCCATGTGGGACCGTAATAAGCAGAGCTGATATTGTGTTGGTTACTAGATATGACCGCGTTTGTTGGAGGAGGAGTTGGGCGGTCAGCGAAAACGGCACCGTTTTGGACGAGAGCTTTGTGAGCGAGAGAGCGGTCGGCAACGAAGATAGCCGGGCGAAAGCCTATGTAAATGGTTATGATGGGTCCGTACTTGGCATGGAGTTTGCGGATGATGAGTTCTAGTTCGGAGAAGGGTTTGCGGAGCCATAGGAAGTTGCCAATGATGGGAATGGTGTAGGGTCCAGGAGGGAGCTTATTGTTTTCAGAGACTTTGTTGTTGGTGGTGGTGAGGTTGAGGAGAGATTTGAGAAGGGCTGAGATGCAGAGAGAGATAACGATGATGAACCAGGTCTCCATGTTTGATAAGCGTGTGTGTGGCTCTTTAGCGTGGGTAAGTGTTAAAATGAGCTAATAAATATAGTGAAGCGTTTGGATTGAACTTAATCTCATGTTTGTGTTTGCGTTTTTGCCTGTATTTTTATTTTTTATTTTTTTTAGGCGTGTGAGGGGCTACTGTAAGCTACTGTGCAGTTACTGTTTATAGTTACTGTTCACATAAACAGTAGCGGCAGTTGTTGACTTTTTGTTTCTTAACAGTGCATTGCACTGTTTACGGACCCATAAATTTTATTTTTTTATCAACTTTTTCATTAAAAATGGATCTCACGATACTATTTACACATTTAAAAATTATTTTATTACAGTATTTTTAATTTTTAATTTTTAATTTCAATAATAATAAGTTCAATCCAAACGAATCCTACAAGAGAGATAACCTTTTCCGAAGAAAGATAAGGACAAAAGAGGAGTAAGTAAATTTGATTGTTCGATAGTTACGTACCGACACTTTCGTACGTAAGTACGTAAAGATGACACTTACGTACTTTTGCATGTGGGGATGTTTTTATAATATTTGTCTGGTGTCTGATTTTAAGGAGTTTTTCTTCGGCCACGGCGTTGGTGGGGGATCCGGATCTCTCCATTTTTATTTGAAATAAAGACGGTCCAGTTAAGGGTTAGGATTTATCTAAAAATAATTAAAAGCCTAGAACATTTCATCTCATTTAAAAACTTTAACCTAACCGAATAGCAAATTTAAATTTTGTAACCAGAGTTAACTTTTGTCCAAAACCCAAAAAAGTCACCCCAGGTTCCAGCAAGGCAGCAACCATATTCTCATGTTCAGATCCTTTCAATCTCAACAAGTGTCTTTCCTGTTCTCCAATGTCATAAGTGTGTTGGGTTTGCCTGTTATTCCAGTTCTAGCCGTAATCTTCTTCCATGAAAAATGAATGGGGTAAAGGCGATTTCCATTTTGTTGGCTATTTTGGGCTTTATTTCATATTTCTATCAACACTACCTTGATGATTCTGAGTCCAAGGCTGAAAAGAGAGACGTCAAGGATGAAATTTCAATGCTCTCCCTGTTGAAAGAGGTTACTGACGAACAAGATGAGCTAAAGAATATATATCAAAAAGTTCCACTTTCCATGTTAACAAATTTCCAAAATTATGAGCACTAAAGCTATTCCTCTGTCTTGATTACTAGAATGGTTTACAAACTCATATTTCCAAACCCCATGCCTTTGTTTCTCCACATGAAGTGTAAATCATGGTCTTGTTCATTCCATTTCCAACAATATTTTCAAATTTCAATAACTATAATTGGGCCTTTTTTTTTTGTCAAAAAATAGAATTAAAAGTAGCGATTATTCTATCAATGAAAAAGAATAATCAAACTGAAAATTAAGAGCAAGCCAAATCAGTGTTTGATACAATACTGAAAGAAACTAGACAAATCTGTATTTGATCACTTCGGTTGCTAGTGGCTGATGGGTACTTGGGGTTGAAGTTGAAAGGATCTGAACCTGAGGATATGATTGCTGCCTTGCTGGGAACCTGTGGTGGCTTTCTTGGGTTCTGGACAAGAGTTCACTCTAGTTACAAAATTTGAGTTTGCTATTTAGTTAGGTTAAAACTTTTAAATAAGGTTGATTGTTCTAGGCCTTTGATTATTTTTAGACAGATCCTAACTTTTAATTGGACACCCCATTTCAAATAAAAATGAATATGTGTAGTCATGTTTGTCTTAAACTCCTCTAACCCTTGCGTCTCCTCCTTTTTGGTCTATTTTTTACGTTAATATACTTCTATCACTTTTGTCAAAAAAAAAAAAAAAAAAAATTGATTGTTGGACTAGAAGTAGTAAAAGTAGCCAGCAAGGACAATTATTTTTGTTGTCAGAGAAAAATATAAAAGGGGAGGACAATTATTGAAGGAGAAAAACTCAAAATCTTTTTTTTTTTTTTTATTTAACTGAAAACGTGAATTGCGCCCAAGCTTGTCATGGGAATATCTCTTTCACACATTGTAACACACTTTTCACACACCGTGTAACAGCGTTTTCTATAAACTGAAAAGTGAGTCATTATACAGCCAGCAAGGACAATTACTTTTGTTGTTAGAAAAATATAGGAAGGGAGGACAATTATTGAAGGAGAAAAACTCAAAGGTGCCGTTTGGAATGCGCGTTGCGCGTCTACGTTTCTCTCTTTCTGTGTTTTGCCTTTTTTTTTTTTTTTTTTTTTTTTTGTTCAGCCGCAACATTGGACTAAGTCAGCTGTGAACAATATATTCATGTACTGTTTACAAATCCATAAATACTACTTTTCAGTAACTTTTTTATTAAAAATAGTTCTTATAATACTATTCACACATTTAAAAATTATTTTACTACAGTGTTTTCAGTTTTCAATTTTCAATAATAATAAGTTCAATCCAAACGGACCCAAATCTTTTTTTTTATAAACTGAAAATGTGAATTACGCGCAAGCTTGTTACGAGAATATCCCTTTCACACACTTTTCACACACCGTGTAACAGCGTTTTTTATGAACTGAAAAGTGTGTCATTACACAGTATGTGAAACAGTGAAAAAAACATAGCCCATTATTGAATGAAAAAATATTAAAGGATTGTCAATTTTGTTATAAAAAGGTGGCAAAACTACAGTTGCTCTTTTAAGTTTACTCTATGTGTGTAATTAATCTCTCAAGTTTCAAGTAATTACAATTGGTTCTTCAAGTTTTCAAAATAAATAATATAAGTTATTTTGTTAACTTCCATTAGTAGTGCTGCTTACATGGCTAATGGAATAATAATCTGTCATTTTTTTAATGACATGACATTTCTTTTTATTAAAAAATTACAAAAACGAATTTACACATAAAAAAAATCTGACCTGATCTAATTCAAGTCTTAATCCAAGCCCGGTACCAAATTAAAACTCATTTGCAATCTGATTCACAAACCCACAAGAGAGAGATTGAACAATTCCATGCCCTAGCAGCCAGCGACGCCACTGCCCTCTGCTAAAGACGGTGGCCTCCACCTCCCTGTTTCTCTCATGCAACCATAAAATTCAGCAACTGTCCAGCCCTGCGATAACCTGCTCGAAAATGGCATTCATATCTGCCAAATCCAAATTGTTTCTCAACAAAAATCACAATACAAGAAAGGCGAATTCTCCTCTGGCGCCAACACATTTGGCGTTTTGTTAATGCCATTCCCAACTGAATTATGACCTTCCCTTTCCCACCAGAAGCCACACATGGCACCCCTATAAGCATAACCATCATTGCTGGCTGTTTCTGGGACTAATCTTCTTGCTTGCTAAATACTCCATCTAGATTTCTAGCTTCCAATACATTTTGGTGATCCTCAATATGTGGATTCTTTTTGGTAACCTTGACAGTCATATTGTCACTAGAGGCCCCATCAATAAAGTTGATAACAATCTTATTTTTCTCCACGTGCATCATATCTAGAGCGCTGTTGGGTTTGTGAATGAGATTGCAAATGAGTTTTAATTTGGTACTGGGTTAGGATTAAGACTTGAATTAGAATGGCTCGGATTTTTTTTTTTTTAAGTGTAAATTCATTTTTGTAATTTTTGGATTAAAAAAATGCCACATCATTAAAAAAATAATAGATCATTATTCTGTTAACCACGTAAGTAACACTACAAACGGAAGTTAACAAAATGACTTATATTGCTCATTTTGAAAACTTAAGGGACCAATTGCACTCACTTAAAACTTGAGGGACCAATTGCGTATACATAGTAAACTTGAGGGACCAATAACGTAGTTTTGCCAAAAATGAACTCTACAAATGTCAATTGCTAACAATAGTTGAGTTGCATCAACTTGGCAAATATGATGGTTAACAACTTTTTAGCATAACTTTTGACTAAGGGAATATCAACTTATAACAAAGAAGTTTTCTTAGTCCAAAAATGGGTCATTGTATTTAATTAGAGGAATTTTGTAATGATGTAATTTCTAGTTAGGGACCATAGTTGTCGCCATGGATTTTATTTTATTACTATGTGACTTTAGCTTTATTAATGGCAATTCCATCAAAAGGATGATTTTATGTCAATCAAAATTTGGCAAAATAATACTTTATGAACTTTGGTGAATATGTGGCCATAGAACATGCATACACCAGTGTGGGGGGATGAACTTGAGCCCATGTTAAGAGACAAAGGCCAAGCAAATCATGTTTTAAAAGATGGGCCCGACCCAAAGATATGGATAGGAGTGAAAAAGCCTGAGGAATAAAAGATAATCCCCTAGAATAGATCTCGTGGAAATTTGAGTTAGTTACTATTACCAAGGCTACTATTACCAAGGCTCCTATCTGTGGTAGTAAGCAGGGCTTTTCTTGTATCAGATGCGTAAGGGACCACAGGCAATCGAGTTCCTTTTGGTTTGAGATGCCACCATCACCAATTTTGCCTCAGGGAACGCCTTGAAAGGATAATGTTAGGACATATATGTTTCACGTTAAGAACATATGTCATTTTTTTTATGTAATTGGCTAATCCTTTGACAAAATGCACTCAACTTGTAAGTGGGTAGTTCTAGGTGTTTTTAATACTTCAAAAAACAAGGTTTCATGATCAAGTGTTGAAGTCATCAAGTCTGTCCAAGAAACAAGCTGAAGAAGTGCACAGTCATTAAATCTCGACACCTGCTAGACAGCAGCTCGACACCTTCTATCTGTCAAGGTTTATAAAATCAGAATTTCGAATCTGATTTCTTGGGATTCGTGAATATGTCTTTGGGCCTTCTTTTCTTCCAACCCTAAGCATATAAAAGGACTGTTTTAAGGGCCGTCAAACTATTCACAAGTTGCAAAAATATTGAGAAAACTCTATTCAAGCAAATTGTGACCGGAGACAAAGTTATGCCCTAGTTCATCTCTTCTGAAGAAGTTGTTATATATGTGCACCTTTGGGTTTTGTGACAAAGCCTCTTCTTGATCTTCATCGTGGATGAACTGAAGAACTTTGCAGCTAACAACTCTTTCTAGTTGGTGATTGAAGTCGCGTACTGGGATTCATGCATTGGTTAGTCACGTACTTAGGAGTTGTGCATCAAAAGGGGAACTGCCACTACAGAACAAGTCCAATTAGGTATTGGGGTAAGGGTTCAACTGTAGGTTGGTAAGGTACTTGGGATTCCTTTACTTGTAACCGCTTGTAATAATAATACTGGAGTTTTGGGAGTGGTGACCTGAAAATCACCTAGTAGGGTTTTTGTCGTCAGGTTTTCCCCATTCGTAAACAAATCACTGTGTTATTTATTTTCTGCTGCATTATTAGTTTATTGGTGATTTTTTTGTGCTACCATGCATTTGCATGTTAAATTGATTAATTAATAACTTGACTAATTAATTTATCACAAAGGGTCAATTCGTTTTTGGCCTACCAAGTGGTATCAGAGCGGACACACTCTGATTAGGTTTAATCTTTGCTATGTTGATCCATTGACCCCTATTTGTCATGGATAGAGGACAGTCATTAATTATATCTCCTTTAATTGATGGCACTAACTATGTATACTGGAAAGTATGCATGAGAGCTTTCTTGTAGTCTTTAGATGAAAAGGTGTGGCAAGCTGTGGAGATTAGCTAGACCAAGCCAAAAGAAGCGCCGGCTGATTGGGATAAAGCCAAGATCAAGGCAGCAAACTTCAACAGCAGAGCGCTGAATGCCTTATTTAGCATAATCACCAATAAGGAGTTTAAGAAGATATCCTTCACAGAAACTGCAAACGAAGCATGGACCATCCTCCAGACAACCTATGAAGGTACAAAGGCTGTCAAGGATTCAAAGTTTCAAAGACTCACTACTAGCTTTGAAGAAATAAAGATGGAGGAGGATGAGTCGTTCGATGAGTTCTATGCCAAGTTCAAGGACATAGTGAACTTAGCATTCAATCTTGGAGAAACCATTCCTAAACCCAAGATTGTGAGGAAAGTGCTCTGATCTCTACCCGAGAGATTCCATGCGAAGATTACGGCTATAAAGGAATTAAAGGATATTGACAAGATTCCTTTGACTGAGATGATTGGAAACTTGCAAATCTGCTAGAATTATCTAGGATTGGCAAGTCGGATAAAGGCAAGAGCATGGCCTTGAAGGCAAAGAGCAGTGACACAGATGAGTCTTTCGATGATGAAGATTCTAAGATGAAGTCCTACATTATAAGGTAGTTCAAGAAGTTTATGAAGAATGCCAATGGGAGGAAATTTGACAAGGACCGCAGAAAATCCAGTTCTTCTCAATCTAAGGGCCAAGACAAAGGGAAAACGGATGCTAAGAATGGCAGTTAGTACACTGTTCCTATAGGACCAAAGTGTTTGGATGCCATGGATTCGGTCATATGAAGTAAGAATGCCCTACATATCTCAAGAGCATTGGAAAGAGTAAGACACTTGCTGCAACCTTGAGTGACACTAAGCCTGAAGATAATTCTGACAATGAGGATGGCGAAATCTTAAATGCCTTCACTGCCACAGTCAATCCTACTGAAGGGATTATTGAAGACATGGAAGAAGAAGAAGAATTGGTGAATTCTAAGTGTGAGAAGATGGATGATTAAGATGATATCCATACAGCCTATAAGAAGTTTTACAAACTTTCTGAGAAGCATGAGAAACTGTATAGGCTGGCCACCAAGAAGCTCAGTGATGTGGAACTTGATCATGAAGAGCTTTCCACAAAGTTTGACAAAGCTAATCAAACGATTGGTGCACTGAGATTTGAGAACAATTTCTTGGCTGAGAAGACCAAAAAGCTTGAAGCGGAGCTGTTTCAAGTCAGAGCTCAATTAGGGAGGACTTCAAGTGCAAAGCTTGATGAGATGCTCAACATTCAGAAATCTGCTTTGGATCGAACGGGTTTAGAGTATGGTATTTCTTCCTCCAATATTGCTTTTACTAGTGCTATTGTATTTGTTTCTCCTACTAATAATACTGAAATTAAGAACGCTGATGTTAAAACTGAATTAGCTAGTGAGAACTTAGACAAGGATAAATCCATCTTAAGAGCACCCCCTAAGCAAGATAAGAAAGAAGCAGCATCTTTGTCATCATTGTGGAGCTGCCAATCATACACGACCAAATTGCTACAAGTGGTTAGCCACTCAACAGATCAATGGCATGATTGCATCTGGAAGCCAGAATCAACTTCAATCCTTTCTTGCTCCTCTTGGTGATCTTCTCAAAACTCTCATGTTCCTTTCAAACTTGAATGATTTCAATTCTTCCCCCTCACCGCCGGTTCAAGGGTGGAATCAAAGGAAAGGTTCTTCCAAGGCATGGAAGAAAAAGGACTCTAAGTGATTTTATCACTTTCTTCTATCTTCTTGTTTTTGTTTGTTGCATTACTTGTGTGTTTTGCATTTATTTTGAGTCAGTCTAATTTTATGTTTTGCTTTGTTTAACATGTTTTTGTTTTTTTTTTTTTTTTTTGAAATAAAAATTTAAAAAAATTGAAAAATCAGAAAAATACAAAAACAATGTGTGTTTTGTGTACTTTGGTACTTGTGTACCTTAGATGGCCATTGAAACAAAGTTTTCTAAACTTTGTATCATCTGTAGCTTAGATGAGTATTCTTATGCACAACTAAATAAGTAAGTTTTGTGGCTCTTGTTTATAATGAATAAGATTAAGTTATCTCTTAAATTTAACACTCATATTACTCTTTCTGATAGTAGAACTAGAAAATCCTAAGAGAAAAGCATAAATAACCATCTCACCACTGTTGCTTGTCAATCATGAAAGACACATGTATACTTCGGCATAGCAAAAGTGTAGTGTCAAAGGCATCAGTATGCTTCGGCATAGTAAAAGTGCAATGTCAAATGCTTAACATTTTGGGTATTTTTTTTCTCTCTCTTATATACCCGTGCATGATATGCTAAATAAAAAAAAAATATGCAAAGAAAATAAAATAATAAAAGATAAAAAAAAAAAAAAAAATGCTTTAAATATGATTGCAAGCATGTATTTTAGGAGATGTGGGAGTTAAAGGATGTACCTCGAAGGTGATAGTCCTCATCAAACAGTTATGATCGTATATAAGTTAAATTGATTTTCTCATATCTCAAATTATCATAACATGTATACACATATGCAATCTTGCAATATTTTTCACACACAACACGCAATATTCTTTACTACTCTTGATACATGTGCAAGTAGAATGTGATTTAGCCATCACAAGGTTCTACATGTGTTAATGTATGTTTACTAAACTGTCTTGACTTATTTTTGAAATATAAAATTGGTTAAACTTATTTAGTGTGTGTGTGTGTGTTTTTGAGGATCTATGTGCTTAAAATTTCTTCTTGAGAGATGTTCTTGAGAGCTTAATATGTTGATTGGATCAATGTTTGAGTTGCATGTTGGATTGCATTCATATCTGTATTTTTCTTTTCTCGAAAAACTATTTTTAAAAGCTGGCTCGACACCTCCCCGATACCTAGTTATTTGTCGAGCTTCTCAAGCTTTTTCTTATTGCAATCTCGATACCTCCTCGACACTTAGTGGATCGATCGAGAAAGTTCCTGCCTCCTCGATAGCTTCTCAACACCTGATGGATCGATCGAGCTTCTGTTCATAATCAAGTGATTCTTGTTTCTTGGTATCTCTCGACACCTGCAACTGTCGACGTTCATTTTTCTCGACACCTTCCTTGATAGAATCTTCGACACCTCTCGACATCTAAGCTGTCAAGATTTACTGAGGATTCTATATAAGCTCCTCGTGCAATTTGCCTCTCATTTATGTCAAGCTCCTTCTCGATAGCTCTCTTTTCTCTCCCAAACACTCTCATCTCACTCCAATCTTGCTCTTCAAGGTTTCTTCAAGCTCTTTCAAGTTTTTATACACTTGGTAGGCTTCTTATCTCTTCATTCTTCATGCATTTCATGATTTGAAACCTAGGTTTTGAGGTTTTTGAAAATTTTTGAGGTTTTTCAAAATTGATGAATGTTTGTTGAAATTTAGGACAGGTTTTCATTTAAATGTGTTTAAAATCTCATGCATTGCATCACATTAGCATTATAACAGTATTTTCATGCATTTAGATGTGTATAATATGCTTGTGTGCTGGTAGGATTGGATTGGGCTGAGCCCATGATGTATTTTCTTTTGCATGTCACATGTTCATGCATTCCCCATGCATATGTACTCTCTATTCAATATATTTGATATATTTTAATTGCTTGGAACTTTTCTAATTATCTCTCTCTCTCTCTCTCTCTCTCTCTCTCTCTCTCTCTGTTTATGTTAGTTGTGTCTATGGCACCTAAATGTAAGTTTGCTCCGTCCCAGAACCCTCTACGGTCTAGGATATCTTCATCTTCTGATACTAGTCCTTCTAACATTTGGTTCTGTGATGAGGATGCTCGTAAGGCTTTCTTAGAGAACTTCTCTAGACGAGGTGTTCTACGCCAAGTCATTTTGGCGAGCTTCGCCAATATTGACCTTCCCTTGTCATTTATAGTCGGGGATGGGAGTCATTGTGTGACATCCCGGTCATTTGTCCTCTCGTACTTATTTCGGAGTTTTACTCTAACATGCACGGGATTGATTGTTCAATACCTCTTTTTTTCACTTGCGTTCAAGGTACGCACATTCCTATCACACCGCAGTTTGTTGCAAATGTGCTTCGAGTTCCTAGGATAGAATTTCCTAACTATCCTAGTTGTGAGCGTTTGCGTCCGCAAGATGAGCTCATGGCTACTTTTTGTGAGAGCCCTGTTGACTGGGGTAAGCTTCAATATACACCATGTAAGCCTTTTGCTAAAGGCCCTTGCTTCATGAACATGGTGATGACTTTTGTACTCCATCCTCTCTCTCACTACAACTTCATCACAGAGCCTCATGCTTGGTTTTTGTTATCTCTACTTAAGCATCTTACCATAGACTTTCCTTCTCATTTCATTCTCTCTACTATAAATGTTCATTTAGATTCAGCATCTCGTGATAAGTTAATCTTTCCTTCCGCTATCACAAGGATCTTACGTCATTTTTCTGTCTCTTTTCTTTTGTCTGACCACTTCACACACATTTGTGCCATAGACGTCGCTACCGTAAAACGTAGTGCAATATAGTTTAGGTTGCGATAGCCGGATTCCACTCCTTCCTCCCGTCCGGCTCCATCTCGTTTAGCTCCATCCACATCCGTTCCCTTCACTTCCATGGGCGATATATCTCTTAGAGACATCATGGTGCAACTGTAGCGCATGGATGCTCGCCTTGATATACTCTCTACTGAGTTGTATCAGGTAAACATTCATGTCAGTCGTATTACACGATAGCAGGCGACTATGGGTGGTTTTGCTCCTGAGGCTTCTCCTTCTCCACCTTCTCCAGTGGCTTCTGATTCTGATACTAAGAATGATGATGATGATGGTGATGACGATGACGCTTTGGATGATGATGGAGATGCTAGCTTTACCAATGAGATGTCTACTTGACACTCTTATCCTTTATCACTCGTGACAAAAAGGGGGAGTACTTTTGGATATTGAAAGTAGTCATACTTAGGGGGAGAGTTAGTGTAGGACATTTTGTTAGGAGAAGAGTGCTAATATGAGGGATGTAGCAAGGATATGATGTATCTTTTCTTTTCTTTCTTTTATAGATACATTGTTCTTCTACATTAGGTCTTGTGACCAATTTTTACATATATTGTACTTATTTTCTTTATATGTGGATGCATGTTTCTTTCACCTACCTCTACATATGTTGTTTCTTTTCTCTCTTTATACACATGTTTCTTATACCTGTATGCAATCTATTAATTCTGTTTCGCACTAAAATGTCTTGATGAGTTTTGTTTAAAGTGTTTCAGAAATATAAGTTGTCAAAGTCTACTTGCCATAAACTCCCTTCTTGCAAAATTTTTCAAGAGTCTGTGTTAAGATAGATTTTATTGTATTCAACAAGTGAATATGAGTTGAGTGATTCATGACTTCTCTCATATGTTCATTTGTTTGTTGTGGTTTTGTCACGGATTGCCAAAGGAAGAGATTGTTAGGACATATGTGTTTCACTTGTTAAGAACATATGTCATTCTTTTATGTAAGTTTCTGCCCTTCTTCGTCTCCAATGCAACCCTCTATTCTCTGTGCGTCAATTAGGTAGTTCTAAGTGTTTTTAATACTTCAAGAAATAAGGTTTCAAGATCAAGTGTTGAAGTCATCAAGTCTGTCTAAGAAACAAGCTGAAGAAGTACACAATCATTAAATCTCAACACCTACTTAACAGCAGCTCGATACCTTCTATCTGTCGAGGTTTATAAAATCAGAATTTCTGATATGATTTCTTGGGATCCGTGGATGTGTCTTTGGGCCTTCTTTTCTTCTAACCCTAGACATATAAAATGATTGTTTTAAGGGCCGTCAAAGTATTCACAAGTTGCATAAACATTGAGAAAATTCTGTTCAAGCAAATTGTGACTGGAGACAAAGTTATGCCCTAGTTCATCTCTTCTAAAGAAGTTGCTGTGTATGTACACATTTGGGTTTTGTGATCAAGCATCTTCTTGATCTTCATCGTGAATGAACTAAAGAACTTTGCAGCCAACAACTCTTTCTAGTTGGTGATTGAAGTTGTGTACTGGGATTCGCGCATTGGTTAGTCACATACTTGGGAGCCGTGCATCAAAAGGGGAACTGTCACTACAAAACAAATCCAATTGGGTATTGGGATAAGGGTTCAATTGTAAGTTGATAAGGTACTTGGGATTCCTTTACTTGTAACCATTTGTTGTAATAATAGTGGAGTTTCGGGGCGAAAATGGGTAACTAATTTTTTTCTTCTAACTATCTAGTTAGTTGTTTTGGTTTTGAAACTATATTTTTTACTAGCATCTCGAGTCTAAGAGACTCGATTTTGGCCTATAAATTGAGTCTCAAATACTCGATTTCTATGGTCTAATGTGGCATTTTTTTTTCACGTGATGCCCGGCTGGAAATCGAGTCTCTAAGACTCGATTTACAAACCAAAAAATATTAAAAAAAAAAATTTGATTTACAACCCATTTATAATCTCCCCAAATGCAAAAATAGCAGAGAGAGAGAGAGAGAGAGAGAGAGAGAGAGAGAGAGAGAGAGAGAAGAAGAAGCAGCTCAGGCCAACCTAAGAAGAAGAAGAAGAAATGGACAGCCCAAGCCGCGTCACGCCACTCGATCCAGGCCGCGCCGCGCCATGCGACCTAGGCCGCGCAGGCCAGGCTGCGGGGCTCTGCGCGACCCAGGTCACGCAGGCCAAGCCGCACCATTCCACACGACCCAAGCCGCACCATTCCACACGACCCAAGCCGCGCCGCTCCATGAGACCCAGGCTGCGCTGCTCTCTAGATCTTTGTCTCTTTGATATGATTGAGTTGAGATTGTTGTGTCTTTGATCTAATTGGAGCTTAGGTTGAAGATGGGTGTTTTTTTTTTTTTTTTTTTTTGATAGATTGAAGATGGGTGTTTGAGCTTGAGAGCTCACATCTGATGGGTATTCGGGATTTAGGTTTACTCTCTCTATATTTTCTGAGACTTAAATTTTATTTATTTTTTTAATTTTTTGGGTTTGTAAATCAAGTCTTAGAGACTCGATTTCCAGCCAGGCACCACGTGAAAAAAAAGGCACATCAAACCATAAAAATCGAGTCTCTTAGATTCGAGATGCTAGTAAAAAATATATTTTCAAAAACTTAACAACTAACTAGATAGTTAGAAGAAAAAAATTAGTTACCCATTTTCGCCGAGTTTCGGGAGTGGTGACCTGAAAATCACCCAATGGGGTTTTTGCCATTAGGTTTTCCCCATTCGTAAACAAATCACCATGTTATTTATTTTCCGCTGTATTATTAGTTTATTGGTGATTTGTTTATTCTATCATGTGTTTGCATATTAAATTGATTAATTAATAACTTAGCTAATTAATTTATTTATTTATCACAAGGGATCAATTCGTTTTTGGTCTATCAAATAAGGGTTACAAAGGCAATCACCTCCGCATTAATGAGATGTTCTCGGCCTAATCTCTTCCACATTAGATGCTTGTGGACTAGCCTGAATAGTAAGGACACCCCCAAAATTCCTATTTAATGATGAAATGATGGTAGAGTAAAAAGGTAATTGGACAAGTATCCCATGAATCCAGCTGGAAGTAGGCCAGTTGGGAAGAGAATGAAGGGAAAGGTGCCTATAAAAGAAGGGGATGTGCAACAGGAAGGGGGGTTTAGAAAAACTTAAGAGAGAAGATAGAAGAAAAAAGAGAGAGAAGAAAGTGATAGTAGAACAAGATTAAGAGCTTTTAGCTTAAAACCCAATCTCTTGTACCTCGAGAAAGCAATTTCTGTATCAATAAACCATTTCTCTTGTTCCTTGTAATTTTGTAACCGTTTGTTTAGATCTCCCATTATGGAGTTTTTACCCTTAGATTTTATATATTAATTGTGCAAGTCATTTACCTGTAGATACCGCATTTTGTACCCCTTAAAACTCAGGCCCCTATTCCCCGATGATGTTGGAATTCTAAAGCTCAAAGTTAGTTTAAGGCACAATCAGATGAAAAATTGACTTAATGAAGTGTTTATGGAAAATATAACTTATTTTTGAAAAAAATAAACTACTTTTGGAAGAGAAATGCCATAAAAACCCTAGAACATGTGTATGCATACACGTGTATGCGTATGCATGATCAAGCTTTACGTGCATATGTTAGGGTTCTAGAAACTATGAAAGGAAAGGTTTTCTGCATTTAAACTTGGTTTACAACGAGTCCCAGGTCATCTAGGAGCCACCCTAGACCCCTGTTTTTCGACTATATAAAGCCATAAATGGTACATTTTCAAAGAGGACGAATTCTGGTGGAAAAACACATAAGATTCACTAGGAAATAGCAAATTAAAGAAGGAGTTTTTTCATAAAACATTTTCAAGTCAAGTTTTATTTGATTGAGACCTTTTCTGGTCTTGATCTTTGGGTTCAGAAGTTTAGTAACTTATTTTAAAACGGTTATGACTAGATTGACTGAAAGGAACAGTCAAAATCAAGCTCTAGAGAGTTCTAATGTTTAAGTAAAGTTTCTAACTTTGGCTCTTCGCTATCCTTTGCTTTTCTTTTGATTTTGTGTTTTTATATGTATTTTATTTGCTTTAATATGTTTGTTTAGTTTAGGTTTACTTTGTGTTTGCATTCTGAGCATATTAGGTTGTTGGGATTTCTGTTTTCTGAGATTTTTCAATTCAGAGTTTATGGGTTAGGGTTTCAGGTGTGTATGCAAGCGTATGCTTTTTGCATGCGTACACATAATTAAAGTACACATATAGTTGGGAGTGCACGCATATCCTATATGTGCATGCAAACTCTTGCCAAAAACCCTAATTCACTCATGTTTGCTTTTCCCTTGTCTTATTTATATGTTCTAGCTTCTGCTTATCCTCTTTACCTTTTTTTTTTTTCTTTTTTTTTTTTTTTTTTTTTTTTTTTTTTTTGTCCTTAAGTCTCTTCTCTTTGTTTTATTTTGTTTGCTTTGTTTTATCCCTTTGTTTGTCTATTAGGGCTTTGATTTATTTGGATACCATGAACATGCATTGATGCATAGGTATTATGATGCAGTGAAGTAAATAAGGTAAGTCTTGCATTCAAATGAACATGCATTGGTTTGAATATAAGTTTGCCTTGATTAAATGATATGAATATTATTGAATTGAATGTCATGCCTTTGATATTTGGATGACATAACATGCTTGCCATGTGATGTTTCCGCCATTGGAGACTTGTGTTTGTATGCCTTGATAGATGAATGCTAGGTTTGGGGATGATTATGCCATGATGTGTATCTTAGATGCATGCTAGTGTGTGTGTGGGTTAGAATAACATATTAAAATTGCCTTTAATGAGATTAATATTTGGAACACAATAAGTGGAAGCCGACCTATGGGTCGAGTGGGGTTGGGTGCCTAACACCTTCCCACCCCCATACCTAAACTTCAGAAACATGCTCTGGTAAAAAATCAATCCTTCCATGAAGGGCATATTTATGGTCCCTAGACCTAAACTAGGTGGCAACTCCATTTACACCCTCTACCATGGTCCACCCTAGGCTAAGATGTACTTCCCAATCGCAAGGATGACACCACATCACAAGCACTTGCACCTACCTTACCCATCAAACCAAATCTTAGGTTGGGTTTCTAATTGCTCTCATCATATATTAAAACAGGTTAAAATAATAAATGCATCAATAAACATAGTAAAAGGGAGCAATAATACAGTATTTTTTATTCAAGAATGTCAAGCGTCCATATCCACAACTTGAAATAGTAGACCCTAAATCCTAATCATAGATATACAAAGTTTTGAAACTTAAATGAATTAATTAATACCAAATAAAATGTTTTACCTAAACTTCCAACTTCCAACCTTTTTTTCCAAAGAGTTTTGGTAGTGGAAAGTTTAGTCAAGGCATTTTTTTGAACATTTAAAGGGAGTAGATAACAATGTTATATAGAGAGTGAGAGCGATGCCTCTCTAAGGTGTGTTGGGAATCCATCTTGGATTGTAACCACATACATGACATACTTTATCAATTGAAGCTCCATAATCCTTCTTTAGTGGATTGAAATAAGGGCACTATCTTTATCTCACTTTTAAATATTATTCCACGTTACCTTACCTTTTCTTCTCTTTTTTTTTTTTCTTTTTTTTTTTTTTTAAATACATCCGATTATTTTATATTGTTGGGGGGGGGGGGGGGGGAGCCCGAATAGAAGGAATCATCAATAGGAATAGAGGTATAATTGGGCCAAACTATTCATTGGGTCATGCCCAGCCCAGTTGGAACAATCAGAGCACCAGGTGGATCAGGGAAATCGAGGATGACAACCTACCCAAGTAGGCCAAGGAACAGATACTTCTTAGGAGACGGGATATAAGCCATAAGGGCTATGGGGTTGGAAGCCAAGAAGGGTCATTGTGTCGTATGAATAAGAACAGGAGGAAACTTCCAGAGAAAGCATCCATCACATTTGTATTCAATGCACTGCACCAATTCAGTATGCTACATTAATGGCAAAATGACCCATGAACAGTGCCCTTATAGCTTGTAACCTATTCCACTATGACCAACAAGGCAATAATGGGACAAGTATCTGAAGAAAGATTAACATCCTTTTATGTGGAAGGCTGGGAAGCAATTCAAACGGCTATAAATAGGAAGGAAGGTCATACTTGAAGGGGGGTCGGAAAAAGTGGGGAGAGAAATAGAGAGAGAAATAGACCAATGTAATACCGAGAATTGTATTTCTTAATAACAAGTGATCCTCAGCCAACTCAAGGAATGAAATAAATAAGAATCACTCTTTTCCTACTAAGTTTCTATCAAGTATTATCATTCTAGCTAACCCAATTCCTTTAGTTATCTAGTCGCGCGTAGTTGTAAGGACAAAGTGTTGGCCTTTACTACTCATCTTTACAAATTAGTTGTATTGGGCCTCTATCCTAGCCCAACTCCAAGCAGATTGGGCCTAGTTTTAAGAATCTGTTAGAAAAAATATATATTAGGCAAAAAAAAATCAAGAGTATCAGTTTCAAATAATTTTTTCCATTCACATTAGCTAATTAGAAGAAAAACAAATAACCTAGAGAAAGAGCCCCATTGCACACACGAAGTGCGTGTGATGAAGTGCGTGCGATGAAGCTAGTATTGTATAATATAATAGATTCAATGAAGATTGATGTAAATATAACAATAACTAAATGAGACTTAGGGGAAAGAAAACAAAGGTAAAACGAAGGAAGTTATATTGCTTTGTCAAAAAGTCTAGGATTGTATGTTTGCTCGCATACTTTGGAATAACTTAGTCACGTGATAAGTGATAATTGAATTATTTTTCACTAATTTCTAGTTGTAGAACCGTATAATATAATTTAATCACATATTAAAAAAATGTGTTATGTGTCTATAGAAGAATTGTTTTGACTTTTAAGTTAAAGGGCAGAAAATGGAATATTTTGACTTGGGGAACCATGAGGCAAAAGCACAAATTTTTTTTTTTAAAAAAAATTTACAAAAGAACAATAAAACTCGATTGTAGTGAAATGAGGGAATAGTAGTGGAGATCTAGTTTTAAAAACCATAGTGAAAGAACTAGGGATGGAGCCTAAACTTGGAGTTAGGTGGGTGGCTCTATTGCTCGTTGTGTGCGGTGGTTCTTGCCTGTGAGTCTACTGCTTAACTACTAAGGATTTATGTTCAAAACTTTTTAAAGGGTCTGTTTGTTTGTTTTAGGAAAAATAGGTTGATTGAGCTTAAATTTTTTTAGCTTTATTATCGGTAATTTCTATTGTTGGGCTAAATTTTTTGGGCTTGTATATTTTGTTTTAGATTTAATCTATTAATTTTTTATGGCCTTTAAAGGTGGAAAATGCTAAAACTAAATTTTTCTTTACAAATTGCTAATATGGCAAGCTGTTATTGGTAAGTAAAAAGCAACGCAAATGTGTGAACTAATAAGAATTTGCTATCTTAATAGTTTGTAAAAATGTTGTAAAAACTTTTATGACTATAACATTACTCTTAAAAGAATTGATTGCATTCTTAAGGGGTGCAAAGTGTTGGGCTAATTTTTTTGGGCTTGTATATATATATATATATATTTTAGATTTAATCTATTAATTTTTTATGGCCTTTAAAGGAGGAAAATGCTAAAACTAAATTTTTATTTTTCTTTACAAATTGCTAATGTGGCAAGTTGTTATTGGTAAGTAAAAAGCGACGCAAGTGTGTGAACTAATAAAAATTTGCTATCTGAATAATTTGTAAAAATGTTGTAAAAACTTTTATGGTTATAACATTACTCTTAAAAGAATTGATGGCATTCTTAAGGAGCGCAAAGTGTTGGGCTAATTTTTTTGGGCTTGTATATTTTGTTTTAGATTTAATCTATTAATTTTTTATGGCCTTTAAAGGTGGAAAATGCTAAAACTAATTTTTTTTTTTTACAAATTGCTAATGTGGCAAGCTATTATTGGTAAGTAAAAAGCGATGCAAGTAGGTGAACTAATAAGAATTTGCTATCTTAATATTTTGTAAAAATGTTGTAAAAACTTTTGTGGCTATAACATTACTTCTAAAAGAATTGATGGCATTCTTAAGGGGTGCAAAGTGTAATTTTATTGAAAAAAATTGCTAAGATTAGTATCTATTTATATACTTTTTTTTTTAATTGGGTTTAGGTCCCCCTCCACACCCCCCCCCCCCCCCCTCCCCCCAATTTTTATGGTTTTTACTAAAACAAGGTCCAATTCCGGATTGAACTAGGCGGTTGGATCTAGTTTTTAAAACCATGGTGAAGACTAGAAATGATTGGCAACTTTTATTTTTATTTTTTTAACTTACTTCTAGTCTTTTATACGGATCATTCATAAAATATGAGAATCCCAATACAAAGCTTCCATAGCTCGAGGAGGTGAGTCCTCCATCCAATACATATCAGCTGAAATATTTCTAGCATGCTGTGCAAGTGCATGTGCCACCTTATTTCCTCTGCTCCTCATGCAACAAATATTCACCCAGTGCAGACCATGGATCAAATGATGAATATCTTCTACCACATTCCATATCAATGATAGGTTAGCCATCGAAGATATCGAAGATGAAATCGCTTTTATAACATTAGCATTATCCCCTTCAATGACTAGTTTCGAAAACCCATCATCCATTGCAAATTCAATTGCTTTTCTGCAAGCTAGCATCTCAGCTTCATCACTGCTACTCACCACTGGACCTTTGGCAGACATGGCAGCCATTACCTCTCCCTTATCATTTCTAATAATCACACCAAACCCAAACCTGTCTGACTCCATGAATATGGCTGCATCAAAATTCAGTTTGAAAACCGATTGGGGAGGAGGTTTCCAAACATCTCTGCTGGACTGCACAACTGGACCTGCTGCCAAATGAACCTGTGTATGCCGATACTCCTCCAGGTATTCTGTAGCTTTCTTATTCAAGCAGATTGGGTTATTAAAGTTTCTTCCATGCAGCACTCTATTTCGCTGGTTCCAGATGATCCACGCTTGGACCAAGAACAGTCCCATATCTCCCAGTACAACCCGATCCAATAAGTACTCCATGAGCTGAATCATATCGGTCTGTCCATGCGAGCATTTCTGCAATTTTTTTATGCTCCCAACCCATACATCCTGAGAAGCATCACAGTCCGGGCGGGGGAACATATAAGGGTGGGGGGGCCAAGGCCCCCCCCCCCCCCCCCCCCCCCCCCCCCAAATTTTGAAATTAAAAAAAAAAAAAATATATATATATATATATATATAATTATTTTAATGTTTTCAAAATTTAGTCTACAAAAATAAGAGTTGACGTCCTCAAATATTTGAATTAGTCCAATAATGCTCTTTAAAAAAATAATTGGTTTAATAGTTATAGAGATATAACTTTATTTTTGGCAATTCTATTTTTTATTGTAAAATGTGCTCTTATATTTTGTTAAATATTTGATAAAGTTTGGTATCAAACATGATTAAATCTATCTTTTTAAACTCAATATGTGACGATAAACAAGTCATTGACTCATTAAAAAAAAATTGTCACTAAAACTACACATGAAATGTGTCTTTAATTGTCATATAATGGGTTAAAGCAATTTAGTTTTAAATATGTTTAGAGTTTAACTTATTCCTCCAAGTTTTGGATCATTCATGTTTTTGAAAATTTCATTAGTTCAATTGAAATATTTTTTACTTAATTTAGCATAAAATTTGATAATTTGTATTTAAAATGAAACTTTTTAAGAATTTGACTATGAAAATGGAAAAAAAATGAATTTTATTTTATGAAAGATCGCCGTCAAAAATAATTTTGATTGAAAATACTAAACTCTTTTATTTTTTGTTAGGTGTGTGTATATATATAACTTCTCAAATAAAAAAGTGTGTATATATATATATATTGTGTGTGTGTGTGTGTGTGTGTGTGTATAATAAAAAACACGCATATGTGTATATATATTTGTGTGTGTGTGGAAGTTGTCTTGACAAATATATTAGCGTCGCAACTTGGCCCTCCCAAACAAAAATTCCTGACTCCGTCCCTAACACTCCCATAAAGCATGTAAAACCAATTCTGGAAACCTGGTGCAATGTGGGCAAGCTGCTACTCCTATATTGAATTTAAATTTATCACAAATACAAAAACACTCCTACTAGTACTATTCTGAATTGAAATCTATCTTTTGGATTGTTTAATCATTTATTGCTGATTTTGACGGCAACAACTAATTTCATTTGCTCATAAATTGTTATCCTTTAAACCCGTACTCTAGTATATAATGCTATACGTGATGTAGATTGTAGAAGCTGCTTCCATTGATAAATAGTTATACAATGACGGTCCTTATGAGCTAATTGTTCTACAATTCTTACTTGGTGCAGCTTGTTAAATGAGTCATGAATGGGAACTTAGTTTCCGTTTGGGTATGCGCTCTTGGATTGCTGTTGCATATTCAACTCCAATTGCTACTGCAACTACAGTTTTCTTGATATATCTCATTGGTTAAGGAAGCTTTTATGAGAGTATGCTTTTAGGAATTTCTGGTACTTTCAACTTCATGATTGTATTCCAGGCTAAGCACAACATCCTATTGCACCTATTTCACATGTAACTCCAATAAAACACAATTTTTACCATTTAATTGAAAAGTAAACGGGAAACAATTTTTTACGGACATGCATGTATGTTACGCGTTAAAACTAACTACTACTACTACGGAGTAATGTTATGAATACCATTCCGTTCCGGCTAGCTGGAATGGCCAAAAAGTTTCATACCGATATGCAAACAGGAATAGCAAGCCCCCTATTCCACCTCGGACGATTTTGGTGTGCTTCAGTCATTTTGGACTGTTTCAGTGAATATCAGCCAAATCATTCATTTCGGCCAGAATGGGTTTTAGGGTTTTTTTTTTTTCCTCTCTCTCTCTCTCTCTAAAGCCTAAAAGAATATCAAATTACAGAGTAGAAGGAAAAAATGAAGATGAGTACCTAACTTGTTGATGCTTGGTTAGTGTAGAAAAGAAGAAATTAGTGAATTTGATGGTGGAAAAGAAAAATCTAAATGGATGAGAACGTCGAGTTACTGAGAGAGAGAGAGAGAGAGAGAGAGAGAGAGAGAGAGAGAGAGTACCAAGAAGAAGAAGATGAAAAGACTCCAATCAGACTCGTGAGCGAGATATGGAAAAGTAAGGAGTAAAACCAATAAAAGCAAGACTTACATACAGTATTTAGGTGCTGTTCCTTAGGTTCTCCTTTTAAGATTCTGTCATGTGGATTTTTTCTCATAGGAAAAAAGTGTATTTTTTTGTTAAGTAACTACATGACTGAATCTTAAGAGAGAAACTTAAGGAATAACACCTAAGGAACTGTACTTAAGTTTTGTCCAACCAATAAATGCCTAGGGAAAGATGAATCCCATGGGCTTGCTGTGGGGAATAGTAATAATGTAATTGTAAATATAGGAAGCTTCTTGGAAGAAGACCATTTATCATTTTAGGGAAATGCTAACAAATGCTCTAGGGCACTGGTTAATAATCCATTTTAGGAACGTTTTAATACCACTTTTATAGAAAATAAAAAAATTATCAAAATATTAATTACTTTTTTTCCATTTTTCATAAAAAACTTTCTTTAAATGGATTATTAACCAGTACCCTAAGGACACTCGTTAGCATTTCCCATCATTTTTATACACTTGCTTATTTGTGAAAGTATAAGTAATAACTTTTATTATTATTATTATTATAATATTAATGATAATTTCCAAATGGTACATTAAAATATGCTGATATAAAAATATTATATTCCAATGGACAAACTGCAACGAGCACTGAAATGGTATTCAAAACATTGCTACAAAGTACCAAACTAATACATAGAATCCCATGAGATCATTTTAGTAAAAATTCATTAAATACAATAGTAGAATTTATTCCAAAAGGAACACATATATATCTTGTATATGATATACATGTAGTGAACTTTTTATGGACGCCAATAAGATCCCACATACCAATAGAACCCACCTTGTCCTGAGTGTCTTGTTGCATACACTTGATATACGAGAAGTTATTTAGTATCAAATGATACTATATTAGCTGTATCAAAATCTAATAAGTATAAGACATGTTAGCAAAAAATAACTAATCTATTAACAATTGAAAGATATATGTTAATTGATAGTTATTTTTGCATATATGTCTCAAATTTATTAGTTTTTATATAGATAATTCGGTATTATTTGATATAAAATATATTTTGCTGATACGCAGGACACGTTCTTATCATCTTACCTTTAACCATTCAAAGCCTTGGAGATAAGTGAGCCTGGAGCGGATTCTTCATCACCATAGTGAACTCCAGCTTCTCTGACAAATCAACCTCATCACCATCCACAGCCTTCCACTCAAAATTCGAAACCAAATTGGCCACAAAATACTCCAAATGCAGCATTGCAAAACTAGAACCAGGACAAATCCTCCTCCCCGCACCAAATGGCATCATCTTAATCTCCTTGATTCCTCTAATATCAAGCACTTCTCCTTTACCATCGCCACCATTAAAGAATCTCTCAGGCTTAAAAGCCATAGGATCCTCCCAAACCCTCGGGTCCCTCCCCATCTCTGCAACCATGAAATTCAAAGTAGCATTCTTAGGTACCAAATACCCATCCAAAACCACATCCTCAGTCATTGAATGTGGCAACACAAAATGCCCAGGTGGGTGTCTCCTTAAACCCTCTAAAACCACTGCTTTCAAATAAGGCATCTTGTTCAAATCCTCTTCTTTCACTTCCTTTTCTCCATCACCAACAATCCCTTTAATCTCCACAAAAAGCCTCTCTTGGATTTGTGGGTATTTCACCATATTAGCCATAATCCACTCCAATACTGTGGATGTAGTATCTGTACCCGCAATTAGAAACTCCGTGCATAAACTAACCATTTCCTCCTCGGAAAGCTTCCTTTTTTCCTCTGGTAACTCCAAATCCAACAACGTGTCCACATACGACACAACAAACTCATCATCACCATCACTATTCTTGTCTTCCTTCACTTTACTGTGTCTATCTAGCCTCACTTTCCTCCTCGCTTCTACCAAAGGCCTTAACACAGCATCTAGATTTCTCCGAATTTGAAACAACTCTTCCCAACGCTTACGAAATACAATCCTTCCAATACTGGGCCAAAAATTGAGTACATTAAACCGACCAAAGCTCAAAAGCAAGCGATGATGTACCTCTTCGATTTTCTTAATCTGGGTTTCTTCGAGTTTGTCTCCGAAACACACAAGCACCAACAAACAAAACATGGAGTATTTGAAATCTTCTTTAACAACAATCTTTTTACCAGATTTAGACTGAGAATCAAGGCAGTTAAGGAGGATATCCAAAACCCACTTGCGCGAGCGGCAGTAGGATTTCACGCGCGAAGGGTGGAAAATCTCTGAACTGAGATTGCGACGAAAGAGTCGCCATGTGGGACCGTAATAAGCAGAGTTGATATTGTGTTGGTTACTAGATATGACCGCATCTGTTGGTGGAGGAGTTGGGCGGTCAGCAAAAACGGCACCGTTATGGACGAGAGCTTTGTGAGCGAGAGAGCGGTCGGCAACGAAGATAGCCGGGCGAAAGCCTATGTAAATGGCAATGATGGGTCCGTACTTGGCATGGAGTTTGCGGATGATGAGTTCGAGTTCAGAGAAGGGTTTGCGGAGCCATAGGAAGTTGCCAATGAGGGGAATGGTGTGGGGTCCAGGAGGGAGAGACTTTGTTGTTGGTGGTGAGGTTGAGGAGAGATTTGAGAAGGGCTGAGATGCAGAGAGAGACAAGGATGATGAACCAGGTTTCCATGTTTGGTTTTGTATGGGACGATTAGAGTTTGTCCCGTAAAGGCGGTAATGCCAGTTGCATGATATTATATATATTTAAATAATACTCTCCTTTTTCTCTAAATAAATAAATAAAAAGGATAACCTTTACTAAAAAGAGATAGAGCAATATCTATTTCTCAGTTGCAGCAATTGAAGATGTGTAAGCCTAGTGTAACCCATTTTAGCACAATAAATATCACAACTCGACATATAATAAATTATAATTAGTAAAAGAGTGAAAATGAGTTTATGTAAAGACATTTTTCCACCGATTATAACTTTTTATGTAATGAGTTATGACATTTATTGTATCAAAATATGTGGTACTAAACTTATCCATAAAAGATATACCACCTGTACTTCAAGCCAATTTTGACGGCCTACCTTAAATGACATGTACCGTCTTTTTTACTAAAAAGAGAAGAGATGAGGTCAAAGGGGAAGTAAATTTGTTGGATGCTAGGAAGTAGGTCCGATTGTACTAGAAGTAACCAGCAAGGACAATTATCTATTTTGGGAGAGAAAAAGATAGAAAGGGAAGACAATTATTATTATTTTTTTTTTTTTTTTGAGGGGTAAGGGGAAGACAGTTGAAGGAGAAAAACTTATGTTTTTTTTAAAAGAGATGTTAACTAGTATCGTGTTTGTTAAAGGTGCAAAAAAAATAATAATAAAAAGTCAGGAAAAAGTCAAAAAAGACATTAAATAGTTTTTAGAAAACTAAAAAAAAAAAAAAGAGATAAAGCTTCTTTAACTACCTTCCGGCTATACTTAACAATCAAAGACACAGTGATGACTCCAATTTGATCTAATTTGTCTTGTTAACCACAGAAAGGAGTATTCCCCATTGTCTTTCTAACTTGCTATGCATGAAAGGAAAGTGTTTGAAACAGCAGGACCTGTCATGGTCTATCACTGGATTTGCTGAAAGTAGGAAAAATATAGTTGTGCCTTAAAAAAATGACTCTTTTGATAGAACGTAGAAATTCTAGCCTAAATGTATATGTGTATGAAACTTTCTTCTAGAGACTTGAATTTCGGACCTTATCCCCCTACACCCCACAGATACTAATACTTATAGAGTGACCATCACGCTAAGGATGTGCAATGGTAAAAAAAAAAAAATTAAATTTAAAAAGCTATACATAAGAGCATCCGCATTAGAAATTCTAATCTTACTCAATTTTACCATCTCAAAAAACCACTTTATCACTTATATAACATACAATTTTACAATACCTCTAGCATCCAAAAACTATATTATTTTATCATTTTATTAAAATATTATTTTTTAAGTTCAAAAGGCAAACATAAAAAACATTTTTTTTATTCCTCCTCTCTCATTTTTTCATTCCTTCCTCTCTCTCTCCCCTGTCTCACTTCTTTGTTACTTATCTAGGTTTGATTTTGCTCCGATCTGTGCTCTAGTTGTGGATTGTGGGTCTATGCTTTGGCGGTGGGTTTTTGTTGGTTGTGCTCCGGTGGGTTTTTGTTGGTTATGCAGGTCAGATTTATGGGTTTGGCCGTGCTCAATGGCGTCGCCGTCTGTTTGGCCGTGGGTTGTGGGTGTCACCGTCGGCTTGGCCGTGGGTTGTGGGTCATGATTGTGTTGCAGGGTTTGGCCGTGGGTTGTGGGTCGTGGTTGTGGTGCTGGGTTTGGTTGGTGTCTAATCTGTGGTGCTAGGTGGGCTATGTTGTGGGTTGCTTATGGTGAAGCTCGAGGGAGAGACAGAGATGAGAGATGAGAGACAGAGATGAGAGAGATAGAGATAAAATATTAATATTTTCTTTTGCAATTGCACTGTAGCACAATTGCAAAAAAATTTACAATTGTTGGCTTTTACAATTCCAGCTTCTGAGGTTTTTGGGCTTGAAATGCCATATTTTCTTTGCATTTGGCATTTGGCCTTCCCAGTGCAGATGCTCTAAGCAAATACCCTTAAAAGATGAAAGCTAAAAGCTGATCCAACACACACTCAGCCATTGTTTTATAGTTCTCATTAACTAATAGAATGGATTTGTTCTTTCTTTTCTGTTCATCAGTTTTCTCTGATGGTAGAAGTCCTCATCCTCTACTAATAATTTGGTTTGTTGTGGTAATACTAAGGTTGTAAGTTCCTTAATTGAGAGTCATATCACGCAGTTGAAACACGTTGCCAACTGGCAGGAGCCCACATTCCCAAATTAGTAAATTTGTAGCTAGTCCCACTAACCATGCCCAATAAAATCCCCACCCAAGAAGATGAGATTAGTATTGCCCTGTAAAAAACAGAGACCACTACACTAAAAGAAGATAACAGGGTAATCTATCATTCAGATAATCGAACCAATTTGTTGCAATAACAAGAATCGGAGTTACTTCTAGTAATCATTGTTCACATTAAGTTGATATTCACAAGAAATTAATAGAGAGACCAAATTACCAATCAGCTGTAGCTCAGATGGAGGGTGAGATAGCAAGTTCAAAACCCATTAGGTGCTTGTGTATTTATCAATGAAAAAAGAGCAATAACCACAAAATTCCATCTTGCGATACCTGTTAACACAACCCTTTTTATAAACTAATAACGTGAATTACGCACAAGCTTGTTGTGGGAAAATCTCTTTCTCACACTCTGTAACTGTGTGTTCATAAACTGAAAAAGTCAGTCATTACTCATTACACAGTATGCGAAAGAGACGCAGCCCATTATTGAATAGAAAAATGTTAAAATGGAATATCAATTTTGTCATAAAAAAATTACAAATTTTGTAATAAAATATGATTGGTATGCTTTTCTATTTAAAGCTAGTCATAAAATATGATTGGTAGCTTAATTGTTTTTATTTATACCACCTTGGTTCCACCAAAAATCCCTTATACAATTATTTTTTACAATTATTATTATTATTATATTATTATTGATAATTCCAAAATAATCCGATACCAAAATATTACATTCCAATGAACAAACCGAAAGAATATTTAGAACATTGCAACAGAGTACCAAACTAGTACATAGAATCCCATGGAACCATTTTAGTGAAAATTTATTAAATACAATACTAGAATTTATTCAAAAAGTAACACATAAATATCTTGTATATCATATACATGCAGTGACCTTTTTATGGCCTATATAGGTCCAACACCCCAATAGGAACCCACACACCAATAGAAACCATTTGATATGGTATCTCGTTGCATACACCTAATACACAGGACACTTTCTCTTTATCTTACCTATTAATTTTTGTAGTCTTCAACTGCAACAGAAAATAGACCTTTAACCATTCAAAGAAATGGAGATAAGTGGGCCTTGAGCGGATTCTTCATCACCATAGTGAACTCCTGCTTCTCTGACAAATCAACCTCATCACCGTCCACAGCCTTCCACTCAAAATTCCAAACCAAATTGGCCACAAAGTACTCCAAATGCAGCATTGCCAAACCAGAACCAGGGCAAATCCTCCTCCCCACACCAAATGGCATCATCTTAATCTCCCTGCTTCCTGTTATATCAAACACTTCTCCTCCACCATCACCACCACTCAGGAATCTCTCAGGCTTAAAAGCCATAGGATCCTCCCAAACCTTCGGGTCCCACCCCATCTCTGCTACCATGAAATTCAAAGTAGCTTTCTTTGGTACCAAATAGCCATCAAAAACCACATCCTCAGTCACTGCATGTGGCGCCACAAAATGCCCAGGTGGGTGTCTCCTTAAACCCTCCAAAACTACTGCTTTCAAATAAGGCATCTTATTCAAATCCTCTTCTTTCACCTCCTTACCTCTATCACCAACAACCCCTTTAATCTCCACAATAAGCCTCTCTTGGATTTGTGGATATTTCACCAAATTTGCCATAATCCACTCCAATGCAGTCGATGTAGTATCCGTACCCGCGTCAAGAAACTCCGAACACAAACTAACCATTTCCTCCTCTTTAAGCTTCCTCTTTTCCTCTGGTAACTCCAATTCCAACAACGTATCCACATAAGACAAAACAAACTCATCATCATTATCTTTGTCTTCTTTAACTTTGCTCTGTCTTCCTTGCTTCACTTTCCTCCTTGCTTTTATCAGAGGAATTAACACAGCATTTCGGTCTCTCCGAATTTCAAACAACTCTTCCCAACGCTTACGGAATATTATCTTACTAATACTTCGCAAAAAATTGAGTATTCTAAACCTACCAAAACTCAATAGTAAGCGACGCTGAACATCTTCAATTTTTTTAATCTGGGATTCATCTAGTTTATCTCCAAAACACATAAGAACCAACAGACAAAACATGGAGTATTGGAAATGGTCCTTGACAACAATTGGTTCACTGGATTTGGAATTAGAACCAAGGCGATTGAGTAGAATATCCAAAACCCACTTGCGTGCATGAGAGTAGGATTTAACGCGCGAAGAGTGGAGAATCTGCGAGCTGAGATTGCGGCGGAAGAGCCGCCACTTGGGGCCGTAAGAAGCAGAGTTTATATTGTGCTGGTTACTAGATATGAGGGCGTTTGTAGGGAGAGCAGGTGGGCGGTCAGCGAATACGGCACCGTTTTGGACAAGAGCTTTGTGCGCGAGAGAGCGGTTGGCAATGAAGATTGCTGGGCGGAAGCCAATGTAAATGGTGATGATGGGTCCGTACTTGGCATGGAGTTTACGGATTATGTGTTCGAGTTCAGAGAAGGGTTTGCGGAGCATCAGAAAGTTGCTGAGTATTGGGATGTTAAAGGGTCCAGGAGGAAGCTTATTTCTTTTCTGGATGAGAAGGTTAAAGAGGGATTTGAGAATGGCTGAGACGCAGAGAGAGATAAGGATGATGAAGCAGGTTTCCATTTTCTTTTCCTTATGGGTGGGAAAACAAAGTCACAGAAATTTGATTTCCAGTTTGATTGGTTTGTGGGTAAGTTTAAAAGGAATGGATGTGGAAGAGGTCAAAAAAGGAAAATGTTAAAAGGAGTATTAAATTTGTTATAGAAAGTTTACATTTTTTTTTTTTTTCGAGAATCTGAAAGTTTACAAATTTGATGATAAATGTGATTGGTGTGATAAGTTTCTTAGCTATTTTGGTTTCCTATTTAAAGGTGGTAACGTTAATTAAAAAGTTGACACAGTTTTTTTTTTAATTATTTATAAAATTTAGAAAGTTTTTATATATTAATTTATAATAGTACAGTAGATAAAAATAAAAATGAGTTAAAATAATATAATATGACTTATGAATAGTGCTAAAAAGTATAGCATGGTCTATGAATAATAACAAAAATAAACTGAATAATGAAATAATTTTAATTTTTCATTATTATCCAAACGCATACTTTATCTAATAAAATTTATAGTATTCTTAACATTATTTTTATTGAAAAACTAGGATACAATACAATATAATTTAAATAAATAAAAATATCAAAATATTTCAAAATTGATTTAAATGTACAACAAACAAAAAATAACTCTAGAATCACAAAATATTTTCACAATTGGCAATGTGACAAGTTGTTAATCATAGATGATAAAGTGATAGCGGTGACCCCATATGAGAATTAATAAAAATGTTGTAACTATAACATTACTCTTATTTATAAGTGAAGCTTTGGTGTGTGTGTGTCTATATATATAATCCTATTTCATTCATTTTCTTAAGTTCCACAAGTTATTAAGGAAAAAGGAATGATAATTTAAAATAAGAAAAAAAAAATTAAGTCTTAATTCAATAGATAAAAAGTAAACAAAAAAAGTTTCTTGTATGTGTTTAAATTCTTTATATAGTAAATTATTATTTTTCATTAAAATGTGTAAAAGTAATAAAATTAGGACTAATTATATAACAAACTTGATTATTTTATATTATTTTAACGTAAATATCTAAAATTTTACACTCCAAAATGATTACTCTATGGATTAAAATTGTTCTTTCTTATGAAGGATTAAAAGTGTTTGAGTAATATTTTTATAAGTTTTTTTAAATAAAAAAAATGACTTGTATAATAAACCTAGCTAATAAACACAATTTTTTTATCTTTCAATGGGTTTTTTAATATTAAAATATTACTAAAATTTTGTAAAAATGACATTTTATTGTTTAGATTAGTCTTCTTCTTTTTTTAGAATACTAAATATTTTTAATATACTCACATGAGGAGAAAGAAGAAGGCCTTAAAAATACTAACAGTGGTGTATATTCACCATATTGTTCAAGCTGATTTAGCCAATTTTGAATAGTAATAATAGTAAGCTTCATTCTAAAAAAAGAAAAAAAAGAAAAGAAAAGATTAGTCTTAAGTATTATAAATAGTCAGTAACTCATGTAATACATATACAAATTTAATATTATATGAATTTTCTATCTATTATTTGTTTCTAAGTATGAAATTTAATAATTATGACAGTTATTAATAGACTTTTATTATAACCACATTTGTAGATAGATACATTTTAGCATTAGGCACCTATTTTATATTCTAGCATGCATTTGACATTTAATATGTAAATAAATATTGAGCATTTATATCAAATTCCAGTTTTTTTTCTAAATATGAAATATGATGATCATGATAGTTATTAATCAAAATTTATTATTATGGGGTCCGTGGGCCCGGAATCCCCGACCCACCTTTAGGCTGGCCCAAGGCCCAAGCCGAGGAGGATAATTGTCCCAGATAGTCGTGAAAAGGGTTTTTAGCCCTTTTCGGACCCATGCCGAGGACACACCCTTCCTCGGCACACCTAGTCTAATCCTGGGTAGGGGGCAAACCCAGAATAGGTGGTCACATCCACACTTAATGTGTTTGCCTGACCCTCCAGGCTACATTAATGATGACAAGACCCCTGAACAGTGCAACCTTGGAGGCCGCAACCCACAGTATGTTGAAGAACCTGTCTGATGGGACAAGCTTTGGAGCAGTAGCCTGGATGGCCAACAGCTGTAAGGCCAGGATCAAGCCAAAAGGCGTATATAAGGCAAAGAGCCCCCTCGTGAAGGGGGGGCCTCCTCAGACGCCCGCCGAGGAGCAACCCCAGAAGAAGAAAAACTAAAGAAAATGTCCCGGAGGACTGGCCAGAAGCCGGCCGGAGCCAAGCCCTTTCACCCCACTCTCTACAAATTTATTGTCGGGGGTGCCCTTCCAAAAACGGAGCCTCTACAATTGGCGCCGTCTGTGGGAAGGGTTAGTGCGCTGGCCGGCGCAACCGGCGGTCGCTTTAAAGTAGTTGCTACGCAAAAGTTGGCGGTGCAAAAAAAAAAAAAAAAAAAAAAAAAAAAAAAAAGGGAAGAATTGCAGTACGAAAAGAAGATTCAACAGCAAATAAAAGAAGAGTTCTTTATTATTTCATAAAAGATTACAAATACAATCAGAGGCTCAGACAGGCATGTTTTACAAAAAATCCTACAAACTAATCCTACAATCAGAGGCCCAGGCGGACTGATTCTAGAACTAGCCGGGCAAGAGGCTCGCAAAGAATTAATATCAAGAATGAGGGAAGTGTCAACCTGTGCTTTTATTGGCATCCAGAGAATGGGAGAACTGGACAGTAAAAGCCCGGGAAGGGGGGCTAGGGGCTGGCTCGCCTCGAAGCCGAAGCTTCAACAAAGCGAGGAGCCGACGCAGGGACCCCGGAACACCCTCCTCCGTGATGCTTCCTCGACCCTCTCCAAACTGCACGAGCATTGGCCGTCGAAGACGGCAATACTCGAGCACCAGCCATGACGAGAGTTCGCGTGTCTCCTTCGTCGGAGGTGCGCTCTGGAGAGAGACGTTAGGTACTTCAACGACGTCCCTCCTGGCCACCGTACAAGGCCCTGCCAGTGTTATGCCTAAACTCTGCCGTGCCGGCAACCCAGTGGGGGCTGCGGCCACGGCGGCCCTTAACTCCATATCTCCTAACTTTGGTCACAATCCTGGCGGCGGTGTCAAAGGGGCTCAAGGAGGTGAAAGTATATGTTTCTGGTTGTGGTGGAAGATTCATGAAATGAGGAGAAACATTCTCCCCAGAACGCCTTTTATGGAAGGCGAAAACTGGTGGGAGTTGAGCCACGTAGAATTCGAAGGGAGGATTGTCAAAGGAAATTAATTCCCACCCAATTCCAAGGGGATTGCCAACCGCCTGATTCGTGTTAATTCACAAGGGCATTAATGAAGGCGCGTTACGGGCACCGAAGCGTCAAACGCGGAGCACGGAAGGCCAAGCGACGCCTCGTAAACTAAAAAGATGGGGAACATGAACTAGAGGCGAGATCAACTTCACGAATGAGGTCATAATCCGACCTGAGGAAAAACAGCTCCCAGAAAACGACCCGTGGACATCTCCACACTAAAAGCAAAGCTCTCGAATCTGAGGACGAACTTACCATTGAGGGCAGCAACTGTACCTAGATCTTGCATGGTCTACGGACTCAAGCCTATGGGGAGTTAGCCACTTACCATTAAGGGCAGCAATTGTACCTAGGTCTTGCATGGTCCTCGGACCTAAGCCTACGGGGAGCTAGCCACTCACTCTGAAGGCAGAAACTGTACCTAGATCTTGCATGGTCTACGGACTCAAGCCTACGGAGAGCTAGCCACTTACCATTGAGGGCAGCAATTGTACCTAGGTCTTGCATGGTCCTCGGACCCAAGCCTACAGGGAGCTAGCCACTCACTCTGAAGGCAGCAACTGTACCTAGGTCTTGCATGGTCTACGGACTCAAGCCTATGGGGAGCTAGCCACTTACCATTGAGGGCAGCAATTGTACCTAGGTCTTGCATGGTCCTCGGACCCAAGCCTACGGGGAGCTAGCCACTCACTCTGAAGGTAGCAACTGTACCTAGGTCTTGCATGGTCTACGGACTCAAGCCTATGGGGAGCTAGCCACTTACCATTGAGGGCAGCAATTGTACCTAGGTCTTGCATGGTCCTCGAACCCAAGCCTACGGGGAGCTAGCCACTCACTCTGAAGGCAGCAATTGTACCTAGGCCTTGCATAGTCCTCGGACCCAAGCCTACGAGAAGCTAGCCACTTACCATTGAAGGCAGCAATTGCACTTAGGTCTTGCATGGTCCTCGGACCCAAGCCTATGGGGAGCTAGCCATTTACGACGGAGCCAAAGGTGCTGCATGGTCCAAAGACCTAGTCCTGTGGAGAAACTGACTACCTACTGAAGAGTCTGAGTGTCGATCCAGCCACTCGAGGAAGGACCAGCCAGCGGAAGGCCTTCCGGAACATAAGGGCCGAGGTTTTCAAAACCCTCCTCCCCGTCCGAGGAAACGTGCAGCAGGGTTTTGAGGGGCTATTGTGGGGCCCGTGGGCCCGGAATCCCCGGCCCACCTTTAGGCTGGCCCAAGGTCCAAGCCGAGGAGGATAATTGTCCCAAATAGTCGTGAAAAGGGTTTTTAGCCCTTTTCGGACCCATGCCGAGGACACACCCTTCCTCGGCACACCTAGTCTAATCCTGGGTAGGGGGCAAACCCAGAATAGGTGGTCACATCCACACTTAATGTGTTTGCCTGACCCTCCAGGCTACATTAATGATGACAAAACCCCTGAACAGTGCAACCTTGGAGGCCGCAACCCACAGTATGTTGAAGAACCTGTCTGATGGGACAAGTTTTGGAGCAGTAGCCTGGATGGCCAACAGCTGTAAGGCCAGGATCAAGCCAAAGGGCGTATATAAGGCAAAGAGCCCCCTCGTGAAGGGGGGGCCTCCTCGGACGCCCGCCGAGGAGCAACCCCAGAAGAAGAAAAACTAAGGAAAATGTCCCGGAGGACTAGCCAGAAGCCGGCCGGAGCCATGCCCTTTCGCCCCACTCTCTACAAATTTATTGTCGGGGGTGCCCTTCCAAAAACGGAGCCCCTACAATTATAATTATAATTATATATTGAACTATACATTTTAGCATTAAGCATTTATTATAAGTATATTTGCATTTTGCATTATATATTCTATAATATTTTTTGAAAATTATGTCCAACCATTTAAAGAAAATATGATACGCTAAAATTGAAATGAACATTTGTGTTTTATTTGAATACTATTTGACTTTTGAAAAATATATAGTTAAGATAAAAAAAAAAAAATCAATCATTATTCTAAAGAAAAACAAATTATAGCCAATCTTATTCTACTTTATAATAATAATAATAAATATTATTTAGAAAAAGGAAATCTTTATTTTTATTTTGATATAAAACATAAAATCTATGTTTTCAATCTTTGACATATTATATTCACATATGTATTATATGTTATATTCTGATATGATATACTATATAATAAGAATGTTGAGGGTTCAAATATTAAATAAATTTAAATTCAAGTAAATAATATATATTAAAATACTGACATATAAATAGTAAGTTATCAAAAACTTATATGACCTAATATTATAAAATTAATTAAAAGTTAAATATTAAAAAATTAAAATTAAAATTAAAAAAAACTGGTGGCATTGTAAATTACATCTATTTTTTCCAATTTTTTTTATTATTTTAGAATAAGTCTCTACAAGAAACATGTCATTTTATTTATTTGATTCTTAATTTAAATGTAGAAACTAATAAAGAGAAAAATTGTTATATTAAAATTTTTATTTTTATTAAGTTAATTCGATTGTCTATACTTTTTATACTTTTTTATTATTATAAAGCATGAAAACGTGCTTAAGACTATTTATATTTTTTGGATATTGTTTAGCAAATATTATGAGTTATTATATATTTATTTTTATAAAATTTTAAAATTCCTAATTAAATTATTTATAATTTCGTCATTAGGACCACAGACTGACGCACTTGTTTTTTGTTTATAAAATTAAATTTGTTACGTGTCAAATTAAGAAAAATAAAAATAGGTAAGATAGAGCGTTTTATATTATATTATATTATATTATATTATATATATATATATATATATATATATATATATATATATATATTGTAAAGACCTAATTTGCTCCACGGTCCAAATAGATGAACAATGGCCGAATGAGCCCAACACAATGAATTTGTTAGAGAGTGAGCTTGGAATTAAACTTTCAATGAATTAGGTAGATAATGATCACAATAGGTTAGTTATTATTGGGAAGAATGAAACAAACAATTTTGAGCAAGAAAAGTTCTCCTCAGTCAAGTCTGAGGAAAGTCTGTTCTTATATATTTCTCTTAGACTTATAGAAAAAATACAGTTCTTGGGTACACAGTTATTTTTCTCTAGTTTTTCTTATCATCCCCTTTGTAATGGGATTCTTCCCTTTTATATTTCCTCAATTTCTTTCATCTCAGCCCTCCACGTATAGATTAGATTGCTAGTCTTCTTGATACTTATCCCATCAACACCTTCCTGAAATCTTTATGGATAGCTGTAAGACTAAAAATTACTGTTCAGGTATCACTTCCACATTAATGCGGCCATAGGGTTAGATGCAAAGCATTCAATGCATTGGTAGCAGTTTTCTTCTCAGAAATTTCCCAACTCTCTTTTTATTCATCTCTCTCTAATGTTTATCCTTCCAAGCATGATTGCCTGCTGCCCTGCTCTTGATGGATGGTCGGACTTTAGGCCTCCACTCTATTTAGCCGAGGAGGTATTTCTTCTCGAACAACGTCTCCTGCTCATTGTGACTAGATCTCTTCCACAGCCCATTAATTTGTATGCCTTTGCTAGTACTTATTTATCCTCGAGTTATTTGATGTCCTCAGGCGTGGCTCACGGCCCAATACCTATATTTGGACCCTTCATCCCTATATATATATATACAAGGGTATAGTCAGGAATTTTAGTTTGGGGGGCCGAATTACATATTTATACATAAATACATTTGCATAGCTACATTTTTACCCTTTAACATTGAACTATCCTCTCTTTTTTTTTCATTCAACATTTTTAGTCTAAATCAAGCACTGAAAAAAAATTGGAAACTTAACAAGAGAAAATTGCTTTTTAAGTATTGTTACTCCCTAAATTCACATATTCTCAGTGTAGTTTTTTTTTTTTTTTTTCATTTAATGTTTTGTGACTAACTAATTAAGTATTGACAAACAATTTGAAACTTAACAAAAACAACAAAAAGGCCTAGTTCCAAATAAAATAAGATAACTCTAATATAAAATTTATTTTATTAAAAACTTACTTTTTGAACTCAACAACCAAAACTACAAATTAGGAGAGAAAAAAAAAACTAAAAATTTGAAATTAACAAACCTTTTTGTTACAAGGTGGATAGTTTGTTGTTCTTATCAACTATTTTTTGGAACCCAACAATTAGTTGCTCAGTTCTTTTTGGTAGGGGCCAACTCTTATTTTTTGGAGGGGCCAAATATTTATTTTAAGGTCTAATATTTTAAACAATTGCAAACTATGCATGCATTATTATGAAGTTTTTTAAAAATTTTGGGGGTCCATTGCCCCCCATTGCTAAGTGTAGCTCCGCCCCTGTATATATATATTATAAGAGGTAAGATGTTGCTATAAGTAACGTTGATATGACTCTTTTCTGGTGAGCTTTCAATGGTGTCCGTCTAAGTTGCTTTGATTTACCAAGTTTATTTTTTTAGAGATTTGCTAATATGTGTCCTCAAGACATATATTAATAAACTATTTTAAGAAACTTTTTTATGGAAAAACAAAAAAATAATTCATTATTTTAATAGTTTTTTCAATTTTTCATAAAAACTTTCTTAAAATTGATAGTTAATGTATATCCTAAGGACACACATCAACCAGACTTATTTTTTTATAAAGTTTTTTTATTTATTATTTATTAAGAGAGAGAGTGCAATCACTGAGGATAAAAAAGTAAAATTTTTAAAAATTAAAACAATTTCTAATTCAATGATTGAGATTAACAGTGACCTTTTAATTTTTAATCTCATTATTGGTTCGCTATTGCATGGAATTGCACCAGTTTATATGTGTGTGTATATATATATATATATATATATATTCTCCATCTAACACACACAAACATGCGTGTCCAAGGCGGGTTTATGTTGGACAACTACAGGACAAGGACACGTATGAGATTTTAGCACGTCTAGCTACACTTCTTACTTTAGCTAAGAAATTATCAATTTTTGCTCTGATTAAACTTTTAGAATATTTCATACTGATGACTAAGCCAGTATATACCTTGTTTGATTTCACTCAAAATTCCAAACTTTTTCGATCGCTTCTAGTCATCTCCACCAATAAAGGAGATGATCTTGTAATTGTTTATGCCCTATTGGCCTTTGCATATCTTTCAGCAACAACAACAACAAAAACCCAAAAATGCTAGTCCTAATCGTTGCGGCATTTGACAAGATGGCAGTGATGCCTTTATGCTTTTCTCAAAAGAAAATAAAGTATACAAGAATTTAAAACATTATTATCCTTGATGATGAACTTCTGGAATGTATAGACCACAAGCATATATATATAGATTTATAAGTTATATATCAAAGCTGTGTTATACTTTTTTATGGGAATGCCACCAAAGTTGTATCATACTTTTTTTGGTAGTTTTAGTCAAAATGGTGCTGGAATCACACATGGCTATGCAGGATTTTCCTGTAACATATTGATTTGGTGAAGTAAAGGCAACCAAAGAGCAGCAACAGGAACAAATGCCAATGGAGTAAGCCTGAACAGGGACAGATCTAAATTCTAAATGAATTTTTTGTTGCGATAATAGATAGAGTAATTCTTAGATACTTTCGAATCATGGAGAATAGTGCTTTTTTTCTCTCACATTTATAGTGAAGCCTAGTCATTAAATTCATAATAGGGTTCAGGGACAGAACTGCCTTAGGGCTAAGGGAGGCCATCCCCCCACCCCCACCCCCACCCCAAGCCTTTGGAAAAAAATCTTATTGTGTGTGTATATATATATATATATATTTACACAAAAAATTTACTTTAAGCTCCAAAATTTATATACTTGGCCCCCTTCCCCAAAAAATTGACAAGATGACCTATAAATCTCAAAAATAGATAACAAAAAAAATCTTTTTTTAAAAAAAACACATACCTAGATAATAAGAAAAATCTTTGGATTAATCATAAATATGGTCTAAGCAAAAACAATAACAACAAATCAATTACAAAAACCCAATACCTTTTACCTAATTTCTCCCTCTCATTTGAGAGCTCTATGCCTCTCTCAAATGACTCCACCTCATAGACACAAAGACAACTCTTATATTATTGATCACTTCATCCACACACTAGTTAATCACCAACAACTTGGATTAGTTGGTGCCTTTAACTCATCGGTGGAAATAAATTATCTATTTTTTGAATGGTAGAATTTTTTTTTTTTTTAATATTTTATTAACTTTGGGACACACTTGGCATGCATTTGTGACTTAACTAAATTAATGTAATGATGGGAAAAGCTTTATCACTTACTTAGTTAAAGACTTAAAGTTAATGTTGATAGGCCAGAAACGTATTGACTCTTATAATGAAATTAATTGATAAATTAGCCAAGTGAATTAATTAATCAAATCAACATGCAAACGCATGGTAGCACAAATAAATTACCAATTAAACTAAGTATGCAGTGAAAAAAAAATTGACACGGTGATTTGTTTACGAATGGAAAAAACCAACCTGACAAAAACCACACCGGGTGATTTTAAGATAACCACTCCCGAAATTCCACTATTATTACAACAAGCGGTTACAAATAAAGGAATCTCAGTACCTTATACCAACTTACAGTTGAACCATTACCCCAATACCCAATTGGACTTGTTCTGTAGTGACAATGTCTCTTTTTGATGCACGGCTCCCAGTACGTGACTAACCAATTGCGCGGATCCCAGTACACGACTTCAATCACCAACTAGAGAAGGTTGTTGGCTGCAAAATTCTTCAATTTATTCAGACGATAAAGATCAAGAATACGCTTGGTCACAAAACCTTATGGTGTACAAACACAGCAACTTCTTCACAAGAATGATGAATTAGGGCAAAACATCGTCTCCTGTCACAATTTGCTTGAACAAACTTTGCTCAATGCTTGTGCAATTTGTGTATACTTTGACAGCCCTTAAAATAATCATTTTTTATGTCTAGGGTTAGGAGAAAAGAAAGCCCAAAGACACATTCATGGATCCTAAAAAACAGAACAGAAAAATCTATTTTTCTTAAACCTCGACAGATAAAAGCTGTTGAGCAGGTGTCGAACAACGAGCTGGAACAACTTCTTGAGCTCAATAGATGCTAACTGTCGAGTTAGCTGTCGAGATTTAATGACCTTACACTTTTCAGCTTGTTTCTTGGACAGACTTGAATAACTTTAACACTTGATCTTGAAATCTTATTTCTTGAAGTATTAAAAACACCTAGATCTACCCAATTACAAGTAAAGTGCGTTTTGTCAAAAGATTAGACAATTACATAAAAGAATGACATATGTTCTTAACAAGTAAAACACATATGTCCTAACAATTTTTCCTTTTAGCAATCCGCGACAAAACCACAACAAACAAATAAGCATATGAGAGAAGTTATAAATTACTCAACTCATATTCACTTGTTGAATACAATAAAATCTATCCTAACACTAACTCTTGAAAAACTTTGCAAGAAGAGAGTTTATGGCAAGTAGATTTTGACAACCTATATTTTTGAAACACTTTAAACAAAACTCATCAAGGCATCTTTGAATGAAACAGAAATAATAGATTACATACAAGTAATAAGAAGCATGTGCATAAAGAGAGAAAAGAAACAGCACATATAAAGGTAGGTAAAAGAAACATACATCAACATATAAAGAGAATAAGTACAATGTATGTAAAAGAATGGTCACAAGACCTAAGGTACAAAAACAATGTATCTAAAATAGAAAGAAAAGAAAAAATACATAGCATCCTCACTACATTCCTCATGTATCAACTCCCCCTAACAAAATGGTCCTATACTAACTCTCTCCTTAAGAATGACTACTCTCATATAACCCAAAACTACTCCCCCTTTTTGTCACGAGTGACAAAGGGTAGAGTGTCAAGTAGACATCTCATCGGTAGAGCTAATATCTCCATCATCATCATCAAGAGCATCATCATCATTCTTAGACACAAAATCAGAAGTCACAGAAGAAGGTGAAGAAGAAGCCTTAGGTGTAAAACCACCCATGATTACTTGCCGCCTAACAATACAACCAACACGAACATTCACCTAATACAACTCAGTAGAGAGTATATCAAGGTGAGCATCCATGCAATGAAGTTGCGCCATAACATTGCGAAGAGACAAATCACCCATGGAAGAAGAGGGGGCGGATGTGGATGGAGTAAAACGAGAGGGAGGAACTGCTACGTCAACCTGTCGCGACTTAAACTACGCCTCACTACGTTTAACGGTAGCGGCATCTATGGCACAAATGTGAGTAAAGTGGTCAGACACTGGAAAAGGAACGGAAAAATGGCATAAAATCCTCGTGATAACGGAAGGAAAGATGAGCTTATCACGGGACACCGAATCCTGATGAACATCTAAAATGGAAAGAATAAAATGAGAAAGGAAGTCAATAGTAAGATTCTCAAGAAAGGACAACAAAAATCGAGCACGAGATTCTGTGATGGAGTTATAGTGAGAAAGTGGGTGCAAAATAAAAATCATTACCATCTTTAGGAATCGAGGACCTTTAACAAAGGGCTTACATGGTGTAAACTGACGATCACCCCAATCAGAAGGGCGCTCGCAGAAAGCAGATACGAGCTCATCCTTGGACATAGTCCTTAAATGCTCACAACTAGGATAGTCAAGAAACTCTACCCTAGGAACCCGAAGCACATCTGCAACAAGTTGCGGTGTAATAGGAAAGCGCGTACCTTGAACGCAAGTGAAGAAGTAAGGTACTAAGCGATCAATTCCATGCATATTGGAGTAAAACTCCTGTATAAGTACAGAAGGACAGGTGACCGAGACGTCACACAGTGACTCCCATCCCCGACTGTGAATGACATTGAGAAGGTCAGTGTCGGCGAAGTCCGCCAGAATGACTTGGCATTTAGAATGAATGCCTTGTCGAGAAAAGTTCTCTGAGAAGGCCTTACGGGCATCCTCATCACATAATCAAATATGTGATGGAGTAGGATCAGATGAAGTGGATGCCCCAAAATGAAGAGGGTTCCGAGACAAAGCAGACTTACGTTTAGGTGCCTTAGACCCGACTGACGTAAATAGAAAAGAGAGGGAGAGAGAGAAAGAGAGAGAGATAATCAGAAAAGCTTCAAAACAGTTGAAATATAGCAAATATATTGAAAAGAAAGTACGTATGCATAGGAAATGCATGAACATGTAACATGAAAAGTAAATTGCATTATGGGCTCAACCAAATCCAATCCTACTAGCACACAATCAATTTGCACACATCTAAATGCATGATAATACTTTTATAATACCAATGTGATGAAATGCATAAGATTTTAAACTCATTTAAGTAAAAACCCATCCCAAAATTTCAACAATAACTCATTAATTTTGAAAAACTCCAAAATTTAGAAAAACCCAAAACCTAGGTTTCAAAACATGAAATGCATGAAGAATGAAAGATTTGAAGCTTAACAAGTGAATAAAATCTTAAAAAAGCTTAAACAAACCTTGAGGAAAGGATTTGGAGTGAGTGAAAGTGATTTAGGAGGTGAAAAGACAAGTTTGTCAAGAGAGAGATCGAGAATAGTGAGAAACAGATCATACTGAACATATATATAGGAGTTCAGTAAAGCTCAACAGATGGAGGTGTCAAGAGGTGTTGAAAAAGGTATTGAGAAATAGGCCGTCGACAGATGCAGTTGTCGAGAAGGTGTCAAGGAACAAAGTATCAGACTCAAGAATAGAAGCTCGATCGATCCATCAGCTATAGAAAAGCTATCAAGAGGTCAAAAAATTTCTCAATCGATCCACCTAGCTGTCAAAAGGTGTTAAGATTGCAATAAGAAAAAGCTAAGAAGCTCGACAGATAGCCAGGTGTCGAGGAGCTGTCGTGATTACTTTTAAAAACAGTTTTTCGAGAAAGGAAAAACACATACATGAATGCAATCAAGCATGCAACTCAACCAATAATCCATTCAAAATATTAAACTCTCAAAACCATCTCTCAACAATAATTTTAAGCACATGGATCCCAAAAACACACACACACTAAACAAGTCTAACTAATTTTATATTTCAAAAACAAGTTAAGACAATTTAATGAGCATACATAAATACATGCAAACCTTGTGATGGTCAAATCACATTGTACTTGCACATGTATCAAAAGTAGAAAAAAATATTACGTGTTGTGTGAGAAAAAACATCGCAAGATTGCATAAATGTATACATGTTATGACGATTTGAAAATGAGAAAATCACTTTAACTCACACACAATCAAAACTGTTTGGTGGGAACTATCACCTTTAAGGTACATCCTATAACTCCCACATCTTTTAAAATACACGCATGCAATCATAATTAAAAGCATTTTTTTTTTTTTTGCTTTTTTTTTTCTTTGCATATTATTTTTATTTTTTTAGCAAACCATGCATGGGCATATAAGAAATAGAAAAGAAATGTCCAATTATGTTAAGCATTTGACATTCCAATTTTGCTATGCCGAAGCACACAAATGTCATTTCATGATTGGCGGGCAACAATGATAAGATAGTTATTTATGCCTTTCTCTTAAGATTTTTTATTTCTTCCCATCAAAAAGAGTAATATAAGTGTTAAGTACAAGAGATAACTCAATCTTACTCATCACAAACAAGAGCCACAAAGCTCACTTGTTTAGTTGTGCATAGAGATGCTTATCTGAGCTACAAAAGATACAAAGTTTAGAAAACTTTGTTTCAATGGCCATCCAAGGTACACAAGTACCAATATACACAAAACACACATTGTTTTTATATTTTTCTGAATTTTCATTTTTTTTTTATATCAAAAACAAAATAAATAAAATTGAAAACAAACAAACAAAAACATGTTAAACAAAGTAAAGTAAAAACTAAATACAAATGCATGAGGAAGAGAGAGAAGAGAAAGTGATCAATCCATGGAGATAAAACCAATGTTTTGATGAAGGAATTCAAAACGTTTGCTGTCAAGAGGTTTGGTGAACAAGTCAGCCTTCTGATCATCGGTGTGAATAAACTCAAGAGTAAGAATACCATCTTTGACAAGCTCCCTAATGAAGTGATGTCGAATCTCTATGTATTTGATTCGAGAATGTTGAATCGAATTCTTAGAGATATTGATGGCACTAGTATTGTCACAATAGATAATGAGATGCTCTTGACAAATACCTTAATCATGAAGAAGTTTTTGCATCCAAAGGAGTTAGGTGCAACAACTACCGGTAGGGATTACTCAGCTTCTACAGTGGATAAAGAGATGGAGTTTTACTTTTTGTTCATCTAGAAGACAAGATTGTTACTCACATAAAAACAACCCCCCGATGTACTCTTTCTATCATTAGCATTCACAACCCAATTAGCATTAGAATACTCAGCTAAGACAACATTTATGTCTTTGCTGTACCACACACTAAACTCAGCAGTGGTTTTGACATACTTTATAATTCTTTTTAAAGTAGTCATATGAGATTCTTTAGGGTTAGCCTGATATCTAGCACACACACCAATATTGTAACTAATGTCAGGTCTACTAGTAGTAAGGTAAAGAAGACTATCTATCATGCTTCTATATATAGATGAATTAACACTCTTGCCTAACAAGTCCACAGTGAGTTTAACATTTGGGCTCATAGGGGTTCTAACAGAACTAGCAGATTCCAAACCAAACTTTTCCACAAGATTCTTAGCATATTTAGATTGGGATAAGAATATACCTGAATCTAGTTGATGAATCTGCAATCCAAGGAAGTGAGTCAGCTCTCCAATCATGCTATTCTCGAACTCGACTTGCATGAGTTTTGAGAAGCCATGAGCAAGTTAATCCTTAGTTGACCCAAGATGATATCATCAACATAGACTTGAGCAACTATCAACTCATCATCTTCCTTTTTTATGAAGAGAATCTAATAAACTTTTCCTCTTATGAACCCATGTGACACTAGTTATTGTGTGAGCCAATCATACTATGCTCTAAGGGCTTGCTTTAAGCCATAAAGTGCCTTCTTGAGATAGAACACATGATCTGGAAAGTGTGGATCAATGAAATCTTTTGGTTGAGCCACATAAACATCTTCTTTAAGTAGCCCATTTAAGAAAGCAGTCTTTACATCCATCAGATAAAGATTGAACTTCAAATGACATGCTAGGGCAAGGAGGATTCTAATGGACTCCATACGGGCAACTGGGGCAAATGTTTCATCATAGTCTACTCCTTCCATTTGTGAGTATTCTTGAGCTACAAGTCGAGCCTTGTTGCGAATCACATTGCCCTCATCATCTGTCTTGTTGCAAAATATCCACTTTGTGCCGATGATGTACTTACCCTCCAGTCTAGGTACTAAAGTTCAGACATCATTCCTTTGAAACTGAAATAGTTCATCATGCATTGCTTTGACCCAACTTTCATCCTGAAGAGCTTCATCAACTTTCGTGGGTTTAACATGTGATAAATATCGAGAATAAGACACAAAGTTAGCAACACATTTATCAACTGTACGTTTCCTTAATGTGAGTTCATTCATGTTTTCCACAATAACTTCTGAAGGATAATTTGATTTAATCCTTGAGGAAGGTCCTTTCTCTTCATAAGATTCAAAATTTGGTGAAATGGGTATATCTGCAGAATCTTACACAACATTGGGAGTACCGGGAGTACTTGGAGATGCAAGTTCTTATTCAACAATTTCTTGAACTTCCTTAGACTCAAGAGGAAGAATTTCTTTAGGGAGTTCCTCAATACATTTCTCAAAGCCAGAATCAGAAGACTCATTAATAACAACATTCACTGTCTCCATTACCTTTATAGTTTTTTTGTTGTATACCCGATAAGCCTTACTTGTGGAGGAGTAACTCAGAAATATACCTTCATCACTCCAGGAGTCAAACTTTCCCACATTCTCTCTATCCTTGGTGATGAAACAAGCACTTCCAAAGATTCTGAAATACTTCACATTCAGCTTCCTTCCTTTCCATAACTCATAAGGAGTCTTTTTGGTACCAGGTTTAAAGTATACCCTATTGACCATATGACATGAAGTGTTAACGGCTTCTCCCTACAAGTTTCTAGCCATATCTTTGTTATGCAACATGGCTCTGGCCATCACCTGAATAACTCTGTTCTTTTTTTCTACTACACCATTCTGTTGAAGAGTAATATGAGTAGAGAATTCTTGAGATATACCTGATATTGTGCAAAAGGACTCCATATATGAGTTCTCAAATTCTTTACCATGGTCACTTCGAATTCGATCAATCTTCAAAGTCTTTTCATTCTGCAGTCTTATGCACAAAACTTCAATATGCTTAGGAGCATCAAACTTAGATTGTAGGAGAATGATCCAAGTGTACCTAGTGAAGTCGTCTACCACAACCACGATGTATCTCTTACCACCAAGAGACTCGGTTCTAGTTGGACTCATAAGATCCAAATGTAGAAGCTCCAATGGCCTATATGTAACTGATGTCTGAGTGCCTGGGTGCTTAGCTTTTATCTATTTCCCAAGCTGACATGGTCCACACACCAATTAAGCTTTGGTATCCCCAAGACTAATTCATGTTTAGATACAATGGAAAGATGTTTGTAACTATCATGTTCCATCTGTTGATGTCATAGATCTTCATTTGGCAAACAAATGATATTGCACACAATATCAACATTAGGAACCAATCTATAATAGTTGTCTAAAATGTAACACCACTTATAAGTTTCTTTCTAGATTCATCCATGACAACACTTTCCCTTTGAGAATAGTACCATGAAGTCTTAATCACATATTTGACTTATACTCAACAGGTTCACCCTTAGACCTTCTACATATAGAACATTTGCAATGTCCGACAGTCTAGGTAGAGAGATGATTCATTTCCCTTTAATCTGTAACTTGCTCCCATCACCGAAAGTGACATTGCCACCTTTCTTAGACTCAAAAACCTTGAAGAAAGATCGGTCTCCAGTCATGTGTCTTAAGCAACCGCTGTCAAGGTACCACAAACATGTGTCCATAACTTTAAATGTGGACTTCATCATAAAACACACTTCATGCTTAGATGATAGATCAGTGGGAATGGTACTTTCTCTCATCTGCCTTTTACAAGCTAAGCCTTTAATTTTTACTCTTCTCAGACGAACTCCTTTGCACATTCTCATTCTAAAATAGTCTAGTTTCTTCTTAGACAAACTGAGATCTTTTCCAATATTCATCATAAGAGAATTCAAATAACTTTTAGACTTATATTTTCTAAGACACTCAAACAAATAGAGATTAGAAAAACAATATGTATTTGAAAACAAAGATCTCTTCAAGCAGGTTACAGTCATGACAACAGAGGTCAATGGATCAACACAGCAAAAATTAAACCTAATCAAAGTGTGCCTACTATGATACCACTTGATAGGCCAAAAACATATTGACCCCTTGTGATGAAATTAATTTATTAATTAGCCAAGTGAATTAATTAATCAAATTAACATGCAAACACATGCTAGCACAAAAAAAAAAATCACCAATTAAACTAAGTATATAGGAAAAAATAAATTGACACGATGATTTGTTTACGAATAGGGAAAACCAACCTGGGAAAACCCCCATCGGGCCATTTTAAGGTCACCACTCTCGAAATTCCACTATTATCACAACAAGCGGTTATAAGTAAACGAATTCCAGTGCCTTTTACCAACCTACAGTTGAACCCTTACCCCAATATCCAATTGGATTTGTTCTGTAATGACAATTTCTCCTTTTGATGCACAGCTCCCAGTACGTGACTAACCAATTGTACGGATTCCAATACACGACTTCAATCACCAACTAGAAAAGGTTGTTGGCTGCAAAGTTCTTCAGTTGATGATGAAGATCAAGAAGATGCTTGGTCACAAAACCTTATGGTGTACAAACGCAACAACTTCTTCATAAGAATGATGAACTAGGGCAAAACTTTGTGTCCAGCTTGAACAAATTTTGCTCAATGCTTGTGCAACTTGTGTATACTTTGACGGCCCTTAAAATAATCCTTTTATATGTCTAGGGTTAGGAGAAAAGAAGGCCCAAAGACACATTCTCGAATCCCAAGAAAACAAAACAGAAAAATCTGTTTTTCTTAAAACTCGACAAATAGAAGCTGTCGAGAAGCTATCAAGCAGGTGTCGAGTCACGGGGCTGGAACAGCTTCTTAAGCTCGATAGATGCTAGCTGTCGAGATTTAATGACCTTGCACTTTTTAGCTTGTTTCTTGGACAGACTTAAATGACTTTAACACTTGATTTTGAAACCTTGTTTCTTGAAATATTAAAAACACCTAGATCTACCCAATTACAAGTAAAGTACATTTTGTCAAAGGATTAGCTAATTATATAAAAAAATGACATATGTTCTTAACAAGTGAAACACATATGTCCTAATAACTGTCCATTATCATGTGATTGTTTAATAGATCTCTTTTAATATTTTTTCTTTACTATTTTTTCAAACTTGCAATTTTTCAAAGGAAAAATTCTCAACCTTACCAAGACACCAATAATTGTCTTATACCTTTTTTATGCTGAATATTAATGCATGATATTATTAACCATTATTTTGGTCATTTTATTAATATAATGCTTAACATAGAGTTGAATTTTTAACTATAGTTTTTGGTATTTTTTTTTTTAAGAATCTTTTAACTATACATATAGCATTATGAAGTTATTAGTTATAGAAGTATGTGAAAGGAGTAGATAATTTTTTTAAAAAAATTATAATGTATAGAATAAAGAATCGAACTAATCTTAGTCAAACATTGAAAGTATTAGGACGTTCTAATTGACTTATAAAACACTTGATTATAAATTGTCATTTGTGATTTTTTTTTGTCAAAATAAAAAATACAAATAATTAAAAAATTAATGCTAATAATGCATTGTTGTCAACCTCTAGTATTGATATTTCAATTTTTTAAAATTTTTGAACAAATAACTTTTACCACCACTAAGTTGAATTTTGGTTTTGTCCCTAATAAATTGCTTTTAATATTTGGTAGAAAAATGGTGTTTTTATCACACATGAGCCACCCACTTTTGATTGTGAATAGCAAATTGCGACCAAATATTTTGTGGCTAGCTAGCCTCCCAAGTTTCCTGGTAAAAGACTTTTTCTTTGTTATTGACTTATCGCTACGTTAAGTTAAGACTTACAAGCCTTATTGCTCACGGTACGGTACAATTCCATTGACTTGCTTTTCTATGCTCGCTATTTATTTCTTGATCAGCTTTCCTCTAATTGCTATTGTCTTCTTTCTTGATCAAAGTAACATCCCCATCATTTTCATTAATAAAGAAATGTGATGGAAATTTAGACCCCTTAAACACACAGATTACGTAGCCTAGATTAATTAGTCAAGTTGTTACTTAGTCAAATTATGCAATTCTAGGTTAAAGCAATCAAATAATCATATCAAGATATAAAACAACGGAAAATAAATAAACACAAGATATGATCACCCAGGAAACCACTCGGTAAAAACCTGAGAAGGATTTGACCAACCGATCCTCAAGGCATAACAGAATTCACTATGAAAGAATTGAAGTTCTTACAGAAGGACTACAAGCTCCCCGCTCGACTTCCTAATGCTACCCACCAGTAAAACTTCCTGACACAACCACGCGCAGGCTCCGAATCCACGGACTACTTCTTTCTTGAATTCTTCAATCAGCTACAAGCTCCCCGCTTGCTTTTCTTTTAATCTCCAATGGTAGCAACCTTGTTGATCATCAAGATGTTGAAATAATCTCTACCTTAAAAACCCTAAGTTTATGTGAAGGAAGGCTCCTCTAAGATCTCACAAGAGATTCACATAAACAGCAAATATGAGCAACAAAGACTTAGAGAGGTTTGGGTACAAAACCCTAAAAATAAAAGGAAGCACATAAGGCACTCTAATCTCTCTCTTCCAAGTCCCAAAAACGTTCTAGGGTTTTCCTTATATATAGGAGTGTTTTACTTGATCCCCAAGACGTTTAAATAGAGTTTGGGCTGAACTGGAACTCTGCAGAAAAATAAATCTGTACGTGGTTCGATCGATCGAGTCTAATTTTCGATCGATTGAGCCTTACAGATTTAGTCCAATAAATCTACAATCACTCGATTCCAATTTTACAAATAAACATACTTTGAGCAAGTCTAAACAAGACTAAACATATTGTTTTGATCATGGTATGCCAACATTACACATTAGAGTTCTAAATACATAAAATCCTAAGACCTTAGAACCTAACAAACTCCCCCTTTGGCAATCCATGACAAAACACAAATTAAAAGCTCAAAGTTTACAAAGTAAAAGCCCATTACAAAAATAATGCTCATAACAACAAATCCAATTTTAACTACTATCCATCAGTTGCAAGTGTAGACAGCAGCTCAATTGAATCAACCTGTATATTTCCTGAAACACTCAACAAACGCATAAACGCATGTGTGGAAAAAATACAAGTAAATCAAAATTAAATTCTTGACTTCACAAAACACAAAACAAACACATATATCATGAATAACTCATAAATATAAATCAATGAGCAGTGAACAAGAAACAGAAATAAAAGCATGAGTAAACTAACTCTCCCCCTAAGTTAGATACAATAAAAAGTTTTTATTTATATTCTTCCCTTTCAAAAATAATTTCAACTCCTCCTAAACAAGGCAAACATGATTCCCATAAATCAATAATTTCTCCCCCTTTTTGTCATGTATTGACAAAGACAACTCGTACAAAGAGTAAACAATCAACATACGCAATAAAGGATAAGAGAAAATAGAGAATCAATGGGAACACAAAACAATTCAACTCTATAGAAAATAGAGACAGCTCCCCCTATGAACAACACAGGTAAAAAAACTTTTCTCCCCCTAGAAAAATAGGAAAAACAAAACAAGTTGTGGGAAAAACAGTTTTGGGGAAAAATAAAGGAGGGGGGGGGGGGGAATCAGCAGCAGCAGCAGCATCACCAACAGGATCAGGAACATCCTCACCAGCAGGACCAAAGTTAAAAACACACAAACCAAAATTAAAAACTAAGGTGAGGATACACATGAAAAAAAAAATATTCTCTCTTTCAATAAAATGCAAACATGGCATTATGTGACCCATAAACAGTTGCATAAGTAGAGAAAATATTTGCACATTGATTATCCATCATATCTCTTAAGAAAAATATTTTCTACAATTCACACATAAAAATAACATATACTAGAAAGTACGTAACTCAAAAATTAATCAATCAATTTTTAGATCAAGTTGAGTACCCAATTTAGCAAAGTGTATGCATGCTATGTATGAAAACAATGAGAGATATGACCGCACAACTGCAAAATGGATACAGAAATCAATGCAATACATGTGAATCCTAAACACAAACCAAGGGAGACTGCAAGTTAGTACAAAAATCAATAGAATAAAATTCTATATGATGCATGAAACAATTACAATGACATGATGCATGTACTAATGCAGTGAGCGATTAAGTTCAATTGAGATTAAATTGACAAAATTGGTTTGAGCATAGAGTTTCTAACAAAAACCCAAAAATTTGAAAATCACTTGTTGAATTTTTAAACAAATTTATGAATTGAGCATCACATAACACAACTCACAGAGTATAATGCTTAATTTCATCAATACAACAAGCCAATTTCATCAAATTCAACTCAATTTCACAAAAGCCCCAATTCGGATCAAGAACAAACCTTTTTTTAAAAACCTGATTCGCGACTTTCGATTGATCGAAAAATACATTCGATCGATCGAATGAAATAGTTATTTTTAAACAAATTAAAGCACTTTTTCGATCGATCAAAAAACAGGCTGGATCGATCGAAATGGGCAGAGGCTCACTAAAATTTTGAGAAAAAAATCCAGTTTTGAAAGACACAAACCAAAATTTTTAAAACAACTCCTCAAAGCATTAAATTGTAAAAACAACATGCATGAGTATGAGATGGAATGATTTTTTTTTTAAAAAAAAACCCAAAATTTGAAACCCAATTTTCTCAAAAACAAATTTCAATCATACTTCCATTGAATTTTCTCAAGCAACAAAAATGTTGTGCACAAATCTCAAGATATTTTCAAACTTGGTTGGTCAGACCATAAACACACACACTATTATGTACAGTGTTTAACAAAGAGTAACTTGTGTAGTGTGTGATACTAGCAAAAACTTGAGATACATGTGAGGTGATATGTGAATGTCAATCAAACACAAAGTCTACACAATTCATCACATCGAATTTAAAAGAGACTATCACCTAAAGAGTTACATCTTATAACTCCCACATCTCCTAGAACAAAAGCTTGTAATCATGTAAGTTTCTTGTATTTTTGCCTCTTGTTTGTATGAGATGGCATTCAGCCTAATAGTACACACCGATTTGAATTAAGTGAATTGGCATCAAGCCTAATAGTACACACCAGTTTTAATTTAATTTGAGGCTACACCTTATGTTCTTTTTGTGCATGTGCTACACTTTCTCGAGCACAGAATTTTATGATATGCACTAAGGTGTTTATGATTGGCTAGTGAACAGTGGTGAGATGGTTATTTATGCCTTTCTCAAAAAGATCAAGTCCGACAGTTAAATAACATATGACTTCAAGATCAAGACAAAATGATTAAAAACCATACACATCTTTCCCACACAACATGCACTACAAAGTTTCAACTAGTCAAGTGCAATAAATAAGCTCATCAAAGTTAAACAAGGTACATAAGCTTGTTATGTAAAGATAATATGGCCAATCCTTGATTATAAATCCAAGATGTGAAATACAAAACACAAAAATCCTTTTGGTTTTAAAAAAACTATATGACCAAAAACAAACAAGCACATATTATGCTAAATGAACTATGCAAATGCAATGCATGACAGTGCAAAATTAAGCTATAAAGGGTCCACAAACAAGAAATATCAATTTCTTAATTAACCCATGAGTACATGTACAAACTAGTACATACTCATACAAAATCAAAGAATAGCTTAGCACAAACTATTCAAGTTTCTCCACAATGTCAGGCATGTTCTAAATCAAGAGAGATATTAAAACTCATGTAATCCTCAAGAAAAATAAAACAAGACACAAAATAAAATATTTTTGTCTTTTTGAGAATTTTTCAATGTATTTGGATTTTTTTTTTAAATAAAAAACAACCTAAAAAAAACAAAATAACCAAAAACAAAAACAAAACATGTCCACAATTAATTGAAAGAATTAAATCAAGGACAAGTTAGCAACACTCACCTTGGAGGATCTTTTCTCACCCATTTAGCACGAGTTTTCGGCTTTGTAGGTGAAAATCCATGAGAAGCAGAGTGTATTTGATGAATTACACCAATCTTCTGAGAGAGACTGAAATCCTGCAAATTCCTTTCACAAGCCAACAAGCTCAAATTTTTCAAAAGCATATGAAATAATTTATTTGGACCTATGGCAGGGGAAATATCATCACATATCCTAGATTGAAACATAGAATGCTTAAATTTCAATTTATGACAATTAGGACGAATGTGATCATGAACACCACAAAAGTGACAAACAAGAACAAATTTAGGAACATCAGTATTCCTAACAGCAAATCTAGTCTCAGATTTTGGTTTTTGCCTCAACAAAAAACAATTTGGTCTAATATGACCAACAACACCACAAAGGTGGCAAGTAGGCACAAAAACAGATTTATTATGCTCTCTAACAGTAGGTTTAGACTTAGGTGTAAAAACTTCAACGTCTACATCAGAACTTTTACCTTTGTCTAACCTAGCAAAATAAGCCTTATCTTTATTATTCCTCTTAAAAGGAGGGATATAAACTTTCTCAGTTTTAGGCTTAAGAGAAACAGAAATACTTCTGTTATCAACAACATGCTTGGTACTAGTCAAATTTTCAAGTTTAGTTTGAGACTCAATTAACTCTTGTTCCAAGCTTTTCATCTTCTCATCTTGAGAGGAAATTTGATTTCTCAAAAATTCATTCTTTTTATTAGACTCATCTAATCTCACAATCAAATCCTCTTTTTCAAGATTAGCCAATTTTAACTCTTCCTTGAATTTCTTAGAAATTTTCAAAGATTTAGATAATTCCTTACGAAGAGTTTCAAAAGTATCAAAAAAATCAACAGAAACAATAGTGTCCTTTTTATTCAAAACATCACAGGCATCAATACAATCAGCAGAAGCATGAGCAGAAAGATACTTCAAATTATCCATGATAACAGGGGTCAAGGATCAGCTCTTAGATCAAAAGATCTACAACAAGAAGAGCTACCTACTCTGATACCACTTGATGGAAATTTAGACCCCTTAAACACACAGATTGCGTAGCCTAGATTAATTAGCCAAGTTGTTACTTAGTCAAATTATGCAATTCTAGGTTAAAGCAATCAAATAATCATATCAAGATATAAAGCAGCGAAAAATAAATAAACACCAGATATGATCACCCAGGAAACCACTCGGTAAAAACCTGGGGAGGATTTGACCCACCGATCCTCAAGGCATAACAGAATTTACTATGAAAGAATTGAAGTTCTTACAGAAGGACTACAAGCTCCCCGCTCGACTTCCTAATGCTACCCACCAGTAAAACTTCCTGACACGACCACACGCAGGCTCCGAATCCACGGACTACTTCTTTCTTGAATTCTTCAATCAGTTACAAGCTCCACGCTTGCTTTTCTTTTAATCTCCAATGGTAGCAACCTTGTTGATCATCAAGATGTTGAAATAATCTCTACCTTAAAAACTCTAAGTTTATGTGAAGGAAGACTCATCTAAGATCTCACAAGAGATTCACATAAACAGTAAATATGAGCAACAAAGACTTAGAGAGGTTTTGGTACAAAACCCTAAAAATAAAAGGAGGCACAAGAGGCACTCTAATCTCTCTCTTCCAAGTCCCAAAAACGTTCTAGGGTTTTCCTTATATATAGGAGTGTTTTACTTAATCCCCAAGATGTTTAAATAGAGTTTGGGCTGAACTGGAACTCTGCAGAAAAATAAATCTGTACGTGGTTCGATCGATCGAGTCTAATTTTCGATCGATCGAGCCCTACAGATTTAGTCCAATAAATCTGCAATCACTCGATTCCAGTTTTACAAATAAACATACTTTGAGCAAGTCTAAACAAGACTAAACATATTGTTTTGATCATGGTTTGCCAACATTACACATTAGAGTTCTAAATACATAAAATCCTAAGACCTTAGAACCTAACAAAATGAAATTACAATATTTGAATATTGAACTACATGATTTTGATATTTAAACTACTTGATTTTGATTCTCATTAATGGTACGCTATAATGTTTAAATATTTCACTCGCGACTTGGCCTGAGTCACGAATGACTCGTGAAATCCAGCTTGTCAAATACTCTTCAAATTCCAAAATGTGCTTCTCACATGGCCTGTTTCGCGAGTTGGCACTCACGAGCTAGTCGTGAAATCCTCATTTTTACAGAATTTTCACCAAACTCTCACACACAACCCTTACATTAAATCCCAAAAAAATGCAGGGAAATGATTGAGCATAATTACAATCAAATTTAACAGGGAATTAAAGCCAATAAGAAACATAATTGTAAATCACAATTTACAAAACTCTTGATTATAAATTGTCATTTGTGATTCTTCTTTCAAAATAAAAAATACAAATAATTAAAAAATTAATGCTAATAATGCATTTTTGACAACCTCTAATATTGATATTTCAATATTTTAAAATCTTTGAACAATGAAATTCGACCCCCGCCCCTTAAGTTTGAATCATGGTTCTGTCCCTGATAGGGTCCACCACGAATATGAGAAGAAATGGCATAATTTCTTCATACTCCAAAAATACCTAAGAATTTTTTAAGTGCTAACTTGACTATTGCTTTAGTTGTTAGAGATTTGGAGAGAAAACTTGGTGTTTGTCATGGGGTTTAGGCATGTTTAAGCCATTTGATTAATTTTTCGTGCTTTAACCAGTTGTATTTCTTCAAGTGATGCCACATTTTATCCTTTTATTTGGTAAATTTTTTAACTTTAAAGGTTTTTGATATACATCTTTATATTTTGAAATGCAATGAATTAAATTTTTATACACAAGAATATTAAATATATATATATATATATATATATATATATATATATATATATATATCTCCCACAACAACACATTAGAATGCGCCAATATTATAATTAGTAGATGAATTGAAATGGTTATTGATAAATCATACGGTTGCACGGTTGATTCGAATAATGTCTACGTAAAGTCAACTAAAAGACACTAATGTCATGCTGACCAATGGTGCGCGATGATTAAATCAAATATTTTACTTTTAGATAAGAAATTTAAGTGGATTCTAGTGAAGTTTCATTCACATTCCTCTCTCCTTATCAAGGTTTTGAAACTCGGACCGGACCGTACAGTCCAACCAGGAAAATCGTGAACCTCTCACAATCACAGTTCTTTTAAGCTTAAGAACTGGTCTATGCCAAAAACGCAGGGAACCGTTCAAACCGTGGTTCAACCGCACGGTTCTGAGAACCGTGATTAGACTGCTTCTCACGGTTCTCTTTGAATCTCAACCTAAAAAATAAAAATAAAAAACACAAAAACAGAAACAAAAGAAAAAGAAACACAACTGCTAGGATCAAAAAACGTCTGATCTTTGTTTCAGTCTCTTTGCTTCACTCTCAAAAAACGTCTCACATAATCCAAACACAAAACAAAATCCAATTCTTACAATAAAGTTGAATCAAAACAAGTAAATATGAAAAAAAAAAAAAAAAAAAAAAAAAAAAAAAAAAAAAAAAAAAAAGGAAGAAGAAGAAGAAGAAGAAGAAGCCAATCTGACCCAGTCTGGTGATGGGGAGGAGGACGAATGGTAGTGGGGTGGTGGACAAGGTAGTGCTTCATGGTGAACGCCGATCTCCACTGGCTTTGTCCTTTTCGATGACCTCGATCTCCACCAGCCTTTGATCTATGCACCACGATCTCCACCGGCACTTTAAATTCTCCTCTCTCTCTCTCTCTTCTCTTTTCTCTGATGTTGTGAATATGTGAAATGTGAATAATTGGGTCCGTGAAATGATAATTGTGAAGTAAATGAGAGTTGAGCAATAAATTGGGTCCATATGAAAATGTGTGGTGGTCTTTATCCCTTAGTTTTTTTTATGTAATCGTGTGGTTTTTTTTATTTTTTATTCAAACGTGTGGTATTTAATATTAATAAATGGCAATTAAGAAATACTGCCATAATATTTTCACAATAAATCTTAAATAATAGATTGTTATTAGCTAATACTAGTGAGTAAAAAAATAATTTCAATGGTGGGTTCAAATAGAACTAGTAACAACTTTCCACATAAAATTTTGATGTGATTCTTATAAAAATATTACAAAAAATATTATGGATATAACATCACAATTCTTTCTTCGTCTGCTTTTGTTTGTATTGCTTTTTTATCTCTTCCTTTAATTTCATTCACTTTTGTTTCTAGTACTTTTTTAGGTTAGTGAATGTGAGCTAGACAGCTGGTCGCATGAGCATTGGAAAGTGGAACTTGGAAAGACAATCTAATGCTTTTAATTTTCTTTTTATATAAAAAAAAATGGTTATTATTAGATATTTCATATTTGGGCTATAGATGGATATATTAGACATAGTTAAAATATGGATTTATAGTTTTAATTGGACTATTTTAGTTAATTTTTCTATTTTTTACTAATTTAATATTTTTATAAATATTTAAAATAATTATTAAATTAATTATGACGGCATCACGGTTCGATCCCGGTTCACCTCGGTTCGACTGCAAAAATCTTGAATCTTTCCCTTTTACGGTTCATTGTCCGGGTCTAAAAACCTTGCTCCTTATACTTCATTTTCTTTTTAAAGTTGCTTTCCTATGATTACTTTTGATCTCTTGATTCTAGCTATTGTTAATTATTTTGTTAGAATATTAATTTAAAAAATAAATTTATCATTTTATAATTATTCAAATTTTTTTTAAAAAAATTAATAATTTATTATAGCATATCAAAGTAAATGATCTTAAATTTTTTAAAAATTTGATAGTTCTTCGTATTATATGGAGGGACAGCACAGATCTTAGAGCATAATTTGTTTGGCTTTTAGTGGTTTCTCAAGCTTGAGTCATCATTGGTTTTATTGGTTGATGACATGCAGATCATTTGATGGACTAACTTTGTGGTAGTTGAGTCATGAGTGGCGTGGCTTTATGATAACGGAGACTATATGGCGTGGTCATATAATGACCAAGTTGAATAGATGATGTGGATTTCTACACCTGAATTAATCAACTGTCGAAATTCTATGTTGAACGTACAGAAAATTATTAAAATAGTAGCGTGATGCTTTAACCTATCATAAATTATGATAGGTCTCACTATTTAATTTCTTGTATTTGCATCAACACTATTTGTTTTATATGTGCCAATTTTAGCGGCCTATGATAGCATCATTAATCTTGTTATTATTTTATATATGTACCTTGCTCTTTTTTTTTTCTTTTTTTTTTTAGCTTTCCCACGGGTTATCATGGCCAACTTACATGCACCTCAACTAATCCTCGTTCGCAATGGGAGCCTACCGCTGACCACAAAGTGTTACAGCTGCTAGAATTCAAACAGGGAACATACCCAGTTGAACTCAAGAGCCTTATCCAATAGTAGACAAGCCACTGGCCACACTAGGTGATTGTACCGTGCCCTATATTACTACCTTTTTTTTTTTTTGAGAAACATTTTACTACTTAATTAGTCTACATATAACACTCCACATGCGCACACACTTGCAGCAGCATTGATCATTATCAGCCAAGTTTCTCAAAAAAAAAAAAAAAAAAAAAATCATTATCAGCCATTGAGCACCCCTTTTTCACTCCACCATTTACGTGTTTTCAAGGATCACAAATCAACCAACTTTTACTCCATGTCAGAAAATTTCGAGTCTGAGTCGGAACCAATTTTGCGTGTCTATGAAATATAGGCAACTATAACGTAAAATGGACCTAGTAGTAGGTACATTTTCTTCCCTTTTGCTACAACATAGAATGGACCTAATTATTCAAATCCTCAAGGATAAATGGGCCTTCAAAGGATACTTCTTGTGAACCCGATTGTAGGTACATATTTTTTATTTATTTTGTAGTCGTTGATAATTCCATAATTATAACGAGGACTGAGGAACTCCATGAAGTGCTCTTCTAATCATACTTGATTGTTTTATTTCTATTTTATTTTTTGATAGATAAAGATAAATATATAGAAAAGAGAGTAAACGAAGGACCAATCATACTTGATAGTGACTTTAAAGCTTAGCAGCACCATTTAATACAAATCCAAGTACACGAAATTTTTATAATATTTTATAACAAATTACATGTTGCTAATTGATAATGGTTTAAATTTGAATTTAAGATTACATTTTTGCCTCAATAATAACATACAATAACAACTTATCACTTAAATTTGTTATAAAAATATTATGAACATATTATTTCTCTTCAATACCCGAAAAACATGGTAAAAGAAGTTTATGTAACAAACTCACTTTACTCCTAGCTAAATAGAAAACATGACCAACCTTGGCATATCCCCCTCGTAAGAACGAAGAGCTTCAAATGACTGACAACAAATCTCCCTCAGCAACAAGAATAACACCAAAATCATAAATTCATTACCATTTCGTTTCAAGTATATTCACTATACTGTACTGATTACCAAACTAGTACTTCAAATGAAATCGCTTAGAAACATTTTACTGAAAATTCAATAAATACAGCGATAGTCTTTATTTCGAAAGAAACACTAGCATCTTATCTATTGATTTTTGTACTGAAGTCTTCAACTTCAACAGAAAATAGACTAACCTTTCAAAGCCTTAGAGATAAGTGGGCCTTGAGAGGATTCTTCATCACCATAGTGAACTCCTGCCTCTCTGTCAAATCAACATCATCACCCTCCACAGCTTTCCACTCAAAATTCCAAACCAAATTGGCCACAAAATACTCCAAATGCAGCATTGCCAAACCAGAACCAGGGCAAATCCTCCTCCCCACACCAAATGGCATCATCTTAATCTCTTTACTTCCAGTTATATCAAACACTTCTCCTCCACCATCACCACCACTCAAGAATCTCTCAGGCTTAAACTCCATAGGATCCTCCCACACTTTTGGATCCCACCCCATTTCTGCCACCATGAAATTCAAAGTAGCATTCTTTGGCACCAAATAGCCATCCAAAACCACATCCTCAGTCACTGCATGTGGCAACACAAAATGCCCAGGTGGGTGTCTTCTTAAACCTTCCAAAATCACTGCTTTCAAATAAGGCATCTTGTTCAAATCTTCCTCCTTTACTGTTTTCTCTCCATCACCAACAACCCCTTTAATCTCCATAAAAAGCCTCTCTTGGATTTGGGGGTATTTCACCAAATTCGCCATAATCCACTCCAATGCAGTCGACGTAGTATCTGTACCCGCGTTGAGAAACTCAGAGCACAAACTAACCATTTCCCCATCCCGGAGTTTCCGCTTCTCCCCTGGTAGCTCCAAATCCAACAACGTATCCACATACGACACCACAAACTCATGGTCATTATCAACATCTTTGTCTTCTTTCGCTTTGCTCTGTCTTTCTTGCTTCACTTTCCTTCTCGCTTCTATCAAAGGCCTTAGTACAGCTTCTTGGTCTCTCCGAAGATCAAACAACTCTTGCCAAAGCTTACGAAATATAATCTTCCCAACACTCCCACAAACATTAAGTATATTAAACCGAGGAAGCTCCAAAAGCAAGCGACGCTGGACATCTTCGATTTCTTTAATCTGAGTCTCACCAAGCTTGTCACCGAAACACATAAGAACCAACAAACAAAACATGGAGTATTGGAAATGTTCCTTAACGACGATTGGCACTTCACTGGACTTGGACTGAGAATCACGAAGACGATTGAAGAGGATATTATAAACCCAGTTGCGCGCGTGAGAGTAGGATTTCAAGCGCGAAGGGTGAAGAATCTCAGAACTGAGATTGCGGCGAAACAGGCGCCACGTGGGACCGTACGAGGCGGAGTTGATGTTGGTCGAGTTACTTGTGAACACTTTGTTGGTCGGAGGAGCCTGTGGCCGGTCAGCAAAGACGGCGCCGTTTTGGACGAGAGCTTTGTGAGCGATAGAGCGGTTGGCAACGAAGATAGCAGGGCGGAAAGCGATGTTGAGGGTGACTATGGGTCCGTACTTGGCATGGAGTTTGCGGAGAATGGGTTCGAGGTCGGAGAAAGATTTGTGGATCCATAGGAAGCTGCTTAGTTCTGAGATGGTAAAGGGTCCAGGAGGAAGCTTATTGTTTTTCTTGTTGATGAAAAGGTTGAGAAGTGGTTTTAGGAGAGCTGAGATGCAGAGAGAGATAAGGAAGATGAACCAGGTTTCCATTTTTTCTTGTTTTTGTGGAAGAAAAAATAGTGACCAAGTAAAACCTATTACACTGTATGCACTTAAATAACACTGAAAGCGTGAGTTATACCCACGATTTTTCGGTGTTATTACACTTACGCGTGAACGCGTACTAGTGTATAAGTAACACTATAATTGGAGTAGCATGATTGGAAATTAGAAACATGCGTGAATGCGCACTAGTTTATAATAAACACTATAATTGGAGTAGCATGATCGGAATTAGAAACATGTGAGTTGCGCTCGTGGGTGCGCAAGCCAAAAAGATCTGAAAGGAATACTCATCAAAAAAATATAATTTTATTAATTGTATAATATGTACTATAATATGGTTCATCAAAAAAAAATATTTACCATACCGTGAGAGAGGAGCAAGAAAGATGTTTGAGTTTGAGGTGGACCGGTTGGATTCCGCATCTTGTAAGATTGGTTTGAATATGAATGAATGGATGATGGATTTATCTTAATAAAAAAAAAATTAAAAATTAAAAAGTTGAGTAATATAAAACTCTCAAGTTGGTTGGTGGGTGTTAATATTTAGGCAAAAACTTGTTTTATCTTGAGTTTTTTATACACACAAAAGATTTGTTTAAAATCCGCTTATTTTGTTGAAAATAAAAATTTTTTTGCTAAAAGTACTATAGATAAAGGTAAAAGTTAATTAAAATAGTACGATGAGACTTATGAATAATACCAAAAGTGCAGTTGAACTCATGAATAAAAGTAAAAATAAATTGACTAGTAAAATAAGTTGGGAAAATTATTCATTACAAACAGGTCCCACTGCACTTTTTGGTACTATTTATGGGTCCCATTGTACTATTTCAGCTAATTTTTACTTTTATTTACAGTACTTTCAGTAAAAAAAAAATTCAGTTTCAGCAAAATAAGATCATCTCAAACGAACACTAAGAGTTAGTGCATTTGCATCAACTCATACAAATTTTTTTGTTTATTTTAGTATAAGAACTATAGTTATAAAAATTATACTAAACACCAATTAAACCTCTAAAATCGTGAACCAAAGCATTATTCATAATGATTTGGTGTAAAATACTCAATATGCAATGACCCATTATCAAATCATGTAAATCAATGAATCGACAGAGCTCTAATTTCACCAAATATAAAATATCCTCAAAATAATTTTCCATTACAATATTCAATACCATAAAAATAATAATGAAATTCTTAGTTTCACAATATAATTTGTACCTGTTGTCTTTCAAGAATCTCTATTCCAGTAATCCCTCTAATGTATCTGTAAGGGGGAATAAAAGGGGAAGTGAGATAACTCAATAAGTGGAATTCACTAACATTGGGGTGTGGGAACAAACCTTTTTAAATAAATAATTCATATAGCAAATTCATAACTTTTAACCCATCAATATTTTAACATCAAATATTTCATATAAAAATATCATTATATTGTGAGCCATCATAACATACCAACATCATCATATAAACAATTTCATAAACTTTTCTCGTGGTCAACGTTTACGCCCCGCTGATAGGGTTGTGATATCCCCTTTTAGGACTGGAACCCCCTTTTCTTAAGGGTAGTTCCTTTGGAATCTGAATGTACACTCTCTTACTAAGGAGCTCCCTTTTAGGATCCTTAATGGTATACTCCCTTGCTAAGGAGTTACCAATTGTGCATTGTCCTCCTTTTCTAGGACCGTCCCTTACTAAAGACTAGCTACAGCATGATTGTCTCTTGCTAAGAACTAAATACAATACTAAGTTTTTAATCACGACTTGCCATAGGTTTTCAAAACATATTCAATATGCTCACAAAAATAATTCATTCATAATTCTCAAAAATATAAAGATATATTCACACATACAAGTTTAAATAAATTTAGGTTGTCCACAAGTTTTTCATATAACAAATAGTCAATGTTTCCACACAATGTGCACATCAAACATTTATAGGATATCAATATATTTATAGAATATCAACATTTTTTTTTTTTGATATAAAATAGTTTAATAATCAACATTTAGTAAACACCACTTACCTCTTATTTGCAAAAACATGAAACTAACCTCCCTTGAATCACAACAAATCAATAGAATTAGAACCTAGTAACACCAAACATAGGTCCATCAATACACAAATTTCCCACTTATAATTCTGTTCTTACACTTAAATAGTTTTATTTATCTATATAAGCCTACAGAGATGTTAGATTCTTTGAGGTACATTTCAGCTTTGTCAGATTTTTGGGCTTACAAATATTGTTGCATAATCAGATTTTTCCCATTAATTTAATCATAGATATTCATGAAACTCCAATATAGCAAAATGATAGATATTTGATCAATCTAATATATAGTTGAAGCTAATATTATATCTTAATTTATCAATCCCATAGCTAGCCCATTATTCCCTTAATACCACCAAACTTAATGATAGAGCTGGACAAGTTTGAACATTGGCAAGCCCATGCGACAATACATGAGATGGAATTGGCTTGAGCATGGTCAGCCAATCCGAAAGAAACGAAACCAGCATCCAATTCGAAAGAAACAAAACCAGCATCCAATTCGAAAGAAACAAAACCAGCATGGTCAGCCAATTTGAAAGAAACAAAACCAGCATGGCCATATGTAGAAACTAGAGTTATAAGTGCTTTTTTTTTTTTTTTTTGAAGCATGAAATATTCATTCAAACTTGAACAGAGATACAACAGAGATAGCAAACAAACACAGGGAGAAATCACAGGCAATTACACACCACTCTCCTCAATGAACCCGAGAGCCCAGCAATATTTCTGAGTTTGCATATTAACATTTTAGGATCTCTTTTCTTGGGTTCAAGTGGTGGGCTCATTAAAAGGAGAGAAATTACTTGTGGTATTCGGGCTGGGAAGTCCTTGGGCCAAAGAAGATAACATTTGAAAGCCCAAAACCGATTTTTGGCCTCAGAGGACCTTTGGGAAACACTGCTGCCTTTCGAACCCAGGCTCACCGGTCCAACACCCACCGGAATCTGAAGACCGGCATCTTCCTCTCTTCTTTCTTCCTTCGACCCGCCTCGGCAAGCAGCACAATGATTCACAAAAACCCCCTTCCTCCAATCGGACAAATCTTGAGACCCAGACTGAAGAAACCAACCAAAACCCAAAACACCACAAATAAAGCAAAAGGAAGGAAGCCACTCCATTTGAAGACTAGATCTGAAATAGGACTGGAAGAGCTTTATTCCTCTATCTACATACCTTAGATCCAAACCCATCTTCCAGGCAGATCTTGGAGTGGACTTGAAAGCTTGCACACGCTCCTCTAGGATGTCCGATCTCATGGCTGAAGTGGAGCTTTCATCTTCCCCAAACGTGGTGAGCTGAAAAAACGAAAATCCTCCCATGGTAGCTAGATCCATGTTGCTGGGGGGACCTTGAGACTGCAAAGATTTAGAAAATACCCGAATAGGGAGAAAGGGCTTGTACCAAGCAAGAGAAACAAAAAACTCCTACTGAGGGAGAGAGAAAAAACTTTCTCTCTCCCTCAGCAGGAGAGAGAGAGAGAGAGTTCATTGTGTTGAAAGTTGAAACCATGAGTTATAAGTGCTTGTCACTTATATCTTTTCATTGGCAGAGTAACCATACTTCTAAGGTACTATATTTTATCTATCAAAATTAAAATCTACAAAGTACCCTTCCTGCCATATAACTATTTACATCATTCCTAATCTAATATAATAACAATATAGGACATCTTTTCCCTTAATGTAAGGATAGGTGGAGATTCATGAGATCAACGTCTCTTAGCTCCATTCCATGACACATGCCTATATGTACTTGCCTAGCCTAAGTATGATAACAATCGTAGGAGTCCTTTTTCCATTAATATAGACATAGATTTAGATCCACAACAGCAACACCTATTTTCTATCAGGCACACAAATAATAAATGCTTCCTATAAGAGTGGGAACAAAAGCTGGCCATTAAGTATTTCAACTTTCCTAAGTTTAGAGCAGAAGAGAACCATACCTGTAGTCTCCACTCACAGCCACAGTGAAGAAAAGCAAAGTTCAATAATGTGTTACAGCTGAAGTAAAAGGAAGCCTCAATAACTATATATACTTGTAGCTTAAGAGGAAAAAGACTAGGGTTTTTTTTTTTAGCTTATCAAGGCCCATATATATATATATATATATATACTTATGCCATCTCACTTAAGCCTCTTTTTTCATAACAATTATCAGATTTAAATATCGTATGCCCAAACCAATTAAATCCATTTAATTGTGGGCCTCCTTTTTAATTTACATATAAGAATTAAATTGGTATCAAAATTATGGGGTGTTACATGACATGTGTCACCTTGAAAATCAAGACATTTCGGCCAATCAAAAGACACCATGTGTCTTGGAGGAAAAGTCTTAAAACTCCCCTAATCAAACTATGACACATGTCATCAATTAGATGTCACCACGTGTCACTCACCCACCCCCAAACTCCTATAAATAGAAGCTTTCCTAAGATATTTCTACAAACCAAAACACACCAACATATCTTGGGACACACACCAGGACATCTTGGGAGACACACCAAGACATCTAGAGCACAAGCAACATCAAATAAAATTCAGAAGTACAGAAGTTCTGCTGGAATCAAGCCCTGAAGCCTTCAAGAACTTCAAGATTTTCAACCTCGAATACGAAAAACATTCGAAACAGAATTGTCCAAACTACTTGCCTAGATCTTAAAGTTTGCTGGAATCAAACTCAAAAGTCTTCAGAAACTTTAAAAACCCACAAATTAGCGAAGCTCTAAGGATTAAGCCCTGAAGAACTTCAACCACAAACCTCCGAACACAAAGAGCACACGAAGAACACAAAGAACATGAAGAACAAAGGATTTCTAACAAGCTTATAGCCAGAAATTCATTGTAATTCTATTTCAAAGACCTTCAATCCATTCTTCAGCCAAATTGAAGTATATTTGGTGTTCAAATCAAAATCACATTACCATAATTCCAATCAACAAATCTTTCAAGGAAATCGAATTAAAGGATCACTCTTTTGTAATCATAGAGAATTGTACCACATATTCATCAATACAAATACATATTTGTGAAACTATTTTACTTGTTTGACTTTATTTCAAACTCAAAATTTAGTCTTCCACAAAGACATAAAGTGATAAAGATTAAGACTAAAAGACTAAAAATATAAAGTAAGAATTGTGCCACGAGATGAGAGTTGAGATTGACATTGCTAGAGATGGAGATAATTTATGGACTTCGGCACTGATGGGTCTGCATGGAACACAAGCAACCAGTAACACCTGATTGATTTTAATCATCAATTGTATCTGGAAATTTAAATAATTTTCTTATGCTCTAGTGTCTAATGATTAAGCTAAAAATTTATTTTGAATTTCTATGAGATATGTTGTGTCAAGACTTTTGGACTATATAACTTGGTGTTAAGGTCCAAAATATTACAAGTATTGAAATCCAAAAACTAATGGGCCCTCAAGGATAGAAAAGCCCCAATCCATGAGCCAAGGCCCATTTAAAATTGGTAAAAGGAAGCCCAAGCTCATGAATGGGTAAGCCTTGGGTCTTAGAGAAGGAAGAAAAAACAGAGGAAGCTTGGCCCAGCCTCTGTGAGAAGAACCCCCAAGGAGCTCAAAAAGAGACTGGACCAGGATACCTAGGAGCTGCCAGAACTAGGGAGGGGATCCACGGGTATTACAGGAAAGAATCAGCTGGGAGTTAAACAGCTTTGGAAAGCACGCTCATGATCACAAGGAATGAAGAAAGACATGTCCCATTAGCCACCTACAACTCAGAAGAAAAGGATTTTGAAACAGATGATGACTTAGGAACCAACACCTATGAAGGGAAGCCTGGTACCTCGGGAAAAGCAGCAAGGTGAACCATGAAGGAAGGTGGCTAGGGATCTTTCAGCTTGACAGGGGGGAATCTACCTATTTAGAGAAAAAAGACAAAGGATGAGGCAGCCAAGAGGGGGGGGGGGGGGGGAGGGGTTCTAAAAAGTCTCTCTTCAAGCCTTGGAAAAAGATATTACAAGTCAGCTCTTAGGACCCCCTAAAAGAGAAAAGTCAACTGGGGACTTTTTGGAGGGAAACCTCAAAAGAAGAATATAGTGAGAAAATGAGGAAAGGACCAGCCACCAATGTTGCTTACACAACATTGATTCTGGTACTTAAAGCAGCAAATGGAGGGAATCAATGGCAACTAAAAACCCTAGGAAGGTACTATAAAAGGGGATCAAGTCATTAACAAAATTCATTCAGCAATAATTAATCAAAGCAAAAAGAGCCTTTGAAAGACTTATTTAAACCTCAAAAAAATAGAAAATAGGGAAAATATTGTAAGGGATCCTGAGATAAGTACTAGAAGATACACTTGAATTCAAGGAGATTCAAACCTCACAAGTCTTGGAAGCCAACAAAGAGATATCTAAGTCTGTAACGTTTAAACTTATTTGAACCTGGTGACATGTCCTAGTGAAAAGTAGGGTCCAATGTATTAAGAACTTAAAATAATAACATATCACTTTATTTTCTGAGGATCCCTAATGTCCTTGCTTCCTTTTTCTTTATTTATTTACTATTCCTCAGCCATTTACTTTACAATATGTATATATTTGTATGTATGAATATGTATGTGTTGTAGGATCCATGTTTTGTGCACAACTTGATTCGTAATCAGCTCAATATAAAACTCTTTGGGGCTCAGGATCCTTGATTCCATTTGGGCCTGGGTACTGTCCAAAAATAAGAACCCACACTACTGGATGATTTATTTGAATAACATGTTTATTTTTTATTTTTTTATTCTCTAACTTTATGTCATATGATGCAAATTTTTTATAATTTATTAATTTACCTAAATGGAGCATTTTTATTTTAGTTTAATTGATTTTATAATTATAAAATATATTATTTAATTAATTAATAAACCTACAATTCAACCAATGAACTAGTGAACCAATTCTTCAACTAAGTCAACCTCTAATACAGTTTTGATAACTATGATTAAGAACATACTTTGTCTACTTTACATAGCCACTTAACAAAACACCCCACATCATATTATCTATTTTACACTACATTTCATTGAAATATCAAATTTCCTTAATTTATTGTTTCTCTTTTTTCATAATAAATAATCATCATTCACTTTCTTCCTTCATCTTTGAGATACGTAAAGAAAAAAAAAACTAAAAAGCTAAATACCAAATGAATAGTGCCAGTGTAAATTGATACGGTTATTATTTTTACACAAATTTGCATGACCTAATTTAAGTGAATTTGGGGCTTGATTAGCTAAAATATAGTCATTTTTAATGCAAGTGCTCTAATATCAGAAAACATGATTTAAAGTCACGTTTTTAAGTTATAAAAATAGGGCATATATAAAACACACCATGTAAAATAACACCATCCTAATATTCAATACCATCATTGATATATCATATTCAAAGTATAGAGTAAAGAAATTATTTTAGTATGGATTAGAATATGGCTCTTTTGACATGGTGAAAGTAAAGACCCCCCATCCCTCTTCCTATTCATGGGCTCACAGATCTCTCAAAAGTCAAGACTGTTATGATAAAAAGAGTAAAATTAGAAGGAAAAGTAAAGGAATAGGATATCAAGTTATCACTATCACCTCTTAAAAAATAGGGGAAAAAAGTTTATCACCATCAAGTCGAAGTGAAAGCTTGAAAGCACTACTAAAAATGCGCTTTATAGTCGCGTTTTTTTTAGTCACATTATCAAAAAAAGCGGCTACAACTAACCTATAGCCGTGTTTAAAACTGCAGCTATAGGTTAAGTTGCATTTCTTAAAAACGTGGCTACAGGTTAAGTCTATAGCCGTGTTTCTAAATGCTTTTAGCCTTTTTTTTTTTTTTTTTTTTTTGGGAAAATGGCTATTGCAGCATTCAAGAAGCGCGACTATAGATCCATCCAAATATTTAAAATCAAAATCAAAATAAAGACTACCTATTATGGCACTTTTGAAGCGCTGCAATAGATCCCATGGAATTTTAGACCTATTACAGTGCTTAGAAAGTGCCATAATAGGTCCTGCCCAAAAATTTTTTTTTAAATTGGAACGAATCTACCCATTATGGTGCTTTCTAAGCACCACAATAGGTCCCTTAAGGATTTTTTTTTTGTTAAAACCTATGTTTTCTCATCTAACCCATATTTTTTCTTCTCTCTAACCCGCCGTTCACCCTCTCTCTAACACCATCTCTCACTCTTTCTCTCTCACTAGCTCCCACCTAGTGAGGTTACTTTTTCCAGAAGCTAGAAATTCGTAGCTTCAATTTGAGCATAAGAACGAGACAATTCCAATCAAAATTGAGTAAAATATGATTTTTTGAATTTGACTCTACACATTGTTATAGTAGTTACGTGAAAATCGAATTTTGCTTGCTCCTCACTCCCACCAATCTCTACATTTAATGCACTATATTTCCTTAAAGTATAAAATAAGGTCTAGGTTCATGATTTTTTTTTTTTTTTTATCCTTTGTCAACCCTTATTAAATGACCTTCTATTCATATTTTTTTTCTACCATTACTATATAAACCCCCCTTTCCTCCATTCCAAAGCACACGGAGACACCCTTTCTTCTCTTCTCTTGAGTTCTAGTGAAGTTGAGTAGTCTTGTCATATCTTGGTCTTCTAGAAACTTAAGGTATTGAGTGAGACTTACTCTCCCTCTCCTAATTCTTCTTTTCTAATCCATTTTTTAGGACTTCTACCAAGAGCCTCCTCCTCCACTGTGTGGATCTTGCATGCAAGTATAATCTCTATCCTTAACTCATTTTTCATGTTGCTATAATGTTAATTTAAGATTAGAGCATGCTAATGTTTATTTAAATTCCTTGAATATGTTTGAATGTTCTTAAATGTTCTTATGTGTTCTTCACATGTTCTTGGTTGTTCATCACATGTTCATGCATAACACTAGTTTTGATCTTAAATCCATATAAATAAATAAATAAATAAATATATATATATATATATATATATATGAAAAAGATGTTTGTTTCATAATTTTTTTCAAATACTTGAATCTAGGATATCACCATACACACACATTCACTAAAATTTATTTTTCAATAAAAATGCAATTCTTAATAAGTTAAATTAGGGTTTATCACATGCACACACATTAAATTCAACATGTAAATTGATTGACATATTGGATGATATGATATGAATGTTGTCTATCATAATCTAGAGGACCGGTTTCACCGGGTAAGGTGGGTGCATAACACTTTCCCACCTTTTAATATAACCTCCGAGCTTGGATCAAGGGTTGATAAATCAATGTTTATCTATGTAATTTTCAATTTCTAGATTGTAACTAGGAAACAAAGTCATGTACTTTATCTCAAATTGTATTTAGGACTAAACCCATGTAATTTCCTATGATCAATGTAAATTCAATTTCAAATTAATAAAATGATGAATTTTTCAATTATGATTTTCTTATTTTTTCTAATAATTAAATAAGTGGCAACTTCATTGTAAAACTCTTAATCTAAAGGAAAAATATAATCCATTGAACCTCAATTTTGAGAGGCAATAACACGACTCTACCCATTCATGTGGGTTTGGCCTACCACCAAAAAGAGGGCTGGGGGCGAGATCTCTTACACTATTATAATAAAAAGAGTAAAATTAGAAGGAAAACTAGAGGAATAGGATATCAAGTTATCATTATCAACTATCTTTAAAAATAGGGGGAAAAAGTTTATCACCATCAAGTTGAAGTGAAAGCTTGAAAGCACTACTAAAAATGTGCTCTATAGCCACATTTTTTTTTTTTAAAGCTAACTGTGGGGTCTATGGGCCTGGTAGCCTCAGCCCATCGCCTAGTAGGCCCAAGGCCCACGTCGAGGAAGACTGATCATCTGAGGCTAAGATGGAGAAAGCCTCTTTTCGGTTGCAAGCCGAGAACCTCTTTGTCCTCGGCATGCCGAGGATGAATCTTAGAAGGGACAAGCCCGGGACAAGCTGTCACCTCCGCACTTAATGCATTCACCTAACCCCTCTGGCCGCATTAATGGTGATATAACCCTTTGGCAGGGCAACGTTGATCAGATTGAAACACTTGAGTACTGATAAGACTTCTGATGGGATGTGCAACCAGAAGAAAGGTGAATAGATGATCGACAGATGGAAGAACGAGAGAGGATGGTGAGGACTATATAAGAAAAGCGAGTAAAGTAAAGAAAAGGGGGGGGGGGGGAAAGAAAGCTAAAAAGAAAAAGGGCTTCTCGGCCATAGGCCGAGGAGCATTCCCCAGTTGTAAACAAATTACAATCATATTTTATAAGAGAAAAGAGATTCTTGCATGGGGGATGACGGTCAGCGTCTAATCCTTCTACCCATTCTCTACAAATTTATTGTTTGGGCTTGTTGGACTGAAAACCCATTTATATTCTGGGTCCAATTAAAAATTGAGTCCTTACAATTGGCGCCGTTTGTGGGAAAGGATTAGGGTGCTGGCCGGCGCACCAAACGATTGTTCTAAGTGGTCATTTTACAATAGGTAAAAAAAAAAAAAAAAAAAATATATATATATATATAGAAGATTTGACAGTGAAGAGAGAAATTCTGATATTATTATTTCATAAGTAGAAACAGTACAAATTACAATCAGAGGCTCAGGCAGGTGTGTTTCACACAAATTTACAAGCTAATCCCACCAGCTATTTCTACAATCAGAGGCCCAGGTGAAGCCGTCCTAAAAAAGCTAGCCGGTGGGAAGTGTCAATCCATCCCTTTATTGGCATAAAGAGAATGGGAGAGCTTGACACAAAAGGCAGAGAAGGGGGAGGGCCATCATGTTTCTAGGCCACCGACAACTCCCTTCTCGGCGGGGCGGAGCTGGAACAAAGAGAGAAGCAGATGCAGGGGTTCCGGGATACCTTCCCCCATGATGTTCCCCTGATTCTCTCCGATCCTCACAAGTGTTGGCCGTTGGAGACGGCAACACTCGGGCACCGCCCATGAGGTGAATTCACACGTCTTCTTCGTCGGGGGTACGCTCCGAGGAGAAACGTTAGGTACTCTAACAACATCCCTCTGGGCCACCTTGTAGGGCGCCATCGGGGTTATGCCTAGATTCTGCCGCACCGGAAGCCCAGTGGGGGCTGCGGCCATACCGGCTTTTGCCAATTCCAGTCACAATTCCGGCGGGATTGTTAAAAGGGCTTGGGGAGCTGGAGAAATGTGTTTTCTTTTTTTCTGTTTGTATTAAGAGGTCCATGGATTGTGGAGAAACTATCTCCTCACCTTATATAGGGGATAGGGGTTGGTGAGAATTAATTCATACAGAGTTCGAAAAGAGAATTATCAGTTGGGCTAATAATGAAGCTACCAATTTCCAAGGAAGCCGTAGACTGTTGGACTCGTGTTAATTCACGAGGACATTAATGAGGACGCGTCTTGCACACCGAAATGTTGAGCGCGGAAAACGAACCGCCAAAGGACGCCTCGTAAATGAAAAAGATAAGGCTTCGAGCTGGAGGCAAGATCAACGCCACGTGTAAAATTCGTAATCCGATCCAAGGAGGAATCACCTTCAGTAAAGTGGTTCGAGGACAAATCTTTGCTACCAGAAAAATAGAAGTGATAAACAGAACCAAGGTATTGCATGGTCCTCGGACCCAAGCCTATGGTAAAACTATACACACCATTATACCTGGGTACTAGACAGAACCAAGGTATTGCATGGTCCTCGGACTCAAACCTATGGGGAAACTAGATACTTGCAGAAAAATAGAAGTGGTAGACAGAACCAAGGTATTGCATGGTCCTCGGACCCAAGCCTATGGTAAAACTATACACACCATTATACCTGGGTACTAGACAGAACCAAGGTATTGCATGGTCCTCGGACTCAAACCTATGGGGAAACTAGATACTTGCAGAAAAATAGAAGTGGTAGACAGAACCAAGGTATTGCATGGTCCTCGGATCCAAGCCTATGGTAAAACTATACACACCATTATACCTGGGTACTAGACAGAACCAAGGTATTGCATGGTCCTCGGACTCAAACCTATGGGGAAACTAGATACTTGCAAAAAAATAAAAGTGGTAGATAGAACCAAGGTATTGCATGGTCCTCGGACCCAAGCCTATGGTAAAACTATACACACCATTATACCTGGGTACTAGACAGAACCAAGGTATTGCATGGTCCTCGGACTCAAACCTATGGGGAAACTAGATACTTGCAGAAAAATAGAAGTGGTAGATAGAACCAAGGTATTGCATGGTCCTCGGACCCAAGCCTATGGTAAAACTATACACACCATTATACCTGAGTACTAGACAGAACCAAGGTATTGCATGGTCCTCGGACTCAAACCTATGGGGAAACTAGATACTTACAGAAAAATAGAAGTGGTAGACAGAACCAAGGTATTGCATGGTCCTCAGACCCAAGCATATGGTAAAACTATACACACCATTATACCTGGGTACTAGACAGAACCAAAGTATTACATGGTCCTCGGACTCGAATCTATGGAGAAAATAAATATTTGGAGAAAAACCAAAGCGTTACCTAGAGTTAAACTATGATACGACCTTTATATTTACATTTGAAGGATAACAGGCAATTTCATGAGACTAACTCCAAAATAGAATACAAATATTGAGCAGAATATTATAGTAAGGCAAACAAAAGAAAATATCTGTAGTTGGAAGCAAAGTACTATGCATTCAGCTTGAACAGAAAGTATACAATTTCCTTGCAACGCCACTAAGGCAAAAAACAAAATGAAATGAAAGAGAAAATAAACAAAATTATCCTATGTCGTATACCAGTTCCCTCAACTCAGTAGGCAAATTAGTTCAATCAGCAAATTAAAGGCTTTAGCCAAGGTCTAGGGGCTTTGTTTCAAAGGGTCCGCAGGGAGCCTTGCCACATCTGGTGGTATTCCCTGACCCTCGGCTCTAGCTCCCCCCAACGTCCTCTGGGGTTCAATCTCTTCGGATGGTTGGTCAGTCAAAGATATATCCTCGGCGGTCTTATCGTGATTCTCAATCGCTGGTAAGGAAGACCCCTCCTCGGGAGCATCGATGGCAGTCTCGCGAATTGCTATAGTCTAATGTACCCTGTCCTTCCTCCTAAGGTCGGATGAAGCATCAATCCCTGCTTGGTTGAGAGCTTCATGCCAGGTCTGAGAGCAGTAATGCCTGCATACTGCAGGAACTTGTGCCCGAAGAATGGCTTCAGTCTTGGCTACCCCACTTGTAAAGGCCTCCTCTTCTGCCTGTTCTACAGAGCGCTCAGCGTCTATTTTTGCAAATACTGCCTCATCTTTGGCTCTCACAGCCTCATCCCTGGCATACTCAGCAATACCTTTCTCATGAATTGCCTTAGTTAACTCCTGCTTCAGGTATTCATTGCCTTCCTTGGCATTCTGTAGCTGGCCCTCAATGTCTTGCAAGCAGGTGGTTTGGTCCTCAGCTTGCTTCCTGGCCAAGGCCAGGTCAGAGGCAGCAGTGTCTCTGGCCCTTCTCATCTCCTCTAGGTCCTCAGTCGCCTTTTTCAGGTCAGCCTCAGACTTTTTGAGGGTGCTAGCAGCTTTCAAGAACTTGTCACGCTCTTGTGCCAAGGCACAGCTTTGACCATCGACCTCCTCGTCCAACCTAAATAGAGCCTGGATAGCCTGCCAATGAAAACAAGTAATTCCATAATAAGAAATGAAGATACTAGGCGACAAAAGTTGAGTAAAGTAAATAAGTACCAAAGGACTCACCATGCCCAGATACTTCTTAAGGTCAAGGACAACCTCGGACCCACTCATTCTTTCAAGCTCAGCTATGTCAGTGGGAAGAAGAAGAGACTTCTCCAGGGCATCGGCTACGAAGGCCCCCTCAACCCCTTAAGATTCCCGTATAGACGCGTCATCTGTCAGGGGCTGATCATAAAGCATGGCAGCGGGCAGCCAGGCTTGAGCCTCAGACGGTTGGACGATCTTCTTACTTTTCTGTGGACCACCGAGTTTCAGTTGTTTAGGAGGCCTGCGAGATTTATCCTTCTCGGGCGGGGAGTAGGACTTACTCTTATCCATTGGCTCCTTACCCTTGTCAAGTCTTTTCCTTTTCGGATCGAAAGACTTTGTCTGAGGGTCTGGTGCTACAGGGACAGAAGATGACCTAGTTTGCACAGTTAGTACCTGGGGCGGAGGTGTTGGGGGCTTCGGCTGCGACTCTTCCGGTGCGCTCTTCTTTGAACCACCTTCGAGCAGGTCGAGAAGGCTGGTTTGGGGCTGTCTTTTTAAACCCATCTCAGCCTGAGTACCAGCTCTTAAGGATCGAAAGTCGGCTTCGGACAAATAAGGATCCCCTAGGTCACCAGGGGGATCCTCGGACTGATCAGCTAGGTCAAACACCCTATATTCGTCCTCGGAGGAACTCAGTTCAACCACCTCCCTTGCCTTCTTAAATAGTCCTTCCTCGGCCACCGTTACTTGTTGGGATGAGGAGGAACCTGCTAGTAGTATGCCTTCAGGAACGTAAGACCCCTCGGAAAATGCAAAACCGTCCTCCACCACGGTGATCTGCGTAAGCCGAGGGTCACGAGCTCTAATTACGTGCTTCGGGATTGATAATGATTTCTGAGCTGGGTCACATCCAAGGATTTGATGAGCGGCTTTAACCTGGTTATCAAGTTCGTTCAGGAAAAAGTCCGACCTAAGAACGGTTTCCAAATCCGCTTTGTTAACCAGGTGGAAATGACGTACAAAAGCGTGCGGATCTACAAAAAGAAAAGTGAAACTCCTGTGGTTAGTCAACCAAGGCAAATATACAGTTATGAAAAATAAAGATACTGAAACCCCCGCTTCAAGTACCCTACCTGGCTCCCCCTCTACCGTTGGGCAATGAAAGCCATTGTGCCACTCCCCTGACACTATAAGAAAATCTTGAGTCAACCCCTTATTGGAATCAGGAAGACACTGGATGAGACGAATCCTATCGTCCTTTGTCTTCATATAGTACATCTTACCCCTCAAGTGATGAAGGTTGTAGCACCAGTTCACATCATGGTGAGTCAGTCTCAGCCCCATTTTCTCATTCAAGATATCTACACACCCTAATATCCTAAATACATTCATGGCACACTGGGTAGGAGCTAGGCGAAAATGTCTAAGGTAATTGAGGGTCACTGGCCTCATAGAGATTCTCATCCCTCCCTCTACGAAAGCGACTGTAGGGATCACGACTTCACCCTTTCTCTTCTTAAGGTACCACTCCCCTTCTTCACAGTACTTCAGACTCACATTATTGGGTATCCCATAGTCGACAATAAATTTATTCATCATCTCGTCAGACTCAACCAACTTCTTAAACTTACCCATTCCCCAAGGACGACTAAAAGTTCTAAAAGAACAAAAGGAGAAGTAAAATCAAGAAAGTTTAGGGTCGCTAGAAGGAGAAGACTTACAGAAGTATGGTGATTCTCTTCAGGAAGAGTGCAAGTTGAACTAGACTCAAGTCATACGCATCAATGATTGTAAGCGCGAAAATGAGAGAACCAGGCGATTTATACAGGTGCTTATATTCCCCCTTTAGGTCCCCCAAGTGTAACTGCCTGCCCATAAAAGCAGGAGATCCCCACCGAACGATTACCATCACGCCATTGAAAGCAGGAAATGTGGTGCCGCCAAAATTTAATGTGGGCACACATTAAATCTTGAAACGCAAAAAACGCACATCAAGTAGTCGAAAAGTCGCCAACATTAGCACAAACCAAAGTGGAGCGATTTGCCTAGGAGGGCCCGTAGGTATCAAAACCCTCCTACCCATTCGAGGGAACGTGCAGCAGAGTTTTGAGGGGCTATTGTGGGGTCTATGGGCCTAGTAGCCTCAGCTCATCGCCTAGTAGGCCCAAGGCCCACGCCGAGGAAGACTGATCATCTGAGGCTAAGATGGAGAAAGCCTCTTTTTGGTTGCAAGCCGAGAACCTCTTTATTCTTGGCATGCCGAGGATGAATCTTAGAAGGGACAAACCCGGGGCAAACTGTCACCTTCGCACTTAATGCATTCACCTAACCCTTCTGGCCGCATTAATGGTGATATAACCCTTTGGCAGGGCAACGTTGATCAGATTGAAACACTTGAGTGCTGATAAGACTTCTGATGGGATGGGCAACCAGAAGAAAGGTGAATAGATGATCGACAGATGGAAGAACGAGAGAGGATGGTGAGGACTATATAAGAAAAGCGAGTAAAGTAAAGAAAAGGGGGGGGGGGGGAAAGAAAGCAAAAAAGAAAAAAGGCTTCACGGCCATAGGCCGAGGAGCATTCTCCAGTTGTAAACAAATTACAATCATATTTTATAAGAGAAAAGAGATTCTTGCATGGGGGACGACGGTCAGCGCCTAATCCTTCTACCCATTCTCTACAAATTTATTGTTTGGACTTGTTGGACTAAAAACCCGTTTATATTATGGGTCCAATTAAAAATTGAGTCCTTACACTAACCTATAGCCGTGGTTTTAAAACGCGGCTATAGGTTAAGCTATGTTTTTTTAAAACGTGGCTACAAGTTAAGTTTATAGCCGTGTTTTTTTTTTTGGAAAAGGCCTATTGCAACATTCAAGAAGCGTGTATAGGTCCATCCAAAAATTTAAAATCAAAATTAAAATCAAAATAAAAATCAAAATTAAAACTACCTATTACGGCACTTTTGAAGCGCCACTGCAATAGATCCCATGGAATTTTAGACCTATTACAGTGCTTAGAAAGCACCACAGTAGGTGCTGCCCAAATTTTATTAAAAAAAAAAAAAATTGAAACGAATCTACCTATTACGGCGCTTTCTAAGCGTTGCAATAGGTCCCTTAAACAAAATTTGTTAAATCTTATGTTTTCTCGTCTAACCCATATTTCTTTTTCTCTCTAACCCACCGTTCACCCTCTCTCACTAGCTACCACCCATCACCATCAACCTCTTCACCGTGGATGATATTCTAATCTAATCTACACAAATGTTGATGAATCCCAAATCTTGGAATTTTCACAAAAATACTAGAAAATAAATTAACTGTATTAATCTTATTTAGCATGAATGATCAATTTTTTTTTTTTTTTTTGTGTGGTTAATTTGAGCATTTAAATTTTAGAGTGTCTCAAATTATAGGATTGTGTGTCTATGTGCGAGCCCGTGGAGGCTACCAAGTTAGGATTACCTAAATAATGAATGATTGCAAATGATATATTTTTGGTCTCTCTGCGTAAAAAAAATACATGGTCATCCAATGAATATAATTCTTTGTTAGTAAGATGTTGTTGGTTCATTATGAACATTTTAATATTTTTATTTTTATTCTTCAAAATCTTTACATTCGGTTCCAAATAAAGTGAGCTAATCATAATTAGCTCGAGCCTGGCTCATGAAAAGAATTATTTACGTTTGTGGACTTAGAAAACTAGCCAAATTCAAGTTTAAATTTAGGCTTGACTATTGAACAAGAAAAATTCAAACATAATAATATGTTCATGAATAGACTTGTGAACATGAGACTCGATTTAAGTTTATATAATATTATACATTTTTTATTTATATATGTTTAAAAGTATACTTATACAAACTTGACATTGGATAGTGTAAGTTTGTAAATAAGCTAATAAAAATATTAAAATATTAATTATAATTTATTGGTAATATAAATAGTCAATTTTATTGTAGAAATGATATATAATAGCAATATAAGGTTGGTAGAATGTAGATGTAATTTTTATAAGTTTATAAATAAAAATCATTATGTATGTTATAATTTGGTTATTAATTATTAGAATAGATTTATGGTAAGTAACAACTTTTGGTAATGGTTTTTCTAACATATGATAAAAGAATAAATTAATAAAATAGTTCATGAATAAATTTGAGCTTGCTTGACAAGAAAATTAACAAACTTTGAATATATAATCAAATTTTGGTGATAAGTTCGAGCTCTTCTTGTGTTTAAAATAAGATTAAATTACATCAATCTCATTTTGTGTTAAGTTTGTGTAAATAGAGAGATGCAAGTGTTCTTGCTAACAAGGCAACAGAAAAGAGGAAGTTTGGCTTGTTTGTCCCTCTTTCTTTAAGAGTAATGCTTTAGCCATAAACTATTTTATAATATTTTTTTTTAATTAAATTGTTGTTATGGACAATTTCTTATCGTTTTCTTCTAGACTCAACATTAACATCACTTTTTCATTTATTAATAATCACTCACCACATTAACAATTTATAAATTTTTTTGTAAAAAAGTTTGTATCTCTGTTATTATTCTTCCTCTATATAACATTAAAAAATAATAAGTAGAAGAACTATGAAGAAGTGGGATTTCTTTCCATTTTTTACTTTTTTGTTAGTTAGGGGTAAACACGATGTATTGAGTTTAAGAATGTGAAATAAGTAAACGTGGAGACAAAAATGAAAATATGTAAAATTACAAGGACAAAAACGAAATAAAGCAATAAAAAAAAATTCAAATTTTATATAAGCTTAGCCTTGTTCCCTTGAGATATTGTCATATTGAGAAAGAGAGAAACAAAATTCAAAATTCAAAAATTTGAGAGAGAGAGAGAGAGAGAGAGAGAGAGAGAGAGATGGCAACGACATCAGGAAACATCAAGGAATTCTACAGACAGAGGAAGAAGAGCGGCGTTTCAAAGCCCTCCAACTCCAAGATTTCCACCAAGAAATCGCTCAAAAACGCTGCCACTTTCGGCTCCGATATCACCCAACCTTCGGCTCTCATTTCTCACGGCTCCCCTGATCTCAAAGGTCTCTCTCTCTCCCTCTCATAAATTTATAGGGTTTTGTTTCAGATTCTTATACAGATTCTTTCGTTAGGGTTTCAAATCTGCTTTTTTTTGCCCCCCGAAAACCGGAAGAATCTTCTATGTGATAAAAACTGAGTACGACGTCGTTTTGAAAAAAGAATAATTAATTTGTTTTCCTTATGTAGGATTATTAATTAAGCAATGTGTTTTGCTCTCAAATGTACTAATGTGTTGATGTTTTTGATTTTTTTTGGGGGGTGATAGATGAGTATGATGAGAATGAGGACATGTTGCGAAAATTCGACATGAACATGGCATATGGACCGTGCCTTGGGATGACTCGACTGGCCCGTTGGGAGCGCGCTCGGAGTCTAGGTTTGAACCCTCCTGAAGAGATCGAGGGCCTTTTGAAAGCCGGGAAAGCCCGGTCGGATTGCTTGTGGGATGGCCGCATATAGATATGATTAGTATGTTGATATAATATGTGTTCTTTGTGCTATGATGGTATCACAATGTAGTAGGTAGTGTATTGACTGAAAGTAGTGGTGCTGCTTGTTTCATCTCAAAGTGTTGAAGGTTCAGCCTCTGGCTGTGCTGTGCTGTTCTGTTCTGTTCTGTTCTAGATGATGTTTGTGTGCTTTGATTTTGCTAGACAGTTTGCTTTTGTTCATGTTTGTGATTATGGTTTTCATTGCTTTTGCTAGTTGTGTCATGTGTGCTGCATTGAGTGATTGATAGTTTGAAGCAATGCATAGAATGTTGCAAGTTTTGCAATTGTAGCCTGGAATATATGCTTATGCTTTGCTTGTGTGTGTGTGTGTTTGTGTGTGTGTGTCAAACATTTGAGAATATGTCTATGGATTAAGATGCTTTGGGTAGTTTTGGCTAATTTGCTATTTCGTTGTATGTTATGGTGTTTGATTAAGGTAACCAAAAAGGGCATGCCTAAGCTAATGCTCTTTACTTCACAAGTTTAAAACATAACAATTCCAATTGGGCAATAATGGTTAGCATTATGTCACTGATTCGTAAAGCTAAAATATGTTTGCCTTTACTTTTTGATGATGAGATGCTATATCAATTTCTGCTGTTTGTTGAGCAAAATACTAGACATTGAATGTTTAGGCTAATTGTTTTATAGGTTATGTTAACAGATACTCTTAAGGCGTTTATTAATTGTTAATGGACCATTTTAGGAAACTTTTAATACTACTTTTACGAGAAATATATAAAACTGTTAAAAAAAGCTATTTTTATATATATATATATATATATATATATATAATTTCAAAAAATTTATCATAAACTAATAAACCAATGTCTTTAGAACATTCATTAATTTTTTTCCCTTGCTATATAAATTCCTTTGAAAAAAACAAAGACGAAATAACTTATGTAGCTAGACCATTTTTTCCCTATTAAACTGTGTTAAGGATTAAGGATATCCTGGACAGATTGGATGAAGTTTTCATCTACTGCTGCAAAAAGCATGACATTATTATCTGTGAGAGAGTGCCACCGTAATCTAATCACATCTGATGAAATTTAAATACTCAATATTTTTTTATGTAGTATTTCCACAATTACAATATAGATGTAGAGTGATAATTTAAGGGTTCACCCTACCTAAGGCCCCCTACCACCTCAAATTATTTACTAAATAATCATAAATTACTACTTAAAAACTTTGGAGAAATGATGCAAGATACAATCTAACCAATCAATCTTTAAAGGAATACCAACAACAGCCAGTATTATAGCAGAATTTTCCAATTTATTCAGTCACATGCTTTCACTAGGTTCACTTCAATGGTGGACCTTAGTAATAAACAGCATTTTATCATCTATCATCCATTTTGTTCTTCCATTTCAATTATACAAGCGTAGCTAATTTCCATGTAATTTTCATTTGATCCTTACAGACATACCAGTAGTATGAATAATGACTATATATATATTGAAACAAATGACAAAGAAATAGTTTACAAAAATCATACTAATAACAGATAGGATAAATCATACTAGCTGCTAGGATAAACCTCCATCTCTTTTCAAATCAAGTGTTTACTCCTTTTTACTCCTTGATTTGGATTTCACATCATCAGGTATACATGATGACCAATAAATTGGCAAAACCGTGCACACAGCCTGTATTAGGAGGCCAACTGGAAACGTTGAAAAATCATTTCCTGTAACCCCAATGTATGATGCAAGTGCTACACCAAAGTATCCACTCGCTATGAATGCAAGGGCTATGGCAGACATCACAAATGCCATTAGAGATCCTTCACATCCTGGAGGGCAGTACTGCGCTATCAGAACACTGAATGGCAGAATCTTAAAAAAGAAGAGAACCTCCAAAAAGCCTGAGAAAATCACAACATATAGAGAGTCTGGCACACCCATATTTCGATAAAACCCCTTTACAAACAAGACATCAGATATCATAAGTACCGCCATCAACACCTGAATGGCTGAAATCAGTTTCCTCGGTGGGACCGACTTCAAGTGACTATTATAAATGATGCTCCATAGAAGCATTGCTGCCTGACCAAACACCTTAGAGAGACCCAATACTGTTGAGTCGATCTTCAAATGTTCTATCTGGTAAAAGAACATGGTGCCTGTTAATGCTGGAATTATGGCATAAGATGCTGCAAACCATGCTATTGGGTAAGCAATCTCGGGTTTTTTTAATACAACTGCAAGCTCTGAAAGTTGTTTTATAATCCCAGCATTAGCTGTGCTCTTGGGAAGGTTAAGAGAGCTTTCACGAACTGTAAGTGTTATAAAGAACTGGAGGGCAAGGAGAAGGCCAAAAAACAGGAACATAGTTTGGGGGGAGCTTCTATCTATGACAATACCACCTAATAGGTTTCCAAGGACTCCACCAGCAGAGGAAGCCATCCAAACATATGCTTGGAGTTCTCCTGAGGAAGATGATTGAGAGCTTTTGGAAGAGGAAGTCGGTTGTTTACCTACCTCTGCCACTATAGCATCATTTGCAACCTCAGCTATTGATGCACCAAGGTTACTAAGAAGAAGAAATAGGGAGATCGTGTAGATTGACATGCTTGATGGGGAGATGGTTGCTACAGCTAGCCATGACACTACTTGTAACAAAGCTGCAACAGCAAAATTGTGGGATTAGTAAGAGACCAAATAAGAATCATATTGCATCGGGGAAACAAAAAATAGACACATTAAAAGAGAAATAAAAAATTCAAGTACATCCATCTAGAACTCTTTAGTTCTGAATTATAAGGGATCATAATATTAATCAGACCTTACGTCTACAAGCACAAGCAAATTAGCTGGGTGTAAGTTCAGAGAATCATTTTTAAAGGTAATAAACTTTATCTCTTGCAAATATCCCTTTTTCTCAGTGTCAAACTCTAGCTTTATAGAAAATTTATAAGGTTGCTTTTGGATACTTGAATTTGGATTTGAATTTTCAAGAAATAGATTTGAAATGTCTTAATTCCAAATCCAAATATTTAAGTATGTTATACGGATATTTAAAATTCTATAGGTTAAAAAGTTATTTCAAATTAAAGGACTTAACGGATTTGTCAAATACTTCCTTGACCCTTTGCAATCTATCCAAACAAGATATTTGGATTTTAATCACCCAAATCCTAATCCTCATCCATGTGCCCAAATCCTACCATCCAAACATACCATAAAGAGAGCAACGCAGCTCCAAAACTCACCAAATTCTGACCCATATTGCTCAATTTCTCATTTCCTCATAAAAGGAAAGGCAACCAACAAGTCAAGCCCAAAATAGCTTTTGAATGTGTCAAAAGTTGACTGACTAAGAGTTCTCTCTCTCTCTCTCTCTCTCTCTAATGACCGAATTCTCATTTTCCTTTAAAAACAAAAGCAGATCAAATAGCTTCAGTTGTAGGGTCAGATGTGGATATTCTGGCTCTTCTGGGCAGCTGGTTTATGGCTTAATTTCTTGTGCTGCCTATTTGTTCTATTCTCGTTTTTCATGAGTGTCCTTAATATACTCCCTGTGTACTTCAGCTCGGCCTTCTTTTTCTTTTTTCTTTAATAAAGTTCTTCACTTACTGATACAAAAAATAAAAATAAAAATAAAAATTCTGAGTGAGACTTTTAAGTTGACACAAATTTGGGGATGTGTAAAGTATAACTCATGCAGACCTTCATCAAATCTTTTTTGAAAGAAGGAAAGACTGCATAAATTTGTACTTACTTCACATCAGCCAGTATAGCACTGAAACCAAGATGAGTTAGCAATATAAACATGTGAAATAGGCACAACAGTACGTTAACTAATTGTTTCATGTTTTTATGCAACAAAAAAATTAGCCTAGGAAGCAAACATGAAAAATGCCAAGGATACATGAGATTAATTGTTTCAAGCAAGAAATTTATTGGATTGCTTAAAAAACTATGGACAGTGAAAAAGAAGTACAAATTGAACTAGATATTGTAGAAAACACATGATAACTTAAGAGGAGATAAAATTTCTTCAATAAGTTCTAATGAAATTTGTTTTTGTTAAGTATTAGACAATGCTATGGCCCAATCAATTCTGCATAAGAAATCAAAAAAGTCATTTTTATGATGATAAATTAGGCCTGCTTATTTTTACTAATGAATGGAATTACAACACAATCAGTTGAATGAAGTCAGTCTCTCCACCAAAAAGTTTCCTATATTGTTAAAAAATGGCTACCCAAGAAGTACTCCATTAAAGAAGCTTTTACGCAGCATGTTGAACAAATGCAGGCATCTTATCAATAAAGTATAGTTCTGCTGCAATAAATGTGGTAATGTGTTTTTTTTTTTCCTTTCCCATTGTTATGAATTCCAGGATTTTCTTCATCCAAGGGCCAAAAAGAGTCTACATGTCGTCAATGAGCTCTAGCTCAAACAACACTCTCTCTTTAATAGGAATGGATAGAAGGTAAGGTGTGGGTGTAATCCTCAGCGGTGCGTGTGTAACTTAATTTAATCAACCTTGCTTCTCTAAACATTAAAGAAAAATTATTGTAATGTCCTATAGAACATAATGGTATCCAATCCTTTGGCTTAGGAAAATTATTCATAAAATAGATGCTTACAAAAATGTGAGCTAATGTGGCTCTTAGATTTTTGCAACATCATGCACTCACATGACCTTGCATGCGTGTGTCCACACAATGGGTTGATTGAATTATAAGACCCTGATAATAACTACCCTAATAACTTGACATGTCAAAGGAACCGCAGAACCAATAGCCAACTCCACTCTGCTCTCCCTCCATCCAAATTGGCCATAAAATCGCATTGCTTTCACACCGAAGTATGGTAAGCCAGTAATGAGTGTGAAATGAAAATTTGAGACAAATGTTGACTTAGATTAAATAAATCAGACATAGACATTACAAACAACAATTAAAGAGTTAACAACTAGTATACTAGATAAACGATTAAGGCTTATGAGTTAAGAAAAGAATAATAACAATGTGCTTTCCACAAATAAAGCAAACAGCTTTCAGGCATTATTGAATCTCTACTACTTTTGCTTTTGCTCAGAGCAGAAGATACAAACTTTAAAAAACATTAAATAGTATTACATATGAAAAACCCTCCACCTTTTTTATTAAAAAAAAAAAAACCAAGAACATTAAGAATTCATAGAATACTAAAATTCATTTTTATCAGATCCAAATCACCATCACTGTTTCCATTATCTTAAAAATTGCCACCACTTTATTAGTGTCAGCACAAAAATATTCAAAGTCATATTGGGAAATTCAGAATAACAAAATAAAGTAGAACTTAGTCAATTTACATTCACTAATCTCAGCGATTCGTAGAGGTATTACCGTAATAACAAGGCCTCAACAATGGCAAAAAAATAATAAAAAAATATATTTATATTTTATATTATATATAATTTGATGTACCTACCTCCAATGGCGATGTAGGGAATGCGATGCTGACCAGATATATACACCGCATCAGAAACGACGCCGTAGAAGGGCTTAGCGACCATGGGAAGATTGGCCGAGTTTTGAAGAAGCTGAAGAGTAGAGGGGTCCACATTCAGCCCATCCTTGAGAAAAAAGTTCACAGCCATCCATGGAAAGCACCTGAAACCCTGTACAAAGAACCCGAACCCCAGAATTTTCCGGGTCGGGTTCTCGTTGTTACGATCCGACGAGACCATGAATCTGCTGGTGAGACCTGTATAACGTTAAAAAACTCGAAAGGGGGTTCTGGAATCTGGGACTGAAGGTGTTGGTAGTTTAGTTTAGTAGTAGCCTTTATAGTGTTTTTTTTGGGGGAGTTGTTGAGTGCCACGTGTTTTTTAGTACTGGTGACGTGTCTTCTTTTTTGGCTTGTCCTAGAATTTTTGTTTTGCTTATTCTTTCTTCAGTCTGATTCTTTTGCTTTTATTAGTTTTTTTTTTTTTTTTTTTTTTTGTCAGCTGCTTTTATTAGTTACGTGTAGAAGTAGAATATGTCAAAAAAAAAAAAGGGAAAAAAATTTGGGTGTAGAATATTCTCTATGTTCGATCTTTTACTGATATTTTTTTTTTTGGTTTTTGTTTTAATAAAGATTTTTATATGATAATGATATGTTGCAAGGAAATGATGATTGTAGATGAGAATGAATTTGCTGATTTTTGCTTGACAAAAGAAATTGACTCAAAGGTGTTCTAATCATATTCCCCCCCAAGCTTCATGATGACATCTGTATATTGGATTTTAAACTCTCTAGAATGCGCATCTAGGGGTCACCCCCAAATACACTTGAAAGGAAAGTTAGAAAGAGCTTTGGACACCCACCTATAAAAAATTGGTAAAAGTATTATATCTATAAAATGTATTTAATTAAATAAATAGATAACATTTATTATGTATACTTTTTTTTTAAAGGAAATTTTTTAATTTTGAACATATTTATTGAAAATATTATATTTAATTATTTTTTATGTGATTTTTCGTAAAAGAAAATTGGTAATAGACGATTTATGAAATAGAATTGATATCATAAAAGATATTATTATTATTGAGTTAGTCTTTGAACTTTTAAGTATATTTTATTTTTTTTAATATAACGATAGTTAGTGTGGGAAGAATTTAGATTTTGATTGCCTCATTTAGAAACATCAGGAAATATTTGTTGAATTACAAAACTCAACTATAATGATAGGTTAATTATTCAACCTTATGAAATGAAATATCATGATTATCTAAAAAATTAAAATTTAAAATTAGATAAAAAGGGATAGATCTGGATTTAAGAATATTCTGTCACATGTATAGAAAACATAGGAATATCCCCTTTACAATGGTGGTACAGCTAGCAATCCTTGGTGATTTCCACATTAAATTAGGAGTCTAAGAATGCAATAGTCACAAAGATGGATGATAAAAGGTGAGGTGAAGAGTATAATATACAAGTCCAAAGCCCCCACAGAACTTTACCCAAAGCGATATTCCTATCTTATTTTTCTTTTTCTGTACAAAACAAAGAACTTTACTCAATGTTCAAGAAAAGGTAACAGATTGGCGATTCCATTGTAGCCATGTGACACGTCCAAGGTCCACCTTATTAAGTTCCAATATTCATACACAGATTGAATTTACATATGAACCATACCTAGTCCATTCCGACTACTAAATAACAATTGTCCAAAACTGATATCTATGTACATCCACAAACACAGGCTATATGCATGGATTGAGACTCTTGTTTGATTCGTGATCTAATCAGATTAAAAATAATATTTCGGAATTAACTTTTTCTGCTAAAACAGCAACACCGACATCCAAGCAGAACTTTCCGAAATTTGTTCATACTCACTTTACTCTCCTGAAAATAATAATTATTGGAACCTCATTTCAAAATATGAAACAAGTTTGCTCAAGGCCATTAGTAATACATATTTCTATCCATTAATTAAAAAATAATAATAATACTAAAGATACAAATTATTTTACAAATTACTGATATGGTAAGTAGTTATTGGTAAATAAAAAAGTGATGTTAATGGTAAGCATAAGTAAAAACCAATAAAAAGTTAACAACATTAACAGTTGGTAAAAATGTTATAATATAGTTTATGCTTGTAGTATTACTAAAAGAAACACATTTCTAGCTCGATGGCATTGTCTCTATTTAAATTATTCATCACATTATTGTAACTTGTAACTATTAAATTATCAAAAAATAATAATAATAATAATACATATGCACATGTTTTACAACTTACGTGTGATTGATAGGTGAGCCAATTAACATACGATCATCCATAATTAATGTTAACAACAAATGATCTTCCAGCCAAAAAACAATCGATCATCCACGATGAGTGTTCGTGTTTACAAGAACTAAAGCTAACAATATCCATATTATTTTACGAGGTATTTTACCAAGAAACCAGCTAAACCTCCTGTTGCCTAAATCATTTATAATTATTTATCCCCAAGGTCTGAAAATTTCTTGTTCTGAGGAAATTAACTAGCCTAAAGTATTATTAAAGAATGCATTGTGGGTGTAGCTGCAAAACATTGTATCTGGAGAGTTCTTGCTGTTGGGAGATTCAACATGGCAACATGCCTTTCAGAACTTGATACTCAAATAGGCTTTTTAAAAATTTCCTATTTAAAGCCTACAATTTCAATTTAACAAGGCCTGTGCTTAATGATATTTAAAAGGTATCTTAAAACACACTTCACAACCATTCTTACATAGTTACATATAACAAGAGTGATACTATTAAAAATCCAAGTTTTTTGAAGGAAGGGTAAGTGGGGGAAGAAAGATTTGAAAGATTGCCCCAAACATTACCATTCCTAGCTTATCTAACGAGGCGATGAATACTTTTCCTGTTCTCCATTTCCAAGAAAATTACATTTTATTATATTTAATTATACTTTATACCCTAAATTTTTCGAATGTATGTTTTGCACTATAAACTATGACATTGTTATACACTTTATACCCCAACATCAAGTTTACCATTAACTTGGATAAAAAAAAAAATACAATCCACATGAAAAGACCTAACTGTCCATCTTCTCAATATTTTAAAAATAAAAGATAAATTATACTTTATCACCCTAAACTATACTCATAAATTATACTTTACACCCTAAACTTTGAATTTCTATCAAAGTTAACAGCGAACTTAACATCGGGGTGTAAAGTATAATAAGAGTCATAGTTTAAGGTGCAAAGCATGCATTCAAAAATTTTAAGCGAACTCAACATCTCCCATGTGACATTACATGCACTAACCAAATCATATTCTTTTCAATTTTGCAGGATGAAGTTAAAATTGAGTCTATTATCATTTTTTTTTTTTTTGGGTAATTTGGAAATTTTATTCAACTAGCAAGAAGGAACAAACTCAGGACAATGCCTGTTACAAGAAACACCATTACGGTTAGCCTCAACAAAGGAAATCAATTCCTCGGAAGGAACAGAATGAATAATAAAATCAAAGTCTTGGGAGTGGCCAAAATTAGCTAAACGATCCGCACTAATATTGGCCTCTCGGTAGATATGCCTGATACGAACAAGGGAGAATTGGAAAAAGAGAATCTTATAGTCATCAAAAATAGGAGAGATCACTAAGTTGCTGTAGCTGGTATTACTTAACGCACCAACAAGGGCTTTAGCATCAAGCTCAACATCAATAACAGGGAGCTTCATTTAGTGACATAACATCAAACCATCACGAAGAGCCCAGGCTTCCGCCGTAAAACTGTTCACACTACCCATTTTCCTTGTAAAACCAACCACCCAGTTACCCAAACCATCTCTAATCAACCCTCCCCCTGCTGCCTTTCCCAACGTTGCATTCCAAGACCCGTTAGTGTTCAGTTTTAACCACCCTTGCTCCGGCTTCTCTAAGCACCATCCGATTAATGCGTCTTGGCTGGGAGGCACACAGGAAGAACTCCGAGGCTTGAGAAATAATAATCTTACAACATTTATTTGCAACAAAAAGTCTACAACATTGCTCCCCTTTATCTTGCTGGTAAAAATGTCAGCACAAAAATAGAGAAAGTAACAGTAGTGGCAAAAAATAACTACCGCATACAAGGGTTAAAAAAAACAATTGAACAACTAAAAAAATTTGGCATTTTATCATCTAATATGTAAAGGAATACAACCCTCTTTTAGATTCGAGGAAACATAAGTACAAAACGGTAAGAATTGCAGTTGACCCAAAAATGCAACCCTATCACAGCAAGTACTTCTCAACAACAGTTCGGCCAAACTTTTCTTGAACATCCTTTGGAGTTTCAACCTGAAAATTCACAGATAAGAGCAAATCAACATGAAATTTTGAAGAATATACAGGTTTAAAGCATCCATAATATTGAAAGATGGGCAGCTTACAGCATTCAGAGCTTTGAAGAGAGCCTTAACAGTGTTGTGAGGATTCCTTGAGCCAACAACCTGCCAAGAGTTTTTGTTGTCAGAGCAAATACCAAGATATCATGATATAATCCTTGGATTCAGTTTGGTAGTTAATTACCTTAGACTTGATATTTTTAAAACCAGCTAAATTCAAAATGGTTTGGACAGTTTTTCCAGCTTTCATACCCGTCCTAGTTGGTGCAGGCCAGAGATATACCTAAAAGATTATGCAGGTTAAACTTAAGGTAATTGCACAAAGAAACCAAGGAAAGAGAGAAAAAGAGACAATATAAATAGAAAAAGACATGGAATCTGAAATAACCAAAAACACATATACCTTGGTCTTCTTATATGCTGTTTGTACTGCATGTGCAATCGTATGCTCCTCATGCCGTTCCACATAGTGGAGATTTTGAAAGCATTTCTCATATGCCTGGTTGATTTTAAATCAAAAAATTAACGCATTCAAAAATATCATGTGAGTAACATAAGAGAGGGCACCAGCAAACCACCACAACATTGTCTCTTGGGATTGAAATCAAAATTCTTCATTCATTTAGGTTCTAACACACAAAATACAAATTTTGCATGCAAGAAGCATGGTTAAAATATTCAAAAAGTAAAAAGGGATGGCAATGGTTACTACCCTCACAGGGTTTAATAATTTTGCGTTCTTGAGTGTATGATCCTATGCAACCAACCACACTTTGTTCTACAGAAAGGGGACAGTCAAGAAACAACACCAATAAAGTGGGCTTCACTGAAATAAGAATAGAGCAATGTAAATGGCAACATAATATATATATATATATATATATATGCATTTCCCAAGAAGTTCAGTCCTTGCATGTAGCACCAAAGGACATGAGAGGAAATCAGCTGAAATGATAAAAATGTTGGAGCTTTTCCCTATAAAAGACTAGATTAGATAATATTTAAAAAAATAAATAAATAAAAAAAATTAAAAAAAAAAAAAGATACAATCTCATGGGTATCAAGAGCTAACTGCATCAAAATACCTTTTGATATTTCTTATACTGAATTGTTATTGTACAAGATGAACACAAGAGTATCTGTGTATTGTACAACATATATTGCACATTATTCATAGTTTGACTTATATCCAAATCCTGAATGTAATATGGTAATCAAATCAAGTAATTTTGAAACAGTAAGAAGTTAGAAAGCAGCAGATAAACAAAAAGGACCCCAAATTCATAAAAGAACTAATAGAACCAATAAAAATACCTTTTGAAGAGCAATAGGAATTGCAGGGCCTTTGGCTTTAGCAAAACCAACAAGCCCATGATAGTTTCCACATGCTAAAATAGCAGTGTATTTGACCACTTGCCCACCCTACAGTAAATATGATTAAGATATAAATAAAAATTATATAGACATTATTTTCAATAACGAGAAATTAAAAAAGGGAGTCAATACCTTAGTAACTTTACAAGTTCGATTGACATCAATCAATTTCACATCAAAACCCTGCAATTAAATGATAACAGCTCATTGAATGAAGGAACATAGGTAACCAAGAACAAACGCTGCATGGAGAAAAATATAAAACTAATTGAAAAAAGCTGGGAAACACTGCAACATATCTATAATGAAGATAAATGCAGAATATAAAATATAAAAGTAATTACACGAAGAACAAACTTTGTTAAGTACAGTCAAAATCATAAAAGGTTTGAGTAAAAAAGAACAATTTATCCCAGGCAAATCGGAATAGAGATTTCAGGACAAGGCAGTCACCATGTGCTCTGTGTGTGTGTGTGTGTGTGTGTGTGTTTCATGACAATACTTAAACTCTTGACCTCTAACTGGCTTCCACATCAACCAAGTTCCTTCAAGAAATGAGACACTGAATGTAGAGGAAACGGAAATACATTTTATATTTTAAGTAATGGTCTATTAAACAAAGATCAATCTAAGAAATGTAGGCATTAACCTACAAGCTAAAGATCATATTGAAGTTCCAAAGATTTTATTTTTTATTTTTTTGTATAAGAAAGTTCCAAAGAATTTTTTGAAGCAAACATGGTGCCAGCTAGGCATTTATACATGGAAAATACTAACGAATACCCTTAAGGCATTAGTTAATAATCTATTTAATGAAAATTTTTATGGGAAAAGGAAAAAAAAAAAAAAAATTAATGTTTTGACAGTTTTTTTCATTTCTCATAAAATTGATGTCAAAACTTTTCTAAAATAGATTGTTAACTAATGCTCAAAGGGTACTCGTTAGCATGACCCTTTATACATATCTAAGAAAAACACAAACCAATGAATAGAATCCCACTCCAATAGGACATGATTTTCCTTGATATGACTAGTGAGGAATGAGCTTAAATTTAGACAATTTATAATCATGCCAATGAGCTAAAGCTCAATGGCATTTCCTCTTCCCATAATAATGTGATAGAAGGTGAAATCCTGGGTTCCTAACCCACTGGGTGCATGTGTAATTTACCAATAAAAATGACAATTTTAATCATTTCAAAATGCTACCAATTATGGTCATATTTAATTCTATGAATTGAAAAACCAAGAAAAGCAAGAGAAACTTCTCCACAAAAAGACTCAAAACCAAATGAAATTGTACAATACTTGCATGACAAAGAAAAGAGCAAAAGGAAAAAAAGAGAACAAAAGCTACAACTTACAGAATTTGTATTCTCACATCACAATGTTAACCAGATGAATTTTGAATATTTAAGACAATAAAAAAATCAGAAATCCTCAAGTATGCTGAATTTTATCAATTAACAACGAAAAATGGAGCAGGATGATGCATGCACTTACTTTCCTGTACAGAGGTCTTCTTTTCTTCTCTGTCAAATCATTTCTCTCCTCGGCCAGATCTCTGATCTCTTCCTCTAAAAGCTTCCCCTTCTTTCCAAATGTATGGTCCAACTCTGCTAGCTTCTCTTCAAGTTTTTTGTCAATGGAATTAATCTTTGCTATCAGTATGTCATCCCTCTCTTTCATGTCATCAAACTCTTCCTCGTCATCATCATCCCCTTGTATCAATTGCTTCGCCTTCTCAAATCCAGGTTGGTCCAAGAGATCAGCAGAAGCCCCAACTTGTTCATGGTGAATAACTCCATAATTGGCAGGATTGTTAGGATCATAAGCTTCCGTCCATTCCACCAACCTCATAGCCCTATTTAGTTTCTGTTGAAGAATGAATTTATCCTTTCCCTCTGCTACTTTCAAACGATTCATCAACTCACCAATGACCCGATACTCAAGGCGGAGTCGGAAATGCTTTTGCTCAAACTTGTCTATTTTATACATCCACTTGAATGCGTCATCAAGTGTATCTGTTAGATATACCAAAAAGAATCTCACATCAATTTATATAAAACAACACTTTCTTTTTATTAGTAAGTAACTCACACACTACACAAGAGTTCAACCTATGACCTTGTCCTCCATCCCATTCTTATGGGAAGTCAAAAGAAGAAAACACAAATAAAGAACATGAACCCTCCATTGTGTTGATCAGAAACTTAGAAATGGATAATAAAAAAATAAGAATAAAAATGTTTGAAAACAAAAATGTCAACATTTGAAGTCATTTTTTTCAAAAATTTTACAGTTTCTCTTCCTTACATAGCAACCCTAATAGAATATTGGACGTGAGCATTAGTTTGCGAAAGAACAGGAAATTTTTATTAACTAAATTAAAATTTTCTGCTGAGTTACAAAGAGCACTTCATATAAAGCCAATACTGAAGGGAAAGATGACTGCAGAGAAGACATTAATTGAATTATCTTTGTAATTCAGCAACATTTAGTGCTCCCTCAATTTACAGAATGGCCAAAAAGCCAAAGAATAAAAAAAAGAAAGCAACTCAGAATGACATACAAGCGTATATTAATTTATGTTACTGCCTGTATGCATGGTGAGCGTGAGTGTGTGTGCTGGGTGCACATGAGCTGTCAGGCAAAACAAAACCCAACAACTGTGAAGACTGCAGGGCCTGAAAAACAAATTAATGTACCCTTCCCCCACCCCCCGCAGCTCCCCTTCTCTTCTATCCACACAGAACTTAAATGGAGTTAGGAACATCTCTTCCACTATCTTTTTTTTTTTTTTTTTGATAGGTAAGAAAGAAATATTATTGATAATAAACAGAAAAAAGAATACGAAGTGTTCACGAGATGAACACCTTAGATATGCAGTAGTATGAACACCCTAGATACAATAACCAATTAAGGTTAAATGCAGTCTTTAGAATGTGAATACATACATATATTTGTCTTTCTATAGATCGTGACATTACCATATCAAAATGGCAATGAGAGGGAGGTTACTGGAAATTCTTCCAAAGTTGAAATGATGCTCCTTGACCCAATTGTAAAGAATCCAAACTCAGAAGTCTATCGAACATAACTTCCAATAGGATGCACTAAGAACACTTGAGGTTAGAACTTTTCTTCTCTTTTTAATAGTAAAGATGGGATTATTCTTAATTACTCATATTTATCTAACATGGATCATCTTCTACAAAGCTCTTCAACTGTCATCATATCAATTGAGAGCTGCTGAATGTACCTTTTCCCACAACCCACTAGTTGCAAAAAAACCTATGCTACTCAAAAATAAATTAAATTATTAAGAAGAACAAGAATGTTCATTCAATCCCCACCCCCAAAACCCAAAAAAAAAAAAATGATAAGTACATTTCTAGTGCAAAACTGTAATTTAAAAAGTTGCACTTTACTAACTTGAGCTAAAATTTCTTGGTAAAAATTAGCAAACTTGCTGATAAAAAGAATTCTATTTTCTATACTACTCCCACTCCCATACTTCCTAAGACACATCATCCCAAACTCTTCTACAGTTTTACTCAACGACAACGTTACAAACAAAACCATGAGATAACTATAAATCCAGTATTAAAAATTAATTCTTTAGTCTTTTCCTGCACTTTTCAAGCATCCAAACATATCACTCCAATTCTATTCAACACCAAAAATCATCCAAAGAAGCAAACAAACAAACAAGTGGAAGGCATTCAATACCAGCTTCAGTGAAGTTCTTAAGCAACTCCTCGTGCCGCTTGAACTTCCTATCAAACTCATCCTTCCTCTTCTTCACTGCTTCATTGCTAAACCTCTCGTCGTCATCATCGCTATCAGAGTCCGAACGCTCCTCGTAGCGGTTCAATTCCCCAGTGTCCTTAAGCTTCTCTTTCTCAAGCCTCTCTATCAATGGCATGACACCCATGTAATCTTCCTCATCCTCAGCATCAATGTCTTTGGTGTCCAAGCCAGCCCTTTTCCTCTGCTCTCTTTCTCTATGCCTCTCTTTCTCCACCTCGGCAAGGAGGTCATGGACCACCCTTTCGGAGACTGTGGAGTAATGGGTCTTTGTTAGAAATGATAATTTCGGTGTTTGGGAGGTGGGAAAGTGTGTGAAAGTAGAGATTTTCCGGGAAAAGTGGAGTGGGGGTTTTGTGGGTTTTTTCAGGAACTGATAGTTGAGGAGGAGACGTGACCATGAGAATGGTTGTGATTTGGTGGCCATTGTTGTTGTTGTTATTGTTTCATTGCAATGGAAATGTGGATCAGAAGAAATGCCTGAGATTTTCCCAGAGGAAAGGAAAGTAAGAGAAAATGACAGAAAATTTTGAAGTAGGGGTTAGGGTTTAGGTTTTCTTTATTTTTTATTTTTAATTCATGGCCCAATACATCACGTAGTGGATCTAGAATCTAGATGGACTTCCTATCACATGATTTCGGCCTGAGAAATTGGGCCTACTATTTTTTTTTTAAGAATTAACGGCAGAGAGAAATTGGGCCTACTATTAAGGCATAGACTCGAGGGGAAAGTGTGGAAACTAGAGATAATAGCGCAGATTTTGGGTATAAAAGAGAAGCATTAGTTTTAAGTAGCAATGCAGGCAAACAGTTAATGGTAAGTTCTTAGGAGTGATTATTAGGTGCTCTCAAAATATGGTTGATTTATAAGTGTCATTACTATACCTGACTCACTTAAATTTTGACTTATACATAGCATGTGATTACCTATGTAATAATGAGGTTTGTCACTACTCGAACTCATAACTTCTGAACTTACAGGTAAAATAGGTCACAGAAACTTTCTATTACTAAGCCACTAGTGATAGGATTTCAACTTACAAACCTATAACTCCTAGGCTTGCAGGTGAGATGGGTTATAAAAGCATTCTATCACTGAGCCATGGGGATGGAACCATGTCTAACATAAGGGAGGCCATGCCCCTACAAAATTTTTAAATATTAATTAGTAGTAGGTAAATATAAGGCTCACCAATTATTTATTTATTTATTTTTATATATAGACTCTCCCTTCCCAAGAAAATAATTGGGCCCCTAATTATGACATTTCTGTGGAGTAAATTAGAAAAATTTTGTATACTCAATAGAGTGTTTAGAATTTGAGTTTAGAAAGATGTAAAACTTTCATATAAGATAAATGTTTAGAAATATAACTTTTGTATGTAATATATATGAGTAAGATAAATGTTTAGAAATATAACTTTTGTATGCAATATATATGAGTTATGTGTATATGATACTTTTCTTGAATTGTGAATCAATGTGATAATTAGTCTTTTATGTCTCAAAGTAAAAATTCTGGTTGTGCTAGTAACGACACCTCTATAGTGGTAATAAGATTTTAACTCATGACATTCGGTTTATATATATATATATATATATATATTATCATTAGGTCATTTTAGATTCAAACTTCATACCCTTCTCAAAAAAAAGATTCAAACTTCATACATCTCTTATTCCTCTTCAAAATATATATATATATATATATATATATATATCTCTTATTCCTCTATAATAATAAGAGATTAGGATTACAGTTGACCTAGGTGAAAAAAAGAACGGCACTAGCCAGTTACAGAAGAAAAAAAAAGAAGAAAAAAAGAAGACAGTGGAACAGAATAGAGAAGCATAAATACTTAAGGAAGCAGACTGCAGATAGAAGCAGTCAATAGAAGCTTTACCTGAAAGGTGATGCAGCACTTGAAGAAGCAAACAAAGAAGACCCTCTTTCACTTCACATCTCTCTCCCAGTCCTTCACTTTCTCATCCTCAACTAAGCATCCAATTCCAATCCATCTCTTAAACCTTAAACCCCATCAAAACCCTCTTCCCTCTTCCCATCCAAAATATGAAACCAATGCCATCACTTTCCCACCTCCAAAGTCTCATCTCTATGCCTCATTCTTCTGCACCCTCATCCACCTCTACTTGTCCTGTGGAAGATTTTCCAAAGCCTCAGACTCCTTCTTCCATATGAGAAGTCACGGTATTATTCCCATTTTGCCGCTCTGGAATCGGCTTCTATACGAATTCAATGCTGCTGGCTTAGTTTCTCAGGTATGGGTTCTTTACAATGAAATGCTCTCTTGTGGGGTTCTGCTCAATGTTTTCACTACCAACATATTGGTTCATTCTTTATGTAAAGTGGGTCAGTTGGGTTTGGCTTTGGATTTGCTTAGGAATGCTGAATTTGATACTGTTACCTTTAATACTGTCATCTGGGGTTTTTGTCAACAAGGATTGGCTCATCAGGCTTTTGGGTTTTTGTCTGAAATGGTAAAGAAGGGTGTTTGTATAGATTCTTTTACTTGCAATACTTTGGTTAATGGGTTTTGTCAAATTGAATTGGTAAGTTATGCAGAGTGGGTTATGGATGATTTGGTTAGTGGGGGTTTTTGGGGAGATGTTATAGGTTTGAACACATTGATTAATGGGTATTGCAAAGCTGGGGAAGTGACTTGTGCACTCGAATTGATGGAGAGTATGAGAAATGATGGGTTTTTGCCTGATATTGTTACTTATAATACTTTGATAAATGGGTTTTGCAAGGCGGGTGATTTTGTTAAGGCCAAGAGTCTTATGGATGAGGTTTTTGGGTCTTGGAGTGACAAAGATCATGCACTTCTGAATACTGATGATAGTGTGGATTTGAAACCAAACCTTATTACACACACTACCCTCATTAGTGCATACTGTAAGCAGCAAGGGCTGGAGGAAGCATTTTCTTTGTATGAGGAAATGGTTATGAATGGGTTTTTTCCCGATGTAGTTACTTACAATTCCATTATATATGGCCTTTGCAAGCATGGGAGATTACCTGAAGCAAATGTACTTATGAGGGAGATGGAGAAGATGGGTGTGGATCCTAATCATGTTTCATATACTATCCTCGTTGATTCCTTATTTAAGGCAAGGAGAGCTGTTGAGGCTTTTATCCTTCAAAGCCAAATGGTAGTTCGTGGCATTGTTTTTGATGTGGCTGCGCTTACTGCATTTATGGATGGACTTTTTAAGGTTGGGAAAGCTAATGAGGCTGAGGTCATGTTCAGAACATTTTCAAAACTTAATCTAGTTCCAAACTATATCACCTATTCTGCATTAATTGATGGGCTCTGCAAGTTAGGAGACATGAATACTGCAGAGTCTATATTTGAAGATATGGAAGAGAAGCATGTTTCTCCAACAATAATTACATATTCCTCTATAATTAATGGCTATGTGAAGAAAGGCATGCTTGATGAAGCTGTCAATTTACTGAGGAAGATGGTGCAAAGAAATATCCTGCCGAATGCTTTTATATATGTAACACTGATTAATGGCTATTTCAAGGCAGGCAAGCAAGCAACTGCTCTTGATCTATATAATGAAATGAAAATCAGAGGATTAGAGGAAAACAATTTTATCCTTGATGCTTTTGTGAACAACATGAAAAGAGGAGGAAGCATGGAGGAGGCTGAGGGACTGGTCAAAGATATGATGTCTAGGGGCTTGTTGCCTGACCGTGTTAATTATACGTCCTTAATGGATGGCTTCTTCAAATTTGGAAAGGAGTCAGCTGCTCTTAAGATGGCCCAAGAAATGACAGAGAGAAATATAGGGTTTGATGTTGTTGCATATAATGCTCTGATAAACGGTCTATTGAGGTTTGGAAAATATGAACCAGAATCTGTTTATACTGGAATGAGAGAGCTGGGTTTGTCTCCAGACCATGCTACATACAACACAATGATGAATGCATACTGCAAACAAGGGAACTTGGAAAAAGCTTTTGAACTCTGGAATGAGATGAAGAACCAAGGCTTTCTGCCAAATTTAATCACCTGTAACATTCTGATTACAGGGCTTTGTGAAGTTGGTGATATTAAAACTGCGGTGGACATTTTGAATGAAATGTTGGTTCTGGGGCTTCACCCTAATTTAACCACTTATAGAGTTCTGCTTGATGCATCTTCAAAGAGTAACAGGGCAGATGCAATTTTGCAAATGCATGAGAAACTCCTAGATATGGGGCTTAAACTTGATCAGTCAGTTTATAACGTTCTAATCACTACCTTATGCAGGCTAGGGATGACCAGGATAGCCACTTCAGTATTGAATGATATGAAACAAAGCAGAATTTTAGCAGATACTATTACCTACAATGCCCTTATACGGGGATATAGTGTAAACCGCAATGTAAATAAGGCCTTTGATGTGTATTCTCAGATGATGCTTGAAGGAGTTTCTCCAAATATTTCTACATACAATCTCCTTCTAGGGTGTCTTTCAGCTGCTGGTTTGATGACAGAGGCAGACAAATTACTTGGTGAAATGAAGGAAAGAGGATTTGTCCCTAATGCTTCTACTTATGATACTTTGGTTTCTGGACATGGTAAGATTGGAAATAAGAAGGAATCAGTAAAGCTTTATTGTGAAATGGTAACTAAAGGCTTTGTTCCCAAAACTAGCACCTACAATGTGCTTATTAGTGATTTTGCTAAGGTGGGAAAAATGGGCCAGGCTAGAGAGCTTCTAAATGAGATGCAGGTGAGAGGGGTGTCCCCTAATTCTTCAACTTATGACATACTAGTCTGTGGCTGGTGCAATCTATCTCTGCAACCAGAGTTGGACAGAACATTGAAAGCTTCATATCGAGTTGAGGCCAAAAGTTTATTCGCAGAGATGAATGAGAAAGGGTTCATCCCATGTGAAGGTACTATTTTATGTGTCAGTTCCACCTTTTCTACACCAGGAAAGAAGGCTGATGCTCGGAGGCTGTTGAAGGAACTGTATGAGAGAAAAGAACAGATGAGAGATGGGATGATAAGCAGAAGACAGGAAATCTCTATCATGGATAGCCAGCAGCTCAAGCGCCAATAAAAGTATATGTTGCTGCAACATTCCAATTCATCAGTTGGATTCCAGCCATGAAGTACTTCAAATATGGTATGCTTTCTTGACGCCTTGGTCTTGGCCTGTGGTGTTCATATTTTCATGCTATACTTTTCACCAAACTGATTAAAAGTCTGTTTCTATATGAAAAGAGCATTAGAATTCAGCCATTAGCCATTCTGACTTAGCATTTTTTCCAGATTAACACTGAGAATAAGGTTGAAAGCCTCCTGCTTTGGACTCGCATGTGTAAATCCTTGCTTTGAACTTGGGGTTCTAAATTGCATTCGTCAGTTTTTAATCATTATTTATGATATGACAGAGAACATTTATTTATGACCTGAAACCTACAACTTGTAGATCCTGTGGTAGCATAAGAGGCTCATTTACATTTCTAATCTTCTTTTTTCTCAATAATAATATTCTTTTTCTAGGGAGGCGTCATCACTATGCCTCTTTAAGTCTTGGTGCACTTTCAGCATCCACAGAAAGCATTCTCTCTCTCTCTCTCTCTCTCTCTGTGTGTAATTTATTTTGATACTTACTCACTTTCAGAGAAGAAAGCACCAATTTTTTTATCCGTCATGAGGCTTGGAGTACAATCCATATAGTGTCTGTTTGGTTTAATTAATTGTTGATTCCTTGATATTTCCAGCTATTGATATGATCTGTGATTTATTTATTTATTTTATAAAGTAGACATTATGTAGTACAGGGAAAGAGCCATTTCTTCTTTAATTCCTTTAAGTTTGGTTCTCAGAGACATGGTGGATCATTTCAATTTTAATCCTGAGTTGCAATGCCCAGTTACATTTAAGTACTAATATTTTTAATGTTTACTTCGCAGAATTTCTTCCACCCTTTGTGGCAATCTATAGACATAATGACATTTCCATTTTCCTGAGTGTTGGGAAATACAGGGAAGGAAGAAATGTTGAACCCCTATTCAAAGCTTCAAAGCAGAAAGAGAGGTTGGTTTTACTCTTGTAGGAAATAATGAAGGGAAAATATTTATAAGTAGAACATAAATTTCAAATCAAAGATAATAATTTCTCATACTGTATTTTGTGACCATGCACAAAAATAAAAACAGAAACAGATAATAAAGGAGCTCCCCTCATGCTCTATCCTGGCCTTAAGAGTCTCATTTATTGCTCTCTTGGATCCAGTTAATGGCAATGCCCTTTTGTAAACTACAAAATATAATCTCTCTTAATTTCTTAGTAGTAAATGTTCCCTGGTGAAATCTTTACTATATTTCCTCTTTTTAGCACTTCAGAAGTTTTGTTCTTTATTTCTTCACTCTGCTTTAAGTCATTTATTCCCTTCCAGCATAAGCTTTACAAACGTGCCCTGCTGATTGAACCATTGGAGTGGAAAGATGGACCCTGAAAAGGAGCCATAGACAGCCAGATTTTGTGTCTATCAACTGGGACATTCCCGCTGTTCAGATAAATGATATCACTATTCTGCATGTCATACCAAAGCATCAAGCAATGCATATTTGTGGAAAGCAGTTTACCTTTATTATTTTCTCCCTTCTCCTGTGTTTAATTTATTGCTTCGTTAATGGTAATATCAGGGTGAATATGTTGGAGGCTATCATGTTCTGGACAGTTTGATACTAGATCCTATTATAAAGCCTTCAGAGGAAACTGGGATATTGGGTTTCCGTGGAAGAATATATGGATTAAAGGGTTCCACACAAGATAGGATTTTTTGGCAGCTGCATCAAAGATGATTTTGGAAGGGGAAAATCTTTTTGAGAAGGGTAAAGTTATAGTTAATTGGTGTTGTACGAGCAAGAAAAGTGCAGATACAGTATTTTGGCCTCTTACTTCAGTGTTTGGTGGTAGGAGAACTTTGGGTCGTTAGTCTTTTTTTTCTTTTTTTTTTTCGCGGGGTGGGGGGGGTGGGGTGGGGAGATAAATGGCGATGCCAAAGACAATTGTTGATGCTCCTCTTATTAATACAAAGATTATTTACTTACCCAAAAAAAAAAACTACCAGGCTGCCATATTTGAACATTGATTCTATTTATTCTTTCCTTTTAACTGTTACTTAATAAAACACAACAAACATTTAATTTTCATATGCTAATCCATTTTTTTAATTTCCCAATGTGAAGATATTGATCTGTGCTCCTTGAATAGTAGAACTCTGCAGTTGCATTTAGTTGGCTATAACTATAGATTACTGAAAGTACATTTGCAAAGATGCTACTGTGGAAATGCTCTTTAAAAGGTGAACTCTACTTTTTATCCTATGCTTACACAGTCTCAACTGTTTGATATCCTTACTAGGGTGGTCTAATATTTTGCTGGAGGAACATGGAAGCCAGGAAGCTGAAAGAGCTTTCGAGAATCATGAATTAGGTAACTTTTAAATATGTTATCATTTTTTTTTTTAATATAAATAATAAACTTCATTGAAATTGAATATAATATCACTTTTTTTGTATAAATAATCATTCATTTTAAAAGAGGGGAATGCTCGAGTTTTATACTCCTTTATCACTTGCATACCTTCATTAAAAAATGGTTATTAAAAACTGGAAATCCTGTTTTTTTTTTAATCTTGCATACCTTCTGACGTATCTATTCCAATATGACAAACCACCTACTCTATCTTCTGATTCTCTACCAATAAAGAAACTCTATCTTCCTTTCCCTCACCAATTTATTTTCTCTTCCTAATAAAATTACTAATTCTCTACATTCATTTTATTACTTGAAATCCATTGAATTTTCTAAACTTGATTAAGGTTTATAGTTGATGACAACTGATTTTTGTGGAATAATCTCATCCAAATTTCTAGTTCAGCAGGTAAAATTTATTAAATCTTCTCCACAATTCATGAATTCTCTTTAATTCACAGTCCTTAAGTGCGCCGGGACACCCAAAGCTAATCCTCAATATAATAACAAGACTTTACTAAATCCAGTGACTCATGTTAAATTCAAATCATTATTGTAAATTTATAATTAAGATTAAATCTTATTTCAGTTGAGTTTATATGAACTTATAATTTCAATCTTCAAATTTATTGTTTGATATTTTCTCTTTTTGTATCACTTTAGGCATCCATGGATGTTGCTTGGCATCATATATTTTAGCTTGAAATGCGTTGTTTTGCAGAATCAATTTACTTTGCACTTTGGGCCAAGATCAAAAGGTCTTGAAAAGTTTGATGCATGGAAAAGCCATGACTTGTTTGTTCAAGAGATACGGGACCTAAATGTTCCTAAATGCGTTCCAAGTTTGTTAAAACGTCAATAGCCACTTGTCCATATCTTTTGAAGGGATTTGGTTTCCATTTAAGTGCACCTGGACCAAAGAGAGAGAATCCTGAGACTTTTTCTGGTCCTATATAAGGGACATGTTGAAGGCTTGGAGCTCCCTTTTTCCAAAATGTTGGAAGACTTTGTTTCAAGAGATGAGAGGAAGACACTACAAAATCTTATACATGGCCCCAGCCAGATATAATTGACTTGGGCAGTTTTCTTTCATTTTTAATCATATTATATTCATAGGAGACTAACTTCTTTTGTAAAACTTTTGTTGTTCCAAATAAAGGATATGTTTTCCTCTTCAACTTTTTAGGTACTATTTCCATTCCATTCCAATCCAAATCAGCATAATCAAAAACTGCGCATTCAATTCTAAATTTTTTTGATTCTGATAGGATGATTAATGGTATTTTGAGCTTTCTTGCTATTCCTTTTAAACTCCCATACTTACAAGCATTTCCGGATAGTTTATTTTACTAATTTTTTCATACATTTTTGTTTTTCTGTGTACTTCTTGTATGTGAAACTTCAAACTAGTTGGCTTGCTTAATATGGTCATGTAATAGTTCAAACCTTTTAAGAAATGAGCTGAATTACTAGATTGAAACATCCAAAAATTAAGGAGAACCTCCTCTCCTAAGAATGGGATGGGGGATGAATTGATTCAAAATTCAGTGCCCAATTGGAGGATGAAGTAATGGATTCAAATCTCTGATACACGACTTACCAATCAGAAAAAATGTTCCAACGGAGATGATTTTATTAACATCCCTTGTAGCCTTATTTATTTTTGAACAAATTACAAATAAGTTGGACAAATGAGGGCATTTGACCCTAGAGAGAAAGAACACTATTAAACAAGCAGTGATTGAAAATTGGACAAATTATTATAGGAGATTATGCTACATGCAGGACTATTTTGGAGCTGATTTTATACTATCATTTTAAAAGTTACACAATGTTCTATTTCGAGTTCCCTCCATAGATAAAAAGCAGTGGTAATATGGTGAAAATGCTGTATGATTGAAGCTTGTAGGGTGGCACACTATTGCCGCAGATGTTGCACCAGCATCCCAGCAGAAAAAGAATTGTTGCATTTTATGCTTAGGATCTGAGACCACGTCACTTCTACATCAGTTGAGCTCCATTTGCAGCATCAACTTGGCTTCAAGTCAAGAACCAAAAACCAACTCTTTTAAGGATCTCAAAGGTGAGTTGTATCCATACGCTATGGGGTCTCTCCACAGAGCCATTCCTGTTGTAAGAAAAATTATATTAGAGGGTTTTTTTCTCCCATGTTCAAGACTAGAATCAAGTTTAGAGCAAGAAAAACTTGATGGTAGGCTCAAGCACATAAAATAAATTAAAAAAAGAAACCCAAAGATTTGGGGGGGGGGGGGGGTGGGGGGGTGTTGTCGTTGAAGGTTATCAGTCTATAAAAACTCATAAAAATCAACTTATAGCACGGATGGGGGATAGAGGGACAACCTATCCACAAAAACAAACCAATCGTTGCTGCCAAGAAGAATTCCCTACTAATGGCGTTAAAACTGAAATCACAATACAACACAGATTCAGTTGAGATCAAATTGTCACTCAGTAAACATATATATATATATATATATATATATGTAGAGATGGACTATTCATTAGGGATTTCTTACCAGTACAAGCATAGAATATTCCCATATCCATAAAACAAAGTAGCCCAAGTTGAACCAAGAAACCTGCAGTCACAATTGAACCAACTTTTTACTAATATATATAGTTAATAATTCATCAAAGCATCAATGAATAAAACTAAAACATCAAAGAATCAGGTCAACAAAAAGCATGTTAAAACCAGGTCAGTAAGGAGTTCACTAAATTTATTAGTTGGTATCTAACTCCCTGGAAGTTAAATGATATATGTTCAAGAATTCTATGATACTTAACATTCGTACCAAAAAATGTTTAGATATATTTGGTATAGGTCATAAATATGTTATATAGAAGATTTCTAGTGAGTGGAGATAGCCACTGGGACAGACAACTCCACCTCCCACACCCCTTCAGATAATGGAAACTGATAACAATCAGAGTTACTTCATAGGAATACCTTCTTTTCACCCAAGAACTAACTTAGATGGTAATCTTTACATTATATAGCATGGTGGGCATTGTTAGAAACAATACCATGATAGATGATACATAATTATTTTGGCAATGTAGTGTTCAAATGCAAGTTAGAACAAACTTATTCTTCTAGAGTTGAAATGCAGAGGGTTAATCTGTGGAACATTAGCAAGTTAAACAGACCTATGAATATCTTATTCAACATTGAAATCAAAAAGAACATAGAAGGACAAGGGCATTACCACATAAAATCACGAGTAAAGAGGGCACGTGGAATCATAAGTCCATTTCCCATCATAGCGAGTAACATTGAGAAAGCTGATAAGCCTCTGATGTTATCAGGATTCAGGAAATTTGTCCACTGAACAGGAAGCACAAATTGTTGTCAGTGTATGTACCGGTGAACTACCAGCTAACTTGAAGCTTAATCTTGTATCATTTAACCATTATTCTAACTCTCCTCTTCACATGAGTTTGATTGTTCAACTATTGATCTAACACATACAAAATAAATTTTCCTATTTAAAATGTCACAATTCTAAGACAGCACCACAAGATTAGATTACCATTTGTGAAACTGGCATCCACATGAAGAGAAGTGTAGCCGTCCACCCAGATATTCCTCCAACAAATTTGACACCTTCCTCAGAAAGTTTACCCATTCGTGCCTGCAAATATTAGCAGCTTCATGTTAGGGGGGAAAAAAGCTGAATCAGACTGCCCATTTCTTGGTCTTAATCTAAAAACCATTAAAAAGAATGACAAAACTTTTTTTTAAAGGCATCTATTGCAGATAATGAACCCTGAATTAGTCACTTTTATGTTAATGACAACAAATTAATCTCACAACAATTTTACAAAAGAATTATGTCTGGATGGAAGGCAAAAGGATAGGATCTTTTCACTTCAGTTTGGCAATTTTAGAGTGAAAATAATTGACACAAAGGAAATTGATAAGAAGTGCATTGAAGTTTGTAGTAATTTATTTTTGTTTAGCATCGGAAAGAAGAAAAGAGAAGATTTTTATTTCCCTAAATAGTTTCTATTGATTTTGTGTCATAATTAAATTGTAAATAAGCTTTAAATGTTGTACATACATGAACACTTCCATTTTTCACCAATTCCATTCAATTTTGGACTGAAGTACAATGAGAGCCTAGTTCCTTTCATTTCTGTCTTCACTTTCTTCTCATTAAAGATCCAAACATAAGTAGTAATTAAAACTTTGAAATACTTCACTTCTCTTCCTTCCACTTCTCTCAATCCAAACACACTGAATTATGTAAAACCTCTAAGGTTTGAGACTTACCACTTAACATGCCTGGTCAAGGCAATAGCAGGATTAGAATTAAAAAAAGGCTTAATTTTTAAAAATCATCAGTATGTTATTCAATTATTTGAACTGTGATAATATCATGAATAAAATGTCCTGTACATCAGCACTTTTATTGCTCAATAGCAGGAGCTTGATCCCACATTACTCAGGTAATGGAGACCTTTAGGTGGATCGGGCAAACATATAGAGAGAAAAATCATCAGAGATCAATTTGGTGCACTTGAATACAAAAGTAAAGATCAACACATACACCTGAATGATATGTTTTAGAACTGTACATGACAAGGCCAGATCACTTTAGCATGGACTTGATTTGGCTCAGTAAGTGAAGTTCAAAAAAAGAAAAACCACGTAAAATGAATTGTAACATTCTATTATTATTGAAGTTATTGTTTGTATTAAATTGACCATGTTTTGACACAGAGCAACCTTTCTTTATCATTTTCTACAATGCACACATACTTGAGTTGTCTAATATTAATTTTGATAGGTCTGCTCAGGCCCAAGAATTCCAAACTTAAGGCAATCACTGATGCTGCTGTACCTGGAGAAATTATAGAATGCATCCTGACTCCTAGAATGAAGAGATTGACCCATGATCCAGCACACAGACTTTAATCATGTCGAAAGATTCCGTGCACATTGTTCCCATCAGGTATATTTGCCCTTGTTACAGTTCTATTCTCCCTTAATCTACCAACATAAGAGAGAGAAAGGAAACTTTATGCACCTAGAACTAAACTGAATGATTCATGTTCTAATGCTTTCACCACATTTAGGACTCATATCTTATCAGAGTAACATGAATAAAAGTAGATAAACAGCCCACAGGTAGGTAAAGCTTACCATAATAACAGCCGTGACAGCTATAACAAAAGCTATTGCTCCTGGCAAGGTACTATTCGGTATATATGGTACAAATGTAGACCACATAATCTGCATCCAAACATGTTTAAAAGAATCAGAATTATAAGTGCCAGATATAAATAACTATTTTCATTGCCTAAATACCAAAATAAAATTTAGAATAGATGTTTGTGTGTGTGTGTTTGGGCATGCAAATAGAGAGAGAGAGAGAGGGGGGGGGGGGAGGGGGGGGGGGGGGTGGGGGTCTGGAGGAGATTACTTGGGGAAGGACAGATAGCCCGCCAACAGTGATAAAATCTTCCCAATAGTGCCAGATTCCGGCATCGAGCAAATTAAAATAATTCGTGAAATTCAATATAAGCCCGGCTGCGACAACAACTGAAGTAATCACAAAATAAGGTAGAGGCATGGCTTCTGCGATTGCAAGCTGCAGGAATACCACATATTGTGATACTACACCCAATGTTTGCACAACAATCACCTCCTTCTCCCTCTTCTTTGTAAAGTATGAGAGCAGTGAAAGGTTTCCAAGTAAACCAGTGAACATTCCCTGCATTAACAACATTCAGTCCCTTAGGTTCCAAAGGCAATGCATTGTCTGGTTGATAGTAAAAAGTGGTGGGGGGGGGGGGGGGGGGGGCCGCGGGGAGAGAGAGGTAGGGACAGTTTTAAGTTTTGAATCTTTTCTCCATAACATAAAAACAGAAAGAGGATTGAAACATCACTCAACAAAGCCTAAGAAAAGAATGTCAATTCTAAAACTTGATATTGTTGATTTCAACTTTTGACTGAATGTTTTCTAAGAGCCTAAACTGAGGACATTAAACAATAATAAATCGAAAGATTAAAAAAAATTTAAAAGTTTGCTTTAAATGATTAAGAAGCTACAGCAATGCTGTACCAGCCATGGGACCGCCAGAAGGGCTGTTTTGTTCCCTGCCAAAAGATTGCGAGCATTCAGGATGATCTGAGGCAGTTGCATCAACAGAAATGGGATATTTGATGCTCCAGCAAACTTTGCTGTCAATGAATCCCATTGCTCAAAGCTCTTACTGCTCCTTAATTTCACTGATCCCTTTCAAAACCCCCAAAAGAATCCATCAGTACATTTAACTCAAACCAAGGGCTTACAATTCAGCTTATGCAAGCTAATAGAAAAATAATAATAATAATAATAATAATAATAATAATAATAAAATCTCAGACATTATAGGAGAACAATGTTCTTGGTCCTCGGAATTGTGGGGATTAACTGAGCTTCTGAAGTATTTAATCAGCTGAATGAAGTCAAGCTTTTAAGAACCAGAGAGCGCAAGATATATGAAATCAAAATAATTTACCACAAAAGACAGGATTAATGATTAGCAATTCATTGAAATCTTAGACAATAGATGATCCAAAGAGAAAGCAAAGAACCAAGCCAAATAGTTATATATACAACAACAACAACAAGCCGTAGTCCCAAATTTTTTGGGGTCGGTTATGAATCATAACCTTAATAGATTAGTCGGATTTACCCACATGAATTATTTTCCGTCATTCCATTCTATCCTAAGTTATACTCTTTTTTCTTTTTATATTATATTTACTAAATTCATACTCTCTGTTATCTTCGTCATTAACTTGTCACTTTTTACTACTTCTACAAACATTACTCTTTGGTCTTTCCTCCACCTTTTTTCATTCTCTCAACTTAAATCTACTCACTCTTTCTCACTGGTCCATTATCGCTCTCCTCTGGCCAAAAACTTAAATATCAAAGCCCAAAATAATGGAAAATTTATTTAGCCAAAGCTTTAATTGTCATACTACTCACATGTGTGTTTTTTCCTTAAGCCCCATTTGTTGACAACAAAAACAAAAACAAAAATAAAAAGGAGAAAGGGAAATGAAATCTTTTGAAATATAAGATCCAAGTCAAATAAGTGTTCCTAAACTAAACAAGTGCCCCAACCTTTCTGCAACCACAACCACCAAAAAGAAAATCAGAAGTTTGCTGAGGTATGCATTTCTTGAGATTAAGAATCATATAACGAGAAATGAATTTTCATTGCTAAAATAAATAAAAGGCCAAGAAATTGAATCTTTAGGATAAGAATTCTACACCCTAATTAAAAAAATAATAATAATAATAAAAAAAAAAAAACAAAATGATCATTTGGAAAAAGTGAAATCCAAGTCAACAAAGTGTGCAACAATTCTACAACCGACAAAGAGCAAAACTTTAGTCTGTCGTTCATTTTTTGGCAGACCCAGAACTCGTTAGTGGGGGTTTTCTTACTTTCATTGGTAAAGACATACTATTTTCTCAGCTGGCAAACACAGCATTAGTTAAACACTTAACACAACGAAACTAGCACCAATTTGTTAATAACAATCATAATATATAAAACAGAGAGCTGGGATTGCGGAAATACCTGGTGAAGTGGATGTGGGACATCCGAGTCAAGAGCAGCAGTAATCGGAGAACTGACTCGTCGGTTTATCAAAGTAGTGAGCGAGTTGTATTTCAAAGATAGAGGCTTTTGGTTTTGGTTTTGGTTTTGAAGGGTCAAAGACAAGGTGGTCTTTAGCGGTGGAAGAGAGTGGCAATTGTTTGGATGCAAAGTACGATGTTGAAGACTATGTGGTACCTTGTTACAACCATAGGAAACTACTAGAGACTTAGCCATTGAATTGGGATTGGATTTTTCAACCTTTTGTAGTAACAACAAGACTTTCAGAAGAAAAGACTCAAAAAGAGAGTGAGAAAGAGATTGTGCTTTGTATAAAGCAAAGAGATATATATAGGACTCAGAAGAGAGTGGCAGTGACAGTGTCTTTACTTGGTGAAACGTGAAAGAGAGAAAAAAGTGTTACAGTGCAGATTGGGTGGTGTGAGATGTGGTGAGTGTGGAGAGGACACGTGGAAAGTTCAGTGATATTTGCTGCATTTGTAGGATGGGTTTTTTGTGTGCTTGTGCATTGGGATGCGATGCAATGTGTGAGATATTGAATGCATCAACTAGAATAGAAGAAGTACGAGACGCCAGAGAGTTCGCAGGATCCGAAATCCAATCCAAGTGAGCAATTGTCCACCGTCCAAGCTCGTGAGCTGTCTGCCTATGAGTGTTTGACTTAATTTCAGAAAAATTATTAGCTAATCCTCAGCAATAAGGACTTGATATTCATTTCTAATCGTTAAGAGATATTATCCTATCATTGTACTTTTGAAATAGTAAATATTTACTTTCTGGTTATCCAAAAAAAAAAAAAATTTACTTTCTGACTTGTATGGTTGGTTTGAGATGTTTTCATTTTCGTCCACCATTTGTATAATTTTTTCTTTTGATTCTTCTTGTAAGTTGTAATTATGTTTGAGACAATTTTTAAATAGTCGTTTTGTCTACGTATATGATAATTGATCCATTTAAAAAAACGAAATAAAGATCTACATGTGTGATAATTGATCCATTAAAAAAAACGATATAATGATTTAAAATTATATGGCAACAAATTTTAAAAGAAAAATGTTCTCCAAACTGGATTGGAGAAATCTACTAATTACATGAAAATTTATAAAATAATACATAGTTGTATGGGCTAAAAATCCGAAAGCGCAAGATGTAATGGGGCTTGGATTGAGGCCCAACATAATTAATTTATAGATATAGGTGTTTGGACCAACCGTTGAACTTTTGTATAACAATTTTTATTCAAAGATAAAGATATGACAAGATATTGGCATAAGGATTGTTGTTAAGGGTAAATGTGTTTAACTTATCTTCTTCAAAATGGTCAAGTAACCTTTTACACTAAAGGATCTCTTCCCTTAGTATGAGTATCATTTTTTCTAATATTTGAGATCCGATCCATGTTTATTGGGGATCTTTTATCTTTTATAATGTTTTTGCTTTGATCTTAACCCTCCACATGGAGGGTTGTTGATCCTCCCTTAAGATACTTGTCTCATCCCTTCTTTTAAGGTCATGCTAAATAAGTAATAGGCTGTGTTAGCATTGTTCATATATTATTCAGTCATTAATAAATAGGTTTGGTTATTGTAGTGCATTCAATACAAAGGTGATGATAGCTTTTTTGAGAAGTTTTCACAATTTTTTTTTGTCTACACTAGTCACTGTTTCCTCCTTCATATCATAACTCTCGGCCTCATGTAGTTTTCCTCTCACCTTCTTTGGATCGTTTTTGTCCTAACGCCTTCCTCAGGCTACTTGCTCCTTTGGTCAAAACTCCTCTTCAATTTGCTTGGGCCTACTTGGATTAAATGGGTTAATGGTTGGGCCTTTATGCTCCTTGAACCAAACCCAATAGGGCCAATTATTCTGGCCTCCCACAATAGTGTATTTTAATCACATGATTTGCTAAAATATTTTAAAAAGTCATGTAACTTTTAAATATGTCAGATGATTAAAAGTATACATAAAATTGTTTTTCAAATTGTCACATAATGAGGAACATTTTATCCATATTAAAAATTCTATCTTAAAAAAATAATAATAAATAAATGTTAACACCCATTCATTGATGTCAAAACATTCACCCAATCTAAGTTCATCTTTGGGTTATGAGTGGCAATTTTTGTTGGCAAGTTATGTTTGTGTCATACCAAGGTACAACTATTCTAGTACTCGAATTAATAAAATATGACCTATCAAGAGTTGCTTGATGTATTTGGGGGTCTAAGATGAAAATTGATTATCTTGTTTTAGATGCAAAATTAATACTAATTAGCATAAACTACGTAGAATTTTTTTCTTTTTTAAAAAATTTTATAGACAAAAAATTTGACAAATTTTTTTATACTTGTTGATGTGGCAGATTGATAGTGATAAGTAAAAGAGTGGTGTTAGTGGTAGACTTAGATAAGAACTAGTAAAAGTTTGCTAACTAAACTCTTATTATTATTCTTTTTTTTAGAAGTGCAACATTCACAATATTTTTTACAACAAATCCTAGGTTTTAAGTTGTTTTTTGTTTTCTATTTGAAAATATCACTATAATTTCTTTTCCATTAATAACAAGCTATAATAGCCTGCTACTTAGTATTAGTTGTAAAAGTGTTATGAAAAATATGGTGAATGTTGTATTTTTCTCTATTTTTTATTTGTTTTTCATCTCGTAAAAAAAATTATTTTAATTATTGATTATAAATAACCATATTGGTTAAAATTTGGGGGCCTTTTTTTTTTTTTTTTTTTTTTTTTTTTTTTAACTACGGGCCTTAGGCGACCACATCTCTTGCTCCACCATTCAGCTAGCCCTGTGACCTATTTAATAGATATGATTTATTTTTGATATAGGGTTGGCTAGTTATAGTTTGAAACCTAAGGTGATAAGTTAAAGAGTGGACTTTTATTTAAACATTAATTTAATAATAATGAATCTAAGGTTAATTTGATGATTTTTTTTTTTTTTTTTGAGAAAGAAGACTACTATTTTATTAGAAAATCAGCCAGGATCAGCAAAAAGTACATCATAAAGGTGTGGTAGAATATCCTCCACCCACATCGACAAACCTCTAACATGTCTAGCATGTTTAGCTAGGTTGTGTGCTACTCTATTACCAATTCTACAAATATGGGTGAAAGCAATACATTTGCTGGTAATTAGAGTGGATTTTGCAGATTCAAGGAGATGGCCATACGTCGTCAATGAGACTTCAGTGCTTTGGAGAGTGTTTATTACTGCTTCCGAATCCCCTTTGAGTATAAACTCCTTGATTCCAAGTTCTTGTGCGAAGGTTATCGCTCTTGCAGTAGCCATGGCTTCCACAATGACAGGTGAGAACGGTAATGGAGCTTGCTTAGACAGTGACACAATGGCCTTTCCATGGCTGTTATAAACCACCACACCTAAACCAGCTTTGCCCAACTTCGGAAAAATGGCACCGTCAAAGTTCAATTTGGCACAATTTTCTGGTGGATGACTCCACTGAACATGGTGTGAAGGTCTCGTGATTGTTGCGTTATTGATGACAGATTGTTGGCTTTGTTGAAACGTTGCAAGGGCTTGCATGGCTTGTTGAAGGACCTGGGCTTTGGGGAAGGCGTTGGAGTTAACTTAGAGTTGATTTTGTCGGTGCCAGATCGTCCACATCACCATAGCCATGAGGTCCACATTCTTCCTTTTCTCATGCGTTATGTTGATCAGTTCAGCGATGTTTGCAGCTCCAAGTTGACTTCGGTCTTCAAAGCCTGGAGTGTTGTCCCATATTTCATCCAACATGGAACAATTCCAGAGTGCATATGCTTCTATTTCGGATTCCACTCCACATTGCTCACACCTGTCCTCGGTTAGAATCTTCCTTTTCATCAGGTTGTGTTTAGCTGGTATAGCTTCCTTGCAAACCCACCATATGAAATTCTGCACCTTACTAGGAACATTGAGCCCCCAAATCCTCTTCCAGACCTCATTTTGCTATTGTGGAATACTTGCAAAATCAACCATAGCATTTAGTTTGGCTAGGAACTTTGAACTCGAATTAACCGTATACTTACCTGGGGGGGTGAAGGGCCAAATGATTTTGTCCTCCACTGGGGTACGGCTCAAAGGGATGTTGAGAACCAATGCAACGTCCTCAGGTGACAACAAACCATGTACCAAATTTGTATCCCATGTTCTTGTAATCGAATTGAAGAGTTCAAACACTCGACTATCTTCAAAACCTGGTACAACCTCTGAGCGAATCCGTGGATGCTCCTGTTATGGTAACCATGCGTCATTCCAAATACTTATAGCTCCTCCACACCCAACCCTCCATCTTGCACCCATAAGTAGGACATCTCTTCCTTTTAAAATACTATGCCAAGCGTGTGAACCAAAGCTGGAATCTTGAGCTTCCCATATGCTATAGTTTGGAAAAAACTTCATTTTGAAGACTCTATAGAATAGGGAATCCTTATTCTGAAGTAATCTCCATGTTTGTTTAGCCAAGAGAGCATCATTGAAATTGGCTAAATTCTTGAAACCCATTCCGCCTTCTTTTTTTGGAAGACAAAGTGTGTCCCATTTCACCCAGTGAACTTTTCTCCGTTCTCCTTTCTGTTCCCACCAAAACCTTCTGATAAGACTCTCTATTTCCGAGCAAAGCCCAATTGGGAGTTTGAAACAGCTCATGGTGTAGGTTGGAATAGCCTAAACAACTGCTTTAATTAAAATCTCCTTTCCGGCTTGTGAAAGTAGTTTTTCCTTCCACACCTGTAGTTTTTTCTAGATTCGTTCCTTTATATAATTGAAACTTGCCTTTTTGTTTCTACCCACCAGCGAAGGTAACCCCAAGTACTTTTCATACTGGATGATTTCTGGAACTCCCAATGCCAACTTAATTTGATTTCTAGACTCAACCTTTGTAGATTTACTGAAGAAGATTGTCGTCTTGCTTCGATTAATCTGTTGACCTGAGCATTTCCTATACACCTCTAGAATGTCCAAGACTCGATTGCATTCCTCAATGGTGGCTCCGCAAAACAGCAAGCTGTCATCTGCAAACAAAAGATAAGTTAGAAGTGGACTATTTCTATAGAGAGAGTAACCCCTGATATGTCCTTGCTAAGCTACTTTATTGAGAAGCCCATTGAGGCCTTCAGTACAAAGTAAGAATAGGAAAGGGGAGAGGGGGTCGCCTTGTTTGATGCCTCTTGTTGGAGTGATCATGCCGTTTGGTTCCCCATTCACAAGTATGGAATAGGTCATCGTCTTAACACATAACATCATGGGATTAATCCAGTGATCTGTGAACCCCATTTTTACCATGACTGATTTTAAATATGCCCACTCTACTCTGTCATACGCTTTGCTCATATCCAACTTGATGGCCATGTAATCTTCCTTCCCTGTGTATCTCTACATACTGTGTAAAGATTTAAAAGCTACCAAAATATTATCAGAAATAAGTCGACTTTTAGTAAAAGCACTCTGATTTTCAGTTATAATATTAGGCAAAATTTTCTTAAGTCTATTAGCTAGAACTTTAGAGAAAATTTTATACAAAACATTACACAAACTGATAGGTCTAAATTCAGATGCAAATTCAGGATTTTTCTTCTTTGGGATAAGTGTAATAAAAGTGTGTTTGAGGTGTTCAAGAAGAGTGGCAGAGTTAAGATAATGCAACACTGTTTTAGATATATCATAACTAATTAAATTCTAGTGGTGTTGATAAAAGAGAGGAGGCATATTGTCCGGCCCAGGGGCCTTAAGTGGGGCCATTTGGTTAATGGCTTGCTTTACCTCTAGACAAGTGAATTCGGAGGAGAGCTTGGAGTTCATCTCCGCTGTAATCACAGTCTGAATAGAGTCTGTAGCCGAGTCACAGAATTGCTGGTTTTCTGAACTGAGGAGGTTCTGATAGTACTGCACTAGACATTCAGCTATCCCCTCATTGTCCTCCACCACACGGCCATTAGGATCCTTCAGCTTCCGGATTAGATTTTTCCTCTTCCTTTGGGAAGCTTGGCTGTGAAAGAATTTTGAGTTTCTGTCTCCAAATTTTGCCCACGTGACTTTGGATTTCTGGAACCAAAGTCTATTTTCCTTGTCAACCAACTCAGTTATTTCCTTCTGCAATTCTCTGACTTGATGATTTTTCCCGGTTCTCATGGCTACTTTTTCAACCTCCTTTAACTCCTTTCTTTTTCGACTTAACTTAGCTCTGACATTACCAAAACAATTCCTGTTCCATTCTCTTAATTCTTTACCATATTTGTCTATTTTGCGGATGACATGATCGTGAACCTCACCACCTTCATTTGATAACCACACCGCTTCTATAATATCCAAGCACCCACGGTCCAAGAGCCACATTTCTTCAAACCTGAATGGTTTAGAGAATGAAGGAATACCCAAACCGTGATCTACAGTGGTGAATGATCTGAGGAGTCCAAATACAAGTGATGAACTTTTGAACTTGAGAATTTCACGAACCAATCATGGTTGGCTAACCCTCGGTCTAATTTCTTCCACAATGAGTGGCCATCAACAAAATGCTTTCTCCATGTGAATTGGTCACCCATGTACCCGAGATCAAGAAATCCACACTCATCTATAACATCCCTGAAAAGTTGCATTTGAACTTGGCTTCTACTATTACCACCCAATTTTTCTGAATGTCTTGTGATTTCATTAAAGTCTCCAGCACATAGCCAAGGGAGGTTATGTTTTGTATTGAGTAATCGAAGTTTATTCCAAGCTTCAATTCTCTTGTGTGTTGCCGGCTCTCCATAAAAACCTATGAATCTCCATGCCTCATCATTGCCTTTATCGATTATTGAATCTATATGATATTTAGAAAAAGAATCAACATGTACATCAATGGAGTTCTTCCAGTAAAGAGCCAAACCTCCACCACCTTTGGGATTTCTTTCCACGTAGAATATATTATCAAACTTGATGTTTCTTTGAATTTCTTTTAGTCTAGCTTCATCTGCCCATGTTTCGGCTAAAAACACGATGGAGGGATCTTTAGCCCGAATCAATACTTCAAGCTCCATCCCTGTACGCAGGTTTCCAAGCCCGCGACAATTCCAAACTAAGAGACTCATTGTGTTTGGCGGGACTGCTGAGTAGTCTCCGCCATTGAATTTTGTTGACCATCTTTTGTTGAAACCTATAACTTCTTGGTAGGTAACTTGGGAAGAAATTCCAAATCCTCTTCTCTGCTTCTTTTTGTGGTCGTAGATCCTTGAGTATTTTTAGTATCCATAATGTTATCACGTGCTATTTTTTTCCATGTACGCAAAGTTCTACTCACTGGAAGGGGTAAAGTCTCTGCCACGTGAGGTGCATGTTCCTGAGTTGTTTGGGTGTGAGCTGGCAGGGATGATTGTAACGTGGCTTCACTGTTAGCTGGGGCATGTGAGGTATCAAATGTTTTTGAGTCCACGTGTTTTCCACACTTACCATATTTACCAAGAGCAACGTCAACTTCCTGTATCTGCGCATCAAAATCAACGGGATTAAAATGGCAAGTGGATAATTTTGAATTGGACGTTATTACCTCATTTAATGGAGTGCTAGTATCCTAGGATTCTGGCTTGGACAGCGCCTCTGCTTCAGCAGTTTCCATAGCTGTCTCTTGAACCAGTTCAACCCCGTCCTTATCGCCGGAAACATGCCTTACCATATTCCATTCCGATGTTTTGGCTGTCGTTCTAGTTGGTGATTTGGACGGTTTTGAGCTTCCTCCCAAGCCATCACCCACACCAGAGACCACTGTGAAAGGGGTTTTCCCCGGATTGAACGGCGTCGCTCTCAACCACGGTCCGTACTCATGAGATTCTGTGTTCCCTAAATCTTTCCTTGCTAACCATATATCACAATCTTTTCCGTCATGTGAGATCAGACCGCACCAGTAACAAAAGTTTGGTAATTTTTCGTACTTGAACGAAATCCATGTTTCTTTGTTATCGCCCATAACGACCCTTTGACCTCGACAAAGAGGCTTAGAGACGTCGATCTCCACATGAACATGTAGAAAATCACCCCCCACCATCTCATTAGGATTTTCACATGGTGTTACCTGACCGAGAGACTCTCCTAATTCAATTGCCGTATCTGGATCCAGCATACGGATCAGTAAACCATAAATTTGCACCCAAAATTTCAGTTTGGTGAACCTTAGATACCTCGGCAGCGTAGAACCATCAAACCTCTGTAATAGGACTGCGTGTTTATCGAAACTCCAGGGTTCATTGGCAAGAACCCGTTCTGCCTCAGCTTCGAGTTCAAAGACGAATAAAAGGATGTGATCTCCCGCTTTGCGTACCTCGAAGTCCTTTTTGGCTCTCCATAGAGGTTTGAAGGTGCAACCTATTGCTTCCACATTAAGAGCTCTTCTTGTAAGAAACTTGGAAACCAGAATATATTCCTTGCGACGTAGATTTTTGGATCTAGATAAACTGAGTTTAACATCTTCCTCGTCAGTCAAAGATAGTTTTTTCCAGTCGTACAAGATTTCTTCCATGAGGGATTAGCAATATTGAGAAGGTAGAGAGAAAGAGGAGATAGACCACATGTACAAAGGACGGAGGTCAAGGGGGACCCTACTGCTATGGAGGATTAGCAGAGGGGAGATGTTACCATTCCATGGAAGATAAGGGAGATTCTACGCCCTAGGGTCTTAGAGAGAAACTAGGGTGAGAAAATTTTTTTGGCTTTTCTGTGATGAATTAATACTAACTAAATCAATTTATATTTATATAGATAATTAAATATTATAGTTCAAGTACAATTTAACAAAAGTTTTTTTTTTTTTTTTAAAGAAGAAGTTTACTTCATCTTGGATATAAGACAATGCATGGTTAAGTAAAATTGCAATCTAATTTTTAAATGTATATTTTGGTGTTAAGAGAGAGCTAGAAATTGTTTGGTGTGTGGTTATGTGAGAGACTAGATGGCTAATGTTAATAGTCTACTGTATAGGATATTAGTTTACAAGAAATAAATTTTCAAGCTATTGAGTTATGTTTCTATTTGTCTAATATTTGGAGGCCTTGTTAGAGTTGAGAAAAGAAAAACTAAAAAGTTAATACAAAATATTTATAAACTAATGTAATAATGAATGTAATTAGTGAACTTAAAAAACCTAATTAATGAAAGTTTCATATCAATTTGTAAGCCTTATATAATAAAAATTTTAGTATCCCAATCATCACTCATCAAAAAAATGGTTCACAACCTTAAAAAAAAAAAAAATTATACCATAAACATTTTGGGCTTTTTCAAGAATCGGGGTTGGTTTTTGGAGGCCTTTTTTTCCTAAAAGGGTGAGCACGTTTTTGTTTTTGGAGGACTTGGGCCGGCCCTGTTTGGTTAATACTATATTGGGCTTCTCTTTGTAACCCACATGAGTTATGTCGGCTCAACGGGTCTGTTTTTTAAAGACTTAATTAAGCTAAACAAAAATTTTTAGTAATCAATTTCAAAAGCTCGAATCTCTGGTCTTTCTCTTCTTCTGTGCACTCTCGGACTCGCACCCGATTGCGAGCTTTGGGTCTGAACTGTTGTTTTTTTGAAACAACACCAAGTACTACCGCCACACGGTTAGCTTTCCAAGTCTCATTACTACAAATTCGAAAACCCTAGTGTATTTTTTCGGTTTTGGTTTTGGTTTTGGTTTTGGTTTTTGATTCTTGCAAATTCGAAACTCGAAACCCTAGTGTTTTTTTTTGTTTGTTGTTGTTGTTGAAGATGGATGATTATCAAGAAATGGAGAAGTTCGGTATGGAGAACGATTACGAGGACGGACAATGGATCAATGGCGAGTTCTACTACCGGAAGCGCAAGGAGAAGCGTTCTCAAACCAAGGATGATGTTCTCTATGGCGTTTTTGCGGACTCGGCCTCCGATTCCGATGACTACTCGTCCTCCAAAAAGCGTCGCAAAAATCGCGATCTTCACAAGAAACCCGACCTCACCAAGCCGGTCAGTTTCATCTCCACCGGTACCGTCATGCCCACCCAAGAGATTGAAGAAAATTCGAAGGAAGATATCGCCGACGAAAGGCCCGGTCTTGGCCTCGGGTTCAACTCCGGGTCGGGTCTAGGGTTTGGTTCGGGGACTAATGGAGTTAGGCGGAACGAAGAGGAGGAGGCGGAGGCGGAGGAGGAGGAGTTTTTGCCGACAGCGTTTGGGAAGAGGATTAAGGAAGGGGCGATGAGGAGAGAGAAAGAGAGGGCTGAGAAGGTGAAATTGGATAAGGGGAAGAGAGCGAAAGATGAAGGTTTTGTGAGTGGTACTGGTAGTGGTAATTCTGTTGGTGGGTTTGAGAAGCACACGAAAGGGATTGGTATGAAATTGTTGGAGAAAATGGGGTACAAAGGTGGTGGGCTTGGGAAGAATGCGCAAGGGATTGTGGCTCCCATTGAGGCGAAACTGCGGCCGAAGAAAATGGGTATGGGGTTTAATGATTACAGGGAGGCGGAGAAGTTTGCGGCTCCGGCGGGAATAAAGGAGTTGGAGGTGGATAAGAAGAAGGGTTTGTTGGGGAGTGAGAGTGCGGGGAGAGGGAAAGGGAAGCGGTGGTCGAAGCAGGCGAGGAAGAGGAAGGAGGAGGATGAGGAGTTTCTTACTGCGGATGAGTTGTTGGCAAGAAAGGCGGAGCAAGGCGGGGAGAAGGTTGAGGTTGTTCAGAAGGTGTATGATATGAGGGGACCGCAGGTTCGGGTGTTGACGAATTTGGAGAATTTGAATGCTGAGGAGAAGGCGAGGGAGGATGATGTTCCAATGCCGGAGCTTCAGTACAATGTGAAGCTTATTGTAGACTTGGCCGAGCTTGAAATAGAGAAGATTGATAGGGATTTGAGGAATGAGGAGGCCACGGCAGAGCGATTGAAGGCGGATAAGGAGAGGTTGTTAGTTGAGGCTGAGAGGCAGAAGAAGCAGTTGTATAGTATGGGAGAGATAATGAGTGTGTTGGATCAATTGGGGGAAGAGGATTCGGCGGGGAAGTTGACATTGGATTCACTTGCGGAGCGTTTCAGCGCGTTGAGGAGCAAATTTGCTGAGGATTACAAGTTGTGTAACTTGTCCTGTATTGCCTGCTCGTATGCTCTGCCTTTGTTTATTAGAGTGTTTCAGGGATGGGATCCTCTTCAGAATCCCTTCCACGGGTTAGAGGCTGTATCTTTGTGGAAGAGTGTACTTGAGGGTGAAGAATGTCATGATATCTGGGATACTGCTTCGCCTTATTCCCAATTGATATCCGAGGTTGTGTTACCTGCCGTTAGAATTTCTGGTGTCAACACTTGGCAGGCTAGGGACCCAGAACCAATGCTTCGGTTTATGGATTCTTGGGAAAAGTTGTTACCTCCATCAGTTCTCCATTTTATTTTGGATAACATTGTGATGCCTAAACTGACTGCTGCAGTGGGCTCTTGGGAACCATTACGGGAAACTGTTCCAATCCATGTTTGGGTGCATCCATGGTTACCGTATTTGGGACACAAATTGGAGGGTATTTATCAAACGATACGTGTTAAGTTGAGTCAAATTCTTGGTGCTTGGCATCCAAGTGATGTGTCTGCATATACTATATTGTCACCTTGGAAGACTGTGTTTGATTCAGCGAGTTGGGAACAGCTTATGCGTAGATTTATAGTTCCTAAGTTGCAGCTTGTTCTGCAAGAGTTTCAAGTAAACCCCGCAAATCAGAAGCTTGATGAGTTTTATTGGGTTATGAAGTGGTCTTCTGATGTACCAATTCATCTTATGGTTGATATGATGGAGAGGTTCTTTTTTTCCAAGTGGCTACAGGTCTTGTATCATTGGTTACAAGCAAGCCCAAACTTTGAGGAGATAACAAAATGGTATTTGGGTTGGAAAGAACTTCTTCCGAAGGAACTTCTTGCAAATGAAAGTATCCGGTATCAGCTTAATCGTGGTCTTGAGATGATGAACCAGACTGTTGAAGGTTTGGAGGTGGTCCAACCTGGTTTGAAAGAGAACATTAGCTATTTTAGGGTACTTGAGCAAAGACAGTTTGAGGCTCAGCAGAAAGCAGCAGCACAACAAGCTGCTGCAAGTTTCAGTGGTGCGACCTATATGGATGATACGGGTGGTGCTGAGATGAGCTTGAAAGAAGTTATTGAAGCCCATGCCCAACAACATGGCTTACTATTTAAGCCAAAGGTGGGACGAATGCACAACGGGCACCAGATATATGGATTTGGGAATGTCAGCATTATTGTTGATCACTTAAATCAAAAGTTGTATGCTCAAACTGAGGAAGGGTGGTCCCTTGTATCCTTTCAAGACTTACTGGACAAGCAGCATGGTTCTCTTTCAAAGAGACGATGAACTCTGTGTTGAGATGGAGCAGTGTTTCTGGTTTTTAGAGTGTATTCATTAGGCATAGATTCAGATTCCGAAGTCACAGGTTAGCTTGTCCTAATTGTTCCAGCCTGTCATGACTGGAATTTTTGTTGTAAGAATTGATATCAAAATTTAATTTTCCTTGACATTAACATAGTTTTCCATTTTATTTTCTCCTATTTTCTTGTTTTGTAAATACGTCTTGCCTTTATACTTATACGTTGTTAAAAATATTAGGTCTTTTCACTTAGATAGTTGGCACTGAAAGGTAGCTTGTTCTGTAATACCAATTACATTTATTGAAGTGCATACATAGTTGTGACTCATCTTTGCAGTTATCTTTTGGGAACTTGTATAATTGAATTCTTGGCATGGAAATTCTAAATCCTCTGCAGTTTACATTCAAATTGGGACCCAACTCAGATTGGGTTCCATTGGATTTGTGCCAACCATATTGACCTTGAAGAATTTCCTGTGATAACATAATCTGGTTTTGATTGGAGTGCAAAGCAATCTTAATTTTGAATAGCCAATGAGCTATATCTCAACTGGCCCTTCTCCCATAACGGAGTTACGAAATAATCAGTACTTAGAGTGATTCTCACTGAAACCAAGCCTCTAGCCACCATAGCTACTAAGAGCTGTATAAATTGCTTGTGATCTCATGTTAACAATTTACATTACTAAACTATTGTATTATCTTTTCATCTAGGATATATATAAAAAGGGAGACTAATTGCACAAGAAAAACTAGAGAATAAACACACTTGATGTCATGAGAGGGGCAGACGAAATATTTGGTGAAATGTAAGGAAGAGAATTTGTCCCTAATGCTTCTACTTATGATACTTTGGTTTTCTGGACATGGTAAGATTGGAAATAAAAGGAATCAGTAAAATTTTATAGTGAAATGATAACTTAAGGCATTGTTCCCAAAACTAACACCTACAATGTGCCTATTAGTGATTTTGTAAGGTGGGAAAAATGGGCCAGGCTAGTGAGCTTCTAAATGAGATGCGAGTGAGAGGGGTGTCCCCTAATTCATTAACTTACAACAAACTAATCTGTGGCTCTCTGTGACCAGAGTTGGACAGAAAATTGAAAGTGTCAAATTGAGCCGAAGCAAAAAAATCATACACAATGAGAAAGGGTTTATCCCTTGTGAAAGTACCATTTTATATATCAACAATTCTGCTTTTTCTAAACCAGGAAAGGAGGTCAATGCTTGGAGGCTGTTGAAGGAACTGTATAAGAGAAAAGAACATATGAGAGATGGGATGAAAAGCAGAACGCAGGGAATTTCTGTTATGGATAACCAACTGCTCAAGGACCAATGAGAGTATGTTTTACACCAACATTCCAATTCTCCAGTTGGATGCCTGCCCTGAAGTAGTTCAAATATGGCATGCATTTTTGATACCTTGGTCTTGGCTTGTGTCATTCATATCTCATACCTCACTATTCACTAAACTGATTAAAGTCTGTTTCTATATGAAAATAGCATTAGATTTCAGCCATTAGCCATTATTACTGAGCATCTTTGCCAGATTATCACTGAGAATAAGGTTGAAAGCCTTCTGTTCTGGACTTGCATGTGTAAATCCTCGCTTTGAACTCAGGGGGTTCTAAACTGCATTCATAAGTTTAATCGATATATATGATCTGATAGAGAACCTTTATTTATGCACTGCAACCTATAACTTGTAGATCTTCTGGTAGCATGGGGGGCTCATTTACGTTTCTGGTCTTCTTTTTTGTCAATTTTATCATTCTAGCTCCAGGGAGGTGCCATTACTATGACTATTCTCTTTAAGTCTTGGTGCATGATTTCTTCACCATTCTTTCAACATCTGCAGAAAGTATTCTCTCTCTCTCTCTCTCTCTCTCTCACATTGTAATCTTATTTTGATACTTCAAGAAAAAACATCAAAATCTCTGTCGTGAGGTGTTTGGTTCGGTTACTAGTTGATTCCTTGATTTTTCCAGCCATTGATATGATCTGTGATTTAACTTAATTTAATTTTTTTTATAATGTAGATGTTATGTATTACAGTGGAAAGAGCCATGGTTTCTGGAGTTTGGTTCCTTTGAGTTTGGGTCTTGGAGACTTGGTGAATCCTTTCAATTTGTACTACTGAGTTGCAATGCCCAGTTACATTTAAGTAGCAATATTTTTGTAATGTTTACTTTGCAGAAGTTCTTCATCCCTTTTTGGCAATCTATAAACATGATGGCATTTCCATTTTCTGGAGTGTTGGGAAATACAGGAAAGGAAGAAATGTTAAAATACTAGTCAAACCAGAAATAGAGGTTGGTTTTACTCTTATAGGAAAGAATGAAGGCAAAATATTCATTAAGTAGAACATAAATGTCAAATCAAAGGTAATAACTTCTCACACTGTATTCTGTGACCATGCACAAAAATTAAAAGTAAAGAGAAACAGAAAATCAAGGAGCTCCTCTCATGCTCTATTCTGGCCGTGGTCTTATTTTTAGCTCTCTTGGATCCAGTGAATGCCACTTCCCTTTGTAAATTACAAAATATAATATGGAGCTCTTAGTTCCTTGTGAATGTTCTGTGGGCAAATCTTTACTATATTTTTTCTTTTTAGCACTAAGTTTTGTTTTTTCTTTTCTTTTGGTCTGCTTTAAGTTATTTGTTGCCTTCCAGCATAAGCTTTACAAACATGCCCTGCTGGTTGAACTATTGGAGTGGAAAGATGGGCCCTGAAACGGAGCCACAGAAAGCCTGATTGGCTGGCATATCTGAAGTTCTGAACAGTATTTCTATAATTGTAATCTCCTTGTCTTGAACTTTACAGCATTAGTTCAAAGAACACAAAAAGGGCCAAGTTGATATAGATGTAGGATGGTGATATTCATTTGATTTTTTTCTTTATTTTGTGTCTATCAACTGGGACATTACCACTGTTCAGGTAAATAATATTAATGTTCTGCATGACATATCAAAGCATCAAGCAATGCATATTTGTGGAAAGAAGTTTAGCCTTATTACTTCTTTTGCATTTAGTTTATTGCTTTGTTAATGGTAATATCAGGTTTAATATGTTGGAGGCTATCATGTTCTAGACAGTTTGATACTAGATCCTATTATAAAGTCTTCAGAGGAAACTGGGATATTGGGTTTCCATGGAAGAATGTTTGGAAGAAAAGGGTTCCACACAGGATAGGATTTTTTGGTTGGATAGCTGCATCAGGGATCATTTTGACGGGGGACAATCTTCTTGAGAAGGGTATGATTATAGTTAACTGGTGTTGTATGTGCTAGAAGAATGCAGAAACATGTATATTGTTGCTTCTTTGTAGTTTGATGGTAAGAGAACTTTGGTCATTAGTCTTCTTCTTCTTCTTTTTGTTTTTTGTGTTTGTTTTTGTTTTTGTTTTTCGAGTTAATGGGGGATGCCAAGGACAGTTTTTGATGCTCTTCTTATTAATAAAATGATTATTTACTTATCAAATTTAAAAAAAAAAAAAAATCAGGGCTGCCACATTTGAACGTTGATTCTATACATTAAGTTTTCTATTCATAAAAAATAAAAAAGGAAAAAGAAAAAAGTTTGATATACTATTTGATTATTGTATATACTGACGGTACATTTTTAATGATGCTACTGTGGAAATGCATTTTGGACGGTAAGCTATACTTTTTATGTTATGCTTACACTACACAGCTTCAACTGTTTGATATCCTTACTAGGGTGGTCTAATATTTTGCTGGAGGAACATGGATCCTAGAAAGCTGGGATAGCTTTCCAGAATCATGATTCTGCCATTCTGGTAAATTCTTATTTTATTATCATTTATTTATTTTATATAAGTAAATAATCATTCATTTTAAAAGAGGAGAATGCTTGAGTTTTATATTTCTTTATCACTTGCAGACCTTTATAAAAATATTGTTTTTAGAAACAAAAATCGTCTCCTTCATTTTATTATTTTATTTTTGGTTAACATGAAACATGCTTGATAGATACGTCAGAATCAGCAATTGCCTGCACATCAAAACCTTAAGAAACAGGTGTAAAGTTTAAAACGATGCTTCTGCTGTATCTATTCCAATATGACCAACCCACTCTTACTCTATTTGCATCTTATTACTTAAAATCCATTGAATTTTCTAAACTTGATTGAGGCTTGTAGTTGATGACAACTTATTTCTGCTGTATAATCTCACCCATATTTCTAGTTCAACAGGTAACATTCATGAATCCTCTTTAATTCATGGTTCTTGTGTGCACTGGAAGTCTGGAACACCTGAAGCCAGGGGATAGAGGGGGAAGACAATACAAAATCTTATACATGGCCTGGGCCAGATGTATTTGACTTAGGCAGTTTCTTTCATTTTTAATCATGTTATAGTGATAGAAGACAATAACTTGTTTTGTGAAACTTTTGTTGTTACAAATAAAAGATATGTTTTCCTCTAAACTCTTTAGGTACTATTTCTGTTCCATTTAAAATATAATTCTTTCTTACTTATAAAAAAAAAAAAAAAAAAAAATCGGCATAATCAAGAACCACGGTCAATTCTAAAATTTCTTGCTTCTGATGGGACGATAAAGGGTTTTTGAGCTTTCTTCCTATTCATTTAAAACCCCCATACTAAAAAGCATTCCTGATAGTTTATGTTAAAAAAATTTCGATCCGTTTTTGTTTTTCTGTGTATTTGTTGAATGTAAACTTCAAAACAGTGTTGGCTAATTGCACATCAAGGTCCTGAAGGAAACTTCTTGGTTCAGTACTGTGACTAAAGAAAATGAGTTCTGATTCACATAAGAGATTCTGTCCCTCCCAACATATGATACATGAAAAAAATTCCGCTCCAACTTACAGGCTCTTAATCAGTGTTTTCTTTAATTCTTGTTACAGAAAGTTGGGGTCATAAACCCTGACATAATCTTCTATAACTATTTTTGATTAGCAAAACAAATTGAAGATACAGTTTTCTTTTCTGTATATATACAATCCTGGGGTCTTTGATGAAATGCAGCAAATTAGTATTTCACCAGCATAGCCTCCATCTTCCTCATCCTTGCGGCGTGTTTTAGTTTTTCTAGTGCAACAAGCCCAACTTGCCTGACTCTCTCTCTGGACAAACCTATGCTGAAGAGTAAGCACAATATAACTGTTAAAAAAAAGTAAGATATAAAACTAATTTTTTATTACAGTTCTGCATGCAAGAAGGATCCTAGAAACATAAAGTCAATAAACACAACCAATACATGATCCAACCTTTAATGTTTAGAGTCAAACATAGCAGTTAGTTAACTTGAGACAACCTTGAAACTTTGCAAAACACATTTTCACTTGAAATACTATCATGACCAAAAATCAAGCTGAAAGTTTTTCTATCAAAGAGTTTACTTTATCTGAAATTAATTGATTTGTATAGAGTTTTGTGTCTGAAACTATTGTTATTTTCTAATGTGTAATATTTTATTTTTTTAAACCAGAAAAAAAAAAAAATAAAAAAAAAAAAAAAAAAAAAAAAACCTCAATTTCAAATATATTTAAAGAATATTAATTTAAAGTATAATTACACAACTTAGTGAAAGAAATAATTTGTATTGAATTATATAAAAAAACTTGATGAAATTTTCATGTATTTGAGAAAATAACATATACAATAAATCATGTTAAAGACAGACACACACACATAAATGTTATTTTGAAGAATAAAAAATTATTCATATATTTAGTTTGATATCCATTAAAAAATATTTCACTGAAGGCACATGAGATATAACATAGGAACTTATGATTAGTGTAGGTAAACATGTTTACTTTATTTTGAAAAACATTCTCATGCATCTAAAGAGTTTATAAGAAAGCATCACATCTGGTTTTACTAGGAAATTAGTACTATGTAGTCTGCAGTTACCGTTTACTAATATCCTCCCAGGTAAGACATTCATTATCTAGACCATGATAAAGACGTATAATCTCCCTTTCCCGTTCCCCAAGGGTCATATTGATGAGCTTGTTTACTTCATCCTGCAAATGTATTACAGGCAGCATTTATTATTTCTTCACCATCCCAGAAACATGAATACAGAGTAAAGAGTGGTCAGAAATTCATTATTCAGGAAACAAGTTAAGCGCACAAAAATACACAATAGGTCATGAACTCAGCAAAAGGTCATCTGTGAATGTCCTGATGCTAAATGTAGCACATGATTAGTTGAGAAATGGGTTCCATGATCATTAGCCTATGCTATTTCAAGAGGTCTTTATTGCTAAAAGTCAATCTTGCCATAAACATGAGATATCACAACACAGGTATCAGGAGTCCTGTAAAATTCATTGAAAAACAAATGGCACTAAAAAATTAAAGTAAAAAAGAATAAACTCAGATTACTTAAGAAAAAAATACATAATACAAAGTGTTTCTTGAAATCCCATAAGAAGCTCCTTAGTAAAAGCATGAGGAATGTGACTCATGGTGTCAAGACCTTGATCCGTTGGGCGACTCATTCTTCAAAATCAAGTCTTAAGGTTTGAGGTGAGCCCCAAAGAACTATTTTGGAGCTAACAATAATTAATACAAAATAATTCATTTGATTTGGAACACTTTCAAGGGAATCATTCAATGGTTTTTGGAAATACTGCCTGCTAACACACATTTGAGTCTTATATTTTCAATTAATTATTTCTTTTACCTTCAGCGCCCACTCATCTACTCCATGCCATGGGTTGTTCTCAAGGCAATTATCTGCAATGTACTGATATAGTAATAAAGAAAAAAAAGTTAACAAATAATATATACAAGAAGTGTCAAATGTTGAGGAAAAAACTTTTCACAAACAGAAATAACTTGCAACAACCAAACTTACACTATGATGAGTTTCTCCTGGAAGTCCGTTCAAAGATGGAAACACTTCCCTATCAAGAGAGAAGACCTGACTGATTGCCTACATAAAATGTCACTATACAATAAGCATGTTTATGCAACTAAACCAAGAAGCATAATGTACTAGACAATTTACAATTTTGAACATGTAGTACCTCTGTAGCATTCTTGACTTTCTTTTTTGACATGTTCAGGCATTCTGCAATTCTCTGAAACAAAGGTGGAAACAAAAAGATGACTCCCAGGCAAGGTGACAAAACTGTAAAACATTCTAGTGTGCCAAAGATTAAATGTAGTGAAAGTTGTTGCTTATCTGATAATGATAATCAACTTACATCAATTGAAGGAGTTATTCCTTTCTCTTGAAGTTTAATTTTTGCATTCTTGATTAAACCCAACCTTTCATGCAAATGAGTAGGCAATCTCAAGGTTCTGGAATTCTCAACTAATGCTCGTGAAACACCCTGGTAAGAATATCAGGTTAGCTTTCCAATAATTATTGAAGGCATTGATTTCAGAGTCATAAGCAGAAAGATATTTTACAGTAGAATGGAATTTATTGCTTTAAAAATCTCAGGGAAGAGATATCCCAGTTCATTTACTCAGTCTAAAATGACATGGGACACTTAAAAATGAATAAAAATCCAAGCGAAAAATAAAAAAGAAGCCATTCATTTCTTTTCTAGTTCAAGAAGGTGACGTGATTAGCATTTTGCTCTCAACTAGCTCTAATACATCAGTGCCAAACACAATGGCCAGAAGTAAACAACTGGGTCAGTGACACTGAAGTAAGAACACCTCTCAATGTGAGCACAGAAAAGTGGATGCAAGGATGACATTGGATATTTCCTTGTATTTGCAGTGATAAAATGACCCAGGTCCAAAGAAATCTTGAGAAAGATGAAAAATGAGTTACGAAAAATAACCAGAGTTGATTATTCTCACATTGTCTACTTTACGAATATTTATGCTCCTTGTTTCTTTTGTGTGGCTAATTAAAGGATCACCATCTTTAGTAGCTTAATGCTTCACACAATCACACATGGTAAAATTGAACCAAAAACCAAACTTGGTTAAACTATAGTAAGAATTTTAAATACAGGGATGATTAGAAGCTGATAGCAATATGTTTGACTTTTTGCTATAGGCTACATTATTTACTAATCTTAATTGGAAAAATTAGCCTTACCTGACGTATCCACCAATAGACATAAGTTGAAATTTTGTACCCTTTTGAAGAATCAAATTTCTCAATTCCACGCAGTAGTCCAATCAAACCACCCTAAATAAGAAAAAAAAAAAACTTTATTCTAACAGGAATCCACATTGTCAACAGTAGTTTAGTTTATGGATTCACTGATATCTTATATTTGAAATCATGCAAGAAACAGATGATCACCTGAACCAGGTCAGCCATTTCAGCACCCATGTTTTCATATCTGTGAGCAATAGACATGACCAGACGAATGTTACCCATTGCCAGCTTCTCTCTTGCTAAAGTACACTCAATCAGTTTTGACTGTAACTCAGCACGAGGAATCCTCAATGCAGTTGCAAGTTGGTCATCAGAAGGCTCACATCCTAACCTCTCCTTCAGTCTGATTGTCCCATTTCAAAAATTAGAAAGAAAGACAGTAAGAGGTTTCTCCTGCCAGAGAGTCATAAAGTATACTCTAATCTTAAATGACAGCCAGTTATGAAACCAGAAAATTTCAGGAAGGGATATTCTCTCTGTATCTTTCCCCCGACCCTCCTATTTCAAACTAAAAATTTCATAACAATTTTAAGGGGCTTCCATGAAAAACACTATTACAATTGCATACTTTTGAATAAAAGGAACAATGTATTGGTATGAAAAATACAGAAGTACTAAGGGAATAATTTGAGTGCACTTTGTATTGCAATGCAAATGATATGAGCACAAAAGAAATTAGCCAAATACATACTGTCAGCAGCTGTTTAACTTCTATACGGGTGAAAGCAAAACATATCCCTAGGGTCAAATCATCATTACTTATAAAGAGGACAAAACAGATCCTCTTGACATTTGTTGATCACTTTTTCTTTTGGTGCTAGATCTCACCCATTTGGGGAGCCAGAGGCACCGCTATGCCTTTGGTTTCAGTTGTTTAACTTTAGATAAGCAAATCAACACTTTCATTATGTATCAACTTGTTGCTCTAAATGTCTTCTTCCAGCAGAATATATATTCATGTATGGAAGAACTATTAGGAATAGAAGGTTAACAGGAGATAAATAAAAACAGTTCATCATGTTAAAATCCATCAGATTGAGAGAAAATGTTGTCACCTCAATCTGTGCTCCTCTAAGGAGATACCAGTTTTAATTTTCTTTGACAGACATACAACATCTGAATGAGTGAGTGAATATTCACTTAATACACCCTTGACATAACCCTTTGAATGATTCTGAAGCAGCTCTGGACTGATCATGGATCTCATCTGCTTACTTGTACAAGGTTGCATCATATAACCATTTTTGTTCAGATTTTTCTTCCTTGTTGTCATTCTCCTTTGCCGAGCAGATACCCCAGAACAAGTGACGGGTATTTTTTTGAGAATTCTTCCTCTTGGTGAGTCAGTTAGTACCGTCCGCTCAAAAGAAAGATTCCATTGCTTTTCCAGCATAGACTTTTGCAGCAAAAGAAGTGCCTCCACTGAATAATTGAGATCAGAACTTTCCTCTTCAAGGCTAGTGTGTCTCTGAACCCATGGCTCTTCAGCTGAAGGAGAAGAGGTAATATCCACATTTTCTTTGACAGCCTTGATAGACTGTGTTTGCCGGTTAGATGATGTAATACTGGGGCTATAATTAGATGACTTTTTGGAACTTATCACTTTCTTAGTTGAAGTGATTTGATTGTGAGCTAGTGCATGATCATTAACATATGAGAGCTTGTCTGTGAGATCAGAGTAATAGTAGGAGGAACTCAAAAGCCTCTTCCCCGCACTAAGCCCGATGACTGCAGCTGTGGCCATCATATGGCTTCTTTTCGTGTATGTAGAATTACCATCACACGTCTAACAATTTTGGAGAATCAAATATATGTAAACTTTAGTTCTTCAGTGAACTCAAATTAGAAGCCCCAACGAATTGATTATGCTTCTCCCCAAGATGTACCCCAAATAACTTTGATATTCTTCCTGTAAACCAAAATAAAAAAAAGAAAACAAAAAAATATGAGTATTTTATTTTCTTCTCAAAAGAAATTGTTCACAAGATTGGTTTGGCACATTATGTAAGGAGTGTATGTGTATCCAGTTCAAGCAGACCCAATAACCAGCAGATACCTTATGCACTAAAAAAAATGTACAAGAATATTACAGCATAGATAACACTTAGTGAATTCTGATAATAAAGGATTTCATCTCCTTTTTCAAAAGAAAAAGACAACAATAACAATCAAACCTTAGTCCCAAAATTTTGGAATTTACTAAGGATTTCCCTTAAGAGATTAAGTTGGTCACATGTATTCTTGTCCATCATCCTATTCTATCTGAAGTGATACTCTTGCTATATCCATCTCTCTCATTTGTTGCAGAATTACAAGTTTCCAAAGCTCAAACATATGCAAATGACAGATTCAATTTTTAACAGAAACCAATTTTTATTTCATAGATTCAGTGAATAACTTGCGTTAGTATCAATGAAGGGTTGTTTCTATATTCAATAAGCATATATGGAAATTCCATAATATAATTATATAATAGTATCTCTATCTGATGTTCTTTACCTCTCAACTTGTTAATGAATGAAAGGTAGGAAATCCAATGACTCATAAGACAATGAAAACAAGAAGAAGAATAAAGGTTGTAAGTTGTATCAGTTTCAAAAGAAAGCTCTATTTGGGTGTTCAAGAATGGCATACCTGAATCCAATACAGAATGAGAAAGAGAGAAACTTCCAGGTAGTTGAGAAGAAGAAGAAGAATGAAGGGAATAAGAGACGGTGAACACAAAGTGAGTAGTAATAGTAGGACAGCTAGTTAAGCTTCAACTGACATCTGTTTCTATTTTTTCTATGTATGATGATATGAAAGAGTCTTTGTTTTTGTGTTTTTTTAAGGGTGATTTTCTTTTCCAATCATATATATATTTTTAATAATTTTGATTTATTATGAAAATAGAGAGAAAAATAGAAAAATGGGAGGGGTTGTGAAAGAGAGTTAGAGATATGGGAAGAAGAGATGCTATTGGCTGGAAGAGATATTAGGTCCTGCTTTGGGTGGTGCAAATTCAACCATTTTATATTTTTCTGCTCTTTCTCTCAATCCTTTTCCTCTTTTTGGATGATATTTTCTATTTTTTGGGGTTGAGATGGGGTCACGTTGTTTTACATGTAAATTTGTTTGGTGTTGGGTGAGCCACACAACACCAAACAACATAAAAACTCAATTTATTACACTCCAGAGGAAAGATCGATGAAGTGTGGGCCCCACAACACCTCCCATCTTTCATGGATTTTCAACACATCACAGCTTAACCACCCCAACAAATTTCATGCACGCACACTCTTCTTGAGTCAAGAGTTTTGGATCATCAGCTGCATCAATCCTATGGATTTTCAATAGAAAAACAAAGACACATGATACACAACAGCTTTTGTCTTTAAAAATATATAAATAATTTGATTCGAGGAAGAAATGAAATAAAAAAGGGACGATGGATGATTATTATTTAATTAAACATTAATTGTCGAGGTATTTTTATGCACAAATATAGCTAGGATAGAACAAATTGTTAACCACGTTGAAAGGACATCTCTATATTTGGCTCTTACTTGGCCAAACAAAAAAAATGAACTTCTCTATCCGACAACTTGATTTAGACCAAATCACAGGCATATTTAATGAGATATTTAACCAATGGGCTGTGTCAAAAGCGATGTATGTGAGAACCTATATAAAAATAATATTACTCTAATTACAACATTTTATATTAAAGTTTAAAAATCTATTTTGAGAATTGGTACAACTCTAAACTTATAGAAAATAGTCCCTAGTCTGTATCATTTTCCAATTCTGACATTTAAAGTTCAAATATATATATATATATATATATATAATTGGCCTCTTCAAACTGGGAATACACATATTTACTACTTAGGTAGACCATTCATAATTTAGATTTAAATTATTCTTACAATAAGATTATGATTAGTGGCTAAGTCAGACGAATTCATTCTTTATAAACTCTGTATTCTTCTGTACAGATAGTTTTAAAGCATTGTTGTGCGTAAGTAGTTTTATTTATTTTAAAGCATAGTAAACACTTTTGCCTTTTATTAAAACATTATTTTCACATGAACTCACCAAGTACACGATTTTTATTACAAAACGTAGGATACTATTTTTCACAATTATTGACGTCGCTTAGTGTTCTATAATAAAAATGATATCAGAATGTGATCTTGTGCCCCTCCGACAATTGTTGAGGCTAGTCAATTAAAAATTTGATCTTGATACCACAGGTAACAGAAATCATGTACAGAGCATATTTGATGAAAATAAATATCTCAATGAAACAAAAACAAAACCAGCAGTAATCAGCCATTTCTCCGTTGATGTTGATGTAATTGTTTTCCACCGTTTTGGTCATCAATTCACAGATGAAGCAGTCTTCTGTTTCCAAACCTGTCATCATCATGTAGCAAGGCCAAAAAAAAAAAAAAAAACACCTTTTCCCCTCCAGTTCTCAGTCCAGTTCCCAACTGTAATTCACTCGAACTAAATAAATATCACCAGCATCATCTTATTTCAAGGGATTGAAAAACTTGTTTAATTTACAACAAGAATGGCCTAGTGGATTGGAAACTTTGTAAATAACGGCTTTTCAACCAAATATGAAAAATATAACAAATAATAGGGAGAGAAAAAAGGTCTATTACAATTCATACATCTCTTAACAAGAGAAACTACAAGACCTGTTGGCTATTCCTAGATCAACTCACACCTTGTCGAAATTCTTTTCAGTAGCTGCAATGTAAATACTTCAAAAATCAGGTTAGATTCCCTCAAACAAAGAAAAGGCAATCAAACAATTAGTGCAACACTTAAACAACAAAACCAGGTGGTCAGGAAATATATGCAAAAATCACGGCCCTTGATGGGTCATAACTAAATGAATATTGATTGCATGCATTAAGTAACAAGAAGACAATAGAAATCATATTCATAATTATATTGCTGCAACCACAATGAATAAGCATGGTCTGATGGGGATTTTTCTAGCATAAGCCCATTAAGAAGCTGAACTATTGAGTACAACTTTCTTGCCAACTCTCAGACATGACCCCTCACAGTAAAAAGAATAAGTTGACTCAACATTAGGCAATCCTTCCAAGGTCTTTTCTTCCACGGGAAGTTGTCGGAATGCTTGTGACAGGATGATTGGCCCTACGCCCTACAACAAAATGCCAGGGTCAGTTTAAATGATCAGTTCATTTCATCCCCTCTATTCATCTCAGATATAATTTTGACCTTTGTATTTGTGCGAGTGTGTGTATAAACGGATAGGTAAGTATTCCTTCGTATATTTTGACTCAAATACTTCTGATTAAAACTTATGGAGAAGAAAGGAAAATACAGAATGTTGGTGTGGCTTGACAGAATCAAGTCAGGAAGTACCCCATGACATGCCATTGTTAAATGAGCTATTCCCAGGAGAACGTGGCCCCCCAGAGTTGAAGCTGGCAGGAGGGGGTTGAACCTTCATATGATTCCATTCACCAATTCGAACATTGGTAGATCTCCCATAATTGAAACGCTGACCAGGTTGCTGCTGTCCCAAACGGCTTGGAGAATTTTGTGAGATATGAGGTATGAAATGAGAGGTCTTTGACATGGAGCGGCCATATCCAGAATGTGGATCATGAGCTGAAGGAGGGCTACCCACCTCTAGATGTGGAAATGCTTGAACAGGTCCATTTTGTCTGAAGCACATCATTGAAAACCATAAATAATATAAACAATAGAAAGGAATTTGAAAGAAAGACACTCATTTGACCCTTAATCACTATCTCTCCCTATGGGGAGGAGGTATCTAATGTAACAGTGTATGCAAAATCTCTCTCACACACACATGGGTCCATGGATTTGGTTACTTGAGAAAATTAAATCCAAATTAAAGTGTTTTATATTTATGTACAAAATCCCCAAAACTATCAAAAGATTCTATAGTTGTTATGAAGAGTTCAATTCATTTGGTACATTAGTTCAAATCCAACGCCACACAACTAGACATATTTCAGGCTTCAACAATAAATGGAATAAACCTGTAAAGAAATAAGCTGCATTTGGGAAATTTAAAATCTGACCATGCAACCTAATAAATACTTAAACAAAACACAACTTACCTTTGTACGGACAGAATTGAGCTTGTGCTTAAGGCAGGGTTAAATCTTCCAACCCCAACCAATGGTTCTGCAGATCCAAGATGCATACTTTTGCTGAAATCAGTTGTCATTGAGCTCACATCCAAACCATCCTCTTGCAGAAGAAGTTCATCACTGAAACAGAAACATAAAAAAACTTTCAAACCAACAGTTAAACACACTTAAGGTTTTCAAATCACCAGAAAATCCAAAGTAATTAACACTTTAAATCTAGTTGAGCAGAAGGGGAGAAAACCCAATAATTCAATATGATATTGACATTGATACTCAGCTCACTCTTTGCATGCATAAAACAAAATAGTTTTATACGGATTAATACATGGAATGGATGATGATGATGATAATGACAAAACAATTTGCATTTGTCCAAAATCTATTTTTGATTTTTTGATTTTGATAAGTGATAGTTGAGAAGAAATGTGATATTGAAATTCTATCCTATCTATCCGAAAAAATAGAGTCTAGTGTAGAAGAAACCTAAGAAGAAATTACAATTACAGCAACAAACAGATTAAAGCCAAGAAATGATGATCGGATTGAAGTTGAAACAATCAATTTCTAGGATCAAAGAGCTCAGGAAATATTCAAAAATGAAAATTTATAACGTAGATAAGAAAAGGCTGCCTACAATGGTCAAAAGAGGATATTTATTATAGCTTTTTAAAACTCTAGAATCCTAACCCTTCATCTTACATATAACAATTAAGTCCTAAGCATCTAACTTCATTAAAAGTCACATGCTGATACATGACCTTTTAAAATACTATTGATATGATAATAATAAAATAGCACAAATAAATAAAAGACAAAGACTAATGGGCTTTTTTTTCCTCCCTCCCTTTGGGCTTAAATTCTCCTGATCAGTTCTCCTTGGGTTAACAAAAAACTTGTCCTCAAGTTTAGCTTCAATTTTCATGATTTTTTAATCTCAAATGTTCTCCATCCTTTCTTTATTTATCATCTTAAGTACATCACTAAATAGCTCCTTCACCTTTATATGCCAATCTCATGCATAACTAGCTTGAGATCCTTTCTTTGGTTTATACTATAAACAAGTCACATAAAATAAATTACCATCATCTGTCACCATACAACTTTGTTCCAAAATTATCTCAACTTCTTCACCCTTGCATCTCTTGAATCTTGTTGAATTGAGTCTCGCTCCATAAGTTCTTCCAAACATAATCAAATCTTGTATCTCTATCCTTCTTCTTTTTTGATAAATAATGTAAAAATTTGTTATCTCTATCTTCAGAAATATAAAGATTCCTCAAGATTCAGCATTATACTGATAGAAGAATTATTAAGCATCACATCTTTCCAAGTAAAAGTATCCATCTTTACTAAAACTCTAAAAGTTCTCTTTGGAATTCATCGAACACTAGTGGGTTCTCCAAATCAACATGTGTATGCAAATCTTACATGTCCCAAAAACACACTCTTAGGATTTGCACTGAAAATTTGGTGTGCATCAATCTCTTGAATATATATATATATATTGAAGTACTCACCTCTAAGTCACCATCATCAAAGTAGACACAATAGATTGGTGGAGAATCCCAGTCTATGATACAAACTCTTTCAAAAATTTCATCCTTCAATTCAACTACACACACCAACTGATCCTCCAATCCGCCTTGTGCCACATGTCCTACAAGTCCATCATCATGAAAGAAGTTTCATCTTCTACATCATCATTCTCGTCCTCAAGACCACGTTCCCTTTGCAGTCACCTCCCGGAATCTCCATATGGCTCCCACTAATTCCTATCATTGAATAGCTTGTACAACTAGCGACACATTATAAGCCTCATCTCAACCATCCATGTCTGCTGGTCTTGATTTCCAATACCACACAGCCAATTATATCTTAAGTTGCAACCTTTGACTCAAATATGAATATTGTGTATTAGATATATGTTCTTTTGCTTTGACATCCCAGGAAGCAAGGACACTGCAGCATGGGTTGCATGTCCATGTTGGACACACTGGACACTGGACACACCTCGGACAATGCTGCCTGTGTGTCCCCAACGTATCCAGCCAAAAAATAATAATTATTATTTTACTAACTTTTAACTTTAATTCTTTGTTTAATATTTTTTGAACGTTAAAAATTACAAGATTTGGTTATTAATAAATGATGTTCTGATTAGTATTTGATGGGGTTAGACTCTTTTAAAAAAAAAAAAAATTGTATTCTAAACATCATTTAATAGCCACAGATTCATTCTATTATCCACTTGCTCTTAAATTGATATCCATTTAACAATTTATCAAATATAAATGCTTAACAATATATTAAAAATATAAATAAAAATATATTTAATGATTAATTAATATATGTATCCCTGCCATGTCATATCCTGATTTTTCAGAAATTGCCATATCGCCGTGTCGAACTCGTGCCCATGTCAGTGTTCGTGCTTCCTAGCTGATACCTCTTAATGTGATGACAACTAAGAGCTAGTGTAGAAGAAGAGTTTGATATGAAATTACAGCAAAAAACAAGATTACAACAAAGAAAAGGATAATAGGATTGAAGTTGGAATGATCATATATCAATTTCTAGGCTCAAAGAGTTCAAGAAATATTCAAATATGAAATTTCATGTAGTACATAAGGAAAGGAAGCATACAATAACTCAAAAGATTCCAGTTATAATAGCCTTTAGTGACCCTAGAATTCTAGCCCTTCATCTCATATAACAATTAAATCATAACCGTTGAACTTCATTAAAAGTCACATGCTAATCACATGACCTTTTAAAATACTAAAAAACATAATAATAAATAATAAATAACATTAAAGAAATAATAGACAACTAGACTAATGTGCTTTCTTTTAGAGGGGAGGGGGGCTTAAATTCTCCAACATCAATGAGTACATTATTTTTTGATAATAACATAAAAAAGTATCATGTCATTCATACCTTCTACAAGGATTAAATGCATCATAGTAGAAGTATATAATAGATACACAATCAGTGACAAACACCAGTAGCCTAGGCAATGGTGTTTACCCATTGGGCAGTTAGTCATTCAAGTCTGACTTATCATGATGCTTTGTTCTCTATAAGTTTTTAAAAATTATGGATAACTGGTTGTTGTGTATGTGCCCCATGTCCCAATTTTGATTGCAATATATCCCTATGTAAATAAAGCATGTTTATGTGCAAGAAACGGATATCTCTCTAAAATTTGTAATTTGTGTATGCAAGTTTAGATTGCAATCTGAAATTTCTTTTCTCCTTACCTATAGTTGGGATCCCAATCTCCAGGATCAGGCAGAGAGAGGACAGCCTCAGGCTTGTCATTAGTTGCTCCTGCAGTTTGTGGGAACTGCACATGTGTAGAACATGGCATGCTCTGAATGGAAGAGTAACCAGCAGCAATTCCACCGCCACCTCGATGCTGCTTCCAGCTAGCAGCATTAGAATTTGACTGCAGATGCGATGGTGAACCACCAAATACTTGAGCGTTTCCTTCGGCTTGTGTAGAGATGGAGCCATCAGTAAATTGCCCTTGCCAATGAGAAGATGACGAGCACTCTTGAGATTGGGGATTTCCAGAATATCCCCAACTCTTTCTTCTATTCATCTGGCTAACTGCAGCCATCTTTCCTAAAGGTGATCCATGACTGCCTCTTGCTGGAGATGTTGGACCATAGTGCCCAGGAGAGCCAGCAGAAACTTGACTATAGGAGCTTGGTGGAGTAAATTGTGAGGGGCTAGTGCCAAGGGGCAATGGTGCAAAATTTCCTGCTGAGGGACTCACACCAAGTCCATTTCCATGTGGGTATGGCATTACCCTTCTTCTTGCATCAGGACTACTTCCCAGCATTGAGACATTACCCTGTGGATGCATGTTCATCCCAGAAGGACCAACAGGTGAAAAATATTGAAACATATTACTACCATCTCCATAGCTTCCATAGCTACTACCAAGGCCAGTAGTATCACTATAGCTACCATAACTTCCAACACTGCCATAACTGTTGGCATGTGTATATGGCATCATCTGAAAGTGTGGGCTGTTATGAAGAGCAACTCTGTTCCTGCCTGGAATCTACGTGAAAGTACATATACTTCAGACAGAATATAATGCAGTAATGCTGTATAAGACATAACAATTAGATATGAACAACCTCCAGTAATCAAATAATGGAATAATTGAAGGAACAAGAGGTTTACATTGGGAGAGAGCCCAGCAGCAAACCAATGCCCTCCGCCTGGGTGATGGTCCACATTGATGTTTTGAGCAACAGGCTAAACACACACAGATAAATATATAAACACATGGACAAGAATACTTTTTAGATGCATATTAAGCATGCTATATGAATCAGAATATGTACAAATTGCATGAGATATCCAACAGGATATGCATATTAATATTACCACATATAAATGAAGGAACTTCATAAGTCAAATAGTAAACTGCAATAAAACCTTAATAATGTTGCCAAGAGCCTTGTGACTCAATAGCATTACCTATTCTTCTATATGAGGAGAACCGGTTTCCCCCTCCCCACTTGTTGAAACAATTGAATTATATATAAATATATATATATATATATAACCCTTCATAATGTTATAGGAATTAGGTTTTAAATATTTTTTTTAATAAGTAGTTAGTTAGGTGTTAAATAAGGATCTTACTTATTATTTACGAAAATGGACCAGGACTGTTAGCTCATTAAAAATATATTTAATAATTCATAATACACTAAAACATATTTAATTAATTGATGTTGAAAGTCAATGGAGGATTCTAGAGTTTAGGAAATTAGGGTTAGGGTTTGTAAAGATTTGGGAACTTTGCTGAAATTGATTGGGGAATTAAGAACTCACAAATGTGATTACACTTGCTGGAAGTAACTACTAGATCATACTAATAGGTTCCTAGGAATCACTCATGGTGAAAGAAAGCATCACAACTTCTAGGGTTTGAGAAACTCAAAGCCAGCAATCAAATTTTGATTATACATCAATAACAAGAGTTATTATAAAGGTCATAGTTAAATTTTATTTATTTTAATAGGTATCATAGTTAAGTTTTCTATTTCCAGAAAGTACAATCACATCTGCGAGTTCTTAATTCCCAATCAATTTCAACAAAATTCCCAAGTATTTACGAACCCTAACCCTAATTTACTAAATGCTAGAATCCCTTCTCATTCTACATCAGTAGCAGACACCTAAAAGAAGAGTATAATAAATAAATGGCTACAGGGCTGGTGCATGTGTAGTTGCAGTGGGGAACACCTACATCAGTAGTAGACACCTAAAAGAAGAGTATAATAAATAAATGGCTACAGGGCTGGTGCATGTGTCGTTGCAGTGGGGAACACTTGTTGCTTTGTTACAAGACTGCTTATGCTTTGTGGAGTGAAGTTTTTAGGGTGTTTGGTGTTCAGTGGTGGTGCCATCAACAGTAGTTAACCTATTGTTTGAGTGGAGGAATTGGCTTGAGAAGTATCCTTCGGATGTTTAGAATATTACTCTGCTAGTGTGGAGACAAAGTAATAGTCCCACTTTTGAGGATAGGGAGAGATCGCTAGATCAGCTGAAATCCATGTTAATCCACACTTTGTTTGATTGGTCTCGCACAGGGGATTTCAAACATTGTGACTCTTATTTAGAGTTCCAACTCTTATTTTGTTTTTTTGGCTTGATTTGTTGTAATATTTTATGATGTGTTCATCATAATGAACATGAACTAATCTTCACTTTCAATAAAATTTTAGTACTTAAAAAAAATAAAATAAAATAAAAACTGATATACCATAGCATGAAGGACCTTTCCAACCAATAAAGATCTTAAGATTGAATAATATGGTTTTTTTTTTCTCTCTTAATTTTTTTCTCTAAATATCAAATTTGAAAATTAAGGTAGTTAATAATAAGGATTTATTATGATAGTATTTGTATATGGAACTAGATTAAGCATTTATTGATTTTGTATATGTATATCAGTATATGGAACTATAGAATACCATTTAAAGAAAATATGATGCGCTAAGATTCTAATGGATGGTTTAAATATATAATAGAATTTAGTTTCAATTTAAAAATATAGATTAAAATAATGAAGAGTAAAATTGTGAGGCCTCAAAAGTTTATGATGCACAATATTATGAGGTTAACTAAAAGTCAAACGACTTTGGTTTATATATATATATATATTATAGGTTACTTCTATTAAATGACCCAAAAAAAGAAAAGCGCACACTCCAATTTTAATCATATTACTAATTCTTGGTAATGCAATCATCAGTTTGTGTTTGGTGCCACCTCACCTACAAACGAATATCTTTTAATTAAAAAATAAAATATATGCAACTAATATAAAAATGTATTATTTACTTAAATTAAAGGTAGAACATATAAAAAGTTTGAAAAAGGATTTGGAGATCTACTTAAAAATCAGACTTAAGAGAGTAAGAAAGCATATCAAAAGTATATTAACAAGTAAACTACAATAGAAATAATGATTGATAGATTAGTGCACTAATAGTGGTCCACTGGTTCACCATTGCATTGGTAGATCCAACACCACTTAACCAGTATTAAGTCTCTCCTAAAAAGTTTGTCACATGCAAGAATTTTTTCTCACGCTGCAGTCCACGCAAAGAAAACCACTTTTTTTGGAGCCTTAGTACACCCATACACATTTTCATGGAAAAACCACCCCATTGGAACACCTCTGAATGTCTTTTTATATTATTTTTATAAATGAAAATTTTATTAGAAAATAATGGAATGCACCAAGTACATAGGACATATACTAGATGTACAATGATCAATAAAATCAATTAAGTTTGAAAAAGAAAAGAATCCAGAAGCTGTCATCTATTCAAACAAGGTTCTGACAAACTGCAATTTCAAGTCTAAAATAGTCCGTCCACACCACTCAAAGTTTCTAGCAATTCTTTCCCACCAAAGGCACCAAACCTCTTGATGCTTCATGGTAAGATCGAACATCAAATTCTCCATTGCTTCTATTATTAAAAAATAGAGAGCAAATAAAACAAAATTCAACAAATGTAATATTGATTTTTTTTTTTTTTTAATAGGTAATCAAAGCTTTATTGAAAAAGTACACTGGGTTCAGATAGTGAACAAAATGTACTTGAAACAGTTATAGACAGATACAAATGTAATATTGTTTAAAGGGTAGAAGGATTATTCATTCAAAAAAGAAAGCATAGAAGGATATCAAGGGAAATCACATAGAAAATCTGAGACTAGAGTCTAGAAAAGTACTACCTCTGTCCCAAACTGTTAAATTTCTATTCCATTTTGGGATGTCCTAAAATATAGACCTCTTTAAAAAGTTAATAAATATATTCCCTAACTTGCCCTCTACTTTATTTATCAAGTCAACACCATTCTTTCACTAGAGTTTAAATTAATGAGAAGAGTTTTGGAAACTTGTACTTTTTTATTTAAAATAAACTTATGATGTTCCCTTAAAAAGCTGAATTTTCTAGGACCAAGGACCAACAATTTGAGACGGAGGGAGTGCATGAGTGGGAGGCATCGAAAATAACTTCTTTTGATAATTCAATTTTTACAACAAGTGGAAGGGGAGATCCCTTGTTCTCCTCACAAAGGAGACCAGGCAATGCCATTGAGTAACAAGGCTCTTGGCATACTGAAAATAGTTGTTACATTGATTTACAATCATATCAACTCAGGTTAAAGTTTCATGAACCAATTAACAAACTTTTTAAAGAGACCAACTTACCACGCGGGGGGTCTCAGGGGGAGGCTCATAACGGCATGTGAATGGTTCCCCAGTGACAAAAGGGTGTTTTGAAGCCTGCATGCATATAGATTACAAATTATTCTAATTTTGCAGCTTGAACTTCATATAAGAGATGACAAAATCGAGACAGTTGAAGCAAAATTCAACAACCTGAAAAGGTGACCACCGTTTTGCTGGATCAAACTCAACAAGCCCCCTCAAGAAATCAATTAAAGCTAATCGTATTTGACTTTCTGTCACAAGTTCATGATAAGACAGCCATTAGTGACATATTCTAGAGATGGTAGCAACATTTAGTGAATATATTTAGTGACTGAGAAATATATATATACTTATCAAAAAAATCATGTAGTAAAAATATTGGTGTCTGCTACTTCAGACAGAAACAGAAGAGAGTACCTTTCATAACATCTTCCTCAGGCAAGTTCTTTCTGTAAGGGTAGTTTGTGACAATTGTTTCAAGATTCTTATGATTGAAATACTCCTTTCCAATCACAGGCTTTTTCATCTCTCTCTGAAAAGAAATGAGCAACACAACAATGCAACAGAAAAACATCAGAACATAAACAGAATATCTCTCCATGGAGGGGGGGATATAAGAGAAGGATTACTCTTTGTAATTATATACAAGATAAACTGATAAAGAAAGATGAATTATACAGAGATTTGATGAGGTTTTTTCTTTGATATTCATTATTTATTTATTTATTATTATTATTATTAATTTTCAATTAATTTGATATTATTTTCACTTCTATAAAGATTTTTCTCTTACCTAGATAACTATAATATAAACACTTACAGTTTCATATTCTTCTTCTGTTAATGCTTGGTAAGCACTTCTGCTGTTTGTTGAAACTTCACCATTCTCTAAATTCTGGACACTCCCAATGCACTTAAAAAACTTACTTGTGTTTTTTGCCCCCTTTAATACATAATCCGGGGGTTGCCCTCTACAAAATGTTGACAATATATTAATGGCTGTTTGCTGTTTGAAACAATTGGAAAGAGATACAACAAACTAATGAAAAGTGACTAATGAAACACATTTTTGGTACATATACACAATCTGAATTTTTTTTTCTTGAAACAGAAAAGAAGAAAATACACTTTTTATTTTTTATTTGTATTTTTTTGGATAAGTAATAAATATCATTAAGATAGCACAATTAAGGGTGCAACCCTAGTACACAGGATAAACACCTGTGCTTTGGGGGAGGGAGGAGGGGAGGAGGGGGGGTTACTTTTGAGAAGGGCCAGTTTATATAATGACAATACAAAAATATGTAAGGCAATAGAAGTGCCAATATACAATTCCAAGAAAATAGTGGCCAGAGGAGAAACAGCATATCAATACCTTTCATATCTATGTTATTAAACAATTAACTACCTCAAGGCAGCAGAACCAGAAAAAAAAATAATGATAGGAAAAAACTCATTATGTAACTTTAACCCCTATTCTAAACATTATATACCACAGATGGAACTGCTAGTTTGAAGTAAATGATGCATGAATACCAAACTCCGGTTTAATTCTTTGATAAAGCAAATGCTGATTAAACATTTCTTCACATATGGCTCAAATATCGCAATCTTTTGGCGTGGACAGAGAGCAGTACCAAATCAAAGTTTAGCAACCCCCATCCCTTAAGGCTGAACTAGGTATTAATGCTAGTGACGTCACAGATCATCGTCGCTTCACTACTGGCTATTGTGTTCTATTCTTTCACTTATTTTTTTTTACCACACAAACAAATATTATTTATAAGTAATTTACAGAATTGAAAGCAGACAATCCATGACATTGGAGGAGGAAAATTTCCTAGATCAAGTAAAGTAGACTAATGCCTCAACAACAAGAAGCATGCCTTAGTCCCAAAATTTGTTTTGGGATCGGCTATGCATCCTCAATAGAATAATAAGGGTTCTTCACTAATATTCTTTTTGCCATTTTATCTATATTTAGTCATACTCTATGTTATCTCATTCATTGACATGTCCATTTTTAGTAATTCTACTAATGTCTTCCTCAGTCTTTTTACATTCCCTCAACTTGAAAAGGTAGACTAATGACTAGATAAATTGTACAGATAATTGCTTTTGAATCACAAAGAAAAAGAAAGGGCATACCCAAGTATTTCAATCATTCGCCTAAGGAGATCAAATTCTGAAGCTCCTGGGAATAACGGCAATCCTAGAAACAATTCAGCAACTATGCACCCAAAGGACCACATGTCAATAGCTGTAGTATATCTGGAAAAAGGGTTAAGAACCAAACAGAACACTCAAAATTATAGGATGAAAGACAATGGAATACATAAATCACACTTAAGATTTCAAATGCACCAAATACAAAATCTACATCTCTTATAAAATTATTATTAACAAATAATTATTCAATAATTAATGATAAATTATCATTTATTCCCAAAAGGTTAAGCTGTCGGAGAAAAGGTGAATTCATTTAACCTTAAAAAAAAAAAGATAATCATTTAACCAGTGTTCTAACAATTACTATCAAAAAACAAATCTTCTAATGGACTGTCAACAGAGCTTCTCAATAGAAGATCCTGTAATATTCCAGTCGACTTGAGAGTACAACCAATTGTATGCATGGCTCGAAGCAGTCAACTCAAGCTCCAGTTGGATCAACTTGGATCTGCTTTTTGCAAATCATTAATCCAGTAAATCTAGTTGTAAGAAGTTCTACAAAATAATAGATTGCTGGAGGCTTTCCCTGATGCCACAATTTTAGTGGGTTTCCTTTAACTCAATTCCGATCTCAACTGTGGACAGTTTAGCTTAAACCTAGCTGATCCAACAGAGTTGCAGCCCAGGAAGAAAGTAAACAGAGGGGTAAAACTTGGCAGAAAGTGAAATCAAACCAAAGAGACAAAACTAAAATAAATAGTACAGCGGTAACTTCACTGAAAAGGATACTGATACCCAAGAAGAACTTCAGGAGATCTGTAGTAACGACTCTGTAGAATAAATTAAAGGCATGAAATTATAAGATCATCCTCCGCATGTTAATATTGAGGCAAAAGGCTGGGAGTAAGCATACTGTGAACCTGAATGTAGGAGTAAACAGTACGATCCTCCATGCATGCTGATCCAAAGTCAATAATTTTAATCTCTGCTGGCTTCACACTGTTGGTGTTTAATATGCACACAAAAAAAAAAAAAAATTTAATATAAATATAATAGTTTTTATTTTTTTTTTATAAAAGAAGTATCAACTACCTAATTTGAAGAATTTAAACTATAATCAAAGGTAACATACCTAGTGCACAATAGAATGTTTTCTGGCTTTAGATCACAATGAATTATCCCAGCATCTTTTAACAGAGCCAGTCCCCGCAAAATCTATTAGAGAAAAAGAGGGGGAAGGGAGGATGTAAGATTGATGAAGAAACTTACAAAATAATCCAAAGAAGATCCATTACAGGACTAGATCCAATCCCAAACAAGAACTGCTTTACCTGTTTAGAGAACATTTGGACAATGCTCAATGATAATCCCCTAAAATGATTTATTTTGATAAGCTCATACCTGAAAAAACATAGAATATGAAAACTGTGACCCATCAAGACTAAAACAATAATTTTTTGAATGGTGATAAAAGCTGTAGTCACTGTAACTTACAGATTTGTGTCAAGCAGTTCAAAGCAGATGCACAAATGACGCTGATGTACAAAGTAATCATAAATACGAACGATGTGATGCTTATCCTCAGGATCATACTTCTTATTCAGCTGCAAAAAACAAACATTGAGGAAGAAATTTCACTGCTACTTTTCTTTTGAAATTAATACAGAATTTTCACTACTAATGTCACTACACATGGGAAACATAAAACTAATGGAGAAAATATTTACCGTTGTCAATATAGTTACTTCAACCAGTGCCTGTTGATAGTAAGCAGGCTGATTTTTTATGATCTTCACAGCAACAAAACTGTTAGTTTCTGCAAACCAGCATTTAGCAACCTGCCCAAATGTTCCATGGCCAAGAACATCCTTTACAATGTATCTACAAAAGAGAAGGAATCCAATTAAATGGTTAATTCTGGGATGGAAAACCAAATAGATAACAGGCCAAAATTGGATTTGACAAATGCATGACAACATATATTCTATGTACGCCATATTATCTTCTTCCATTAATCTATAATCAATCATATCTGTTTGTTTCCAGCAACTCAAGTGTGGTCCCCCATTGCCTCATTAGGCAAAGACGTTAGTAGAGGAGTGGCACACATACATAAAAACTTGAGGAATTTACAAGTCTACTACAAGTATTAAGATGCCAGAACAAATTTATATTTCACTACATCATTAACAACTTCACAATGGTATCTTTAGAAACTATGCCAGCTCAAGCACTGATAATGATGCAAACAATAGCATTTCTAACTTCTGGGTATAACATTAACCATAGGAACTTGAATTCAGCCTTAGGGATGGAGATCATTCATGCTGAAACGGCACATCAGATAATCTCAGCAGGTACAATTTCAATCCATATTCATGTCTTTTTCAAATGATATAACAGAACTATAAATAAAGTGCTTCTAGAGTCAATGTTTTACTCCCATAGTTCGTTTCCTCAAAGAGGGTGGAACTCCCATCGATTTTTTTTTTTTTTTTTTGGGTTGGGGGGGGGGGGGGGGGGGTGTGTTGGATACTTTCGCTTGGACATAAGCCAGAATACTTTGATTGCATCTATCTCATGTCATTGGTTAAAGGCCAAAAAAAAAAAAAAAAAAACCTACATAGCAAGTTTAAACTTTTTTTTTTTGATAGGTAATAATAGCTTTATTGAAAAATGGAAATCAAAAATGGAAAGACGTTGTGTAAAACCCCAGATCTAAGACCACTCAAACAAAGTCCCAACTAGCAAAGACTTTAAAAGATCAACAGGTCTCTCAGTGTCTTCAAATGTGCTGATATTTTGCTCCCTCCAAATGAGCCACATCAAACAAGCTGGTACCATATTCCAAACATCGGAATAATGTTTTCCCAAAAAATTCCTCCATGCGAAAAGACAAGAAGCAACGGTCCTCAGCATCACCCACTGAATCCCAAACATTAGAAAAGCTTCACTCCATAAAGCATGAGCAGAAATACAATGGAGCAAAAGTTTACACATTGAATATTTACAAACCAGAAACTGAGAAGACGATATTTATAGCAACAGTATGTAATCCCTGAGTGATTTGTCCTGCTTATAATTAAAGTTGAGATATATCTTGCCTAGATTGAAACTAACATAAGCTGGCATTAGCATAGTTGAACAACTATATTGAGATGCAATAAAACAATCACCAATGCCTTCGAGCAAACAAAAATTTCAAATGCCCTTTGAAGAAATATGGCAAAAGGACAAAAATATTTCGAAAAGAATAGTTGAAATAAAGTGGATTAAATTTTTTTATTTAAAAAATAAAGGTAAGAATAACAAACCTTCGCTGTTCTGAATTGATTAAGACATAGTTTGCAGTCAAAATAAGATCTGAGTTCACATTATCGTGGCCATCATTTAGGACTCCAATGGATGGGCTAGTTAAGTATCTCTTTGGATTTAGTTCCTCTGAATACTTGAACTGTGGATTGCATAATTGGTATGTTTCAACAATGTCCTTTGTTAGTCTTGCCACCAACTGCACAAGTGAAAGCTACATGTTATCATAATATCTGCTTTGTATATTCAGATCTAGGTAATCTTCTAACTATATAAACGTCATTGTGATGCTATATCAATTGAAAAATCCACCTTAAGACTGAAAAATCCACCCTTCCCCAACCCAGGCATTCTGAGTTTGAAAATTCCCTTTGTTATGTATCATAAAGCAAAATATGAATAGAAAATTTGAGTTGACTGAAAACTTTGGTGTGAAATAATTTTTTAAAAGCTACAATTTTTTTTTTGATAAGTAAGAAAGAAGTATATTCAAGAAACTACCTCATGAAAACAACATAAGGCAGGCATAGGATACAGGGGAGGAAACAAACAGAGAAACAACAAAACAAACAACAACCAACAAAAACTAAGAACAAAGAAGAGAACTGAGGAACAAAGGGAGAGAGTCACTAGAGGTGAGTCTCCAAGCCCTAGACCAATCAAATAGAGAGCCACTAAAGAAAGCTAGCAACTGGTCATCGGTTTTATCCTTGTCTTCAAAAGTTCGCCAGTTTCGCTCCCTCCAGATACACCACATTAGACAAAGAGGAACTAAATTCCAAATGCTAGAGGAGTGCTTTCCCAACCAATTCCACCACCCAAAAAGCGTATCTGCAACTGATCTTGGCATAACCCAAGAGATCCCAAAAGATCTGAAAACCAAGCTCCACAGTTGATGAGCTTTGACACAATGGAGAAGCAAATGATTCACCGTCTCCCCGCTACATCGACACATAATGCACCAGTCAACAAAATCAAAGCCTCTACCCCGCAAATTGTCCCCTGTACGGATCTTCTCCCAAACTGCAGTCCAAACAAAGAAAGAGACGCGCGGAGGGGCCTTAACCTTCCAAATACCTTTCCAAGGAAAGATAATAGGCGAGGGACTCCGAAGCTTATCATAGAAAGAGCGGATGTTAAAATCCCCCTTCTTCGACAACTTCCACCTCATACGGTCTCCGTGCTCTGATTTAGGTAAATTAAAGCCCAAGGTTTGAAAGAAAGCCTCCACCTCACCTGACTCCCAATCATTTGGGTCCCTGAGTAATCGAACATTCCAGCTTCTCCTATCCGCAGACCCTAACCTTTCCAGAGAAGAGGCCACAGATGCCTCTCTATAATAAGCAATCCTATACACAGCCAGGAAGGAAATATAGAGTGGTGATTCCCCACACCACTGATCTATCCAAAACTTCACTCTATCCCCCACCCCTACCTCAAACTGAATGAATTTTCTAAACACCTCCCAACCTTTCCGGATGCTACAAATTGTGAGCCTTAAGTATCTTATAGACCTCTACCCCTAATATTTAGTAAAGATGAGGTTCAATACACGAATCATTGGAAGTACAGATTACTTTCAGGGTAATTGATTACTCCAATTCCATTTGACCTTTTACAGAGAACCGCTAAAAGAAGCAAGCAGCTGGTCCCCCGAACAATCCATATCCTCAAAAGTTTGCCTATTACGCTCCCTCCATATACACCACATCTAGCACAGCAGACCTAAATTCGAAATGTCTGATAAGTGTTTCCCAAACCAATTCCACCGACTAAAAAGAATATCTGGTACCATTCTTGGTAAGACCCATGAAACCCCAAAAGATCTAAAGATAAAACACCATAACTAATGAGCCTTCTCACAATGAAGCATTAAATGATCCACAGTCTCCCCACAATGACACATGACACACCAGTCAACAAAAGAAAAACCCCTACTTCTTCTTTTTTTTTTTTTTTTTTTAATATGTAATGAAAAATTTTATTAAGAAAAACAAGAAGAATGTGACAGAGCCACACTCCATACAAGAATAGTATGTAAGAAAAAAGACTTAATTTCTAGCAAGGACCGCTCATATCCCCCAAAGCATCTAGCATTTCTTTTACTCCAAATACACCACATCAAGCAATGCAGCACAAGTCTCCAAAAATCTATATTACAATGCCTCCCGAATTTACCTTACCAAGACTCAAACGACTCAAACAACTCAATTAACTTATGAGGCATAACCCAATGAAGTCCAAACAAACAAAACTCCAAAGACCATAGCTCAAATGCTATGGGGCCCATAGCAATGAAGTAGAAGATGATCTACAGACTCTCCACACCTCTTACACATGTAACACCAATCAAATTGTCACCTATGAGAATCTTACCCAAGCTGTGGTCCAATCAAAAAAAAAAAAAAACTTGCCAAGAGGCCTTAACTCTCTAAATACCTTTCCAAGGAATGACGGCGAAGAGGGGACCTCGCAACTCATTATAATGCAAACGGACATCAAATTCCTCATTCTTCTTCAATTTCCATCTCATGCAATCCCCATTTTCAGTCAAAGGGGTATTAGATTCCAAAATATGAAGGAAATCCACCACTAAATCCAATTCCCAATCATTCAGATCCTGAATGAAATGTACTCTCTAGTAGTTGATATCATTGACTTACTTGCTGCTTGGAAAAGCAATACTCCGCCCCCCCCACCCCACCCCCACCCCCCCCCCAAAAAAAAAAAAAAAAAAATGATGAGGTCAGTGTGAAGGTAGAGTACAAGGGTATGGCCTATACAGCTAGTGGGAAGTTATGGGTAAAATCTGTTTTTGAAAATAAGATTTTTCAGTAGCAAGCATACTAAGAATCTAAGATTTTTGAATGATAATCAGACAGCCATATATTTTAAGATAGGACTAAATATATTGAGGTTGATAGTCACTTCAAGCAAGAGATAGTTATGAGTAAGTAGACTGTGGCCGGTGGCCCTCAATGGCAAACAATTGGGACAAGTTTTCATCAAAGCCCTTTAGATCTACATAGTAAAATGGACTCATATTATGCATTCCAAGGAATAGCGTTAATGGAAGATGAGGCCACAAGGACCTTAGAATTAGACACCAAGACCCATTTTTTTTTCCAGGCCCAAGTACACAGGGAGTATACCATGAACACTCAAAAGGAGAGAAGAAAGAAAAAAATTAACCAACAGACAGACTGTCCATAAACTCTATAACAACTGAAATTGGACAGAAAGTTGAATGGTAAATATCTCCCACTACATGCTATCTTTTTTAATGCAATTTAATTTGAAAACCGTGTCTTAGGACCTCGAAAGGACTTCAAATTTGAAAATTTCCAGATGGTAATATGGTTTCCAAAGAGTATATAAAGCCTAATAGTTCCTTTTCATGCAACTTCTCTAGACCCTTAACCAGTTACCCAAAAAAAAGGCATTCCATTAGGATTCCTGCCAACCTATCCCAATGTTTGCAAAAAAGGAGATGGGGGAAGAGGAAAGAAGAAGGGAAGAAGTGAAATAAACTAAGGTGGACAGATATACAATACATTCCCGCCACTACTTCCCCTTTCCTCTTCTCCTTCCATCTCCCCCTATCCAAGCAAACCATAAGCACTGGTAGCCAGAGAATTTTTATTTTATTTTTTATTATTACAAATAAGTTACACATGCATCCAATGGGTTTAAAATCCACAACCTCACCCTCCATTTGAATCATAGCTCATTGGAAAATATATAAACTTAGTAACAACAACAAGGAGATGCAACCAAATTAACTGGATATATAAAAAGAAGCACCGGTACCAATTACCAACAGCAGATTTCAAAGATCAAAGGGCAATAAAATCTAAAAAGAAGAAACAACAGAAAAATTAAAATTTATCAATTCCACCATCCTGGGTAAAGACTGTACCAATTGCCTTTTAATTCCAATATTTCATGCCTACCTTCACTAGTCTCGTATCTACAGGTTTGGTTCAAAGGGACTTCTTGCGGGAAGAGGGAAAAGCAATGGTATTTCATATATTCCTAGTGAACACATTTCTATTGAAGTTAGGGAGGTTCCTTGAAATTTCCATACAACTTACCAAGGAAGATATTATGATACCACATGGGACTTCAGGTAACAAACAATTTCATTATAGAATGGAGGGTACAAATATGTGTGTTTAATGAAATTTTTGAAGGGAGAAATATACTTTTAATTAGTTTAGCAATTCTTGAAAGGTATTCTTTTGTAAGGAACCGTCTAAGGTACAATTTTTATGAGGAATAATTGGTGTGGATATACTTTTCTTTAGTTTAGCTTTTCTGTGGACATCATTGATGGAACAGGGGCAGAAGACAATTAAAATTCAAAGTTGGATTTGAAGTGATTGGCAATTGATGATTTTACTGATAAGCTTTGATAGTAAAATCTTCAATTGATTGATGTTGCAAAGGATATAAACTAGCAACAGGTCACTTTAGGATTATTTGCATCCTTTCCAAGACATTGCATGAACTTGCACCAACTGTAAGAATTTACTCTTCCCCCTTTAGTCAATACAGTTGCTCTAAACCCAAGCTGACTACCATCTCAAACCTTCCGTATACTGCTTTCGTCCTTCAAGAATACTTCAATTTAATGAGAAACGCTTGAGATAGGAAGGGCTGGATTGAAAGATCTTTTCTTAAACATCCGTACACGTTGAGGGAATCATGCCAAGTGAAGTGGCCTTTGTTACTAAGCCCTTTTCAGAGTTTGTGAAATTTTTTTTTTTTTTTTTTGCTGGGAGAAATTATTTAAATTAAAAATTTTATTGAACTGCATTCTCAAAAGGAAATGTCTTTAGCTGCATTACATCCTTCTTTCCCCTTTGCCATTTTTGAACAAGTATTTTGTTCCTTAACAACTTTTTTAAAGTGGCAGGCAAATATCATTACTCCAACTAAAATTTTGTGAATTGGGACATCTTAAGCCCTCCCCATAAGACTCACTCCTCCAAAATCTAATACCAATGCAGGCTCCAAATTATAACCACATAAAAACTCCAATTTTCCCCCATATTTCAACACCCAAAACTCAAATTTCAACATGCAAATTGCAAACTTAAAAATTGAAGCTAAAATAACTTGCAACAACAGCAGCATAACACAAAAACAAAACAAAAGAAAAAAAGAAAAGAAGAAGAAGAAGAAGAAAGCCAAAACACTTACAGGTCTCCGCACAACAACACGCAAAGCTTGGACCTTGTTCACAGTATCATAAGGACTAAACGCCAGCTGCCTCGGCCGCCAACTCAACCCGGCTGCAGCCGCCATCGCCACCGCCGATAAGTCATCGGCACCACCACTTCCGCCACCCAAATCCTTACCCTCATTGCTAGTGCTCACCTCATCCATGACCCAAATTCAGAAGCCCTAAAATCAAACTCCCACCTTCAAATTTACCTCACCCAATACCTTCCACATCGATTCTATCACACCCCTTTTTTCCACACACAACACAACAATGAAAGCACACACACACAAAAAAAAATCCCAATTCAATTACCCGATCACCGATCGGACCGACCCAAAAACCCGATTGTTCAATTGGGGCTCGAGCTTTTTTTTCAATTCAACGTTCAAAACCCCAACCGATTCCAATCCCATCCTTCTTCATTCACAGAATCGATCACAGCTTTCCAACTCTCAAATCATCAATGACCCAGATCATAATCTATCAGATTGATTGTAAATTTACTATCTTTTTTCTCTTTTCGAAGCCCTCAAACCCACAATCAAAAATTGCAATAACAACAAGATAATGAATTGGAGATCAATAACACAGATATATATATATATATATATATAATAATAATAAAATACAGAAAAACTAAGTAATAGAGAATGATGGGGTTAAGGAAATTTGGATAGAGTGAGAGAGTGTGAGAGAAATTGTCGTTGGAGGAGACAGACAACTTCTTTGTAATTGTTCGTCCAAATAGGAGTTTCACATTTGTTATTTTATGGGAAGTTGGAAACATACATAGTACATACATATGCCTCTCTCTCTCTCTCTCTCTCTGTTTATGTTGTTGTTGGCATAAAAAGCACTTCTTATTAATCTGTTCATTTTTTTTTCCTTAAAAATTGTACTACATGTCTTACCTCACGCAATTCTGACCGTCCGATTTTACAATCACAAGGCCATGTCAGCTTTAAAGTAAATATACTAATAATAATTGATGGATAAACTCTTTTACCTTATTTTTTGGGTTTCATTTCTTTATTTTTAATTTTTTGCTGTATTTAATTTAATATTAATTGGGTAATAACAATGCAAAGTCGTATCTGAAGGGTTGCGTTTAACGTGCTATGTACGACTACTATATAATTAAATTCAGGACAAGTTCACGACAAAAAAAAAAAAAAAATACAAGTTCAAATTGTACACTATAATTTCAGTTCATTATTTCTTGTGGTAATAGTAAACATAATGTCTTCTTGTCTTAAGCAATGATGATTTAAGTGTTCAAGTTACTGATGGTGAGCTTGACCAGATCCTGAAAGTTTTGCTTTTTTCTCTTTCTTTTTTTTAGAGATACCATAAATTTAAATTCTTAAATGTCCTGTATTGATTGCTTTTTATTAATAAGTCAATATATTGATTATTGACTTACATGAGAATAGAAAATTGATAATTATATATCTTAAGAACATTGGTTTAAGAAATATTTTTAAAAACTTTTTATGAAAAAAGAAAAAGTAACACATTGTTTTATACACATTTTTATATTTCCCATTAATTGGTATTAAAACTTTCTTAAAACAATTTAGTAATAAATGTCTTAATGCATCTGTTAATAAGACTCATACCTACAGTGATATTAATCAACAATTTGCATCGTTTATCATAATGTTCTTTCAAGCATTATCGGACTTATGATATGCATAAGTCAAAAGAATTGAGTTAAAACTGGCATTGAGAAGACATAAACAACATATAGCTTTTTTAGCTTGATGCATGCTAGACGACATGTTGTGCATCTCTACATATATGCCAGAAAGTGCAAGTCCCCGTTACAAGGTTGATTCATTAGTATCAAGAAAAAAAAGCTACATGTTTTGTTTTGAGTAATCATGCGAGTTGACCATGTTTCATTAACGTAAATTTGTCTTAATGTTATTGGTTAGCAGTAAAGTTAATTACTAATTGAAAGTTGTTAACACTATATATAGCGGTAGATTTTGAGTTTGTTAGAGTAGTTTAAATTTTCCTACCTTCGTTTTCAATGCATATAAACAGAGATCCTCTTGTACAATTATTTGATCAAATTTTACCATTTTTTCCTCTATTCCTTTATTCAACTTTTGTTATGGTTTTCGAAGCTCTTTTGAGCCTCATTTTCTTTTCCATTCATGGCCATCACTTCTGCTCAATGTCTGGACTATGTGCAACACAATCGTCCTCTCGAGGATCTTGAATTCACTCCCCAAGTAGATAGCTGCTAGTGTAATTTACATAAACACAACTAGTGATTTGTGGTTTGATCTTAAAGAAAGGTTTGCTTAAAGCCATAGGCCAAGGATCTTTCAAATCCAAAAGGCCATTTCAACACTCTCTTAAGAGCAATCTACAATCAGTGCATTTTTCACAAGGTTGAAAGGCCTATGGGAATGGGATGGTCATTCATTGGTAGGTGACCAAGTCTTTTTATAGCAATAACTCTCTAGACTCTAGCCTCAAGTTCCAAATTTATTGAAACTTTCCCCAAATTCCTCCTAAACACCAAAAAGTAATGTTGGGATCATCAACCAAACCCTAGTTGATCATCAATCCTGGTGCATGCATGTGGTATTTTTTGTCCTCATGCTTGTTTGATAAATTCCAATGATAGGATTTTGCTTGTTCCTATCCTAATTAAGAGGAAAGCAATTCTGGTAGTTCTTCAAGGGAACTAGGCCTCCTTAGAGAATGAATGGAATAGTGAAGGAGAGAGAGAGAGAGAGAGAGAGAGAGAGGGTAAGGGTAGTGAATTGTACATTAATCTTCATTAATTCCTACTCCTTAATAGATTACTCCTATATAACAGAATGACCATACTATAGTTACAATGATACAAGACTATAACTACCTCTAACTAACTAACTACCCATTCAATCACATGACACAACTATAACTAACTGCACAATCCACAATTATAACCACTAACTTCCCAACTTATGCCTTGCTACTATCTAGCTTACAACACAACAGCAGCACAACTGCATAGCAACACCTGATCACAGCAACAGCAACTCCTAATCACAGAAGTTCCTAGTCCATTCCTCTCCAATCATAGCAATACCTAAATCCTTCCTATCATTCCATCCCCCTTTAAAAACCTTGTCCACAAGGTAGAATAAAGAAGAAGTTGCAGCAACTAACAGGGTAAAGTGAAGTAAGAGGAGTTAAAGCACCTTGCCCACAAGGTGAGGAAACTAAAGTTGAAGCTTGTCCAAAGATTCCTAAGTAGCACACTTTGGGGACTAACATGCCACTAGACTACCCCTTAGTGATTGTTCTACTTCTGAGTTGCTTAGACCTGTGTTGCAGAATAGCAGTAGGCTTAAAATTGAGATAGCCTTTAGAATCCATAGCTGGAAGAGTGGGAATGGGAGTAATGTGAGCACCCAATTTAGGCTTAAGGCAAGAGACATAGAGCACTGGGTGAATCAAACAACCATGGCGTAAAGCCATCTTGTAAGCCACCTGACCAATTCTTTGCAAAATCTAGAAGGAGCGAAAATACCTTGGAGACAACTTGTGAAACCCTTTAGAATTGAGGGACATCTGCTTATATGGTTGAAGCCTAAGAAAGACCCATTCACCAACTTGGAAAGACTTGTCAGACCTATGTTGATCAACTTGAGTTTTCATCGTAGCTTGAATTGTAACCAAATTCTGTTTGAGAATGTCCAAAAGAATAGTCCTATCATGAAGCACAGCATCCACTGCAGCAACTTTAGTAAGACTAGACACATAATCCAGGACCCGAGAAAGGGGAAAACCATAAAGAGCCTTAAAAGGGGACATTTTAGTAGAGGTATGATAGTTGGTGTTGAACCAAAATTCAGCCAAATACAACCATAAAGCCCAAGTATGAGGCCTGTCACCTATAAAAACCCTCAAATACTGCTTTAAACTTCGATTTCCTACCTTAGTTTGCCTATTATAGGCTGAGGACATAGCCAACTCAGTACCTTGGAGTTTGAACAACTTTTTCCAGAAGGTAGAGGTGAAGGCAGCATCCCATCACTCATAATGGAGCTGGGTAATCCATGCAACTTAAATACACCAGCCATGAAAGCTTAAGCTACCTTAGCAGCAGTATAAGGATGTGACAAGGGCATGAAGTGTACAAATTTAGTAAGCTTGTCAACCACAACCAAGATGACATCATAACCTTGAGATTTTGGGAGACCAATAATGAAATCCATGCTAATATCCAACCATGGTTTGGCAGGAATAGAGAGTGGCTGCAATAAACCATCAGGTTTAATGGTATCTACTTTGATTCTTTAACAAGTCTCACAAGTTTTGATATGCTCCTTGATGTCTTTCTTCATACCATATGAAAAAAAATCTTGTTGTACACGATGCACAGTCTTCAAGTACCCTGAGTGACCTCCTAATGGACTATTATGAGCACGCTGAAGGACTAAAGGTTTCAAAGGTGAGTTGGAACTCAGAAACACTTTATCTTTATAAAGCAATAGGCCATTCTGAAGAGAAAAGTGAGTATTAGATGGGGTAGCAGTTGTTAAGTTAGAGAGTAGCTGTTGGTACTCTGAATCAATCCTATAACCATCCTTCAAAACATCCAACCAAGTAGGACAAGGAAAAGAAACAACATACACCTGAGCATTCTGATTTTCTACCATAGAAAAGTCATCAAACAAATCATCAAGGCCCTCCAATCTTCTAGATAGTGCATTTGCGGCCTTGTTTTCCTTACCTTTCTTATATTCAACCAAAAAATAGTACCCCAAAAGCTTGGTAATCCATTTTTTTTTTTTTTAAGCAAGAGTGCCTACTCTTTGCTCCTGAAGAAGCTTTAAGCTCTGCTGATCTGTTTTAATGATAAAAGACTTGCCAACCAAATATGGTCTCCATCTCTTCACTGTAGTGATTAATGCCAGGAATTCCTTTTCATAAGTGGACAAATGTAAACTCCTTCTTTAAGGGCTTGGCTGTGGAAAGCCAAAGGCCTTTGATCCTACATCAAAACAGCTCCACTGCCAAGTCCTGAAGCATCACACTTCACTACAAAGGTCTTAGAAAAATCAGGAAGAGCAAGGACTGGTGGATTGGAAACAACCTGTTTGAGAGCTACAAATGCTTTCTCAGCTTGTGGTGACCAATGAAAAGCATCCTTTTACAACAAAGCAGTCAATAGAGCTGCAATAACACCATAATTCTGAATAAACTTCCTATAGTACCCTGTTAGTCCCAAGAAACCCCTTAAAGCCCAAACTGTCTTATGAACAGGCCATTATTGCATTGCCTCAGTTTTCTTTGGATCAATCCTCACCCCTTGAGCAGAGATAAGATGGCCTAAATACTCCACAACCAAAGACATACTTAGATTTCTTGGCATACCATTGGTTGGAAAGTAGAACAGATAAGACCACCCTTAAGTGAACAATATGATCTTCCAAAGACTTATTGAACACCAAGATGTCATCAAAGAAGACCAGGACAAACTTCCTCAAATAAGGTTTAAAGATATGATTCATCAATGATTGGAATGTTGAAGGGGCATTGGTCAAACCAAAAAGCATAACAAGAAACTCATAATGCCCCTCATGAGTCCTGAATGCAGTTTTATCAATGTCACTCTCCTTCATTCTAATTTGATGATATCCTAATCTAAGATCCAACTCAGAGAAAATGGCAGCACCACACAATTCATCTAATAGTTCATCAACCACAGTAATAGGATACTAATCCTTTACAGTAGCCTTGTTTAAAGATCTATAATCAATGCACATACCCCAACTCTCATCTACCTTTCTAACCAACAAAACAGGAGAAGAGAAAGGACTTTGGCTAACTCTAATAGAACCAGTTTCAAGCAATTCATGCACAGTTTTCTTAACTTCAGATTTGTTAGGGACATATTTTATGTAATTGGCTAATCTTTTGACAAAATGCATTTTACTTGTAATTGGGTAGATCTAGGATGGGTTTAAGATTTCAAGAAACATGTTGTTCAAGTCAAGTGTTAAAGCCATGAAAATTTGACCAAGAAATAAATAAAGAAGAGCTGTTCATTAAAGCTTGACAACAATCTTGACAGAAATACTTTTATCAAGATTTAGTCGAGACTTATGAAATCAAAAATTCCAGATCTGATTTTTAGCCCATGCTGAAATATTTGTATAGGGTTTCTTTTCTCACAACCTTAGACATATTTATATGGGCAGAAAGTGACCTAGTGCCTTGTTCTCTAAAAAAGAAGTGACAATGTCTTTGCACCATCGGGTTTTGTAACTAAGGAGCTTCCTGATCTTTATCGTTGATGAATTGAAGAATTTTCCAGCCAACATGTTCTTCAAGTTGCTAGTGTTAGTGACGTACTTAGATCCGTGCATCATTAGTTAGTTACGTATTGGGGTTTGTGCATTGAATTGGAAGATTGCCACTACAATACAAGTTCAATTGAGTATTGAGGTAAGGGTTCAATTGTAGGTTTGTATTTCGGGATAGGTCAAAGGGTTTGGTAAGATTCCTTATACTTGTAACTGCTTGTGATTGATAATAATGGATTCTTGGGAGTAGTGACTTGAAAATCATTTGGTGGGGTTTTTACCTTGGAGGTTTTCCCCATTCGTAAATAAATCACCTGTGTCAAATTTATTTTATGCTGCATTTAAATAATTTGGTGATTTGTTTGTGCTGCTACGCTATTGTATGAAATTTGATCTAATTAATTAATTGTAAGGGGTCAATTCATTTTAACCCAATAAGATTTTTGATAAAAAGAATACCTGTAAGGCCTTTCACAAATGGGTGAGGTACCTTCCTTCAAAATAATATGATGTTCATGCCCTCTTAGGGATGGTAAGACAACTAGTACCTTACAACCTTAGCAAACTCTAGGAGTAGATTATTAATGGCTGAACACTGTTGTATAGCTGGAAGTGGAGAAGAACAGGACACAATCTGCAATACCAAACCCTTCTTGATAGTGGGCTTGAAGAATTGATCTCCATTTTGAAAGGTAGGAGCTGAAGGTTTGAGACCTTAGAGTAGAACTGATTTGCCATGGTAAGTAAATTGCATGGTGAATTTCTTGAAATCCCACTGAATCAAGCCTAAAAAGTACAACCATTGAGTTCCCAATACTACATCACAACCTCCCAAGGGTAATACATTCAAATCAACATTGAAAAGGGTGCCCTGAATCTTGAGTTGAACATTAAGACCCGCTCCCTTAGTTTGAAGAACAACTCCATTAGCTACCTTAACCTTAAAGCAATTTTGAATCGAAAGAGGCAACTGTAACAACCTCCAAAGTGCAATATCCAAAAAATTATGGGTGCTTCCACTGTCAATCAAGATCACCATCTCTTGATGGTTGATTCTTCCCCACACCCACATAGTACTTGGTGATGGACTATCCAACAAGGCATAAAGAGTTATCTTAGCCACTCCTTCAGGAATTCTATCCACCTCATGCTGCAATTCCAACGAAGAAGCTTGTTCATCAATTACTTCCTCCAATTGAAGATCTTGCACATCTTGACGGTCCACTTCTTGTAAACCATCCATATAGAAAATTCCTAAAGTCTTACACTTATGCCCTATAAACCACTTGTCATCATAGTAATAACATAATCCCTTCTTCCTCATTTCTTTCATTTGAGAAGGGGAAATCTTTTGGATTGCCATCTTTGCACTCTTAGGGTCATTCTTGATTACTAGTGGAGGGCCAAGGATTGAAGTTTTAGGCCCATCACCCTAAGATTTGATGTTTCTCCTACTAGCCATCAAATATTCTTCTTGAATTTTTGCTAATCCAAATGCTGCATTCAGGTTTTGGGGGTTAAGCAATTTGATTGGCAACTTGATCTCATCCTTCAAACCACTCAAAAACAGCTCATTTTGTGCTTCTTTGATAATTCCTTGATTCTATTTGATAAAGCTTCAAACCATCCTTTATACACAGCCACACTACCTACTTTTCTAAGCTTGGCCAGGGTCTCCATTGGATCATCATATGCTGATGTTCCAAACCTCACATGTAAGGATCCCACAAAGGCTTCCCAATTGGTAAACTGACTAGCCTTTTCTGCTTCTTGAAACCAAATTAGGGCCTCCTCTTCCATATGATAAGAAGCTAGAAGAATCTTTTGATTAGGGGGAGTGCCATACAATTGGAAAAATTGATGAGCCTTATAGACCCAACTCAAGGGGTTTTCACCCTTAAACCTTGGAAATTCCAACTTCACTGCTCTGGGAATGGTTGCCAAGGTTGTTTTTGGATGGCTTGGAGACAAAGGTCTTTTTGGTGAGGTTGATTTCTGTTGCCATTGATTGCCAGCCTCAGTTAATCCTTGCACAGTCTAAGATAGGGTCTACAACATGCTAGTGACAACATCTAATTTCTGGTGAATTGCATGTAATTCTTGATCATGTAGATTTGAAGTTTGATAGAGGGTATTGATCTTATCATTAAGAACAAAAAAGGATTAAGTCTTTGCCATGGTGACAGAGGTAAGCTCTGATACCAATTGATAGAAATTCACTTGTTCCTATCCAAATCAAGAGGAAAGCCATTCTAGTAGTTCTTCGAGGGAACTAGGCCTCCTTAGAGAATGAATGGAACAGTGAAGGAAATAGAGAGTGAGAGATAGAGAATAGAGAGAGTAAGGGTAGTGAATTGTACATCAATCTTCATTAATTCCTACTTCTTAACAGATTACTCCTTTATAACAAAATGACCATGCTATGGTTACAATGATACAAGACTATAACTACCTCTAACTAATTAACTGCCCATCCCATCGCTTAACACAGCTGTAACTAAATGCACAATTATAACTACTAACTTCCCGACTTATGGCCTGCTACTATCTAGCTTACAACACAGCAGCAGCACAACAACATAGCAACACCTGATCACAACCACTACAACTCCTAATCATAGCAACAACAAATCCTGATCAAAGCAGTTCCTAGTCCACTCCTCTCCAATCATAGCAATACTTAAATCATTCCTATCATCCAAATAGTTGAAAACATGTTTGTCTATAAATGATAGAGGTTGATTTAGGATCAAAGCACGCTAGATTTGTTTTTTCAATTTGAATGTTTAAACCTTTAAAAAAAAAATATTAAACCCAAAATGCTAGATCTATTTTTCTATGAATGAAATTTTGTTTTTATGTTTCTTTTGACATGTTGGTTGAATATGACATGACATGATGATAGCTACCAATACTCTAGAAGATCAGTTTATTGGGCGAGATGGATATCTAACACATTTCCACTTTGTAACTTAGCCTCTAATCTTAGATCAATAGTTCATACACTAGGTCATGTCTAATGTAATATTCAAATGTTACTAGGACTTTAATCCATGTAATTGGCTTAAATTGTATATAGGATCAAAGCCATGTAATGTTCTTATTATATTTAAATCAATGTAAATTACACATTTGTTATCATTAAAATGATGAATTTCTTTTATTATATGGCTTTTTTTCCCCCTAAGAATTAAAATAAGTGGTGCCTCTAAATGTACGACTCTCGATTTAGGGGATATAATGTTCATAATCAGGCCAGCATTTTGAAAGACAATTAAACACAGTCTAACCCATTCACATGTGTTTGGTCCAAACACTCTAAACGAATAATGGACAGGGGGATTCTCACATTAGTACATGTGATTTGGCCTCACGTGAATTTGAATTTGAATATATATATATATATATATATATATATTTATGAAAGAGTTATCTTGGAGACTTGAACCCCGACCATTGTCCTCCGCATCTCACAAGCATTTATACTTATGGAGTGACCATTGCACCAAGGATGCGCGGTGGTTGAATTTATTTTTCTATCACATGGAAAATTGAATATAATTAAAGGCTAAAGATTTATTTATTTATATTTATTTCCTCTTTTAATTATATCACATGCTTTTAACTTTACTACATGCTTGATGTTGGTTACTAAAAAATGGTTTGATGAGATATATTTTCATTAATACTTTGTTTCGATGGAAAACATTGTGTAAAGATAGTTTTCTGTATTTTCCAATATTAAGTGGCATCAGAAAAAATGAGTCAAATGAAAACTATCTTTAGTCAACATAAGAAGTATAGTTTATTTTTAGAGTCTGCTTTCCACTAATTTTTTTTTGGATAACAACTCTATCTCACAGCAAGCTAAATAAAGAAAGTTGAGAGACTATTTTTTAACTTATTTAAGGTTGCTACCGAACATATGAAAATAAGATAGTTTTATAGAAAATGATTTTTGAAAAATAACTCATTTTCTAGAAAACATCATTGCTGAAACAAACAAAGCATAAATATTAATTTGATTTTCTTTTAGGAAAAAAAAGGGGCTTGCATGTGTAATCTTTGTGTGCATACTTAATGTAATAAATAAATTATGTGATTGGGTTAGGATTTCCTTAGTAAAATTTTGTCAAATATGGGTCAACATGAGTGAAGGCCAACCATACGGTTGGATGAGTTTGAGTGTTTAATATACCCATAACTCTGGACTTAAGTCCAGACAATTAGTCCTTTGGGTTCAAATTTGATTTTTGGACATATATCTATAACCAAGTGACAACCTCTTTCCACCTGACCCACGAAATTTGCTACATCCTCCTAAGCCCATCTATAGGATGAGTCCACATTGAACACCACTCCACCCAAGGGAACTATTGTTTCTTTCTTTTTTCTTTTTTTTGGTGGCAGAAACCCAAGATAACTATTCAGTTGGCAGTCATGGTGGCCATGCCTCAAGGTGCTCACAGTTATTCCTTGAATTTTATTTGTTCATAAAGTCATCAAACTCCTGCCATATTTGAATTTCCAAACCATTTAACTTACTTGTACCACATATTCTCAAAAAAAATTGTCAAGTTTTTTGTTTAATATCTTAAGCCTATGATATAAAGCTATGAATTACCCACTTTATCATTCACATACTTGTCATGTGGCATTATTTTATTTGTAAACACTCGATGTATCAATTTGATTCCCCAACAGGGCCACCACCAACCAAAATTAAGAGAAAGGAAAGTAAATACGACTAGGGCCTAGTAGATATAATTTTAGGCTTAAGGCATTATATATAACTTTAGGCAAGCCATTTTCTTATTCATTTGATATTTTCACTTTTAAGTGTTTGTTGTATTTTGTTTATCGCTACAAAAAAAAAGAAAAAAAAGAAAAAAGAAAAAAAAATTAACAATAGAAATGTAGAATTTCTAGTAACCTATTAACCTTAAAATTTACTAGTAAAGAAAAACTCACTTAAAATCAAATTCATGGGTTGGTTATTTTACGTTTGATTAGAACCTTAATTTTAGAAGCAAAAGTTTCGTTTGAACATTTTGTATAACTTGTAACTACGTCGTCATCCTTTCGGCCAACTATAACGTAAATACAAACCAAGGAAGTCAATACCATACCGGAGGCTATACCGGTTTGGCCACCAGTACGACATATTTCAGATACCGGTCAATACCAGTGTACCGTTTCGGGTTTACCACTATTTTATATATTTAATATATATATATATATATAATTAACAATAAATGTGAATTTTTGTTTAATTGACTAGATACATTTAAAAAAAAAAATTTATAAGGCAAATTTTAGATATCTTTTTTACTCAAATCTAAAGTTGTTGCACATGTACAAGCCAAGGTATTCCTGCCAACATTTGTTATCATTTTTTTTAGTTTTTATTCTCTTCCACTATTTTTATTATCTTTTATTATTATTAATATATATATATATATATATTTTTTTTTTTTTCCCAATATCTTACTGCTCCTTCTCTTGTTTTTATCACCTTGAATTTATTTTCTTTCACACCTTTTTTTTTTTTTTTTAATGCTTCACAGCCTGTGCAGGCTGCAGGCCTAGTTAGCTCTTCCCATTTTGTTTTCTTTTTTTCTCATCCACATCACAAGCCTATCCTACCTAACACCTACCTCCAATGTCCAAGAATGCTTTATCTTCGCACGTTTAAACTTAACTCTTCAGTTTTCAAAGTACATTCATTCATTTATTTTCACTTCTGATCTATCTCCTTTAGTTTCACTTTCACCTCACCTCTTTCTCTAGTTTCATCTCCTCTCTCAAGTGCCATCGTCCATCACCACTCAAGATTCAGTGAGAGGTCATTGGCTTCAGTGAAAAAAGAGACGGTGAGTGCATGAGGGGATTCTAACTTCACTTTGCAAAACTATTATGCATTTTTCTTTCATTTTTCTCTTTCTTTCTGCTGGGTTTTCTTAGCTTACTCAAATTTGCAAAATCTTGCCCTTAAAAAACTGCTGAAATTACCAAAAAAAAAAAAAAAGAAAGCATTTTGTGTTTCGGCCCGGTATCCATTTATTGGCCGAAACAGCCGAATTTCGCCGGTATGACTGGTACGTGGCCGATACGGCCAGTATTTTTTCTGGTACGAAGCAGGAGGGTTGAGTGTACTGGTTCACTAGCTAGTACGGTATATATCGGCCGTAGCGGCCGGTACGGTGCGAGATTCACTTCCTTGATACAAACTCTACATCTGTAGTAATTTCTTGACTAAAAAACTCCACAGTAGAAAATATACTAATTCTCACTTTTCGCTTTACTTTATATACTATTCTCTAGGTTAGCAAAAAAAAAAAAAAATTATATACTATTCTCTAAGGTCCACCAAAAAACAAAATTCCCCTTAGGAAAAAAGACATCACTTTGAATGGTTAAAGACCTAAATTTTTATAAAAATATATTTTAAAAGTTGTGCATTTTTTTATATCAGTGATGTTAAGAATACTACAAATTTTACTATTGGTTTACAAATTACTATGTTATTAATCACAAAAAAGTATTTAAACATTCATTAGTTAAATTGTTGAAGTTCATCAATGAGAGTTAATGCCACATTATATTTTGAACATTTTATAGTGTTTTTAGCGCATTTTTCATTTTCATTTCTATTAAGATTCTTAAAGTATGAGACCAATAGAAACCCTAACCCAATTGAAATCTTAAAATGTTCCAAAAAGTGTTGCAAATATGTTAAAAAACATCAATTATAGATTAATCTTTCTTAATAGTTTGAGACTTTAATTTTTGTAAATTGTTATCCTACAAAACCACATAAAATCTATCTCTCTCTTATAAATGAGATATAAAATCAAAAATTAGATTACAACTTTACTTAACTACTAGTTAAGGCAGCACGTGCAAGGCACGTGCTTGCCGTGGAAAAAAAATACTGTAATAATTAAGGTCAATTCCAGATTTTATTTGTATTATAAAATAAATATATGAATCATTTGATTTTTAAAGTATATAGAGATTTACATTAATCAAAAAAGACATTACTTTTAAGAATTTTGATAATTATGTCGAAAAAAGTTAATCTCATTCGTTTAAGAATTTTGATCAACCACAAAGTTAGGGTAGTTATTTAACATATAAATAATTATTTAACTATAATAGTTTTTTAGTATCTACTTGCTAAAGACAATATATCTATTCTCTAAAAGCTTCTAAGAATGATAACGAATATTATCATCTTCCAACAATAAATAACTGAGTTTTGCTAAGAAATTTAAAATAAAAAAAAAAAAAAAAAAAGGTAACAAAAGGCTTTTGTCATCGAATATCATCATTCTATCTTTTAAAGAATTTTTTATCATTTAAAACTCAAAATACGTAAAGAAAATTTTTAGGATGTTAAAATTTAGCAGGAGTAATTTAGACATTACACAATAAAACATTTTAAGAATTATAAGCTTTCATTATGGTTTAACTGAGAGAATAACAATATGACATATTTGCTATTTTCCAAAATATTAAGGGAAATATTGCATAATTTTAAAGTTTAAGGAAGAATTGTAAACTATCCCAAACATAAAGGACTTTTTTTTTTTGTTTTTGCGTGCAAAACTACATGTTTTTACTGAAAATAGTGTGTAAAGAAAAAGAATATACAAAAAGTCAACTCAAAAAAATTGTATGTGGAATAATGAATTTTGGCTCAACAAAATTGATTAAACCAACAAAAAATTTCTAAAAACACAATAGAATGACACAACATTTTCATAATACCTTTATAATTTTGTTATATTTTATTTTAACTTGTAAAGAATTAACAGTTCAGCAATTTTGAAAATATTGCGATGACATTAAGATGTTTTAACATTTTTCACACAAAAAAATGTTATGTCTGTGATATTTTCACAACAAATCATAAGTAATAGGTTACCACAAGTTGTTATTGGTGAGCAAAAAAGTAGTTTCATTGGTAAGTTTAAATTAGAACCAATAACAATTTACCATATTTAATTTGTTATGAAAGTGTGGGGTCCACGGGCCTGATGGCCTCAGCCCATCGTGTAGTAGGCCCAAGGCCCACGCCGAGGAAGACTGACCATCCGAGGCTAAAATGGGGAAGGCCTCTTTTTCGGTTGCAGGCCGAGGACCTCTTTGTCCTCGGCATGCCAAGGATGAATTTTGGAAGGGACAAGCCCAGAACAAGCTGTCACCTCCGCACTTAATGCATTCACCTAACCCCTCTGGCCGCATTAATGGTGATACAACCCTTTGGCAGGGCGACGTTGATCAGAATGAACCACTTGAGTGCTGATAAGACTTCTGATGGGATGGGTAATCAGAAGAAAGGCGAATAGATGATCAACAGATGGAAGAGCGAGAGAGGACAATGAGGACTATATAAGAAAAACGAGTAAAGTAAGAGAGGGGGGGGGGGAAGAAGGCCAAAGAAAAAGGGCTCCTCGGCCACGGGCCGAGGAGCATTCCCCGGTTGTAAACAGTTACCTTTTTTATATAAAAGAAAAGATGTTCATGCATGATAAACGACGGCCAGCTCCTAAACCTTCTACCCATTCTCTACAAATTTATTGTTGGGCTTGTTGGACTGAAAACCCGTTTATATTCTGAGTCCAATCCAAATTGAGTCCCTACAATTGGCGCCATCTGTGGGGAGGATTAGTGCACTGGCCGGCGCACCAAGCGATTGCTCTAGGTGGTCTTTTTACAGTAAATTGACTAAGCAAAAAAAAAAAAAAAACAAAAAAAAAGAGAAGATTTGACAGCGAAAAAAGCGATTGATATTATTCCATAAAAAAATTTACAAGTTACAAAGAGAGATATTTCAAAAAAAAAAAAAAAAAAAGGTTACAGATTACAATCAGAGGTTTAGGCAGGCTAGCTTTACAACCATCCCTACCAGCTAGATCTACAATCAGAGGCCCAGGTGGACTCCGCCCCAGAGCTGGCCAGAAGGAAGTGTCAACCCGTGCTTTCATTGGCATCAAGAGAATGGGAGAGCTTGACAATAAAAGCAGGGGACGAGGAGGGCCAGGTGCACCAAAGCTTGAACAAAGTGAGGCGCAGGTACAGGCTCACCGGCCACCCTTCCTCGTGATGCTCCCTTGATTCTCTCCAACCCTCACAAGTGCTAGCCGTTGGAGACGGCAACACTCGGGCACCGGCCATGACGTGAATTCACACATCTCTTCCGTCGGGGGTGCGCTCCGAGGAGGGACATTAGGTGTTCCAACGACCTTCCTTCGGGCCACCATGCATGGTACCATCGGGGTTACGCCTAAACTCTGCCGTGCCGGAAACCCAGTGGGGGCTGCGGCCATGACGGCTCTTGGCACGGATGTCCTCACACCCGCCCAAAGCCGCTCCATAACTACCAACTTCGGCAATGTTATTCAAAGGGCTAGGGGAGCTAAGGGTGTGTATTTTCTCTGTTTGCGTTTGAGAATTCATGGAAGGTGAAGAAGCCTTCCTCCTGAAGGAGTCTTATATAGGGAATAAATGTTGGTGGGAATAAATTCGCGCAAAATCCGAAAGGAGAATTGTCAACAGTGCAAATCACGGAGCCATCAAATTCTGAGGGGCTGTAGACCACTGGATGTGTGCTAATTTACGAGGACATTAATGAGGGCGCGTCTCGCGCACCGAAATGTCAAGTGCGGAAAACAAACCGCCAAAGGACGCCTCGTAAATGAAAAGGGTGGGACTCGAACTGGAGGCGGAACAAAATGCCACGTGTAAGATCATAACCTAATCCGAAGAGGAATAGTGTCCAGTGAAGCAGTCCGAAGACAAACCCCTTACAGAAAAATAGAAGTGGTAAACAGAACCAAGGCATTGCATGGTCCTCGGACCCAAGCCTATGGTGAAACTATTCACACCATTATACCTGGTACTAGACAGAACCAAGGTATTGCATGGTCCTCGGACTCAAACCTATGGGGAAACTAGATACTTACAGAAAAATAGAAGTGGTAGACAGAACCAAGGCATTGCATGGTCCTCGGACCCAAGCCTATGGTGAAACTATTCACACCATTATACCTGGGTACTAGACAGAACCAAGGTATTGCATGGTCCTCGGACTCAAACCTATGGGGAAACTAGATACTTACAGAAAAATAGAAGTGGTAGACAGAACCAAGGCATTGCATGATCCTCGGACCCAAGCCTATGGTGAAACTATTCACACAATTATACCTGGGTACTAGACAGAACCAAGGTATTGCATGATCCTCGGACTCAAACCTATGGGGAAACTAGATACTTACAGAAAAATAGAAATGGTAGGCATTACATGGTCCTCGGACCTAAGCCTTTGGAGAAAATAACTATCTGTAGAAAAACCAGAGTGTTAACTAGATTCAAGCTATGATACAGTCCTTGAATTTATATTTGAAGGATAGCAGATGGTCTCATAAGACTAGCTCCAGAACAGAATACAAGTATTGAGCAGAGTAACAGAGAAAAGCAAGTAAAAGAAAATATCCATAAATGGGAAATAAGGTATCGAGCATTTATTCTAAACAGAAAATATATAGTTTCCTTACAACGCCACTAAGGTTAGAAATAGAATGAAATGAAAGAGAAAGTAAACAAAACTATCCAATGTCATACACTAGTCACTTCAACTCAGTATGCAAACTAATTCGACAAACAGATCAAAAGGCTTTAACCAGTGCCTAAGGGCCTTGTCTCGAAGGGTCTGCAGGAGGCCTCACCTCGTCCTGTGGTATTTCTTGACCCTTAGTTCTAGCTCTCCCCAACGTTCTCGGGGGTTCAACTTCCTCGGGGGGTTGGTCAGCGGCAGGTATATCCTCGGCGGTCTTATTGCGACTCTCAGTCGCTGGTAATGAGGACCCTTCCTCCGGAGCATCAAGGGCAGTCTCACGAATCGCAATAGGGTAATATACCTTGTCCTCTCTCCTAAGGTCGGATGAGGCATCGACCCCTGCTTGGTTGAGGGCTTCATGCCAGGTCAGAGAACAGTAATGCCTGCACACTGCAGGAACTTGTGCCCGAAGAGTGGCTTCAGTCTTAGCCACCCCATCTGCGAAGGCTTCCTCTTCCGCCTGTTCTACAGAGCGCTCAGCGTCTATTTTTGCAAATACCGCCTCGTCTTTGGCTCTCATAGCCTCGTCCCTGGCGTACTCGGCAATACCTTTCTCATGGATTGCCTTAGTCAACTCTTTCTTCAAGTAGACATTGTCTTCCTTGGCAGTCCATAGCTGGCCCTCAATATCTTACAAGCGGGTGGTTTGGTCCTCAGCTTGCTTCCTGGCCTTGGCCAGGTCGGAGGCAATAGTGTCCCTAGCCCTTCTCATCTCCTCTAGATCCTCGGTCGCCTTTTTTAGCTCGGCCTCAGATTTCTTGAGGGTACTGGCAGCTTTTAAGAACTTATCACGCTCTTATGCTAAAGCACTGCTTTGGCCATTAACCTCCTCATCCAACCTGAAAAGAGCCTGGATAGCCTGCCGATAAAAAAACAGATAATTTCGTAAAGAAAATAGAGGGCACTAAGCAACAAAGCTTGAATAAAGTAAATAGGTACCAAAGGACCCACCATGCCCAGATACTTCTTAAGCTCGGCCATGTCGGTGGGAAGAAGGAGAGACTTCTCCAGAGCATCGGCCACGAGAGCCCCCTCAGCCCCTTGAGATTCCTGTATAGATGCGTCATCCATCAGGGGCTGATCATGAAGCATGGCGGCGGGCAGCCAGGCTTGAGCCTCAGACTGTTGGACGATTTTCTTACCTTTTTGTTGACCACCGAGTTTCAGTTGTTTCGGAGGCTTGCGAGATTTACCTTTCTCGGGCGGGGAGTAGGATTTACTCCCATCCATTGGCTCTTTATCCTTGGCAAGTCTTTTCCTTTTCGGGTCGTAAGACTTGGTTTGAGGCTCTGGTGCTATGGGGACAGAAGATGACTAGGTTTGCACAGTTAATATCTGGGGCAGAGGTGTTGGGGGCTTCGGCTGCGACTCTTTCGGCGCACCCTTCTTGGAACCGCCTTCAAGCAGGTCAAAAAGATTGGTTTGGGGCTGTCTTTTTAAACCCATCTTAGCTTGAGTGCCGACTCTTAGAAACCGGAGGTCGGTTTCGGACAAACGAGGGTCTCCTAGATCACCAGAGGGATCCTCGGACTGATCAGCTAGGTTGAACACACTATATTCGTCCTCAGAAGAGCTCAGCTCAACTACCTCAGAAGAGCTCAGCTCAACTACCTCCCCCGCCTTTTTAGATTGTCCTTCCTCGGCTACCGTTACTTGTTGGGATGAGGAGGGACCTACTAACGGAATGCCTTTAGGTATGTGAGACCCCTCAGAAAAGGTAAAACCATCCTCTACCACGGTAATCTGAGTAAGCCGAGGGTCACGAGCCCCAATTACGTACTTCGGGACTGGGAGTGATTTCTGAGCTGGGTCGCATCCGAGGATTTTGTGAGTAGCTCTAACCTGGTTATCAGTTTCGTTCAGGAAAAGTTCTGACCTAAGAACGGTTTCCAAGTCCGCTTTATTGACCAGGTGGAAATGATGTGCGAAAGCGTGCAAATCTGCGAAGAGAAGAGTGAAACTCCTGTGGTTAATCAACCAAAACAGATATACGGTTATGAAAAATAAAAATACTGAAATCCCTACTTCAGATACCCTACCTGTCTCCTCCTCTACCGTTGGGCAATGAAAGCCATTGTGCCACTCCCCCGACACTATAAGGAAATCTTGAGTCAACCCCTTATTAGAATCAGGAAGACATTGGATGAGTCGGACCCTATCGTCCCTCGTCTTCATATAGTACGTCTTACCCCTAAGATGATGAAGGCTGTAGCACTAGTTCACATCATGGTGAGTTAGTCTCAACCCCATTTTCTCATTCAAGATATCTACACACCCTAATATCCTAAATACATTCACGGCACATTGAGTAGGAGCCAAGCGGAAATGCCTAAGGTAATTAAGAGTCACTGGCCTCATAGGGATTCTCATCCCTCCCTCTACGAAAGCGACTATCGGGATCACAACTTCGCCCTCTCTCCTCTTAAGATACCATTCCCCTTCTTCACAATATTTCAAACTCACATTATTGGGTATTCCATAGTCAACCATGAACTTGTTTATCATCTCGTCGGACTCAACCAACTTCTTAAACTTACCCATTTCCCAAGGGCGACTAAAGATTCTAAAAGAAGAAAAGAAGGAACAGAATCAAGAAAAATTTGGAGTCCCCGGAAGAAGAAAACTTACAGAATTATGACGATTCTCTTCAGGTAGTGCGCAAGTTGAACCGGATTCAAATCATATACGTCAATGGCCGTAAGCGCGAAAACAAGAAAACCAGGTGGTTCAAACAGGTACTTATACTCCCCCTACGGTTCTCCCAAAATGTAACCGCCTGCCCATAAAAGCAGGAAATCTCCACTGAACGATTACCATCACGCCGTTGAAAGTAGGAGACGTGGTGCCGCCAAAATTTAATGTGGGCACACGTTAAATCTTGAAATGCCAAAAACGCACATCGGACAGTTGAAAGGTCGCAGGCGTTATCGCGGAACGAAGTGGGGCGATGCGCCTAGAGGGCCCGTAGGTATCAAAACCCTTCTCCCCGTCCGAGGGAACGTGCAGCAGGGTTTTGAGGGGCTATTGTGGGGTCCACGGGCCTGATGGCCTCAGCCCATCGTGTAGTAGGCCCAAGGCCCACGCCGAGGAAGATTGACCATCCGAGGCTAAAATGGGGAAGACCTCTTTTTCGGTTGTAGGCCGAGGACCTCTTTGTCCTCAGCATGCTAAGGATGAATTTTGGAAGGGACAAGCCCAGAGCAAGCTGTCACCTCCGCACTTAATGCATTCACCTAACCTTTCTGGCCGCATTAATGGTGATACAACCCTTTGGCAGGGCAACGTTGATCAGAGTGAACCACTTGAGTGCTGATAAGACTTCTGATGGGATGGGCAATCAGAAGAAAGACGAATAGATGATCAACAGATGGAAGAACGAGAGAGGACAATGAGGACTATATAAGAAAAACGAGTAAAGTAAGAGAGGGGGGGGGGGGGGAAGAAGGCCAAAGAAAAAGGGCTCCTCAGCCATGGGCCGAGGAGCATTCCCTGGTTGTAAACAGTTACCTTTTTTATATAAAAGAAAAGATGTTCATGCATGGTAAACGACGGCCAGCTTCTAAACCTTCTATCCATTCTCTACAAATTTATTGTTGGGCTTGTTGGACTGAAAACCCGTTTATATTCTGGGTCCAATCCAAACTGAGTCCCTACAGAAAGTATTGTGAAAATTATTGTAGACAAACCAAAAATAATATAACAAAAATACTATAACTTTATGCATTCACAAAAAAAAAAAGGCTAGAAAGTTAAACAAACCATAATTACTGTAACGAAATTACTGTAACTTTTCTCATTTACTCTTTTTATGTATAATATATATATATATATATATATACACACACATTGCATTTACAATGTAAATTTATATTGTAAACACATAAAATTTAGTAAATGTTGTACACATTTGCAAAATTTGTACAATTTTTTTTTTTTTTTGCAAATGTATATAATATTTGCTACTTTTTGTCTGTATACAATGTAAGTTTACATTACAAGTAGAAAGTAAACATATAAAGATCCTTTAAAAGAAAAAAAAGAAAAGAAAAAAAAAAAAGCTCAAACCAAGTTTGTGAACTTGAAGGAAAAAAAAGGAGGGAAAAGGCAAGTCACTAAACCAAAAATATTGTTTATAACACTATTCATGAGCTCATTTGCTCTTTTTATATATAGGGAAAAAGAGCACAAATGGGAAAAAATAAAATAAAAAAAAGCGATGAACAATACATATTGAACAAACCAAAAGTATTGTAGCTTTTACATATTCACCCAACGAGTGTCACAACATTTTTTACAAAACATTTATTTTCAATTGTAGTTGGTTACAGTTTCATATTTTATTATTTTATTTTGATTTATAAGAAATTGACACATCAATAATTGTGAAAATATTGTGAAATTTGTTGTGTCAGTATAACAATATATATATATGGGTTCTTATAAATATTTAAAAGGAGAAAAAAGTACAAATGGAAGACTGAAGAAAAAAAAAAAAAAAAAAAACTCTGTAGCTACAGTGCCACTTAAACAAACCAAAGTGGCACTGTAGCAACTATTCAAAACTTGGGGAAAAAAAATGACTCACTACACCAAAAGGAGCACTTTAGAGACATTGCCTCTTCTTATATGGTTAGTAGAAAAAAGAGCACAAATTGATGATTGGGGAAAAAAAGAGAGTATATATTGAACAAACCAAAAGTACTGTAACTTTTACATATTCACCTAACAAGTGTTACAACATTTTCACAAAACATTTATTTTCAGTTGTGGTTGGTCATAATTTCATATTTTATTATTTTATTTTAACTTATAAGAAATTGACATCTCAATAATTGTGAAAATATTGTGTAATTTGTTATATCAGTCTAACAATATATATATATATATATATATAAAAGGAAAAAAAGTACAAACGAAAGACTGAAAAAAAAAAAAAAAAAAACATAGCTACTATAGCTATAGTGCCACTTGGTATTGTAGCTACTATTCAAAACTTAAAAAAGAAAAAAAAAAAAAAGACAAAGTGGCTAACCAAAATGGAACTGTAGATGTACAGTGAAAAACGCTGTATGAATCGTGCAAAAATACTATAGAAAAAAGAGCACAAATCGATAACTGGGAAAAAAAAAAACGATGAATAGTACATATTGAACAAACCAAAAGTACGGTAGCTTTTACATATTCACCCAACAAGTGTCACAACATTTTCACAAAATATTTATTTTCAGTTGTAGTTGGTTACAATTTCATATTTTATTATTTTATTTTGACTTATAAGAAATTAACACCTCAATAATTGTGAAAATATTGTGAAATTTGTTGTGTCAATAGAACAATATATATGCGGGTTCTTATAAGTATTTAAAAGAAAAAAAAGTACAAAAAAAAAAAAAAAAAAAAAAAAAAAAAACCACTGTAGCTACTGTAGCTACAGTGCCACTTGAACAAACCAAAAGTACTATAGTTTTTACACATTCACCTAACAAGTGTCACAACATTTTCACAAAACATTTATTTTCAGTTGTGATTGGTCACAATTTCATATTTTATTATTTTATTTTGACTTATAAGAAATTAACACCTCAATAATTGTAAAAATATTGTGAAATTTGTTGTAAAAGGAAAAAAACGTATAAATGAAAGACAAAAAAAAATGTAACTACTGTAGCTACAGTGTTGTTGGAATTGTAGCTACTATTCAAAACTTAAAAAAAAAAGAAAGGCAAAGTGCCTCACCAAATTTCCACTGTAGATGAATAGTGGGATACATTGAATGAACAATATGTAAATATATATGCGGGTTCTTATAAATATTTAAAAGAAAAAAAAGTACAAAAGGAAGACCGAAGAAAAAAAAAAAAAAAGAACTACTGTAGCTACAGTGCAACTTGAACAAACCAAAAGTACGGTAGCTTTTACACATTCACCTAACAAGTATTACAATATTTTCACAAAACATTTATTTTCAGTTGTGGTTGATCACAATTTCATATTTTATTATTTTATTATGACTTATAAGAAATTGACACCTCAATAATTGTGAAAATATTGTGAAATTTGTTGTGTCAGTATAACCGTATATATAAACGAAAAAAAGAGCACAAACGAAAGACCAAAAAAAGAAAAAAAGTAACTACTGTAGCTACAATGTCTCCTGGAACTGTAGCTATTGTTTGAAACTAAAAAAAAAAAAGAAAAAAAGGCAAAGTGCCTCACCAAATTTCCACGGTAAATGAATAGTGGGATACATTGAATGAATAGTTCGTAAACACTGTAGCGGCATAGCCGCTTTTTATATAGTTAATAGATGCATTGTCATATATCCAAAATAAAGTATATTTTTTAATTGTAATATATTTTTATTTATTTTTATTAATATTTATGGTTCAACTATGATATTCAATTCTCTATATGAAATTAACATTAATTTAGTTGGTATTATTCATCAAATTATGTATTTAATGGATCAAATTAACCTTGGTTTGATTAGTATTAAATAATTTTGTTTCATTAATATTTACATTAAAAGCCCCGCATAAATTTTTTGCCTTAGAGCCCCAAATTATTTTGGGCCACCAAGAAGAGTTTTGTGGAAAAAAAATATGTATATATTACAATAAATATTAATAAATGAAAACAAAGTTAATACTTGTTTAGAGTAATAAAGAAGTGCTCTCTAAAAATAGTTTAAGTCCTCTCTAAAAACAAATACTTTATCTATCTCACTCTTTGTGTTTCACTTTATAATTTATACTCATCAATTACAACTCTTCTTAGAGCATCGACATCAACTGTGTTAAAAAAAAAGTTATTTTCACATACCAAAAAGTTACTTTATTTATTTAGAATTTGGCTTACTTCTGATACTTTTTTAACTGGATATCTTCTATCGTTTTAAATATACATTAGTAAGTGATTGTGAGTTTTGATCTCCACATTTTATTTAGTTAGTCGGTGATGTGACAGTTTCTTATTAAAACAAAATGAGATGTCTAGTTAAAAAGTACTAGAGATAAGTCAAATCCATTTATTTTAACACACCAGTATCATTCACCAGATATTCTATTTTAAGATCACAACCCGTAAAAATATTCTATATAAAACTTCTACAGAATTAAAAAAAAAAAAAAATTTATAAAGCTAGCACCATCACAATTGGTACAACCAATCACCATCCACCAACAACAACCCACCCGCCGCCACCACCACCACAAACCCACCACCACCAACACTGAAAAACTCTCTCAAACCTATAATATTTTCTCACAGAAAACACTGAAGAGAAAAGCAGAGAAAAGAAAAGAAAACAGAGAGAGAGAGAAAACTGAGATATTTCTCAAGAATTACTTCACTGAATATATTTCCCAAAATCAAATAATAATGGAGGCTTCAGGTCATATTTATACAACACAGATTGAGAGAAAGAGAGCACGAGGGAGATGAATAACTGCCTCACACGTGCTCTAACAAATTCACACACGTGCTCTTCCCAAAGCTAACTAACTGCTAACAAACTAATCAGTTAATAACATTATACATATATACTGAAGACGACATCGTGTCCTTCAAAGGAAAGGTTTCTCAAATATATACAAAACAACACCATTCCTTTTAATGAGAAATGGTGACGTTACTAAAAAAAACCCCAAAATCAAACCAAAACCACAATAAAGAAGAAGAAGATCTTATCCAAAGAAGAACAATTTGATCTCAACCAAAAGAATAATCTAATCTCAACCAACCAAAATCAATCCAATACCACAAATAAGAATGTCAATAATTAATTTGATCTCAACCTAATACCACCAGCAAGAACACCAACCCACAAGACCCATGGGCACAACCATGGGCAACCCACAAATTGAAACCTACCACCCCTCACTTGCAACCCACAACCGCCAACACTACAACCCTCCTCCGAAGCAATTGAAACCCACTTGATTGAACCACCACCGAAGACCCACATATTACAGCCAACAAACCACAAGATCGGCCATGCGCCGCCACCAAAAAGCCACCGCTAGAGAGAGAGAGAGAGAGAGAGAGAGAGAGAGAGAGAGAGAGAGAGAGAGAGAGAGAGAGAGAGAGAGAGTTGAGAGAGAAGATAGAGATGATACTTAAGAGTTAGTGGAGAGGAAAGAGAGTGAATAAAAATTAAATAATTTTTTTTTAGAATTTTACTCTGTATTGTCTCATTTTTAGAACAACACTGTAGCCCTATGTCAAAATTTTTAAGATTTGAAATATCTGATGTGGATGGCTGAGTTTTTGGTGTTTGGTGTGCTAAATGCTAAAAATTTAGAATTTAGCACACCTGATGCTAATGCTCTTATGAAATAACCACTTTATACTCCATTTTTTCTTTTCACTTTTCTTATAAAACAACCAAAGTTAAAAAAAAAAGGGGGGAAAAAGAAGAAGAAGAAAAAAACAAACATATGGTATACCATAAAAAATGGGACAAAGAATTTTTATTTAGTTCCTAATAAAATAATCTTTTTGAACAAGTATGATTAAGTGTATACAACTTTACGGAAAGAAAAAGAAAAAAGAAACAGAAAAGAAAAGAAGAGTCCATACAACTTATAACTAATGCTTTGTTTGGAAGTTTGGAGAGAGTAAAGAGGAGGAGAGTAGAGGGGAAATGGTTATCCTCCACATTGTTTGGGTGTTTTTAAAATTAAGTAAGGGGGAGGAGAATAATTAACCTTCTCATAGTTTATAATTTTGTTAATATGGTAAGGGTAAATTTGGTAATTCATTTAGTCAAACATTTCTATGCTTTACTTTCCTTCCAAATCTCTCCAATTTAAGGGAATTAAAAATGAGGGCTTAGATGAAATTCAAATCCCTCAAAACCCCTCAAAACCCCTCCTCATTCTCCCTTAAAAAACATTCAAATAAAGTAATTTAACTTACTCTTCCTCTCTCTACTCTACTCTCTCTCTATCCAAACAAGTTATAAATGTATGAACATATAATATACTAGTCCCATCACATGTGCTCTGCGCGTGTAATGAGGCTCTTTTTTTTTTTTTTTGGATTAGTGTTATAATTTTTTACTTATTATTTGAGATTTACACTTATTTTCCCACAAAAATTGCATGTTTAGAACTTTTAGTATGGCCAAAAGTATAATAAAGCTAGCTCTAAAAAAATAACACCAAAATAGCATTGAAATATGTTTAGTTATTTATTATTATTTTTTATGTGATATGGGGATTTTTAATTTTAATTTTAATTTTTTATGAAACCGTGGGTGGGTTATTTTTTAAGAAGGTGGGGTATTTTTTTTTTTATAGAAATTGGGATAGTTTTTTTTTTAATAGAAAACCGTACGGTGTTTTTTTATTTTATTTTAATTTTTTTAAAGAAGGTGGGATGGTTTTTTTTAGAAGAAGGTGGGGATTGTGAAGAATTTTTATTTTTTTTACTTTTTTGTTATTAATTTTTTTCAATTTACGGGTTTAACCCTAATTCTTACGAAAAGAAAAAGAAAAATAAAAAGGAAATAGAAAAGAAAAGAAGAGTCTATACAACTTATAACTAATGCTTTGTTTGGAAGTTTGGAGGGAGTAGAGTGGACGAGAGTAGTAGAGAGGAGAGTAGAGGAGAATGACTATCTTCCACATTGAAAGAAAGAAAAGTGAAAATTTAAAGACAAACTTGCTTATCTAATAATAAAGGGTAGTGTTTATAACACGCTGCCTATTACACATACCATACTCATATTTTGATATTTGAATTTTGAACTGAAATTGTATCTTCAAAGTCACGATTTAAGTCTAAAAGTTAAATTACGTGTACAGCGTGAGTAATAAGGTGCACGCATTAGCAATTACCCAATAATAAAACATCAATGCATGACTATTGTTTTGTATGTGATATCTCTATATATATTTTTGGGCCGGGATACAATATATACCAACATAATCTTTTCTCATATTTTTTTTTGAAGAGTACCAACATAATCTTAACCATGCATGAGTGGTTAAAATAGTAATTAACTATCAAAATGAATTTCCAGAATCATTGGAAGTATATATCATATACCCCAAAAATATCATAGAAATAAGATTATGCATTTTGTTTTCATATCACATATTAGTCCCCATAAGTACTGAAAAGATATGATTACTTAGAGCAATATTTATTACACAAAAAATTGTGTAAAATTTTTTTAAATTGAAATTTGTGACTTCGTCTTAAATTATTACACACAACTTTGAGTGCAATAACTTGTGTGCGCTAGTCATTTCGCGATTACTTAAGAAGTTGTACTGCTATCTCAGTGGTCTCCCAACAGAGGCGGAGCCAGGGGGGGTCGAGAGGGGGCACTTGCCCCCCCTGGCCCCACCCAAAAAAACTGTTAATATTTACCTAACTTACCTTGATGCATTTGAGGTAAAAAAATAGAACTATTACTAATGAAAAGTTATAAAATGGTAAACAAACAATCAGCTGCTTGCATGAGATAATTGGGAGCATAGCCCACTTTTGCCCTCTTAAAATATAAGCCCATCCTATATTAACATAATCCAATTCTATTATTAAATAAATAAATAAATAAATAACCAAACAAACAAATAGATACCTTGATGCGTGTCTAACTTATAACCCCATATTATTTGATTTTTCTACTCTCTTTCTTTGGTAACTTTTTAAGTGCATTTCTTGTATTGTAGTATAAATAAATGGTTAATAAATAGGATGGCTTTTCAAAAATAAGTTTGCATGTTAAGCTAAAATAAATAGACCTATAACATATAGCTGTACAAAAATATTGATCTCAAATATTGTATGTATATGTTCGCTTGCATGTGTATAAATGTCCTTGTCAAATGTAATTTTTGCCCCCTCTCAAGTTGGATTCTAGCTCCGCCACTGTCTCCCAAGATGCTATCTAGCTCCTTCACAAATCTTTCCATGGCTAAAGTTGGCAAGCACAATGGCACCATAATTTCCTCCTCTCCTTCACTATTCTTCATTCGCATGTAGTTGTTTGCAGGGTCAAGGCCTGGCTCTGGAAAAATCTTACCTGGTCCACCAAAGGCTGCTTTGCCCAACCCAAAATCCAAAGCTTCAAATCTTGTACGTGTTATGTCTGACACAAAGTAGGAATGCACCATGGTAAGAAAAGGTCGACCTTTTATCACCAAAAGATCTATAAGTGATCGAACATACTCCTCAGTAACATTATTCTTTGCACTTTTGATTAGTTCCAATGCGAATTCCAAAGGATTTTGACATAGCTTTCCAGCAGTTGTTAAAGCCAATGAGACTGCAATCCCATTACCATAGTACCCTATTGGCAAGTTAAATTTGTTTCGCACATTAATGGCAAATATCAAGCGGACTTCATCCTCCGAGTCTAGTTGAATGGCTATGGTGCGGCATCGCCATAAGCATGCAGTTAATACCTCGAACGTGGAAGATTTATGTAGGTGATGAGGGAGTTTTTTTCGAATTGTAGATATCTGAGTTGGACCAAAGAAGAAACAATTGCAGGCCATGTCACGGAGGGAACTGGCAAAAACCTTAGACTCGACCACTTTATCAAATTCATGATGCGAGAATCACTTGTGGTGGGTTTCTAGCATTGAGAAGCTCCCTTTGCCACAGAGGTGGGATTGAAGGAGCACTTGCACCTTGTGCCATCTCACCCACAGCAATCATGAATTGAAGTATGCTCATACCATCACTCATGCATTATGTGATTGTAGCGCAAGGCAAGGGCAAAACCTCCACACCTTAGTCGTGTCACCTATATATCATACCAATCAACATTAGTACACACAATAGCATGAGCAGATTATTGTGTTTATATTTATATATTACATATTATATACTCAATTTTTTCCCCTAGCTACTTGAAAACACAACTTTTATTAGAACAGCCAAATGCTACAACACAGGGGAGCGTAGAGCTTCCCTCGAAAGTACATCCACAAAACTAAAGACAGAACAATGTCTACACTTTCATTTCAGGTGTACACTTTTTTCAGGAATGTCTATATTTATTACATGATGATATTGTGTATGGACAGTGTACAATAGAGTGTAAGGTAATCAAAGCCATTAGGAACCTTGCAAATAAAGAATTTGTACTCGTGTGTTCCATTATTGTTACTTGTTAGTAGCTTAAGTGTGAGTTTTCCTTGGACAAATTGTTACAAGTGGTGGAGGGGAGATTTGAACATTGATTAACCTTGTAAAATGATCAGTCAATGTTATTAAGTTGTCAGGCTCTTGACAACTAAAATGTGAGTTATTATATATAGGGCTAATGGATCACTTGTATATATATGCATGGACAAATTAAATAATTTTGGTATATTTTAGTACAAAAATATGAGTTTTGTCAGTACCTTCATTTAAAAAAAAATTCCAAATCAAATAAAATAAGATAATTCAATTATTGATATGTAAGACTCATAGGTAAGGTTAACCCCTATATAAGAAGGGAGAATAGTAGTACACTGGACTTTCACACACATGCACGTGCACACACAAAAATTAGAAGAAAAAGAGAGATAATGTGATTATAATTAATGAGGTAAGTTGCTTAAAAAATTTGATAGAAGAGAGTTTGAAGTGCATTTCTCAAGCACACATTACCTGAAAAAGCAACAATGGGCAATTAACCAACCCTCCGGAGCCAGGAACTTCAAAAGCGGGAACTTCAAAAATGAGCTCGTCTATACACGGGAATGGAGGATGAGGTGCATCACCAAACTCCTCCAGTGTAACATCAGCATCAGCTTCAATGAACATCACACCTTCACCAGTACATTCTACCATGAACTTGGCGTCAGGACCTTCCCTAAGCCTACCTGCATATGGGTAGTAAAACACAAGCGTCCGTGCAATTGCCTCTCTAATGACCTTCACAGGATCTTTTCCTTCCAATGACTGATCATAGCGACAAAACATTATTGCCGGAACATGGTGTCTTTCTCCGTCATCCACATCTGAAAGTTGTTTGTATTCATGGGGAGTTAATTTAGCTGGAAAAACCAGCTCTGGTTCACATCTCCGAACATTGAAAACTAGAGAAGTGGGTGACGGTGCCATAATTGCCATTGCTACAAAAATGAGCTACAATTGAGAATGATTTGTACAGTGCCAAGTGATTTTAAATTAAAAGACATTGTTATGCTCTTATTTTAATTAATTAAAAACGCAAGGAAGAACAAAATAGAGACGGCTGCCGAATTTCTCTCTATCTCAGACAAAAAAGAGAGACGGCATTTACAAATTAAGTGCGCTTATTAAGGTGAAGTGAAAACTTTAAGGTAAAAAGAAAAAGACATTAAGACTGATAATAACTATTTTAGGTTGATTAAACTGTAAATTAACAATGCCTACAATGCAATAAATCAACCATTTACTTTCGTCTATCACAATGAACTTTCACCTAACATTGTCTGACTTATATTCTATGCCAAAAGATTCGAGTCAAGCCACGAATAGTCTGTTTTTAACATAATGATCTTACTTGGCAATGCCTTAAACTCATCCCTCACGGTCACCAGCCAAAAACAAACTGGGGAAAACAACTCTAACGAAAGTCCTATAGTGTCTGAATGATAGTTCTGTCCATATCCAGTTTTCTACCAACAATGCTAGTATCACACCAAACACAGACTTTGCCACAATTATATTACGTGGTAGATTGTAATGGTTTATCTGTCACTATCACATGGACTAATTATTTTTCCTCTACTACTTACTATTTACCATGCAAAATAGTTGTGAAAAAGTGTGTATTTATGTGTGACACATGAATACTAGCATTATTGGCTTCTACTCCCAAAATGAGTCCCCAAAATTAGTGACTTGTGTGCACTGTGAATGTGTGATGGCGTATGGAGCACAAGAAGAGGTGTGCATGAACAATCCAACCCACCAGCCCAATGAAACCAAACCAACCCATACCAAACATGCCCTTAATGTATTATTCATAAGGAATTGTAACTATATTTTACCCTAACCTTTTGTACCAGCTTGTTTTAGAAGCTTCACATTTTTATTTACATATCTCATATGCAAAATTATTCACAATTGATGCATAATTTAAGATAAAAAGAGCTCAAAGATCAAGGATTACCATCTAAAAAGGCTCAAAGATGAAAACAGAAGAAATAACATATTGCTTCCTTAGAACGTTATTCTTGATTAAGATGATTGAATATCCAATTAATCAAGAAATTATGTCATGATTTTTTTTTTTTAATTAGAAAAAATATAAATTTTTAAATAAAAAAAAACCCTTAATAATTTTGTTATATTAAAAAATAATGTTTTTTTTTTTTTTTTTGGTTTCTATATTAGTTGATAGTTTGTTAAATACTAAATGAATGCTCATAGAGAGTCTTTTGACTAAATATTGCTTAAATTTGAGTTTATTTGTGATATAGGTACTACAGCATGAGGAAAGAGGTGAATATTAGCAATTATGTTGCCAAAATTGTGAGAAAAAGTAGGAGAGAAGAGAGAAACGGTGTGACCAGATGGAGGAAAGAGAAAAAAACAATTTTGACAATACCATTGCTCCCCAATTTTTGTGCATGTATCTGACTGCCCAACTAACCAAAAAGAGGAGAGAAAGTTTTGGGGCTTCTTTGGTTGTGTTGTTTTAACATTTTTTTTTTGTTTAAACAACGCAACACGTATTTTTACAATACTTTTTCACCTACACATATTTCCACAATACTTAAAAATGTTACTAGAACAACATTACCAGACGAGCCCTAATTGTGGCAATCCAATTGCCAAAATAGGAGGGAGAAAAATTTGAATCGTAGCAATCCAATTGCCAAAAATAGGAGAGAAAAAATATTTGTGGTGGCCACATAAAATTGTTGTTGCTTTACCTAGGCCTGTCCATGGGTTGGGCTGGGTTAGTTTTGGACCTAACTTAGACTCAACTTGTCTGCGTCGGGTGGCGGTTGGAGGAACCCAAAACTGATTCTTGGAAAAATCGGTTGAGTCATTTTAGGGTGAGGGTGAGTGTCGATCGCCAGAATAAGAAAAACTAATCAAAATTTGAAAAAAGAAAAGTAACTGGAATTTGGAAAAAGCCACTGGAATCTAAATTTTATCGTTAAAATCTACATTTTTTTTCACTAGAATATGCATGTTTTCGCTAAAAATTGCTGGAATTTGGCCGGATTTGGCTAAATCCCTCTAGATCTAGCCGGATTTGGTCAAGATCTCGCCAGATCTCGTTGAGATCTCGTTGGATCTGGCTTGTTTTTCCAAGATTTGGCTGGATTTTTTTTATATAACTCCGATCGGGTTCGGGTTGCTTTGGTTTTGGAGAAGCAAACCCGCCACTTGACCCGCTGGTGTTGAATCTTGAGAACAAAAACCCACCGCCAACTGACTGGACCTTTGGTTCTGGCTAGAATCAGGTTAGTGTCGGGTGGTTTGGTCAGGTTGTCAGGCTTCGGTTGAGTCAGGATAGTCCTAGCTCAACCATCATCGGAATCTAGAAAAAGGTGTTGGAATTTGCATTTTATCGCCAAAATCTGCATTTTTTTCACTGGAACATGCATGTTTTCACTAAAAATTATTGGAATTTGGCCGAATCTGGCTAAATCCCTCTAGATCTAGCCTGATCTAGTTGAAATCTCGCCAGATCTAGTTGAGATTTTGCCAGATCTGGCTTGTTTTTGTAGGATTTGACCGGATTTTTTATATAACTCTAATTGGGTTCGAGTTGCTCGGGTTTTGGAGAAGCAAACCCGCCACTCGTCCCACCGGTGTCAGTTCTTGAAAACGAAAACTCGCCGCCAACTGACTGGACCTTTGGTTCAGACCAGAATTGGGTTAGCGTCGGGCGGTTTGGTCGGATTGTCGAGTTTCGGTCGGGTTTGGACAGCCCTAACTTAACCATCTGTCTTTTTTCATCGTAAAAGGTGCTGCCTTGCACTTTTTATTTCTTAGGAGGTTACGTAATCAATGATGCAATGTGCATCACATGAATCATGGGTGATGTCATTTTTTTTTGGGTCACATCAAGCTAGCTCATTCTAGATTATAAACTACATTGAATATAGGTACACTTTTTTTTTTTTTTAATGAATACATTGAATATAGATACACACTACTATCCGCAGTGTTTTATTTTCTTTTATTTTGTTGTTATTGAGAAACCTATCAACAAATCCAATGAAAAGATTTTTTTTTACAAAAATATCTTGGAGCTCTATTTATATATTTTTCTAGCCGAATCAACAGTTATACCAGCACTAGCCCACCATCATGCAAGTGTACCTTTGGAGCATTATATTTGATTGTACAAAAAAGAGAGAAGAGTGCGAATTATCTATTTGGTTTGTAAAAATAAAATTTTCTAAAATCTTCTTTTTATTCTAATTTTTTCCTCTATTTTCTTTCCACTTTTTTTGACATAAACAAATAATAAAAAATCATTAACTTTATCTATATCTATACTATATATAAGAGGATTCTCTTTTTTCAACTAGACTTTTATATGATTCAAAAATACCTCCATTAATGACAGTAACTTCATTTAGAAATATGATCATAAATGTCAAATAACAAATTTTATTTTTGATTAAAAAAGAAAACTCCTAAAATGTAGGATATTTTTTCCTTTATGTTAAAAAAAGAAATTACAGTTACGACTTATTTCTAAAGTTTATCATTTTTATTTATATGAAAAATAAAAATATATATTTCTAAATTATAATAGATATAAATTTTTAACTTTTATAAAAAAAATATAAAAGAGCTTTTGAACATGCATGCGTGCTTTGAAACTGGTGTCTATATATATATATATGTCATTTTTTTAATGTTTTATTTTGTCTTTTACTTTTTGTCCTCATCCTTCAGGACAAGTTATGCACGTTGACTGCAAAGAAAGGCTACAAAAAAATGTGTTGAAGAAACGTCCATTCTTATCTCTTCTTCACTTTCTTCTACCTCTAGCTCTCTCTCTACAAAGAAAAAAAAAATAATGGAAATTTCTCTGAACAAAGTTGCCACCTCCGTTCTTTTTGTTATAATGACAACGTTGTCATGCATGATTCTAAATTGGGTGTGGTTAAGACCAAAATATTTAGAGAGGTGCTTGAGAAAGCAAGGTCTTGTAGGCAATTCTTATAGACTTTTCTTCGGGGACACAAAGGACAGCTCTATGATGATAAAGCAAGCTTGTTCTAAACACATAGAACTCTCTGACGATATTGTGCCACGTGTTCTCCCCTTTGAACATCACACAGTGAAGCATTATGGTATGTATGTCTACAATAAACTTAATTATCTAAAGATTTTGTTTCAGCAAACACAAATTATATCTCACTCATTTCTTAGCAATAAAGTATGTATGGATGTTTAAGTCCTGTAACTTCTGTTTAAAAGCTTTCAGCTATGAATTAGCTTATGCCCAAAATCTTAAATCTGAACCAGACAAACTAGACCGATTGATTAAACTATAAACTAGAATCTAAATTGGTAGCGGTGAAGTCAAATTTTTTTTGAGATAAAGTTAGTGTTACTGGTTCTAATTTAAATAAACCGTTGAAATGATTTTTTATCCATTAATAATAGTTAGTAACAAACTCTCACTTAATATTTATTAAGAAAATGTTGTAGACTCGATATTTTACTAAAAATATTGGATTTTCTTCCAACCTTCATTAACATATGCAGGCAAGAATTCTTTTACATGGCTTGGCCCAACACCCCGCATAAACATTACGAGCCCCGAACAAATTAAAGATGTTTTCACCAGGATAGGTGACTTTCAGAGGCCTAAACCAAATCCACTTGTCAGATTGCTTGCAATGGGAGTAATAAACTACGAGGGTGAGAAATGGGCTAAACACAGAAAGATCATCAACCCTGCTTTCCATATAGAGAAGTTGAAGGTTATGTATTACATTTCTTATCTTTTTAAATCCATGTGGAATCAATAGTCGTGTCCAAATTAGATTATTTTCATCACTTTTGTAAAAATGTTGTAGCTTAGTCTAGAATTGCATGATTTATCTTTAAAGTGATATCGTACAAATCACCAAGTTTAACGCAAAAACACTTATGTACTAAACTCCATAGCCAAGTTTCAAATGTTTGTAGCACATGTTAGTGATAAAAAATCTTATAGGTACAGTCAGGGCGGCTCAACAACTTTGGGGGCTTAGGCGAAAATTTTAAGTGGGGCATTTTTTAAATTTAAATATTAATTAAATAATATTAATTGAATTTTTTTTAATTAAAATATATTTAAAATGATATTAATTACTATAATACAAATGAGTTGATATGATATACATCAAATTATTAATTGGTGTGATAACTTATAATAATTTATAAAGTAAAAATTTTGCATAAAAAAGTAAAAGATATTGTGGGTGTGACATTGAGTGTGGATGTGAGTGGGTTAGTGTGTGGCCATGTGGTGTGTGGGGGCCAGCTGTGAATTGTGAACTATGGGCTTATAGCCTTGTGAAATGTGCAATGATGTGGCCTGTGGGTAGATTGTGCAGTGATGTGGGCTAAGCAAGACTAGCGTGTTGTCCTATCAATCAAGAAGATTAAAAAATATAATTTAAAATATTTAATTGAATAAAAAGAAAACTCTTCAACCTTAAATATTGGAAAGACAAATAGGGGGAGGACTAGAAGGGTTACCTATGCTATGCCCACACCGCCCCTCTTCAATCTTGAATCTACTATGAAGGGCAATGAACAAAGAATGATTTCAAGTTATTACAATTTACAAAGAATGGCTGAGCTTATAGAAAAATACTAAGAATCAAGATGAAGAAAAAAACAGTAAGAATGTAGATGGATAGGCCGAGATATAGAGAGATGAGAGATATTTTCTTTTGTTTTAGAATTATATATATATATATAGTTATATAATTGTTTTTTATAAGTAGGAGTCGTCTTTTATTAGGGGGCCTTAGGCAATTGTATGGCATCAATTGTATCTATTATTCAAGCGGCCTTGAGTACAGTACAATAATCATGATAGGGAACTGTTTGTGTTTTGGTTATGAGTAATACTATGGAAAAAAACTATTTTAGAAACTTTTTTATAAATTATTGATGTGGTGAATGACTATTAGTAAGTGAGAAGATGATGTTAGTAATGGACTCAGATGAGAACTAGTAAGAATTTGTCACATTAATAATTTGTAAAAATGTTATAAAATAGTTTGTGACTGTAGCAGTACTCATAACTTAAAAGTGACAATATTTTTTGAGATGGATAGTTAATGGGAGAAGTAGGGTTCAAACTACATACACTAGGCACCACAAAGAATATAATTATTGCTAGATACTACCTTTGATCTATTGCTTAAAAGATGGTTGACCAAAAATATTGTGTGCAAATAAGATTCTAGGTACATTCAAACATCAGTAATGCTAGTATAGCAAATAATATTATATGTCCATTTTCTTCTTAAAAAAAAAAAAAAAAACAAAGACTATATGTCCATTCAAAATTTCAAATATGAATAATATCAATTAAATTTAAACTTAGATTCTTGTTTTCTCAAATGGGAAAAGTTTAACTCCTGCCTAAACTCAAAATTTTTTTAATAGTATCTTGGTTTAATAGTAAAGAATAATTATCATAGGGTGGATGCTACAAATTCTAAATTCTATCTCTATAAAAAAAAAAAAAAAATTAACTTAAAAACATCTATAGCAATCAAATTAAAAAAAGAAAAAAGAAATAGTTATAAAGCATTTAACTACTTTGAATTCATTATATAAATGAAAGGGTAATTTTTTGTTGGCAATTTGGCATATATTACAAACCGCATGTGTATTAAAAGGGTAGTTGGGATTCTATCAAAAACAATATAGAGTAATAATATAGACATAACATTTTTTTACCGTTATTGAAGTGGTAAATTGTTAGTGATCTTTCTCTTAAAAAAATGGTTATTACTTTTCGTATGGGATATATCATTAATAACTTGTCATTTGCAACAGCCGTGAAAAAATTTGTGAGGAAAGTTATGTATGGAGATTTGTTGAACAATATAATGCCAATAATCTTGTTTCTATTTATTATAATTTAAACTATTTACATCGCGATTGCTACAGCTTATGTTACCTGCATTTTATCAAAGTTGCATTGATATGATTAGCCAATGGGAGAGGTTGATCTCTGAAGATGGATCCTGTGAGTTAGATGTATGGCCATATCTTGAAAACATGTCAAGCGATGTGATTTCAAGAACAGCATTTGGAAGTAGCTATGAAGAAGGAAGAAGAATATTTCAACTCCAAAAAGAGCTAGCACAACTTGTTGTAAAAGTAGAAGAATCTGTATACTTTCCAGGACTAAGGTAGCGATTAAACATTTAACTTTGAAATTTAGTCAAGTTTGGTTTCTTACTCAACAAAAAAGAAGAAGTCAAATTTGATTTTTATTGAGATAGGATTAACCAATTACAATTTATTTTATATGTTATATAGATTGAAATTCTATCGTATCTATTAAAAATATATATATGCTATTTTTTTTATTTATAGGAATGCACTATTTTTTAATATAACAAGCTTTCAACAAATTTCAACATTTGCTTTGACCCATCTTCCAAATAAAAATTCTCATGCATTTGAAGTTTGATCATGGTTTTAAAAATTGGTATGGTCAAAAAATTGATTTTGACCCTAGTTCCCAATTTAACTCAGTTTTTGACCAATTTTGGTTGATTTTACCGAATCAGATTGGTTCCCGTTCCTAGTTGAACTAGTTGGTCCTATTCAGTTTATAAAACCATGCATCCAATGAAAACAAAATTCCAAATTTTATTGTTTATTCAGAGATGAAATTGGCTATAACCTACTTTCCTGAACATCTCATCAAACACAAAAATTAACAGAGATCATCACATTATAATTAATACAATTTCCGCTTTTGTGTTCAATCTTCACAATTTACTAATAGCTAATATTTATGCATGCAGGTTTTTACCAACTAAGACACATAGGAGGATGAAGGAAATTGAAAGAGAAGTCCAAGACTTACTAATGGGAATCATTAACAAAAGGGAGAAGGCAAGCAAAGGCAGAAATGATGACTTATTAGGCATACTTATGGAATCGAATTCTAGAGAGATTAAGGAATTTGGTAACAAGAAGAGTGCCGGAATGAGTATTAAGGATGTAATTGAGGAATGTAAGCTTTTCTACTTTGCTGGGGAAGAGACAACCTCGGTTTTACTTGTTTGGACAATGGTTTTGTTGAGTAAGTATCCAAACTGGCAAGCACGTGCAAGAGAAGAGGTTTTGCAAGTCTTTGGTAAGAACAGACCTGACTTTGATGGGATAAATCACCTTAAAATTGTAAGTATTCCCTAAAGATTCTAATTTTTCTTTTTTTTTCCTATAAAATTAATATGTACTGTCTTTCAAAGTTGAAATATTCACATCCATGAAAATTCATGCAATATTAGTTAATTGATCAAGTAAAAGCCATTTTCTATTGAGCTCACGATAGTCAGCAAACTCTTTTTTTTGTTAGAGTTGGTGCTTAGTAGTATAGACTATAAACCACTAATTTGAGTGCAAAACTCAAATTTGATTAGGTTTGTAGATCAAGTAATAGATCTTGTTTCAAATTTTTTCAATCATAAATGAGCTTCAAAATCTCTCATATACTCTTTAGGAGGAACATTTAATGAACTTATTTTATTTTATTTTACTAAATTCATTAAGAAATGCATTGTGGTAATAGTTGGTTATCCATGGCATAGGTAACCATGATATTGAATGAGGCTTTGAGGTTGTACCCACCAGGAGCTTCGCTACTTCGAATAGTTCACAAGCAAACCAAGCTGGGAAATTTGATAATACCAGCTGGAGTGGAGATTGCTCTACCAACAATCCTAGTCCACCATGATTATGAACTGTGGGGTGAGAATGCAAAACAGTTTAACCCGGAGAGATTTTCAGAAGGCATTTCAAAGGCAACAAAGGGCCAAGTATCATTCTTCCCATTTGGTGGGGGTCCTAGGATATGCGTTGGTCAAAACTTTGCTCTAATAGAGACCAAGATGGCTTTGTCACTCATTTTGCAGAACTTCTCATTTGAGACCTCCTCATCCTACGCTCATGCTCCTTGCTCAATCATAACTCTTCAACCTCAATTTGGCGCTCACATTATATTACATAAGATATAGTACCAAAAAGTTGTTCCAGTTAAACAAGATTTATCACCATTGTGCCTCGTGGCTTATTTGGGGTTCTATTTACTATTTAGTGATTAAAACTCATTTTCTAAAGAATAAGAAACAACATATTATGATTTCCACTCTATTATATTATGTTTGTGTTTGTACATCCATTATTGCGTTAAATGAAGGAAACAATGTTGAATAATGTTTAAAAAAAAATAATTTAAATTAGAAAAATATATCATTATTTTTGGTAAATTTTCATTTTTAAAGTATAATGTTAATATTTTTAGTCCTACCCAAATTAAAAACCCTTTTACCAATATAAGATCCCGATTTTAACAACTTTATTGGAAAGGCTAGAGTATATAATGCTAGTAGAAAATTAATGAATTTCCCTTAAGCGTTTTGAAATTGAAAGATTACACATAGGGAGATCAAAATGCCATTGATCTCTTTGGACTCAGCCAAAAAACTAAGGAAAGGGGGAGAAAATAAATTCTCCAGATTGAAGCAATTTATTCAAGAAATACCAACCAAATTTTCTAAGCACCCTTTTGCAAATCAACACCTTCTTCCACGAGTCTCGGCTTGATATCTCATCCCACTATCTCCCCACATTTTCTCTTGAAGCGAACAAATTACCCTTATCAGTGCCACTGACCAAGTACTGAGTGTTGGGCAAGTGTGAAAGATCGGCCAAAGAAAATTCATCACCAGCCAAGAACCGAGCCTCCCTGAGCCTCTTTTCGTAGATGTCAAGCACTTTCGATAGCTTCTCTTCATTTTGCCTGATCACTACTTTGTCTTGCTTGATATTCATTCGAGGCGCGAATGCGAGTTGAAACACCAAAGTTGAGCTTAGTGGATTGAAGCTCTGCCCTTCTGCTTCTATCCACTAATCTATGGATGCTTTTGCTAGGGGGTTGTTCTATATAGTCATTTGTTTCCTTTGTTCGCGTACTTGTCACAAACGTAGTGGCATATTGCTTGAGACTCTGTATTACTCACACAAATTCTCCCAACTGGACTTCTATGTGGTTAAAAAATATACCCTCATTAATGAAGGGTAACTTCATTTAGAAATAATGCCATAAATATCAAATAAAAAATTTCATTTTGAATTAAAAAAGAGAACTCCAAAAATTTAGGATTTTTCCCCCTTCACATTTATTAAAAAAAAAAAATACAGTTACTACTTATCTCTATGGCTTATCCTTTTTATTTGTTTGAAAAATAAAAATATATATTTTTAAATTATAATAGATGCAAATTATTAACTTTTACCTAGAAAAATAGAAGAGCTTCTGAGCACACACAACGTGCGTGCTCAGAAGCTTGTGTGTATATATATGTCATTTTCTTGATGTTTTATTTTGTCTTTTATTTTTTGTCCTCATCCTTTAGGACAAGTTGTGAATGCTTGTGGACAACAAATAAAAGGCTATAAAAAATGTGTTGAAACATCCATTCTTATCTCTTCTTAACTTACTTTTGCCTTTATCTCTCTCTATACAAAGAAAAAAAAAAAAATGGAAATTTCTCTGGACAAAGTTGCCACCTCCGTTCTTTTTGTTATAATGACAACGTTGTCTTGCATGATTCTAAATTGGCTACGGTTAAGACCAAAATATTTAAAGAGGTGCTTGAGAAAGCAAGGTCTTGTAGGCAATTCCTATAGACTTTTTTTCGGGGACTCGAAGGATAGCTCTATGACGATAAAGCAAGCTTGTTCTAACTAAACCCATAGAACTCTTTGATGATATTGTGCCGCGTATTCTCCCCTTTGAACATCACACAGTGAAGCATTATGGCATGTATGTCTACAATAAACTTAATTACCTAAAGATTTTGTTGCAGCAAACACAAATTATATCTCACTCATTCCATAGCAATAAAGTATGTATGGTTTTTTAAGTCATGTAACTTCTATTTAAAAGCTTCCAACTATGAATTAGCTTATGCCCAAAATCTTAAATCTAAACCAGACAAACTAGATCGCTTGATTAAACTATAAACTAGAATCTAAATCGGTAACAGTGAAGTCAAAAATTTTTTGAGGTAAAGTTAGTGTTACTAGTTCTAATTTAAATACATTGCTCAAATTATTATTTATCTATTAGTAATAGTCAATAACAAACTCTCACTTAAGATTTATTGTGAAAATGTTATAGACATAATATTTGTCTAAAAATATCAAATTTTCTTCCAACCTTCGTAAACTTGTGCAGGCAAGAATTCTTTTACATGGCTTGGCCCAATACCCCGTGTGAACATTATGAGTCCTGAACAAATCAAAGGTGTTTTCACCAAGATAGGTGACTTTTAGAAGCCCAAACCAAATCCACTTGTTAGATTGCTTGCAATGGGAGTGGTAAACTACGAGGGTGAGAAATGGGCTAAATATAGAAATATTATCAACCTTGCTTTTCATATAGAGAAGTTGAAGGTTATGTATTACATTTCTTATCTTTTTGAGTCCATGTGGAATCAATAGTTGTGTCCAAATTAGATTATTATTATCACTTTAGTAGAAAATGTTGTAGCTTAGTCTGGAACTGCACGATTTATCTGTAAATTGATATTGTACAAATCACCAAGTTTAACACAAAAAAACTTCTGTGTTGAACTCCATAGCAAAGTTTCAAATGTCTCTAGCACATGTTAGTGATCATAAGTCAGGGCAGCTCAACAACTTTGGGGACTTAGGCAAAAAATTTAAGTGGGGTCTTTTTATATTTAAATATTAATTAAATAATATATATTAAATTTTTTTTATTTAAAATCTATTTAAAATGATATTAATTGCTATAATACAAATGAGTTGATATGATATACGTCAAATATTTAATTGGTGAGATAATGTATAATAATTGATAAAGTAAAAATTTTGCATAAAGAAAGTAAAAGATGTAGCATGTGTGACATTGGGTGTGGGTGTGAGTGGGTGGCCGTGTGGCATGTGGGGGCCAGTTGTGAATTTTGAACTATGGGCTTATGGCCTTGTGCAATGTGTAGTGATGTGGCATGTGGGTAGACTGTGCAGTGTTGTGGGCTATGTAAGAGTAGTGTGTTGTCCTATTAATCAAGCATATTAAAAAAAATATAATTTAAAATATTTAATTGAATAAAAAACAAACTCTTTTGTCTTACATATCGGAAAGACAGAAAGGGAGAGGGCCAGAAAGGTTAACTCTGCTATGCCCACACCGCCCCTCTTCAATCTTGAATCTACTATGAAGGGCAGTGAACAAAGAATGATTTCAAGTTATTACAAGAATGACTGAGCTTACAGAAAAATATCAAGAATCAAGATGAAGAAAAGAAAGGTAAGAATATAGATGGATAGGCAGATAGATAGAGAGATGAGAGATTTTTTCTTTTGTTTTAGAAATTTGTAATCTCTATTTCAACATATTTTAAGACAATTACATTGTATTATTAAAGCTGGTCCATCTTTGACATTCACATGATAGACTCAGAGAGATTGCCAGAGACCTGGGCTTTGATGTAGCTGAGTTACTTTGCACTCATGCTCATGATGACCCGATTCTCTATACTGGTTTTAGGAGATTGTGCCAGGCTGTATCTGATAGTTTGGGCCATGTTTGACTTGCTGGTGTTCTTTTCTGCTTATTTTGTTTCTGCACATGAGCTATGTAGTTAGTATCCCCCATGTATGGAAAGGTCCTTCGTAAATTGCTAGGCAATTGAGTAAGGCCTTCCTCCTTTTTTGTTTGAGTTCTTAAAGCATAGTCTAGTCTGTTAGGCATGCTTAGAAACTGAGAGATGGTGGAGAGAGATGTTTAAGATGATATTCATGAGATATGTTTATGAGATGAGATTTCATGTTTTGGTATCAGAATTTATGAAAAAAACAGAATGGCACAATATAGGCAAGTTAATGAATATGCAGGCAAATGCTTTGAAAATGCAAGATTTTTACAAAAACCAACTACCCAATTCTCCAAAGGCACAAAAGCCTCTCATCACTTTAATAAAATGTTCTCACATTCTTACTCAATTCCTCTCTTACTTAATAAAGAATTTCTTATTGAACGTAAGCAAAAATAACATTGAAACCTTGAGAGATGCAAAAGAGTGGAAGATGCTAATTTTGAAAAGAATGTTAGTATATATTGAAAAAGAAATTGCTTAAAATTTCACAATAAAGATCATAATGGGTAAATTTTTATTATATGAAAGACTATCATGTGATCATAACCTTAATGGAAGATACTAAATCTTTTTTTGAATATTTGTTATATATTTATTTGTGTGTGTATATAAGATAATTTTGTTGATGTGTAACTTTTGTGCCTGTGTGTGTGTGTATATATAAGATAAGTTAAAAATTAGACAGAATTTTATTCTATTTATGATTGGGTTAACCTTAAAAATGGTTTTTGAATCTGATTTATAACACTTGAATATTCTTTCTGATTCAAACTTTTATAAAAACTTGGTAAATATTTTTTGGAAATTAATTGCAATTTTCTCCCAAATTTTTTTTTTTGAGTTATTGGAAAACTTGTAAGATTACTTTGTCGATATGAATATTTTTCCAAAAATTGGGAGCTTAGACATGTTTTTGTAGTCGCTATATATATATATATATATATATATTTTGTTGTGGCCCTTGTATCTCTTGAGAAAGTATTTGATAATGGAGCTTGAGACTTGAGAGTATTGCTTTTGTGGATTTTAAAGGTTATCGTACAGTTCCTTCTAAAAATGATCATCTTTGTGATGGATCTACCTTTGTCTTCATAATTAGCATTAATTTTGAAAATTAATGGCTTCCTTCACCTTAATTTTGAAAATTCTCTTCAAATATGAAATGTCTTGAATTAAGTTGGAGAGTAGTTGGAATGTGGATTTGTATACTTTACACGGGGTTTTAAAGCCATTTTTTAAAGCCTTCCTTACGAACGAATGGACATAATCTTGTCTTCGCGATAAATGTTAAATTTCTAAATCCATGGCTTCTTTGGTTTTAATTATTTGTCTTTTCTTACCGTTTTGAATTTTTTTTTTCTTTTTTTGACAAACTGGTGGGAAATTTAGACCTCGGTTGAGTTTTAAACTAAAATTGTTAATTAGATTTATTATGAATAAATCTCGTTAAAACAAACAAACAAACATCAATATCATGTTAATATCATGCACAATGAAAAATTAAATAAGACAAGATATGATGACCTAAGAAATCCAATGAAACAAACTAGTTTCACAATAAAAAACCTGGGGGGAAACCTTCTCCAAAAGCAATTTACTATAGAAAAGAGAAGTTTCAGATCTAGTACAAAACCTTTATCCTTAAACTCTACAATCCTTGTAGATGAACTCACAGTTGAAACCTTTTACTGCTTCAGAACTGCTGAATTCTTTAATATATGAACGCCACCCTTTTTGCACGGATCCCAGTACGTGACTAACTAATGATGCACGACTCCCAGTATGTAACTAACACACCAACTTGAGGAAGATTGTTGGCTACAAAGTTTTTCACTTCATCAATAATGAAGATCAAGAAGCACTTGATTATAAAACCTTAAGGCGCAAAGACGCAGTAGCTTCTTTCAGATAGAATAAGGCAATCAATCACTTTTTGCATGTGTTCTCCTTGTATTCTCATGTGTGACGGCCTTTAAAATAACTATTATATATGTCTAGGTTGGGAGAAAAGAAACCCTAAACATACATGTCAGCATGGGCTGAAAATTAGATTTGAAAATCTGAATTTTGTAATTCTTGATAAATATAGCTGTCGAGCTATATGTCAAGACCTCGATAGATATATCTATCGAGCAGTTGTCGGGAATCTGTCCAGCTTTAATGAACAGCCCTTCTTCACTTGTTTCTTGGACAGATTTGCATGGCTTAAATACTAGACTTGAACTCTTGTTCTTTCAAGTATTAAACACATCCTAGATCTACTCAATTACAAGTAAAGCGCGTTTTGTCAAAGGATTAGCCAATTCTAAATAACATATGTTCTTAACATAATCCACATATGTCCTAACACAAATGAGGATATCTAGACGTCTTCGAGTATTGACTTTTTTCTCAGCTGTATGCAGTCCACTGTCCCACATACATCTAGTTATTATAGGGAGGAATCCCATAGAGTGACCTTAAGATGTTGACAAGAGGTTTCGAACCCAGAATCTCTTGAATATTATGAGGCCATAGGAATTACTTAGTGGAGCGTATGCGATTTGTGTTTATAAAAGGAAATTTTAACCCAGGAAGTCAATTTCAAACCGTATTGGCCTGTATTTACCGTTTAAGCTCAAACATTGGTACAAGAACACTAGTGTTTCGTGCCAGTTCAAATACCGGTCATATCAGACTCGTTTCAACTGTATCAGGTTATATACCGAATTTCAGCCAGAAAATGAAAATTGGCCGGTAACTAAAATTCAAACAAACAATATATATATATATATATATATATATATATATATAAACGGAAAAGAAAATAAAAATAACCCACATATTGTCATCGCTACTGATTTTCTAGCACCGGTCCCATTTTGCCATCGTCCTTGTCTGCTTTTCTTCTTCTCTTCTTCTTCTTCTTGTGCTTCTCTTTGACTCTTGCACTTCTTTTAAATGCATTCTAAGACTTTCTTTTGTTTTTATAAAAAGTAAAGTACCTTTGTTTCGTGTGATGGTGTGCCCTGACACCCACCCATGTGAACTAAGTACTAACATTTTAAAGTTACAATTTCCAAAGAGCTCATTTTTTTTCTTCTTTTTAGAACTCAAGTTTCAAAAAAATATAATAAGAAACTTATTAAATTTTTTTATAATCTGCCAATGACTATCAAATCTACATCATCATCATCATCATCATCTTTTTTTTTTTTTTTTGCTGAATTACATCATCATCATCTAAGTAGATTGCATATTATTTTAATTAACTAACATTTTAATTAGGGGTTAACATATTAAATGAGACATAAATTTAAAATTTAATATATTTTAAAGAAAGTATGTATATATATTTTTTTACTATTTAATATATAAATATTTACATTTATTAATTCTTGTACGTTTTTAGACCCCTTAAAATACAACTAGATTAACTTAGTTAATTAACCAAGTTATTACTTAGTCCAAATTCTAGATCTAGGTTATCACAATCAAACAATCATATCATGTATAGCAGCGAAAATATAAATAACACAAAGATATGATCATCTAGGAAAATCAAACCGGTAAAAAACCTGGGGAGGATTTAACCTAGTTATCCTTAAGGTAAACTTGAATCTACTATAGAAAGAATTGAAGTTTACAATAGAATTTAGGCCACTAACATTCTATTGCTACCGACTAGTAGAAACTTACTGACACGACCACGTGCAAGCTCCGAGACCACAAACTCCTTCTTTCTTGGATTCTCCAACAAGTACAAGCACTCTCGCTTATGTATCTTTAAACTTTTATGGTAGCAATTGAATGATCATCAAGTTCTTGAAGAAATCTCCTCCTTGATAATCCTAAACTTGTGTGAACGAAAGCTCCTCTTAGATCTCACAAGAGATTCACACAAACAGCAATATGAGCAACATCTAAAATGTGGCTAGGGTTTACCTTATATACCTAGGGCAAAACATAAAACCCTAAACGTTTTAAATGAAATAGGGCTAAGTTGGAATTTTGTAGAAAAACGCATTCTGGCTGATTTTCGATTCATCGAGCCTAAGTTTCGATCAATTGAGCCAGGTCGAGATGCATAGTAACTTCTGCATCAGCTCGATTCCAACTTTACATAGAAGACACAACTTTAAGCAAGCCTATGCAAGACTAAACAACCTGTTTTGATCTTGGTTTACCAACATTACACATTAGAGTTCTAAATACATAAATTCCTAAATCTATAAAACCTAACAAACTTCCCCTTTGGCAATCCGTGACAAAACACAAACTAAAAGCTCAAAGTTTACAAAGTAAAGCCCTTTACAAAAAATCCAACCTAACTATTATCCATTAGTTGCAAGTGTAGACAACAGCTCAATTGAATCAACCTGTATTTTTCCTAAAACACTAAACAAGACGCATAAACGCATGTATGGAAAATACAAGTAAACAAAATAAATTCTTGATTTCACCAAAACACAAAATAAAGACATATATCAATGAAAAAACTCAAAAATATAAATCAATAAGTAGTGAAACAAGAAACAAAATAAATGTATATCCCCCTATCATGAAAAGCCCAACAAAAATACATCAAGAGCCAAAAAGAAATGTACATACAAGGTGCAGCTCCTAGATACAATCTAATCCCCCTATCAACAAAAGCTACTCCCCCTTTTTGTGACAGAATGCCAAAGGCCAATCATAATCCATCATCAAAAGGAGATAGCGTAGGAGATTGTCTAAAATGCGCCAACTTTGCACGCAAAGCACGAACCTCATAAAGCAAGTCCACGAAAACCTGTCCTTGAGCCGCCTGAACAGTCAAGACATGATCCAACGTACGTCGAATGTCTGAAACATTTGAAGTAGTCGGTGGAGGAACATTAGCATTAGCAGCAGTAGTAGCACCAGACGTCTCAGCCTGTGCAAAACCTATAGAAGAGGGAGGAGGGGTACAGCACCAGAAGACTGAACTCTAGCTCTCAAGTGAGTAGCCCTTTACCGAAGGAAGGTGGCACCTATGAGACCAGTAAAGTGTACAGGCTCAAACGCAGGGAAACCATCTAAACCTAAAAACAACAAAATCCTATGAATGAATATAGGATAAACAAGAGCGTGACCAACAATGCTACTCTAATGAATCTCGTTCAAAGAACGAAGAAACAGATGAAGGAAAGAAATAGAAGTGCCAGAAACAAGAGCATACAAAAACACACATCGCTCAATAGGGATGGTGTGGAGATGAGAAATAGGCCACAAAGAATGACATGCTATCCTAAGGAAAAGATAGATAGTCTCAGAAAGCTCAGCGGACATGATCCAAGGATCAAAACCCCACTGAATAGAAGACCCAGTGATATATGATATGACGTCATCAAGGGGTGGAGACTCCACATAAGGATAAACGGGCTGTCTAACCACTGGAATCCCAAGAGCCTCAACCACTACCCTAAGGGTAATGGTGAACTCAACACCTCGTATCCAACTCTGAACAAGGGTTTTGGAATCATAGATGTGGCAAGAGAGGTTCGAATGGAACTCTCTAATTAGGGCAATCAAGAGTGGATGATCTATCTCCAACAAAGGCAACCAGCCCCTACTCTCAAAGTTTGCCCTAATGGCAGGATCTAACTCATCTAGCACAACAGAACGCTCAGCCCAAATTTTCCTCTTACTGTTTAACTTATCATAGGCCTCTTTGCTTTTGTCATCCTTAAATCGCTCACTCCTAGAGGGAGACTCAGAAGAAATGGAGGGTGTCCTATGGGCTCTAGTCTTCCTAGCCATGGTTCTAAGGAAAGGACAAAGACATAAAGTAGAACCAAAAAGAATAAAAAAAAGAAAAACCAATGGCAGACTGCAAGTTAGCACAAAAAAATATAGAAAAAAAATCTATATGAAAGCATGAGCAGTTAAATGTCATGATGCATGGTCTAATGCAGTGAAACCAAGTTCCATTTAAGTTCAAACTCACAAAATTGGCTTGAGCATAGAGTTTCTAACAAAAACCCCAAAATTTGAAAACCACTTGTTTGTTTTTATAAAAAATTGACCAATTGATCATTACACAAGCTAGAATACATATTAGAATGATCAAAAACATCAATCCAACAAGCCAATTTTATCAATTTAACCAAATTTGAACAAAATCCCCAATTCGGGTACAGTTAAGCCCTAGAAAATCCAATTTCTCACAAATCACAAAATTGATCAAATTAACCCATCAAGATCAAGTTTATAACATCCTAGCACAAAAACCCATTGATCAATTTCAGATTATAAGGCTCGATTCATCAAAAACCACAATTTTCCATAGGTCCGAAAAACCAAATGAAAGCATGAATTTATGCATGAAAACATGAAATAAAATACAAAAGGAGGGTATAATGGACTTACCGGCCTTGGGAGAGGAAAACCTTGCAAAAAATTCAAAGGAAAACGACAAAAATTTGATGTGGAGCCTAGTCCGAATCGGAGAGAGAGAGAGAGAGAGAGAGAGAGAGAGAGAGAGAGAGAGAAGCTTAAAAACATTTTGAAAAAGTGATGTTAAACAAGTCAAACCCAGATTTTTTTTAAAACCTTATTCACAATTTTTGATTGATCAAAAATCAGTTTCGATTAATTGAAACAGATAGAGGCTCACATAAATTTTGAATTGCAATTTCGATTGATCGAAGAACAGGTTCAATCGATCGAAATTGTAAAAAAATAATTTTTTGAAAAACAAAGGATTTTGATGCATACTCTCCTCAAAGCAATGAATTTTATGAATAACATGCACAAGTATGAGATGAAATACTTTTTTAAAAACACAAGTTTTTAAACCTAGTTTCCCAAAAATAAGATTTTTAAACATTCTTCCTTTAAATTCTCAAGCAACAAATCTGTTTTGCATAAAACTCAAAGTATTTTCAAACTTGGTTGCTTAAACAAAAAACACACACAATAACATGTACAAAGTTTAGTAAAAAGTAACTTGTGTAGTGTGTGCAACTAGCAAAAACTTGAGATACATGTGAGGTGATATGTAAATAGAAATCAAATACAAGGTCTACAAAATTCATCACATAGAGTTACATCACCTAAAGAGTTACATCATATAACTTCCACATCTCCTAGATCATAAGCTTGCAATCATGTAAGTTTCTTGAATTTGCATCATATTGTACACACCAATTTTAGTTATTCAGAAACTTAATAAAATAGTCGGGATAATGTACACACAAATTTTAATTATTTGATTTAGCTTTAAGTCCAATAATGTACACACCAATTTTAAACATTTAAACCGAAGCTACACCTTATGTTCTTTTTGTGCATGTGCTACAATTTTTCAAGTACAAAATCTTACGATATGCACTAAGGTGTTCATGATTGGCTAGTGAACAGTGGTGAGATGGTTATTTATGCCTTTCTCAAAAGGTTTAAGTCCGACAGTCAAAGACATGTAACTTCAAGATCAAGACAAAGTAAACAAAAACCATAAACATCTTTTCCACACAACACGTACTACAAAGCTTCAACTAGTAAAGTGTAATAAATAAGCTCATCCAAGCTAAACAAGGTACAAAGGCATGTTATGTAAAAATAAATTGATCAACCTTACTTTCAAAAACCAAGAGAATAAATACAAAACACAATTTGCTTCCTTTTCCCTCATTTTTTTACTTTTTTTTTTTTAAATTTTTGAAAAGAAGAAACAGAAACAGTCCTAGAATGAAATGCATGAATGTTATGCAATGCAAAACCTAGAAACAAAAAGGAAAAAAAAAAAAAAAAATAGAAACCAATGAACAATGGTCACAAAGGGTAGAGCAATGAAGTACAAGGACCATATCAGAAAAACTCAATTAGATCGAGCCTTTTGCATCCAAAACTTTTTAGATGTATTGCGAGCATTTGAGTTCTTATTCACATTAGAGTGATTTCTAACTCTAGGATTGGAATAAAGGTTTAGAACCTTTACCAATTCACCAATAAGTGCCATAGGATCTTGTGCTTGAGGCACGACCACTTTTGGTTTGTTTGCTCTTTTAGCAGCTTGCAGCTTGTAACAGTTTGGACGAATGTGTCTAAACTTTCCACAAAAATGACAAACCCAAGTAGGTTTACCATGCATCTTGTCCTTAGAAAGGGTAGACTATTTAGGTTTAGACTTTTATAGATCAACCCTAATCTTCCTAGGAGGTGTGACCTCTATAGGTTTAACAGTCTCACTCACAACCTCACTCATAGGGGGTTCAGAGGAAGAAGAAGGAATAAAGCTTATGGAATTTGGTACTGACACAGAGCTGCTCTCAACAAAACCTAATCCAGATTTGTTAGAAGGAGCCTTTTAGACACTCAGCATATGATCAAGTTTAGAACTAGCAGATCTAGCAACAGATAAATCAAGTTCCAATTTCTTAACTTTATCAAGCAAAATCATATTTTCAGTTTTCATATTGTTCAATAGTTCATTAGCATCAAATAGTTTAACAAGCGAATTTTTCTTATCAAGCTCAAGAGATGCAATTTTCTTTAAGTCTAATTCAACATTTATGGCATCCTTTGTAGCAACTTTGCAAAGTTTATTGTAGGTTTCTTGAAGATCTGCATCCTCAGAAAGTTCCCTATTAGAAGGGTTCTCTTCAACAGACACACTTTCATTGACTATAGCAGTAGCAGTGAAAGCAATGAAGTTTTCATTCTCGTCACATCCAGATTCATCATCAGAAACTTCATTATCACTAAGGGTTACAGCTATAGCCTTCCTCTTAGACCTCAAGTATGTAGGACATTCAGATTTCATGTGACCATACCCTTGACATCCAAAACATTGAGGACCCAAAGAATTATTTGAAGATTGATCAACTTTTTCTCTAGATTTTTCATTGTTGTTAACCTTAGTGAGATCATTCTTCCTAAAGTTTCTACGTTCAGCAGTGTTTGTACCTCTTGCCCTTCTGTTACTATTCCTAATGAACGGTTTTAGACCCCTTAAAACACAACCAGATGATTTGACCTAGCTATCCTCAAGGTAAACCTGAATCCACTATGCAAAAGAATCGAAGTTCATACAGAAGGACTACAAGCTCCCCTCTTGACTTCCTAATGCTACCCACCAGTAGAACTTACTGACACGACCACGTGCAAACTTCGAATCCACAGACTTCTTCTTTCTTGGACTCTTCAATCAAGTACAAGTACCCACGCTTGTTTCCCTTTAAGCTTCAATGGCAGCAACCTTGTTGATCATCAAGATGTAGATAATATCTCTACCTTGAAAACCCTAAGTTTATGTGAAGGAAAGCTCCTCAAAGATCTCATAAGAGATTCACATAAACAGCAATATGAGCAACAAAGACTTAGAGAGGTTTGGGTACAAAACCCTAGATATAAAAGAGGCACTCTCTTCTCTCTTTCTCAAAAGCTCTCAAAAACGTGGCTTAGGGTTTCCTTTATATAGTGGGAGAATTAGATCTGAAACCCTAATCCTTATTGGGCTTAAGCTGCTGTTTGGGCCGACTTAAAATTCTGCAGATACGATTTTCGATCGATTGAGCCTGTTCTTCGATTGATCGAACCAGGCAGAATATGAAGTCTTCTTCCTGCAGCTTGTATGTTCTTGAATCTTGACTTGAATCACCTTGAATTTGTCTAATAAAACCTATAGACTCTAAGATCTATATCTAGACAAGTTTGTGTTCACGATTTGCCAATTGTTCTAAACATTTAGAACCTAACAATTTTTCCCTTTGGCAATTCGTGACAAAACTTTCATACAGAATGAAATGCTCAAATACAAGAACAACCCAATACAATAAAATGCTCATTACAACAAATTCAACCTAACTACTATCCATCAGTTGCAAGTGTAGACAGCAGCTTAATTGAATTAACCTGTATATTTCCTGAAACACTCAACAAACGCATAAACGCATGTGTAACAGAAAAACACTAAATCAACAAATATGCAAACTAACTCTCCCCCTAAGTTAGATACATCAAAAATAATGTTAACTCCCCATTAACATAACATTCTTGTATTTTCCACACATATTCCCACATATCAATTATTTCTCCCCTTTTTTGTCACGTATTGACAAAGACAACTCATACAAAGAGTAAACAGTCAACATACGCAACAAAGGATAAGAGAAAATAGAGAAAGAGGGGGATACAAAACAATTCAACTCTATAGAAAATAGAGACAGCTCCCCCTATGAACAACACAGGTTAAAAAAAACTTTTCTCATTCTATCAAAAATAGGAAAAACAAAACAAGTTTTAGGAAAAATAAAGGAGGTGGGGAAAATCAACAGCAGTAGCAGCATCACCAACAGGATTAGGAACATCCTCACCAGCAAGACCAAAGTTAAAAACACACAAACTAAAGTGAAAAACAAGGTAAGGATACACATGAAGAAAAAATATTCTCTCTTTCAATAAAATGCAAAAATGGCACTATGTGACTCATAAACAGGTGCATGAGTAGAGAAAATATTTGCACATTGATTATCCATCATATCTCTTAAGAAAAATATTTTCTACAGTTCACACATAAGAAATAGCATATACTAGAATGTTCAAAACTCAAAAATTAATCAATCAATTTTTAAATCAAGTTAAGTACCCAATTTAGCAAAGTGTATGCATGTTATATGTGAAAACAATGAGAGATATGATTGTAAAATTGCAAGATGGATACAAAAATAATGCAATGCATGTGAATCCTAAACACGAATGATGCATGAAAAAGTTTTGGTTAAAAACATAGAAACTGAAAATATTTCAATTTCGATCGATCGAGTATCAATCGAATATCAATCAAGTCAGGCAGACTCAGGCCAAAAATTTTAATCGCAATTTCGATTGATCGAAAAACAAGTTCGATCGATCGAAAATCTAGAAAAATCAGATTTTTGAAAAACAGAGCATTTTAATGCAAAAACTCCTCAAAGCACATTGTTTTATAAAAAATGCATGAGTATGAAAAGTTTTTCAAAAACACTTGAATTTAACCTAGATATTCCAAAATCAAGATTTTCAATCAATTTGTCCTCAAAGCGCAGACATTATACACATTTTGCATTAAAGTCAAGGAACTTTTAATCTTGAATGGCCACAACAAAATCACACACAATAAAATGTACCAAGTTTAACAAAGAGTAACTTGTATAGTGTGTGCAACTAGCAAAAGCTTGAGATACATGTGAGGTGATATGTGAATAGCAATCAATCACAATGTCTACACAATCCATCACATATAATTTAAAAGAGACTATCACCTAAAGAGTTACATCCTATAACTCCCACATCTCTTAGAACAAAAACTTGCAATCATATAAGTTTCTTGTATTTTTGCCTCATTATTATGTGAGATGGCATCAAGCCTAATAGTATACACCAGTTTTAAGCATTAAGAAATTAAGCCGAGACATCACCTTATGTTCTTTTTGTGCATGTGCTACACTTTCTTGAGCACAAAATCTTATGATATGCACTAAGGTGTTCGTGATTGGCTAGTGAACAGTGGTAAGATGGTTATTTATGCCTTTCTCAAAAGGATCAAGTCCGATAGTTAAATAACATGTGACTTCAAGATTAAGACAAAGTGATAAACACCATCAACATCTTTCCCATACAACATGCACTACAAAGTTTTAACTAGTAAAGTGCAATAATTAAGCTCATCCGAGCTAAATAAGGTACATAAACTTGTTATGTAAAGATAAGGTGGCCAACCTTGATTTCAAATCCATGATATGAAATACAAAACACAAAAATCTTTTTGGTTTAAAAAAAATTTTATGACCAAAAACAAAAAGTACACATTATGCTAAATGAACAATGCAAATGCAATGCATGACAATGTTTAACTAAGCTATAGAGGGTACACAAACAAGAAATATCAATTTCTTAATTAACCCATGAGTACATGTACAAACTAGTACATACTCACACAAAATTAGAAATAGCTTAGCATACTATTCAAGTTTCTCCACAATGTCAAGCATGTTTTAAATCAAGAGAGAGATATCATAACCCATGTAATCCTCAAGAACAATAAAACAAGACACAAAATAAAATATTTTTGTCTTTTTGAAATTTTTCAATGTTTTTGGATTTTTTTTAAAAAAAAATAAAAAACAAACTAAAAAAAACAACACAACCAAAAACAAAAACAAAACATGTCCACAAATAATTGAAAAAATTAAATCAGGGACAAGTTAGCAACACTCACCTTGGAGAATCTTTTCTTACCCATCTAGCACGAGTCTTCGGCTTTGTAGGTGAAAATCCATGTGAAGTAGAGTGTATTTGAGGAATTACACCAAACTTCTGAGAGAGACTGAAATCCTGCAAATTTCTTTCACAAGCCAACAAGCTCAAATTTTTCAAAAGAATATAAAACAATTTATATGGACTTATGGCAGGAGAAATATCATCACATATCCTAGATTGACACACAGAATGCTTAAATTTCAATTTATAACAATTAGGACGAATGTGACTGGAGACATCACAAAAGTGACAAACAAGAACAAATTTAGGAACATCAGTATTCCTAACAACAAGTCTAGTCTCAGATTTAGGTTTTTGCCTCAACAAAGAACAATTTGGTCTAATATGACCAACAACACCACAAAGGTGACAGGTAGGCACAAAAACAGATTTATTATGCTCTCTAACAGTAGGTTTAGACATATGTTTAGAAACTTCAGCATCTACATCAGAACTTTTACCTTTGTCTAACCTAGCAAAATAAGCCTTTTCTTTATTATTCCTCTTAAAATGAGGGATATAAACTTTCTCAGTTTTAGGCTTAAGAGAAACAGAAATACTTCTGTTATCATCAACAGGCTTGACACTAGTCAAATCTTTAATTTTAGCTTTAGATTCAACTAACTCTTGTTCCAAGCTTTTCATCTTCTCATCTTGAGAGGAAATTTGATTTCTCAAAAATTCATTCTTTTATTAGACTCATCTAATCTCACAATCAATTCATCTTTTTCAAGATTAGCCAATTTTAACTCTTCTTTAAATTTCTAAGAAATTTTCAAAAATTTAGATAATTCCTTATGAAAAGTTTCAAAAGCATCAAAAAAATCAACAGAAACAATAGTGTCCTTTTTATTCAAAACATCACAGGCATCAATAAAATCAGTAGAAGCATGAGCAGAAAGACACTTCAAATTATCCATGATAACAGGAGTCAAGGATCAGCTCTTAGATCAAAAGATCTACAACAAGAAGAGCTACCTGCTCTGATACCACTTGAACGGTTTTAGACCCCTTAAAACACAACCAGATTGGTTAGCCTAGATAAATTAGCCAAGTTGTTACTTAGTCAAATTATGCAATTCTAGGTTAAAGCAATCAAACAATCATATCAAGATATAAAGCAGTGAAAAATAAATGAACACAAGATATGATGACCCAAGAAACCACACGGTAAAAACCTGGGGAGGATTTGACCTAACTATCCTCAAGGTAAACCTGAATTCACTATGCGAAGAATCGAAGTTCATACAGAAGGACTACAAGCTCCCTGCTTGACTTCCTAATGCTACCCACCAGTAGAACTTACTGACACGACCACGTGCAAGCTCCGAATCTACGGACTCCTTCTTTCTTGGACTCTTTAATCAAGTACAAGCACCCACGCTTGTTTCTCTTTAAGCTTTAATGGCAGCAACCTTGTTGATCATCAAGATGTAGATAATATCTCTACCTTGAAAACCCTAAATTTATGTGAAGGAAAGCTCCTCAAAGACCTCACAAGAGATTCACATAAACAGCAATATGAGCAACAAAGACTTAGAGAGGTTTGGGTACAAAACCCTAGATACAAAAGAGGCACTCTCTTCTCTCTCTCTCAAAAGCTCTAAAAAACGTGGCTTAGGGTTTCCTTTATATAGTGGGAGAATTAGATTTGAAACCCTAATCCTTATTGGGCTTAAGCTGCTGTTTAGGCGGACTTAAAATTCTGCAGATACGATTTTTGATCGATCGAGCCTGTTCTTCGATTGATCGAACCAGGCAGAATATGAAGTCTTCTTCTTGCAACTTGTATGTTCTTGAATCTTGACTTGAATCACCTTGAGTATTGTCTAATAAAACCTATAGACTCTAAGATCTATATCTAGGCAAGTTTGTATTCACGATTTGCCAATTGTTCTAAACATTTAGAACCTAACACCTAAGAAAGTTTCTAAAATTCTTAGCAAGTTTAGCAATCTCTAAAGCAGAGAGCTCATCATGAAATCCACCAACCTCAACATCATCAACTGACTTAAGAGCCATTGACTTGGATTTGCTAGTTTTGGGTAGTCCAACTCATAGGACTGAAGAGATCCTACAAGTTCATCAACAGGGATGGAATCCACATCCTTGCTTTTAGTTATGGCAGTCACTTTGAGTCTAAAATATTCAGTTAAAGATCTAAGAATCTTCCTAACAATTTTAGGTTAATCATAGATTTCACCCAAGTTGTATGCAGAATTAACAATGTCATTAAGTTTAGCATAAAATTCATCATAGGATTCATCATAAGACATCCTAATGCTCTAAAACCTAGAAGTTAATTGCTGAATCTTATTTATTTTGACAGCCTTTGTGCCTTCATGCACAGTCTGAAGGATTTTCCAAGCAGTGTGAGCAACCTTTATATTAGAGATTCTCTTAAATTCCTATATAGAAATAGTGTTAAAGATAGCATTCATAGCTTTGCTATTGAACCCAGCTGCTTCTTTTTGAGAAGTTTGCCATTCGCTCAAAGGAGTAATGGGCTTCTCCCATCCGTACTCAACGAAGTTTCAGACTCTCTCATCAATAAATTTTAGGAATGCTTTCATCCTTACTTTCCAATAAACATAATTATTCCCATCACAATAAGGAGGAATAACTAGAGAGTTTCTGTGTTCCATGACAACAGGGGTCAAAGATTAGCTCAGTGATCAAAAGATCAACTGACAAAGAGCTACCCGTTTTGATACCACTTGTATGTTTTTAGACCCCTTAAAACACAACCAGATTAATTTAGTTAATTAACCAAGTTATTACTTAGTCCAAATTGTAGATCTAGGTTATCACAATCAAACAATCATATCATGTATAGCAGCGGAAATATAAATAACACAAAGATATGATCATCCAGAAAAACCAAACCGGTAAAAAACCTGGGGAGGATTTAACCTAACTATCCTCAAGGTAAACTCGAATCCACTATAAAAAGAATTGAAGTTTTACAATAGAATTTAGACCACTAATATTCTATTGCTACCCACCAGTAGAAACTTATTGACACCACCACCGCCAACAACACAGCCACTGCGGCCGTCCTTGGACTCCTTCCCTCCCTCATCACTGTCTTTTCATTCAGTTGGTACAGTTCCCATTTTTTTTTTTTTTTTTTTTGTGATTTCTTTTTCATTAAATTACTTTACTTTTGTTTGTTTTTTAATCTGAAATTTCAAACTTTTTTGGAAATAACGTTTGCGGGTATTTTTTTTTTTTTTTTTAATTTTTTTTTTTTTTGCCCTCTATAAATTTGAATTGGTTTGGTTATGATGTATAACCGTTTTCTGGGTTCTGCAGATTTGAATCTCTCTTTTAGTGTTGGGCTTAAAATTTTGAACTTTGACAGTTTAAGTCATTCTTTCTTTCTAATTCCTCTTTCCAATTATTTGTTAATGAAAGCTCGAAAACGTGTTGACAACACAAGAGCAATTTAGACCCCCCAAATAAAATTACGGCTTGGTTGATTTTACACTAACTTAATACTAAGTGCGGAATAGTGTAAACACAAGCGTATATGCAAGACAACTACTCTCATCCATAGTTAAGGCAACACAGCAGTAAAAATGAAATAAACAAGAGTAGGGAAGAAGGATGCAAACACAGAAAACACCGAGACGTGTTTTCGAAGAGGAAACCGAAGAACTCGGCGAAAAACCTCTCCGCCGCCCTCTAAGCGGAAATCGATCCACTAGACAATCAGTTGGGATACATGAGTTAGCAAGAGACCCTCCAAGCCTAATCTACCTGATGTACCTAAGCCTTCCAAGCTCCTACTCCAACAAGGCTTCTCGGAACCGTGTCTTGTCTTAGTTCTCCGGATCCCGCAACAAGCTCCATGTTGCATCTGCCATTCCAGGCTTCTTCCAATGCTTCCCAGCAGCACCAAAACGTCACTCAACACTCTCAAAAAGGTGTGGTAAGTGTTTGGGCTTTCAACCTCTCAATGGTGTGGAAAATGGAGAGGGAAGGGTTGAGGAGATACCACAAGCAAGTGTATAGAGAAAGGTGGGGATGAAAATCTCTAATTGCAAATGTGTTTGGCTAGGGTTTTCTCTCTGAAGCATTCCTCAACATTTGTGGGTAATGGGGGTTTATATAGGATATGTGCAAAATGTGTGAGTTAGTCAGTACAGGCTGGCAGAACAGCATGTCTCGCGGGTGTCTCGCAGGAAGGCCTTACCCGCGAGATACTCGCGAGAGACAGTTGTCTCCACCTGGACTGACTCTTCGCATTCCAGCATATGCAAGGCACATGCTTCACTTCACGGGAAGCTTAGTCGCGACATACCCGCGAGATTCCTTCAGCTTCCAATTTTGCTTGAGTCTTCACACACTCTCTATCACACACCCCTTACATTAATTCCCACAACAAATACAGGGTATAAACAATTGATATTAATTGCAATCAAATTTGGCACGGAATAAAAGCCAACAAAATACATAGTTGTAAATCACAACTTTACAGTTAACTTTCTCATCTGGGTATACTTTGTTACATAATGGGTTTTTGCTAATTTCAGTTTTGGAGTTTCTGTACCAGGATGTTTTAATCTTCAATTCACTATTTTTATATTAGCTTCGATATCATTTTTGAAATAGTACGCTGTGTATATGTTCTAGGCTTGCATTGAGAATGTGAGAGCATCCCTGGATGATGGAGCTGTAAAAGTCTTAAAAGCAAAGCTAGTTGCAACTAGAGGTTTAGAGAAGAAAGTGAAAACAGAAAAGTCAGGTAAACTGCAATTTTTATTTTTATACTTTATGTTTTAACATTATATTTAGATTGTGATTGATTTTTACGTGCACGCGCACACACACACACGTACTATCTATATAGGTTTTGCTCATGAGAAATGGAAAGATATATGATGTCTAATATTGAAGTCCTCATATGGGGCTTCCAATTCTGGATAGGCAATAACCTGAGGAAATAATCTTATCAGTACTGGTGTTGGATTGGGGCTTTTTGGCCATTTGAAGAACTCATACCTAGTAATTGTTTAGTCTAAATAAGGAAGAATAGATGCGAGATCAAAATTCAGCAGTACATAATAATCAGAAATTGCATGAAAGAGACCTTTTACTATGGTTGCTAAGTGATGCAGCCATGCAGGCCTAGACTTAGTTTGCTCACTATAAACAACTCTAGCTTATCTTGGTTTGTTTGGGCAGTCCAATTTAGTCAGCCCAGGCCCCAGACATTAGATGGTTTAGATCTAGGATGCAATTTAAGAGAGTGGAAGTCGGAGGGAGCATGAGGATGACATTTTACAACTCATAAGGTCCATTCGATCTACAATATATATGTGTAATGTGTATATGTTCTTGTTTATTTATTTCTGGTTATATAATTTGTATGAAGGTAGAGTTCGTCTTCTAGTAAGGAACTCATCTTGGGGCAATTCTTATAATTGAGTTTCTCTTGCTGTACAGTGCTTTCATTTTGGATTAAAGAAAAAAGAAAGTAGTTAATTTATTATAATCACAAAGTGGAGAGGGGTCCAGCACTCTCTTCCACATATTATTTTCCATAGGTCTAGGTTTATATATCTGTAATTAATAAGGTGGCTTTTCAATTAGTATCTAGTGAAAGTATCTTTTCACCTAAAATTAAGTAGTGTCCAATGTTTTAATAAATGGACTAGATCGGTGGTTCAACTGTGAACTGCTTCCTCACACTGTCCAATTAACCTTAAATAACTGTATATGTGAATAACCACTCTAAAGTCTAAACTGTTGACCTGCGGGTCTAACTGTGCGAATCAGCAACCTCTTCTTGGGTCAAGCAGGTGAGTGGCTTGAGTTTCTGTCTTAGAACACCATTTCAATAACACGGCAACCCCATTTTAATAACACGCCATTTCACTAGTGATAGCAACTAGGAGGCCTGTGTGGCTGATTTTCAGGATTTATGCTGACTGGATCCATACTCATGGTTGGTGGCAATAATGCTTAACTTAAGTTGCTGCATAACTGATGTTGTGATTATTGAACAACATCAATTATGCAGGTTATATGTAAAAAATTTGAGATCCACAATTGAATGATTCTACTTGCAGGTTATATGTAAAAAAATTTAGTGTCATCACGAGTGTTAGTACTCTCTTGCTGTCTTTGCAGGTATTGAGTCCTGCAGTCCATATGTAATTTGGTAACAACAATTATAAGGAAAACTGGATTTACTTTTGTAAGTTTTTTTTTTTTTTTTTTTGGAGAAGTAGCTTGTGTGAGTTAGTAAAGTAGGAAAAAGAAAAAAAGGTTGAGGCAAATTGACTCATTGTTGTAAATTTTTTGTTCTTTTTTATAAAAATTTGTGCTTTCGTTTTGGGGCAAATTGTCTGCATAAGTAGCCGTCCAGTTACAACTGTGACTATTTAATTCATGCGTCCACACAAAGCCATATAGAATGGAATGATATACTATGAAGATACTATGGAATCTATGGCCATAATTTAAACTTGATTAATTGAGCAATTATTGGACATGCAGTGCAGTTTGAGGGAACAAAAACCTTTTAGATTTTTGTGTATATTGGTCAACATCATATTGCATTGATCATGGAATTTGGAAAGAATGTAGGGAACCCAACTTTGAATAATATATAATTGAATAATTGAATTCCCTAGCTGGATTCTCGAATCTGATTGCCTTCTGAAGCTTTCACCACTTCATGTCAGCGAGAAAACAATTCCACAAAACTGTATCATATAGAGCATTGAAACTGACATTTATATTTGAATGAAACAGAGGTTGGATTTATATATTAAAAAGAAAAAGAAGGTGGTTACTATGTACTTGACTATAACTGAGCCACAATATCCGTGCCTTTTGTAGTTGTGTGTGTGTAACGTGTACACAAATGGTATATTCCATTAGAGTGAAGTAAGAGTGTTTAACAAAATAGCAAAAGATTCCATGTTGAGTTGACTGTATTATTGATCACATAAATTGAAGATTACCTCCAAATTTGGTTCACCTAAACAATACTTAAAATAAAAAGGAATAATAGCTGAGTTGAAGATAGAAATATGCCCTTAACATAAGTATTTGGCATAAAGTCTCCTTCATCTTTACTTCAAGGTTGATACTTGATATTAATTTTGTTCAATAATCAGTCCATCATATTCCTGCATAGCTGAGTTGAGATTTTCCGCGATCTCAGCTCATTAATATTTAATACTTCAAAGTAATAAAATATAATTTAATAATTAAAAAAAATATAATTTAATCCTACAAATTAACAAATATATAATTTAAAACTTCAAATTACTAAATTAAATTTAATACTACAATTGTCAATGAAATATAATTTACTAATGAATAACAATATAATTAATACCCAACAATTATGTAAATTATTTTAATACTACAAATTAATTGACGTGGCATTTAATTTTTAATAAGATTGAATATAATACTTCAAATTAATAAAATATAATTTAATAGTACAAATTAATAAAATAAATTATATTAATTAATAAAAGTATTTTTTTAATAATTCAATTTAACAAAATTTAATTTAATTTAATACTTCAAACTAAGTTAATATATTTTAATTTAATACTTCAAATTAATAAAATATAATTCCTCACTAAAAATTAGTAAAATATAATGTAATAACTAAAAAAATGTAAGATGAGACGTGAGCACCAACAATATTAAAATATAATTTAATATTTTAATTGGGTTGGGTATATAAAACTCATTTACCCATTAAAACTCATTTAACTGATTGTTTCTAACCTAAACCCAACCAAACCCAATTATTATGGGTAAACCCTAACCCACCCAATTAACCAATTATCAAAATTACCAAAATGCCCCTAAAGTGTAAATGACTAAAGTATTCTAAAATCTTCAAAACTAACCAAAAACCCCGAAACCTCAAAATAACCAAAATAATCACGAAACTTACAAAATGTCCAAAATACCCCTGAAACTCAAAAAATGAGCAAAAGATCCCCAAAACCTAAAAAAGACCAAAATATCTCCAAAACCTGAAAAATGGCCAAAATACCTCCGAAACCGAAAAATTACCAAAATAATTATGAAACCTACAAAATGACCAAAATACCCCGAAACTCAAAAAATGACCAAAATACTCCTGAAACCCAAAAATGACCAAAATACCCCCTAAAACCTATAAAATGGCCTCTAGATTATTTAAAAACAAAGTTTTGAATGAGTTTATATCTATAATTATTTATAGCTATGAATTTATGGTCTTGTGCTCAACCTTTACCATTCTGATGTAAAGAATTATTGTAGTTCTTTGTTTTTACGGATCATATTGTTTGAGTTTTGTGTTTTGGTTTATTATCATTTGCTACTTTTGTAATTTTCTGTTATGCTTTGTGATTACTTAAGTAAAGCTATTACTAATCAGAATGTCATTACTTTATAAATAAGCTTGTTCATGAAGACTAGGAATCATCTTACATAGGAATACAAAAAATTTAAGGAGGGACATAGATTACTATATATACTATTTAGACACACATATAATGTGTTTGCATTACTGCTGTAGTGGGTTATTGTTTTGGAGCAAGCGGGTTGCTTGCATGGAGAGAAAAGGTGATGTATTTTATATTGCGAGTGTTGTTTGTTTTGTGACTTGATCTGATGAATTTTGTTGTGAAATGGGTTAATTAGTTGGCCATGTCTTTGGAGAACTTTTTCAATTTACTAAATATTGTTGGTCATCTGCTCTATCCAAATAAAGATTCTTTTTAGTTATTTTACCAAAAAATAATAGTAATAAAGATTTGTTTTGTTTATCATTTATAATTACTTCTAAAAATGTCCTAATTTAGATTGTATTAGTGTTTATTTATTTATTAGTGGGAGGGTGTCATGTTAGGTCAGGTCTATTTTGCTTGATGTGTTATGACTTTGTGGACTAATTAGTAGTGTGATTGAAGATAAGAATCAAGAGTTGTAATGAGGTGTAGGAATATACGAAGGTTGTAAGTAAATGAGTGATCAAAGAGAGGACAATATGCCCAAGTAGTGGCCCAGAATTTGACAAGAACTTGTAAAGAGAAAATATCTATGTGTAGCATATATGAATAGCCAAGTTACCCATTGAGTTAATCTAGTAATTTTCAGGTTCATATGATCTAATGTCCTGAGTTTAAGTCTTTTAACCAAGACTTTAAATCATCCCAAAACAAAACTTTCTTGTAATTACCCCAGTTTATAAGTGTAAAAATAAAAAAATAAAATAAAAAAGGTTTAACAGCCAAGTAATCAATTGATCATTCAGGCGGTCTTATAGCGTTTAATTATTACAACCACCTCAAATAGAGGAAAAACAAAATTATTTGTCCTTGAATTATTGCAAGCAGCAAAGTGAGGTAAACTCATTCATTCCAAAAATGAAATTAAGCTTGTTTAGAGTTTAACTCAGGCTTATTAATACAATAAGGTAAATTTATGGGTTTTTAGAAGTTATCTTGAATTTATAGTCACCCCATAAGTATTTTTTTGTAAATATTTTTTTTTTATGTTTATTAAATCCTCATTTTAACTTATTTTAGTTATTAACTGTATTGTGGTTTTGTGACTGGGAGCTTGGAAAACATTTTCCTTTTCTTTGTATTGATGGTTGTTTCGAGGTTATTTGTAAGTAATCACTTATTGAATCTTTTGCATAAATTGCTTACTAATCACTTTTTGAGAAATTTATTGAGACTAATACCCAATTGATATGCTTAACTAAAATCAGTCATTTTGAGTGTGTTTTATTTGCTAACGTGGCACTTGGTAGTAATACTAGTGATATTGTGTCATTCAGCTACTAACTCTGTTGTTTAGTACGCTAATCCATTGTGTGTTTCTTAATTCTAGGATGGTGATGGTGATTCTGCAGTGGATATCCAGTCTCCCGGTGCTCAGCACTTATCATTTGATGATATGCAGTAGGCAATACTTTGGGCACCTATTTTGGAGTAGTTACTATGATGTTTTGATATTTATAATAAAGTTTCAAACTTTGATATATATGTTCACATTATAGTTGGAAACTTTATTATAACATTCTAGACAATTAGAATGTATTCTTTTGTGTAGGACATTGTACATAGTTGTTTAGAATGTATTATTTTGTTCATAACATTCTAGACACTTGGGATGTATTATTTTGTGTATAAAATTCTAGACATTTGGGATGTAATTATTTATATGGAGTAATTAAATATATTTAGTTTCTTGGTTTAATGTGGTATGGTATTTGCTATTGGAAAATATGAATTGTAGTTCATTACAGTTGCTATAAAATAGGTATTGGAAAATATGTATTTTAGGTACATTATAGGTGCTAAAAATTTTTTTAAAAAAAGGACCTATGCCAGCGCTTTTGAAAGCGCTGGCATAGGTCCTTTTAAATTATATTGATACAAGACCAATACCAGTGCTTTTTAGAGCGCTGGAATAGGTATTGCCTATGCCAACGCTTTTGAAAGCGCTGGTATAGGCCTTTTAAATTTTATTCGTTCAAGCCCTATGCTAGCGCTCTCAACAGCGCTGGCATAGGCTGTACCTATGCCAGCGCTTTCAAAAGCACTGGTACAGGCTTTTAAAAACGCTGGTATAGGTTATATTCTCATCTTCATAAAGGCTGTCCCGACACAATTAAAAACGCTGGAACAGGGTCTTAAAGTGCCGGCACCTATCTCGACATTCAAAAACCAGTGTTTTGAAGCACGGGGAAAAAAAAAATGCAGGGATAGGAATTTCGATCCTATCCCAGCAGTTTTGAAAACACTGGGATAGCCCCTTTTTTTGTAGTGTGATGGGAGAAACTAATATTGTAATACCTTAGATTGTGTGTGATAATGCACAAAATCAGTAGGCTGAATGCTCTGGATTTCGGTGGTTTGATGGTTCCCTGGAAGGCCTGAAACGAAAAAAAAAAAAAGAAAAAAAGAAAAAGAAAAAAAAAGATCAAAGGTGACCGGGGTGGACTGGCCAAGGACCTTCCGATGCCTGAGTTAGTTTTTGTTCTCTCGAAACTTAGGAATTCTCAACCCTCTTTTCTAATAGTGAAAAAATTTACCTTTATTTTATTTGGATGAGTCCTTATATAGTTGGCCTTAGGGCGGTTACTTGTTTAGTAACTGCTCCAACATTTGTGGAGGTTCCGAAGGTTCAGCCTTTAACTCTCGTGACTGCTATAGAAGTTATAATAATAAACCTTATCCTCCACAACTGTCATAGCAATGAATAAGGGTTTTACTCATGCTCTAAAATGGTAACACGTGGTCCAAAATACCAGCTACTGTAGAAAAATACCTCACTGGAAATTTTCCTAAGTGCTGGGGAGTCGTCTGTGTTCTCCCACAGATGGACAACCATTGCTTCTATGGATGACCTTCAGGATATGGACGATCCTTTATGTTGGATTGGTCTTCATCTAGGGGCCCTTATTTTAGTTTAATAAAGGGCCATAGTTCTTCTGACAGGCCTTGGAAGACTGAGTTTTTTATAATTTCTGGAAATTGGGCTGGGGACCCAATTTTACCAGCCCCTTAGGTCGTCTTTGTCCTGAGGGTACGTCTTTCTTCCATTTTCCTTATCTACTTTTTTCTAACCCTTTTCATTTATTCATCTGACCCTCTCTTTTTTTCTTCTTTTTTTGTGTTGATGTAGGCGTTGTCCATCCTCGTTTGAGCAGGTTTTATTTGGATCGTATCAATAAAGTCCATGCCTTCCCTAACAGATCCTTCCACGACCTAGTGACATTTAGTCGTCTAGCTACTTCAGGACTTGGCCTAGTACCTTCTGCAGAAAACCTTCGGCACGAAGAAACTACTCGTCAAAGTAAGTGTCGTCCATCTTCTTCTTTCATTTTTCTCTCTCTCTTTTTTTTTTTAATTGTTTTCTTCGTCATAGGAATGGCCACTTTGAAGGAAAACAAGGAGAAGATTGTAACCAGTGGTGATGAGGACATCCAAGCTCATGACGATCCTTCTGCCCCCCTCGTCTAGAAATCTACCGTCCAAACAGCGAAGAGGAAGGCTATATCTAGCTCAGTGGATCTCAGTGACCTTCCAAGTCGTCGAGGTCTTAAGAAGCAAAAGCAAAAGCCTAACAAGACTCCTCTTCCTAAGATCCCAAAGTTTAGTCCTCCGACGGTAGATTTGGACTACCCTATGGTTAACGTGGTGCTCGTCCAAACTGTTCCACCCATCCAGACTGATCCTCCCCCTCCAGCTAAAACTTCTCACAAGGCTTATCCCTCAGAGCCGTTTAAGCAGCCTCCTAACCTGGTGTTGGATGAGAGTTATGCATGGAAGACGTTCAAAGAAATTATTACTGACAACGAAGTGAATTCGTGCTACAATATGTCAGTGGGGGATTTTGAACATTTTGCCATTCATGACCTTTTTAAGGTATATACATTTCATTCACCTTTGTTTTACTATCTTCAATTTAGAATGAAATTCCTAAGTTTTCCTTCGTCCATTTGTAGGCCATGTCAATCGTTTGCAAGGAATAGAGACGAAGCTGAAAAACGAGGTTGAGGAATTTAGAACAGATGTTGTTGAAAAGGAAACTCGCATTGCTTATTTGGAGGGACAAGTTTCAGCATTCAATTCGTCCTTGGAGAAAGTTTGTGAAGAAGCCGTTGCGACTTTCAAGAAGACAGATGAGTACAAGAATCGTCTAGACAGTTATTATGCAGCTGGCTATGAGGACTTCTGTGCTGATGCCAAGGAAGCTGATCCAGACCTAGACTTTGATTCCTTCAAAATTCCTCTTGCTACAAAGAGTTCCTTGCTTCTGACGAGTTCTGAGGACGTCAATGTGGTGGACGACGCTGCTAATGAAGTAACCCAAGATGCCATTGTTACCAATAGGGATGAGTCAAAGTAGGGTGGTTTATCTTAGTAAAAATTATTTAGTGTATTGCAAGGCCCATTGTTTTGGGCTTCACTCTTTTTTTTTTTTTAATTGAAGTACAATTTCCTCGTCTAAGTTCTTGGATGAGTTACATATACAATTGCCTTTATTGGCTATATAGAACTCAAGAGTTTTTGGACGGTGGTCGTCTACCCTTTTTTATTTTTATGAACGAATATCTGTTTTCATTCTTATTTTTCAGTGTTTAAACATGTTGGTTTTATGAACAAGATTTGTTCATTTTTATCTATCTTATTTTTGTTGTGGTGTGGTTCGTCCACTTGCAAGGACATTTTACCTTGTCTTGAGTACATGAACAAATTTTTATCAACATCGTCCATGTTAAAATATGCTTTATGTCAGCATGTCATTTAGTACGGCTCGTCTATAGATGGCATTAATTTTTGCTAGTTTAATCCATCTATACATTTGATTTAGCTTTTTTTAACTATTCGTCCAAGCGTGGGATGACTGTATATTCATCTTTAGTAAAAGCAATTTCCAGCACTTACTAGTCCATAGATAGGATTGTTTGGCTGGTTTAATTTCATCAATGGACATATACACGAGAGTTTTTCCTCGTCCATTGGTTAGACAAAAGTACCTCAGGTTTTACCTCATCAAGCGCTTAGACGGATATACCTTAGGTTTATTTTTCTTTGCTTTATTCTTTTTCTAAGGAAAGCTTATAAACGTTATATCCCTGCATCCAGAGATTTCATTCGTCTTTGGCCTTGCGGGTTAGTTTGAACAAAATCACAAAATAAGAGATTCTCATAACATTAGGTACATTGAAAATCCACACTGAAAATCCACACTAGAAATACATACGTAAACATCGTCCAAAAGCATGGCGGGAATTAAAAAAGGTACATAAACTTGTCCAATACAATGTCGTCCATAAAGAGTGCAAAAGTTAGAAACTAATGTACTTTATTAAGGACTTCATTTTTAAGGACTTAAAATATTTAAAACACACAGTAGTAATAAATATGGGCAAACATGAAAAAAAGAAAAAACATAACTTCCACCTCACCCATATTGCTTGTCCCTGGTGATGTTCGTCCAGGTTGACCCTTTACTGGTAATACTTCCTCAAGTGCTCCACATTCCAAGGGTACTCTAGCTTCCGTCCATCTAGAGCTTCCAAGTAGTATGACCCCCACCTTTTGTAGTTGATAATCCTATAAGGTCCTTCCCAATTAGGCCCTAACTTTCCATGAGCCGAGTTTTTGGTTGCCATAGAGACCCTTTTAAGGACGAGGTCTCCAATGTTGAAGCGTCTAGGTTTCACCATTGCGTCATATTGCCTAGCCATAAGATTTTTGTACCTTGCTAATCTCTGCTCCGCGTCCATCCTCACCTCGTCTACAAGATCGAGGTTAAGATGAAGTTGTTCCTTGTTTTCTTCATCTTAGCACTTAATCAGCCTATGGCTGGCCATGTGCACCTTTGCAGGTATAACAGCTTCACTTTCGTAAGCTAGTTTAAAAGGAATTTCCCCCGTAGGAGTCTTCACTGTTGTTCTGTAGGCCCTTAAAACACCTGGTAGTTCATCCGGCCATACTCCCTTTGCCCCTTTAAGCCGAGTCTTGATGATTTTCAACAAGGATCTGTTTGCTATTTCGACTTGTCTATTGGCCTGTAGGTAGGAGAGTGAGGAGTAATGGTTCTTGATTTCAAGTTGTTCACAAAATTTCCTAAAAGGTGTGTTGTCGAACTGTCATCTGTTGTCAGACACTAGAATTCTAGGTACTCTAAATCTGCATACAATGCTTTTCCACATGAATTTTTTAACATTCTGTTGTGTAATCTTCATTAAGGGTTCAGCTTCCACCCATTTAGTGAAATAATCTATTCCTACCACCAAAAACTTCATCTGTCTAGTTTTAGTTGGAAAGGAGCCCAAAATATCCAAATCCCATTGTGCAAAAGGCCAAAGGGCCATACTCTGATGACTATCTAGGAATATTACTAAAACGTTGACATTGATCACATACCTTAACATATGCCTTACCATCAGCTTGGATAGTGGGCCAATAGTATCCTGCATGGATGACCTTATGGACGAGTGATCTAGTTCCTGAGTGGTTACCACATGCTCCTTCATGAACTTTCCTCAATATGTAATTCGCCTCGTCTGAAGCTAAACATCTTAGGTAAGGCTGGGAAAAACCTCTTTTGTATAACACTTCGTCCATAAGGATATACTTGGCTGACTTAACCCTAAGCTTTCTGGCTTTGTCCTTCCCTTTTGGAAGCCTTCCGTCTTTCAAGTATGATATTATCGGGGTTATCCAATTTTCCTCACCTTCTATCTGCAACATTTCTAGGAATGCTTGGCATGTATTGAATTTCATCAAACTCGTCCATTACTTCATTCGTGGAGGCTTCCTTGGCCAGAGTATCTACTTTTATGTCCTCTTCCCTTGGGATTTGAACGAAATTAGTTTCTTTGAATTTCTTCATAAGGCGTACCAGCTTCTTTAAATATCTCTTCATTCTATCTTCCTTGGCTTCACATGTCCCATTTACCTGGTCTATGACTAACTGAGAGTCTCCCAAGACGAGTATTGAGTCTGCTTCTACAGATTTGGCTAATTCCAACCCTTTAAGAAGAGCTTTGTACTTCACTTCATTGTTTGTTGTTAGGTACTGCAAGTGAACCTTATGCTTCAATTTATCTCCTTGTGGTGATTGCAAAACAACTCCTATTCCTCCTGTTTGTTTTGTAGATGAACTGTCAACATGGACGACCCATTTTTTACTGCCTTCTATCTCGTCTAAGTTTTCATAACTTGGAGTGAATTCTGCAATGAAATCTGCTAGAGCTTGAGCCTTTATTGCATTCCTTGGTCGCTATCTGACATCAAACTCATTGAGCTCGACTGGCCACTGGATTAGTCGTCCTACGACTTCTAACTTGTTCATTGCCTTCTTGAGTGGGTGGTTCGTCATGACGTTGATGACATGAGTTTGGAAGTAATGTCTTAACTTTCTGGAAGCTGTTACTAGTGCGAAAGCCAATTTTTCCATCAGTGGATATTGTCCTTTCACTCCCCTAAGTGCTTGGCTGGTGTAGTACATAGGCTTCTGCACCTTCCCTTCTTCTCTGATCAATGCTAAACTTACGGCATGTGGGGATACCGCCAAGTATAAATACAATTCTTCTCCTAGCACGGATGGGCTTAACAGTGGAGCTGTGGTGAGATAGCTTTTAAGATCCTGGAAGGCCTTTTGACACTCATCCATCCACGCGAATGCCTTCCTAAGAATTTTGAAGAAGGGTAAACACTTATCTGTGGCTTTTGAAACAAACCTGTTCAGGGCTATAACTCGTTTAGTGAGGGATTGGACTTTCTTGATGTTCTTTGGTGGTTGCATGTTTAATATGGCTTAGGTCTTGTTTGGATTCACTTCAATCCTCATTTGTGAAACCATAAATCCTAGAAACTTTCCTGATGACACCCTAAATGCACACTTACTCGGATTCAGCTTCATTTTGTATCGTCTAAGCGTCTCAAAGGTCTTTTAGAGGTCTTCCAGATGTTTTTCTTCGTCCAAGCTCTTTATAAGCATGTTGTCCACATATACTTCCACATTTCATCTTATCTGTGGACGAAACATGTGGTTAACCAACCTTTGATAAGTTGCCCCAGCGTTTTTCAAACCAAAAGATATTACCTTATAGCAAAATAAACCTTGACTAGTAATGAAGGATGTTTTTTCTTGGTCTGTCTCGTCTATCTTTATCTGATTATATCCCGAGAAAGCATCCATGAAATTTAGCAACTGATGACCGGCTGTGGAATCCACCAACTGATCAATGCGTGGCAAAGGATAACTATCCTTAGGCAATCTTTATTCAAGTCAGTGAAATCCACGCACATCCTCCACTTGCCATTCGCTCCCTTGACTATTACCACATTGGCTAACCAATCTGAGTAATAGACTTCCCGAATGAATTGGCTGTGGTTAACTTTTGGACCTCTTCCTTAATAGCGTTGTCTCGCTCAAGATCAAACACCTTCTTCTTCTAACGAACAGGCTTGGAAGAGGGATACATGTTCAATCGATGAGTAATCACATTTGGATCAATTCCTGGCATATCTTCATGATTCCATGCAAAAAAATCAATATTCTTCTTCAAAAACTAGACGAGGCCTTGCTTCGTCTTTTCCTTCATGCCTGTTCCAACTCTGGTGAATTTTTCAGGGTCATCTTCTTACAAAAGAACATCTTCCAGTACCTAAATGGGCTCTGCAACAAACCTTCTCTCTTCAATATTCATTGTCTGCATGTGCTCGTCCAAATCCAACATGGTTAAATAACATTCTCTTGTTGCCAACTAATCTCTCTGTGCTTGTCCTATCCTGTACTCCGTAGGAAATTTGACTGATAGATGGTAGGTAGATGTTACTGCCTTCCAACTATTTAAGGTTGGCCTTCTGATGATGGCATTGTATGAGGATGAGCAATCTACCACAAGGAAATTCATTTCCTTGGTTATCTGCTGCGGGTATGATCCCACCACCACAAGTAATGTAATGGTGCCTACAGGCTGCACTTTCATCCCTCTAAATCCTATCAATGGTGAACATACCGGACGAAATTGATCTCGTCCTAGCCTCATTTGCTGGAAGGCAAGGTAATACAATAAATCTGCTGAACTTCCGTTATCCACCAACACTTTTCTAGTCGTATAATCCACGATGAGTAAGGTAATGACAATTGCATCGTCATGGGGATGATGGATTCTTTCAGCTTCCTCGACTGTGAATGAAATGGTTGGCTCATTCGTCACTCTCGTCCTTAGGGATCGTTTAGAGAGTTGGACGTTTTGCATTACTTTGAGATACATCTTTTTTGACTTGGAAGACTATTCTGTCGAAGTCCCTCCTATGATAACCCTTATTTCTCCAAGTGGGGGCCTCGATGATTCTTCCATCTTTTCCTTCAACTTCTCATCTTTATGATCCCTTCCAATGAAGTGCCTCAACTTTCCTTGTCTAATGAGATTCTCGATCTGCTGCTTCAAGTCATAACACTCGTCCGTGTTATGCCCATGATCTCTATGGAAGCAGTAATATTTATTCTTATTGCGCTTATTAGGATCTCTTTTCATCTTTTCTGGCCATTTCAAGGAAGGATCATCCTTGATTTGCATGAACACCTGATCAAGTGGGGCATTCAAGGGTGTATAATTCTGATTCCTTGCTGAAAGGCCTGTGTTCTTGTTATCTTGATCCTTCTTATCGTCTGTTCATCCCTTCTTTGGACGAGGACCTTGTTCAGAGTGGCGCGTGGGGTTTTCCATTCTCTCAGCTCTCTTCCTCTTCTTAGCTATGATTGCGTCTTCTGCATTTATAAAGTTTTAGGCTGAATGGACGAGTTCAGACATGGACTGAGGCTCTTTCTCATAAAGCTTATGGATGAACAAGTCCGAGTTAACCCCGTTGTGGAAGGCCGCCAATAATAGTTTGTCATCCACCTCATCTACTGTCAAAGCTTTCCTGTTGAAACGAGTAATGAAGGACCGCAGACTTTCATTCTCTCCTTGCTCTATAATTAACAGGCTGGACGAGGAGTGCTTATGCCTTTGTCCTCCGATGAAGTTATTGACAAACAACTTACTCAACTCTTCAAAAGAACTCACTGTGCTTAGAGGTATCTTGCTGAACCACACTCATGCTGGCCCTTTAAGGGTGGTAGGGAAGGCTCTATACATAATCTCGTCTAGAACCCCTTGGAAATGCATTGTAGTCTTAAAAGTAGCAATATGATCAAAAGGATCACGCGTTTCATTATATGAATCCAAGGAAGGCATTTTGAACTTTAGAGGTAAGGGATGGCCATTGATGGAAGCCGTGAAAGGGGAATCTGTTCGATGAACCAGATCCTCTACGGGATTTGCTCTTCTCATGTTCTCCTTTATCTCGTCCATAACCTTCCTCATCCGATCCATCTCCTTCTCCAAGTGTGGCACCCTTCGTGAAGTGGTGCCCCTTGATTGACTTTTAGGCTTAGCATTTCCCCTTCTATCTTCTTGACTCTGGCTTGCCCTTTAGCATATCCTTCATGTCGCTGCCTCTCTATCTCTAGAGTCAACTTTTGGTTTTGACGAGTTAACTCTGCCATGGCCGTTGCCATAGATTGTATATGCTGGATGGAAGGCGGCTGCGTGCCAGGCCCTGATTAGCGATCTTGGTGGCCTGGGTTAGTGGCCCTTGATCTTGTCCAAACCATACAACCTTTTGTCAAAGAAAGATAAAACTGCAAAAAATTGAAGTTTCTCCTTCCCACAGACAGCACCAATTGATAATGCACAGAATCAGTAAGCTGAATGCTCCAGATTTTGGTGGTCTGATGGTTGCCTGGAAGGCCTGAAATGAAAAAAGAAGAAGAAAAGATCAAAGGTGACTGGGGTGGACCGGCCAAGGACCCTCCGATGTTTAAGTTAGTTTTTGTTCTCCCGAAACTTAGGAATTCTCAACCCTCTTTTCTAATAGTGAAAAACTTACCTTTATTTTGTCTAGATGAGTCCTTATATAGTTGGCCTTAGGGCGGTTACTTGTTTAGTAACTGCTCCAACATTTGTGGAGGTTCCGAAGGTTCAGCCTTTAACTTTCATAACTGCTATAGAAGTTATAATAATAAACCTTATCCTCCACAATGGTCATAGCGATGAATAAGGGTTTTAGTCATGCTCTAAAATGGTAACATGTGGTCCAAAATACTAGCTGTTGTAGACAAATACCTCTCTGGAAATTTTCCTAAGTGTTGGGGAGTCGTTTGTGTTCTCCCACAGATGGACGACCATTGCTTCTATGGACGACCTTCAGGATATGGACGATCTTTTATGTTGGATTGGTCTTCAACTTTGGACAACTCCTATAGACGAGTTAAAGATAGGTTCGATTTTTTAGTTCCTCATCAGTGTGGATTCAATAATTTTGATTAGATTGGATTGTATTATTGTGCGTTATATATGTAAGCGCGTGCTAAGTTTTATATTGGGTGCCCTTTTTTTTTTCTTTTTTTCTTTTTTTTTTTTGAGAATTATATTGGGTGTTATTAGATATATCTTAATTATATAAACTATTGTGAGAAGCCCTCATTATAGCTTTATTTTTGAGCTATAAAACAATAGTTTTTTTTAATGTGCATTTATGTTTTATTATTAGCCAAGTTTGTATCTAGTATTCAACTCGTGTTCTTTGTTATTAATGCGAAAATTCTTCATTCTAAAGATAAAAATAGAGTGATTAGTAATGTGCAGACTATTACACTTTCTTATAATTATAATAATAATAATAATAAAATAAAAACTACTAAATCTACAAGTCAATTGCCAGCAAAATTCTACAGAAAATGAAACCCTTTTTGGAGAGGCAATAGATCTTACCTATTGTTGGAGTCAAAAGGCCTAATAATAATGGTGAGTCGATTCAGGCACGGTAGCCATTCCAAGGCTTTTATGCCACCATTCCGGCCTTATTTAAGATTGGAGAATGAGGTTCAAGCAAGAGACTCCGAGTTTTGCCTAAGCCGATTAGCAGATTCCAAGTTGGATCAATTCAAGTGATTGAAAAAGGAAAGACCGGAGAGGAAGAACGAGATTTCCAGTTTTACATTTGCTCTCTTATACTCAATGGACGAGGTGGTAGTAGATCCAGCCATTACTAAAGGGGTAGGCAATGAAAGAAGCAAGTGAAATTTTAATGAATACCTTAATACATAATCAAGTGCTAAATGTAACCAATGAAATATAGACAAACTTGAACCCTAATAAGTACTCTACAACCTTAATTTATCTGTCTTTCCTATGAACATCAACAATCTCATAAAACACATTGGAGACAAACACTACAAAAACTGGGGCTATAGCAACGTTTTTTAAACCACGGCTACAACCCTAAAAACTGCTGACATAGGTCCAAATGGGCTATCCCAATGGTTTTTTCCTAGCAGTTTGAAACCCTATTTTGGCACTTTTTAAAATATGAGAAATGTTAAAACCTATATATAGCGACGGTTTTAAAATGCTATAATAGCTCTACCTATTGTGTCAGTTTCTTAAAGCGCTACAGTAAGGTATTTATAGCAGCGGTTTAAAAAGTGACAGCTTTAAATTGCCATAATAGATCAACATATTGTGACAATTTCTAAAAGCATTGTTTTAGGTCTCCTATAATGGCGGTTTTCAAAACCACTAGAAAAAAATGCAGCTGTAGAACTAGTTTTTTCTAGTGAAATAATATAAAAATAAACAAAACCGTCAAGAATATCGATTCAAAGATAATATGATTAAACCACAGAACATAACCATATGCTAAACGTCAAAATTCGACTATAATGATCAATAAATCATTGGATTGATCATTCAAACATGTTCATCAATAAGCACAACAAGCAATGATTCCAATGAATATCAACATGCTCAACATCAATAATGGTTACACAACTCAATCTGGAGTAACCAAAGTATATAATCAATGCTACACAAGTATGTGATATATCAACTTAATGCATTAAATAGAGTACCAAATTTTTAGACATTACAATTAGTGTATCACGTTCCAAACTTGCATAGTGCATGCAGCTTGATCCTGGAGTTCCAATGTAAAGTGGATGTGTGGACCTCATCAATAAGGGAATACATTGGCACAAAAACGTCTTTCTTCTGGGATGTAGTATTGGCATACTTGTGATTCTAAACCTAGTCAAAGGGATATAGTGTGAGCGCAATCCTAAAGATTTTTAAGTACATGAAATTTGATTGGATATGTGCATCGTTTCAAGTCCATTGAAAGCTTTGATAATTTGGAATTCATGGAAAATTATTTGCTAATTTTCCAATTGAACTAAGATACTATTTTCAAGCCTATGAATTTTATCCCAAAAAAAAAGAAAAAGACAAAAGCAATCCAGTTAGAGAAGAGAGATTAAGTTTTTTTTTTTTGTTTTGGTCAAGATTTTTTGGAGTAACAAGTTTGGGCTTTGTTGACGTGGTGTGTGTGACAAGAGTATTAGGATTTGACACTAGTGTTTAGTGACTAATGGAATATTTGAAAATTTTCAATTTATTTGTCAATTGTGATTTTCTAGGCAAATTGTTTAAGTTGTTTTATTAGAGATTAATTATGTTGAACGATTAGCTTTTGTTTAAAAGAGGTTAGTTAATGAAGTTTTTATATAAAACTGGATCACTTTTAGAGAATTATTATTGAATTCTAGTATTTTAATGCACACTTGTAAGGTGAAAATTTATGGGTGGTGGTCGTTGTCACATGTCTAACTTATAGGCCAAAATGGGCAAATACCCCTTTCACACAAAAAATCCAGCAAAATGCCTCATGTCTGAAACTAATTAGGAAAATGCCCATGTTTTTAAACTTGATTTTTTAAAAATCGAGTTCCAAATGTAAAACTCGATTTTAGGAACATCGAGTTATAGCGAACATGGACTTAGGAATATATATATATATATATATATTTTGGAACTCGAGTACCATGTGAAGTACTCGAGTTCATGGAACTCGAGTTCCACTTGAATTTTTTCAAGTAACTCGAGTTCTATGAGCTCGAGTTATTCACATGGTACTCAAGTTCATGGAACTCGAGTACCTTAGAACTCAAGTTCTAATTTTTTTTTTTTTTAATTTTTCAATTTGCTATAACTCGAATGTCCAAAAATTGAGTTTAAAATTGAAACTCGATTTTTAGAAAATCGAGTTTCAAAACAGGTGCATTTTCCTAATTAGTTTGAGAAATATGACATTTTGCTGGATTTTTTGTGTGAAAGGGGCATTTGCCCATCTTGGCCCTAACTTATGCACTGATCAGTTTGAGGAAGTTACTAAAATTTCACCCTCAAATATGAAGTGTCCATTTCAAAAGTGAAATGAGAGACACTTTGATATTCACAAGGTTTTCATCTATGGCCATTCTCGTTAATTACTTAAAGAAAAATAATAGAAAAGAAACTAAGAGAGAGAGGGACACTATTCTTTTTTTATTCATCCTGTTTTTTTTATCAACTTCCAAATGAAATGTTAGACACCCATCATCTTGTTTTTTATCCCCATTATTTTTCTTTCTTTGGTCACAAGCTCCTATAGGATGATCCAAAGAATTACTTACTTTGAAGAGCTTCATTTCGTTTTAAGCCGTCCTTTGAACACATCTCTTTTTTGTGTATATTCTAAAGAACTTCTATTGTAAACACCGTCTCTATTTTTTCTTTCTATGGAGTCTCTCCTCGTTTTTCTTTGTGTTTGTACTCCGAAATTGAGAGAAATTCTGTCTTTGTAAAGTTAAATTTACTTGGCATTATTATATAAATTTACATTATAGACCCATAAAAAGTGACAAATATTGTAAACACTAGCAGAAAATGTACAATATTTACCACTTTTTGCAAAACATTTGTCATTTTTTGTTTGTCTAAAATGGAATTTTAGATTACAAGTACAATGTAATCATATATAAATATATATACTTTCTTATCACTCAACAGTATAAATCAACAAAGTGGATTTATTCAGTAGCCCATATCCGGAGTATCTCAATCATTCTCATTGTTGCATAATCAAAATTTTGTTTTTATCAGTATTATTTCTTTATCACCGATTTCAATCACACAACCATTTTTGTACCAATGGCAATTCGGGCACCGTCACCCACTTCTCTAGTGTTCAAAGTTAGGAGGTCTGAACCACAACTAATAGCTCCAGCCAAGCCAACTCCCCACAAATTTAAACCACTTTCGGACGTTGATGATATGGAAAGATGTCAAATTCCTGTCATACAGTTTTATTGCTTTGGCCACTCAATGCAAGGGAAAGACCCTGTAATTGTCATCAGAGAAGCACTAGTACAAACATTGTGTTTTATTACCCATTTGCAGGTAGGCTTAGGGAAGGGCCAGACTCAAAGTTCATCGTAGAATGTACAGGTGAGGGTGCCATATTTATCGAGGCTGATGTTACACTAGACCACTTTGGTGATGCACCCTATCCTCCCTTCTCGTTTATGGATGAGCTACTCTTTGATGTTCCTGGCTCTGGAGAAATGCTTAATTGCCCATTGTTCCTTATTCAGGTAATGTATGCTTGAGGTTCTATACATTTTAACAATAACAGTTAAACCGAAGTGATTTGATCTGTTATTCATCGTTTTGTGTAGTTGCCAAACTTAGTTTTATTCGAGTAAACATACAATACCATAGACAGTAACATATAAATGAGTTTATGTGGTTCAATAAAAAGGTTTAAAATTGTTTGATTTAGACTTAAGTTTTAAGTTTAAGTCAGCTATAATCTGAGTAATTATTAAATACTCAGTAGCAATAAGCTCTCATTTCACATAATAATAGGCCCGTTAATTGAAGTAATCAGTCCGTAATGTAAGACGAAGGGGCAATTTTCCTTATAGGCTAGCTTAAACGTGTCCACATAATTGATCATACTTGGTGTCATCGACAACCAGCACAAAAATTTCAAAAGATGTGCTCATTCGATATTGTGCACATTTCATATGGAAAATGGAAAATTAACTTACAAAGATCAAGTAGCTTGTGTGTTAAATCCTCAATTCTTGACTGCCAATGTGCTCACAATAGTCAAATTATCATAAAATGCAATAATTAAGAAATATTTTAATGAAAATAACGATCTGCTTACATATTTGTGTGCTCATGCTTATCGGTATAGGTGACAAGACTAAAGTGCAGAAGTTTTATTTTTGCCTTACGTTTCAACCATGTCATGACTGATGGAATAGGCATAGTTCAATTCTTGAATGCCATGGGTGAGACGGCACAAGGCGCAACTGCCCCTTCCATTCTACCTGTGTGGCAAAGGGAGCTCCTCAATGCTAGAGACCCCCCAAGAGTAACATGCACACGCCATGAATTTGATGAAGTAGCCGACACAAATGACGGCTTGTCCAACTTTTCCAATGGCATGACTTGCTGCTCTTTCTTTATGGCTCAAAACAAATATCCACTATTGAAAAAATTATCCCTCACTATTTGCAAAAATGTTCAAGATCTGAAATATTAACAGCGTGTATGTGGCGGTGTCATACAATTGCACTTCGACTAAACCCGGAGGATGATGTGCGCTTAATATATATTGTTAATGTACGAGATAGATTTTGTCCTCGATTACCAGCAGGGTACTATGGCAATGCAATTGTAGCCTCAGCAATTCTAACTACTGTTGGGAAGCTTTGTCAGAATCCTATAGAATACGCTTTAGAGTTAGTGAAAACAGCAAAGACTAATGTCTCTGAGGAATATGCACGATCCCTTATAGATTTGATGGTGATTAAATCCCGACCAAGGCTTCCCATGGTGAGGTCTTACATTGTTTCAGACTTGACAAGGGTGAGATCCAGAGATGTGAACTTTGGTTGGGGAAAAGCTGTTTATCGGGGATTAGCCAAGGTTTTCCCAGAGCCTAATAAAGAGCCTATAAATTTTTACATTCCATTGAAGAATAGTAAAGGGGACAATGGGATCCTGGTGCCAGTTTACTTGCAAAGCCTAGCCATGGAAAGATTCTTGAAGGAGCTGCATTGCATGTTAAAAGATCAATCAGATAGCAATCCAATGTCCAAATTGATCATATCTTCCTTGTAGTATGTATGTGTGTACTTACATAGAGTTCATTGATTTGGAACTTGTTGATTGTTCTAGTTGCTTGGTCGGTCTTGTTTGTCATGCTTGTCCGATTTTTACTTGTGTTTTAATTGTTTGTATTGCTTGTTGTTTCGAGTTTGTTAAACTTATTGAACATTATTATTGTGCAGCGACACCCCCAACATTCAAACTAATAAAGACAAAAATAAATCAACAAGTACACACACAAAATATATATATATATATACACTTAAAAAATTATGTGGTTTGATAAGATGCATATGCATCCATGGGCACTGTGTTAAAATTGAAGAAGAAAAGAACAGTGGCATGAGTAAAGTAAAGAAGAAAATAACAGAAAAGAATCAAAGGGAGGCCACGTGTCAGAGAAAGAAGGAAAGGAAAGTTGGAAACAGCTGTCAAGTAATAAAGAAGCCAAGTGTCAAAATATGATTTGTTGTATTGATAAATGATGATGCCGAAAATCTCACCAGTGAGTTGCACGATGCTTGTACGCTCAAAACGACACCTGCACAACAAAAAAAGAAGACCTGACAGAGAGCACCGGTATGGTGCCGGTCAAATACCCTCCGAATGTCAAGTTAGAACTTCTTTCAACTCTAGAGTGCTAGAGAAGGGTTAATTATGCGTCCCTTGATTTGTGAGGGTATTGGGGTTTTTATAGCAGTCGAGGATTGACCTTTTTCCTTGGAGTAGAAGTCTTTTCTTTATAGGAATCCTTATGAGCGTAGATTGCGGGATCCTTTCCTTATAGGACTCTGATACTGGGCGTGGAATACAAGCAACTTCCCTATTACCCATGCGTGGTGACCAAGTCATGGTTTTCATAAAACCGTCGGCCTTGAAACCGTCAGCTTGCATTCTCCCCTTCAGCTAAGTTGGCGTCAGCTTCTTGCTACACTGAGTAGCCTAGGAGCTTCGAATTACCGTCAGTTAGACCTGGAGCCTTTAGCCCATCGGTTTGTCTTGCTCCCGTCAGCATGTCTTCTTCCGTTACGTCAGCCCATAACATCCGTCGTGACTGACCCGTCAACCAAAGCAGGAGCTGACGGGTTAAGCCCATGGTACCTGCTATAATTCTTCCATATCAATAAATCTGTTAGTTAGTTATTTTAGGCGGGAAATGTTAGTCCTTATTTTGTGTATATATACAGAGTAGTTGCTAATTATTTTGGTAACCACTTTTACTCATCTGAATAACAATTTTTCAGTTTCTTCAATTCCTTTTCTCTCTTTCACTTTGTTTTACACAGTGACAATGATAAAATTTAACTGTGAAAAAAAAAGTGAGATTATGATATTAGTGGCACAAAAATTCTCTCAAAAAAGCTCTGTTTCAAATTAATAAAGGAATTTTCTCTTTGCGTGCCAAAGTCACACGACATGACACTCAGCAAGTGCTAGAAGTTACAATGAAAAAAAAAGGTACTGGGTCCCTTTAAATTTAGCAATACTACAAGCCGAAAGATCCGGACAAAGTTTCCACCCGTATCCTATTCCAATGTATTAGCGGAGACAAAATGTAATCATGTGATCAATTTTTATTACGTGTTTAAATTGTGTTCAGTGTGCACTGTACTAAAACCAAATCCAAAGAATAAAATGACAACGAGTCCCTTTAAAAGGAAAATACAAATGAGAGTATTTCTTATGCACACTTTTTATATAAAAAAAATCTGAAATTATAAGTTGAAGACACGATTTTAAATTAAAATCATGTTTTTCATTTATAATTTCAGTTAAAATTAAAAAAAGTGTGTAATAGTTTTTATTAAATTAAATAAATAAAAAATTCTAGAACTAAAAAAAAAAAAAAAATATATATATATATATATATATACAATTTTTGTCACAATTGTTCATATGGTAGATTGTGAGTAATGGATTCATGTAAAATCATAACTTTAGGTACAGTTCTAGGGGTTCAACTTCAAATGAATCCCCCAAGCTAGGGAAAAAAATTATATGTAATTTTTTTTATTAAACCCTCCTAAAATAAAATTGTGACACTTTGGATCTAAATTTTTTCTTTTAAGTCTAGTCGTAATAAACTTGAATATGATTGTCTTAGCAATTTCTTGGTCTTTTTAAACACAAAAAAAGACCTAACTGCAAACTAATTTGATCTAAAATTTGAGGAAAAAATAGAAAAACCAACAACAAAGTAGAAATTTTTTCATCTAAAATCTCAGAAAAAGTCCATTTAGATCTTAAAAATTTGAAATAAAGAATTGATAAAAATTTATTGTATTTAGATCTTGCTTGCCAATTCACTTAACACCAATCAGTTCACTTAACAACAATAATTAATAGAGAAGTGTTACATTCACAATATTTTTATAATACTTTTACAACAAATTATAAGTGGCAAGTTGTTATTAGTTTTAATTTGAAACAACCAAAGAAATTATTTTTTTGTTTACTAATAACTACCCGTAACAACTTGGTACTTAATATTTGTTGTAAAAATATTATGAACGTAGTATTTCTCTAATCAATAAGTTTATTGTATTTAGATACAATAGATGCTTTCCAATATTTAATCTTAGTAATTATAATTAGTAAGTTCATTGTATTAAGAAATAATATGTCAAATGAACTTATGGTCTGTCTTTTATGAAAAATGTTATTGTTATGTCCACATTATTTTCACAATAAATTATAAGTGATAAATTGTTATTGGTTGTTTTTTATGGGACAAAAAAAGTAATTTCAATAGTGAGTTTAAATTAGAATCAATAATAATTTATTACCTAAAATTTGTTATAAAAATATTGTGAACATAATACTTCTTCTGGAGTAATTCTACGGTACCCCCCCAAAAAAAGGAGGGTACGGTACCCACTAATAGGTAACCTACTACAACAGGTTAATTTTTTCTCACATTTGACGGTTCCATCCTTACATTGTGCAGTTCCAACATCACATGTAACAGTTCTTTTCTCACATTTGGTGGTTCCCTTACTTTTTTTCTCACATATGACGGTTCCATTCTCATATTATGCAATTCCAGCATCACATGTGTCAGTTTTTTTGTTACATTTGGTGGTTCCCTTATTTGTTTCTCACATTTGACGGTTCCATCTTCTCACATTGTACGGTTTCAACATCACATTTGACAGTTCTTTTCTCACATTTGGTAGTTCCCTTATTTTTTTTCTCATATTTGACGATTTCATCCTCACATTATGCAGTTCCAATATCACATGTGACAGTTCTTTTCTCACATTTGGTAGTTCCCTTACTTTTATTTTTCTCATATTTGATGGTTCCATCCTCACATTGTGCAGTTCCAACATCACATGTGACAGTTCTTTTCTCACATTTAGTGGTTTCCTTACTTTTTTTCTCGCATTTGATGGTTCCATTGTCACATTAAGTAGTACCAACATTGCATCTGACTCTATTTTTGTCACATTCAGTGGTACCCTATTTTTTTATTCTCAAATTTGACCGTTCCATTATTACATTGGGCAGTACCATTACTTCTAACCGTACTTTTGTCACATTCAGTGATACCCTTTTTATTTTCCTTACAATTGACAGTTCATTTGTCACAGTAAGCACTACCAATATCACATCTGACTATAATTTTACATTTAGGCTTATCATTGAGGTCACTTTTTTATTTACTAATAACCGCTCATCACAATAGTAATTTTTTTAAAGTTATTAAAAAATTTAGATTTAAATAAATAAAAAAAAATCAGCTGGATTTATCTTGGTTTCTTCCATACTTAATTGGTATACTAATTAACTTCCTACGAATCCCCCTTGATAGCTTCCATCACATTCAAGGGCATACCTCCCTGTAAAATAACATAGTTGAGGTCACTTTCTTGATATTTATATTTTTATTATTTATATATACTATAAAACCGAAGATGTATAACCTTATATGCTCTCTAATTGTTCTTATGCAACATCTACAACTTAATCATAGTTGTGTGTTTATTGTGGTGTCTAAGGTTGGAGATAGGGTGACAATACAATTAGGCAAAAAATCCAATCCAAAAATTGTTGACAATTTTAAAATTTTCAGTAAACACTTGAATTGAAACTACAAATTCAATATGAAATAGTCATCAATCAAGACTACTACACTAGGTTTTATGTTTTTTAGGCATTTTCATTAGATCTACGTGTGTAGAAGTGTCCTAAATGACTATGTTCGACACGGGTATAGCCACCACAACTAAAGTGTCTATGTAATTTTGTTTCATAAAATTATTATTACATTTAGACCCATCTAAAAAAAAATAAACATCCCAAAAAATTTTTACAATAACAAAAATTACCAATAGAAAAGCTAAAAACAATTAAGCACAATTGACCAATTTTACCAAAAACGAACAACCCAGTCCTCTTTAAAAAATTTATCAAAATAATTTTATCCTTGAGAGTTTAGCATTTCAACCATAATAATAAGTGTGAGCCTCATTTGAGTTCGTAGAGCCTCCACTAGCTAAGTCTGAAAGAGCCCTAATAGCAATGAAACGTTTTTGCTGTTGAAAACTTCTCTCTCTCTCTCTCTCTCTCTCTCTCTCTCTCTTTGCATTCAGGGTCTCGCAAAATTTATACAAACTCTTCATTCTAAAGTCGTTTGGTATTTGTTCCTATAAAATATTGGAACATGTAATTTGACCATAATTGGCTATTAAAAGGTCAATTTTCATCTCTATACTTTGTTCATTCATATGGGTGGCTAATAGTAGCCCTCACTAACTCCTCAGTGTAAGTAAGACCTATTTACTAGGATTTGAGACTAAGCCATATAATTTATGGCATTGTCTTCTTTTACTTGCTTCAATCTCTCTCTCTCTCTCTCTCTCTATATATATATATATACATATATATATATATATAATTGTTTTAGAAGCAATTTCGATTCTCTCTATCTCCTATCTCTTGTATTTCTTGATGAAGTTGTTTTACGCTCCGTTTGTTTCAATGTAAAATAATTTCTAAAACGTTTTACTGTAAAATATTTTACAAAAAACATTTTCAAGTGTCTAGAATGACAAAACATGTAAAAATGCAAGCTATCACCAGCCACCCCCAACTGAGCAAAAGCCACCACCAACCACCCCAAAACAACCACTAAATGAGCATAAACCATTAAACCACCCCAAAAAAACCAGATCTAGAAGAGAGAAAAAAGATTGCCACGACTATCACATGTGACTGTACTTTTGTCACGTTTGGTGATTCCCTTATTTTTTCTCACATTTGATGATATCATCCGCACATTATGCAATACCAACATCACATGTGACTATACTTTTGTCACATTCAGTGGTTGCCTCTCTCTCTCTCTCTCTCTCTCTCTCTCTCTCTCTCTCTCTCTCTCTCTCTCTCTCTCTCTCTCTCTCTCTCAACGAGTCTTCATATCTTTATTACCCTCTTTGCACTTGAGATATTTTAATATGTTTTGAAATTCTATATTTCATATTTTGATAATAAAAAAATATTGGATTGTATAAAGAGTCTTAGTGTCTATTGGTCTCTCACTCTCTCTACCTTTCAAAGTAACTCTTTGGCATGGATGGCTCAAATTTTCATTGTTTATCAATTTTAATAAAACCAATGACTATGATTTCGTATAAGTTCCAAAATATTAGCATTGTGGTCTTAGGGTTAGAGAAATGCTTTATATTATTTATTTTTTTATAATAAAATTAAAGCCCAAATGGGTCAAATATGTTTCATCATTCTATGCCCAAAAAAATCCTTGAGTAAACATAAGAAATTTAATCAAAAGGATATAAAAGATGATTCATGACCTAGCACAGCTTTTGAGCTCAATGAGCTTTGATGAAACCACCCATAAACCTTCAATATGTGCTTAATTGTTTACAAAAAATGCTATAGATTTGACACAATTCTTTGGGAACTAATATAAGAAACCAATACAATAATCAACTAATAACTCTTGCATCATTACATAGTGTAATTAAAAAATCCGATAGCTCCATTCTTTAGCACTTTAAACAATTTGGAACGTTGTTGTTTATTATCCTTTGAAAGCACTAGCTCTGCTGCCAACTTGTATTGAAAAAGTTCCAACAAGTCCTCCTACAAAATAATTTGACGTGCAATTAAAAAGTATTCCACAACAATGGAACCAAATCTTAATATAATTCTCTCTTCTAAAATAGAAAAAAGAAACAAACATAAATTTATTAGGCATACTTGTATAAGTGCAGCAATAGTACAAAACGAATTCTGCAAGGAAGGAGCCGAATCTTGAAATAATTCCTTATTCTAAAAGATGAAACCAAAGGCATACAAGAGGCAAATCTTGAAATAATTGCCGCATACAAAACTAATTGCATTACCATTCAAAGAAAATAACGTGGGCATATTTCATACAAGTATTTCAACAAAACCAGTCATTGCACAAGTCCAAGTAGTTCAGCGTCTATATTGTTCTCTATCTCAAGTGCTTGGGATCAAATTAGAAAAAAGAAACCTAGTGTTAGTTGGTGGAAGATTGTATGGTTCACCAAAGCCTTCCCAAGGCATGCTTTCATCACTTGGCTGGCTATTAGGGACAGTCTCTCTACCAATGATAGGATTGCTAGTTGGGGAATAACATGTGATCTTTTATGTTTGTTATGCAGAGGAAGCTTTGAGAGTAGAGATCACCTTTTTCTTTAAGTGCCCCTTTCTAAAAGACTTTGGAGGAAAATTAGGAAATGGTCTTATCAAGATAGGCTTGATGAAGATTGGCATAATCTTATCAATTGTGCTGCAACAAATTGGAAAAGGTAAAAGGTTGAGTGTTGACTGCAGCATATTGGGTTTTAATGCGTGTATATACCACATATGGGTACAAAGAAATGCTATAAAGCATTTGGGAACTATTAAAACAGAGGATCAAATTGCTGGTTTTATATTGTTTATCAAAAAATAATAATTTGCTGGTCTTATAAGGAAACAAGTGAATGCAAGGATTGAAAGTAAAGGACCATATCCTAGGTCTAGTATCAACACCAAAATATGTATCAGGTGGGGTATTTCTGATGTTGTATTCAAGTCTAAGGATTTGATTGGAATGGCAGAATTCTGGCTAGCTCTTTATTACTTGTTGGTAGATTAGTCCTAGTTAGCTGTGAAGTATGTTTGTATTTTTTTGTAAATAGATTGTATCGTGCAAACCTACACCTATTTGTGTTCTTTGAGTTTTGGTTTTGGTTTGCACTTGACTTGTTTGTTCAGGTGTTTTTCCATTATCACTTTGATGTAGTTCCTGGTTGTAGCCTTTGGCTTGTTGATTACTTGGCAGCTTCTTAGATTTGAATGAAGCAACTCCAGATGAAAACAACACTGAAACAAGGTTATTAAAAAACTCAAAACATTTCATCCCTTAAATACCCAATTTTTTAACTAAGAAAAAATATAAATTTTCCAAAAGCAACTTTGATTTGAACCCCCCTTCTTTATCCCTCAAAAGATTAAACTTCACTCTCAATGCAACTATTTAACTCAACCGATGCGATCTTCTCAATCAGAATCAAGTAAAAAAAAAAAAAAATCAACTTTCTTTTCTATTGAGTAGGTTTCCCAGCAACCAAACACAGGTCAGTAAAAGAAAGCTAATTAACATCAATCCCCCATATTTGTTTCCCCTCTACTAAACCTTCATATCCAAAATCCCTATTTAAACAATCAAAAACCCTAACTCTCACATTTCCAAACACATAAATCAAACAATAAGACCTAATTTTTAATAAGCAATATATCAGATATGATAAAGCAATCACCTTTCACAAGGAAAAAAAAAAGAAGAAGAAGATAAAAACGAAGGCTTTGCGATTTTTGTACCTTAGAGAGTTTGAGGAGATCGTTCTATCGGAGATCTGGTTTTGAGAGAACAAGGAGAGAAGGATTTGGTTCTATTATTTTTTATTTTATATGCTAACTTGCTATACCGGTAACTGGTATCCCACTAAAATTGAATAAACGGTCAAGATTAAAAACCATTAGATGAGATGGTTAGGATTTGTGTAGGTACCGTACCCCCCAAAAAATAGAGGGGGTACAGTAGAATGACCCCTTCTCCTATATTGCTAGTGTGTATTTGTAATAATGAAACTACATAAACTTCAAATTTTATATTTTTATCCGAGATTCATTTTTATACCAACCCTCTAAACAAAAATCCTAAAGCTGTTACTATGTTAAAGTGACAGGTAAATATTCACAACCTACCGTATAAGACAATTGTGACAAAAATGGAGACTTTTTATGAATAAGAAAGCTTGCTTAACTGCTCTAGTCTTGACTCTTGAGGAGCATCCAGACGTAGAGTCCAATTCAATTGCTAAAGATGGTAACAATTTTCAAAACTGCACAACATGCACTAGCTGACTATTTGATCTTATCACATATATAGCCGGCTCACATCGGGGATTTGGAAGAGTTCAAACGCAACTCTTGTTGGCCTAAAGGTGGGCCAGGATCTTATCCCATATATGGCCCGCGGACATGGTGATAGTTGAGTGACAAGTGATCTTATAAACATTTAATATTTGCCGAAAGATGGTCCAGGATTGTACTAAATTACTAAAATTTCCTCATGCTCCAAATCACAAGAATCAAAACTTTCCTAAACTCCTCTCTTCTCATAGTTGCTGTAAGCTCTGACTCCCGTTTGATCATCCATGGCAATCATGGCTCCATCATCCCCTTCTCTAGTTTTCACAGTGAGAAGGTGTGAACCAGAACTTGTGGCTCCAGCCAAGCCCACCCCTCATGAATTTAAACAGCTCTCAGACTTGGATGACAGAGACAGTCTTAGATTTCAGGTCCCAAATATACAATTCTATAGATACAATCCCTCAAGGCAAGGGAGAGATCCAGTGAAGATTATCAGAGAGGCACTGGCACAAACGCTTGTATTCTACTACCCTTTTGCAGGTAGGCTTAAGGAAGGGCCTGGTGGAAAGCTTATGGTAGAATGTACAGGTGAAGGTGTCATGTTCATTGAGGCTGATGCTGATGTTTCACTAGAGCAGTTTGGACATGCAATTCATCCTCCATTTCCGTGTATAGATGAGCTCCTTTATGATGTTCCTGGCTCAGGAGAAATGCTTGATTGCCCATTATTGCTTATTCAGGTAACATGTAGTGATTTACTGGTTTTCCTCTTAAATCAATTGATATGATTTGGTGTTTATTTTTTATCTTTTTGAGGATCTGATTTGGTGTATTAGTATGCCTAATCTCACTCATTTCAATGTCTTTTATCAAATAATAAAATTCCCGAAAGGTTTTTTTTTTTATATGCCCGTAAGGTGTTTGATAAATAGTTCTAGTCTAACTTTTAAAACAGTTTATACAACTATCTATTTGATATTATTGTTTTTTTATTCTGCAATTTTTTTATATGTTTATTGCTTAAACTGAATCTTTAGAATTATATTCTATCATATCTCATCTTTAATATGACAAGAAAATTCCATAAAGAGGCACACAAATTAAGGTTCAATAGTTGAAAAGTTATTTTAATCTGAATCAATAGCTCACGTGGCGGTGGTATGCAAAAGAGACAAAACACGCTACCGCTAGGCACACAAAGCAAAGAAAAAGGAAAAAAAAAAAAATATATATATATATATATGTGGTAATCAAAATAGTTAGAAGAAAAAGCAAAGAAAAATAAAAAATAGTAATCAAAATAGTTAGCAGAAGACGATAGGGGTGACCAATGACATTGACGTGGCCTATGGAATTGGCAATTTTTATTTATTTACTTGATAAACTCGAAATTTATTTTATATCATTAGGATATATCATACTTTGGATTTTTCTTTTTTTTTTTTAAGTATTTTATTAGTCGTTTGACTTGATTGTTAATAACATTGTGTGATTCATGCTAATAACTAGGAGACATTTGTTACATGCAATCGATATATAAAATAATTCTCTCCCCTCCCCCATAAAATAAGTCCTACTTAATTTTTATTTAGATATAGAAATATTTTGTTTGTGGTGACTAAAAACTTCTCTTTAATTTAACTAGAGTCTCTATATCAAAAAACAAAAAGCAAAAACAAATACGAGAATCTTGGTGCTGTTTCTTACTATTATACCTTTTTTTTTTTAATAGTGACTTGTCATAATATATTGCTATGATTCACACATTAGTTCTCCCAAACTAAAAGTGAAAAAGAAAAAAAAAAAGAAAAAAAAGATACAAAATACAAAAAACAAAGAAGAAATCGCCTAAACTTTGTCTGTATTTCTTTTGTCTCTACGTCAAGTCTTCTCATCAAACAATGCTTACATCCAAAGACACCTCTCAATTATCATTTATCAAGCTTCTTCTCTCTCATTTAGTTTTTCCCTTTTATATTTTATCGAATTTTGGATTTTTTTTTTCCCTTTTGGTATGTAATTTGATCTTAGATTTGAACTATTTTCTTATTTAATTCTCATACTTTTATCAAAGTTTTGTTTTAATTTGTAGGTAGTTTGAATTAATTCTTTTGTGACACTATATATATATATATATATAATAATAAAAAAGTTCAAATTACACCTGATATAAACTTTGTAACTGTAAATTTGTTTAGAGATCTTATGGTTAGAATAAAGGTCAACTGTCCATGTTATTATTAAAAGTTTATTGCTTGCTACATCAGTTAACTTAATTATGTTATCAAAAAAAAAAAAAAAAAGTGAACTTATTTATGGAGAATTTTTTCCTCTCTCTACCTTATTTATTACAACCTCCTATAGCAATCAAGAGAGAGGTTTAACACGGTAGAATTTACAAACAGATTGAAATGTGAACTGTTGTCATTCAATAAGACTATTTTTATAACAATATTAGAATTTGATAGTTTCTATTTAATAACGATTAGATTTTGATATTTCGGCTACCCAAAAAAAAAGATAAGGTTTTTCATAGTTTCTTTCTTATCAATAATCTTTACAATTTGATAATTTCTATCTTATATCAAAGGATCAGACCTGGTGTGAACTTTTGCTTTGATTTCGGATTCTATGTGAGGAGGGTAATGATTAAACTTAACAAACTATTGGCTGGAAAAGAAAAGAAAAATCCTGCCATGTAACCGAGTCATCATGACTACAGGATGAAATTTGACTTAACAAAAAAAAATCTGATACATCTACTATATGATGAATGTAGCATAAGTGCATAACTCACTTAGGTGTATTGCTAAATACTACTAATTTAATCACACCACAATACCTTTTCTCTCTTCATTATAATTTCCCTAACCTCTTATATTATTCAGTGTTACAAATTAAGCATAGATGTACACATAGATGTATAAGTATCACCTAACCACAAGTTTTTCAACACAACTTAACACCTTTACTTTACAAATCATATCACATCACAACATCGCGCAGCTAACTAATGATAGGGATGGGAAGAATTATAAAATTCAGCTTAATACTCCCATCCCAATATACACAGACAGACCCTTAGAAGTAAATGGGAAACAGAGAGTCGGTGTTGTTGCAGTAATGAGAAAAATGAAATAGAGCTGTTGTTGGTGGCACTTTGCAGCAGATTAGCAGAGCTAAAACTGTTCTTAACAACACTGGTGATACTGTGCAGTTTAGACACCTTTTCAGTTTCTTCCTTCTCATTTCATTATCTCCATTTCCATTGGGTGGTAAATTTAAAAGGAAATTATCGATTTAAGCATGAGGTTCACAATATCTAATGTTATTTGTTTTGTTCAATTTCCTCCTGCTATGGGAGAAGATGGATCATAGATGGATCATGGATGTACTATATATTGTGGAAGCAACTCTTAATAAGTTTCTTGGGGTTGAAACTACAGGGGAAGTGTTCTTGACTTCTTGCTTTTCTTTTTCTGCTGGGTGTTCGGATGGTTCAGTTCAATGGAGGATAATTTGCTTAAATTGATTTTCTTCTCCAGCCGGGTGTTTTTAATCTCTCTCTCTAAACATAAACGTTCAGATTTTGCATAATAATTTTTTTCTCCCTCCCTCTAAACATCTTAGAGAGAGACCCAAAAAAAAACAAATGTCCATAATATATTTTTTTTTTTGAGAAGGAAATGTCCATAATTAAGTTAGCTAAAGTAGCAAGCAATAAATTTTTAATGATAATATGGGTAGTTGACATTTTTCTTAACCATTAGATTTCCTAAAATCTACCATTTAAAAAATGTATAATTTTATACATAAAAGTTATAGTAAATGTAACTTGAACCCTTCTATCATCATAATTTTAGTTCTAGTGGTAATTGATGGTTATGCAATTGAAGATATGAAGTTTCAAGCGATATTTGCCATTGGTTATGAATTTATGGCTTTTGTTAATGTGTACCATGATGGCATAAGTTAAGGTGCACTTGATGATCCATTAATTGATTTTATTAATATTTTTTTTTTAAAAGTCAACGGTACCAAGAAAAATACACATAACAACAATAAATATTTGTGCATGCTATTAACCACTTTGACAATGTGGATTTTTCTTTTTTTAAAATGTTCATTGCAGTTTGTAATTGCATACATATTATTCTTTACTATGTTCTTAGTGGTATAAACACAAAGGCAATTAGTTTTGGATGAAAATTTCTTGAAAAGTTTTATCAAACTATATGACATAATGAGCTGGAGTGAATTTTCTTCAAATTACAGGTTCAAATCTTATTGTATCTAAAGATAACAATACTAATAAGAAATTGTATGATGTGTTCTTTATCCTTGCTGGTCGCACCAACATGGGAGATGCATAACTCTCCTAACATATGTGAAATTAGAATAACCAGACAACCAATGTATTCTTTACTGCCGAAAATGTTTCTAATTAATGTACAAACACCAATGTTTTTAATTGTGATATTTGGCAGGTGACCCGACTAAGGTGTGGTGGATTTACCTTTGCCCTACGCCTCAACCATCTCATGAGTGATGCTCCAGGCTTAGTTCTATTCATGAATGCCTTAGGTGAGATTGCACAAGGAGCATGTGCACCTTCAATCCCACCTGTGTGGCAAAGGGAACTTCTCAATGCTAGGAACCCACCACAGGTGACATGCACACATCACGAATTTGATGAATTGGTTGAGCCTCAGAGCTTGATCATCAACCCTCTTCATGAACTAGCTTGTTGCTCTTTCTTCTTTGGATCGACCCAAGTATCTGCTATTCGTAAAAAGATACCTCACCACTTGGGTAAATATTCCACATTTGAGGTACTAACTGCATTCTTGTGGCGAAGTCGTACCATAGCACTTTCACCAAACCCAGAAGACCAAGTGCGCTTGATATTTATGAATAGTGTGCGAGCCATACTGAACCCTCCATTACCAAGAGGGTATTATGGCAATGCATATGCAATCTCACTGGCAGTAACAACAGTTGGAAAGCTTTGTGAGAACCCTTTAGAGTATGCATTGGAATTAGTTCGAAAGGCAAAAGCTAATGTCACTGATGAGTACGTCCGATCATTTATAGATTTGGTGGTGACTAAAGGCCGACCTCGTACCACCATTGTGAAATCCTTTGTTGTGTCAAACACCGCACGGGTGGGGTTAAGAGACGTAGACTATGGGTGGGGAAAAGCAGTCTACGGTGGACTAGCTAAGATTTTTGAAATCCGAAGTACTAGCGCAACTACATTTTACATTGAAGCAATGAATAGTAAAGGAGAGCATGGGATTATGGTGCCTGTGTGCTTACCAACCCCAGCCATGGAAAGATTTGTGAAGGAGCTGAATAGTATCTTACAAGACCAATCAGATGGCGGTCCAATGTCCAAAACTATAATTTCTTCCTTGTGATTTATATATGACTTATATAAACATATATCTTTGGAAGACATGATGGGGGGAGAGTAAAATTTAATGTGCATATGCTGGTATGCATTAGGCAATTACTTGAATTCATGTTTTACTAGTACTATATATCATGCATATGCAATACACATGATTCTAGTTTTCATCTTTTGCCGGCTCTTTGCTACTTTTGCAAAATCACTGGAACATGATGATAAAAGAGGTGGTATATGTAATATATATCATGTACATGTTAGGGTTAGTAATAGAATCATTCTGTTTGCCATATATAGGGATAACTTTAGATTTATTCTTAATTCAGCAGAAATAATATCTACATTTTCTATATAATTCTAACATTAAAAATGATATATGAATAGGATAAAAAAGGACCTTATATCCCTGACATATATGATATATCACATGCTTTCCTTCCAATGTATAAGATAAATAAAAAACAAAAAATTAGAGCCTTTGCTACCATTCGAAAGTGATTGAAATCAATACGTACTCTCAACCCAAATTTGTCTTTTTCTACCAAAATGGACCGAATTTGGACCAAATAGACCAAATGAACTGAAATGAACAAATGTATAGAAAGGACCAAAATGAACCAAATAGACCAAAATTGACCTAATTGAACCAAATGACTGAAATTGACCTAATGTATAAAATATGTAATGTTGTATTGTAATGTTGTTATCAATTATGAAATTGAAAATTATACAAGAAAAAGTGCAAACACGAAAAGGACTGAACAGCTTTTTTTCTTTTTGGAAAAAAAAGCACCAATGGAACTCATTAACTTGATTTTAATAAAATCATTTTTCTCTTTTTGAAAAAAATAACATACAACTTAACTTTGATAAAGTCAAGTTTCACTTGGCAATTTTTTTTAAGATAGCCACATCAACCACTGCCACCTCAATTTTTTAAAATCAAGATGCAACAAGAACTCAATTTTGGCAAAGTCGAGTTGCAAAACAAAGCCACTTACAAAAATATTTCAAAAATAGGGCTTTTGGCTAAAAAAATCACCAATGAAAGTTAGATGGCTGATTTGCCTTGTTTTACTAGGACTCATATTGCTAACAAAAAACATTTGATTTTCTAAAGTTTTGATTAAATGAAATTGTTAGGGTTTATCCAAACTTCAAAAACCGTTTAACGAATTTAATTATTTATTCCAAATCTTAAAAAGTCAAAATGAAGCAAATAAAAAGTTTGTAGAATTAAAGTGTATTAGGGACAAACTAAAACCGGTAAGTCGTAATTAACGTTTGAGTTCTGCTTTATGTATATGTTTCTAAATAGAGTTCTGCTGTATTAAAGCGCCCTCGTTGTTCTTGTCACAAGCCCTCTTAATTTCTGCACTTTTTGACCATACAGATCATTAAATGAAGGCAATCATTTTTTTTTTTTTTTTTTGCCTTCACTAAATTCTGCCAATAATTAAGCACAGTTTTAAAGGCAAGAGTAAAATTTCTAGCTTTGATATTGCACAGTACTCCCCAAATTTTATGGTATCCCTTGTGATCTGGAGGTGCAGAATATCCTTATCACATGACAATCATTCCAGTAACTACTCACGAAGCAGTCTACACACGATGGAAAGTTCAAAACTTTTTTTTTCCTCTAATTTCTGTTCTCTCGTGATCCTTACTCCCAAGCGTGTTAACTTCGTTCTACGTACATTCATCAACACGAAAGTATGAAACATTTTCAACATTAACTTCCCAGTTACCTGGCTAAATAAAGTCTTCACATATGCATACAGTAATATATATATATATATATATAACTGAAGTTTCTGAAAGTTCCACAATTTTTTGTGTTACCACTATTTTTTTTTAAATTTTTTATTTAAGTTTAATTTTATTAAGAAAATAATCTCACTATTCTATGTCTCTCCCGACTCCCCTCCTAATGCAGAAGAACTCCCTCTCTCTTTAAATCTCTAACCTTCTCCCAAATCCTTAACCTCACGCATGCAATCTCTTCCATTAAAAAAAAAAAAAAAAAATCCTAACACTAATGCAGAAAGAGACCTGATGCTGAAGCACTCCCTCTCTCACTCTAAATCTCTAACCCCTATGGGCTATGGCACTCCTGCTACAATGTTTTCAAATATATTGATTGGACTGGCTCAATATATTCCGAGAATAGTCAGGATCTATAGCTCTCATGGACTGGCTCGACCTTGAACAAAGACGAGACATAACGCCGAAATCTGATCCAACATAAGCCAAAAGAGGAGCGGAAGGGGCAATGATTGTTGTGAACCTTTGCCATAGTCTGTGGGTGTGAAGAAAGGGCTGGGGCTGAGGCTGAGGCTGTCTCTCTCAAAGTCGAAGAGGAGCTAAAGCGAAAGCGAAAGTGAAAGCAATGATTGTTCTGAACCATTGTCACAGTCCCAAGCTAAGTTTTATTTATTAGCAAATTTGTAATTAAGCATATTCAGATCAGGGTTGGGTTTTTTGTTTTTTGTTTTTTTTTCTCTGTTTTGTTTTTTCTTTATATATTAATTAGAAAGAGTACATAAATTAAGCATATTTGGATCAAGGTTGGGTTTTTTGCTTCGTTGTGTAGGCAATAATATACATCTAAATCCATGTAAAAGGCAGAAGATAGCTAAAGTTAAAGAATTGCCAGAGGATATCCTTTTTCAAACCCTAAAACATACAAAGGTTGACGTATTAGAGGGCTTTTAATTTTTTAATTTTATTTATTTATTTGGTGCAGATCAAGTATAGATTGTTTCATTAGCTTTCAATCCAGCAATTCAACATGCAAGGTATTTGATGAGGATAATTTTTCTATTTCATGGACTGAAAACTATGGCAACAAATTTTCTCTCATCTTAAATGGAAAGATTTATATACACAAATGTTCTTTGTTAACTTAAATTTGTTAAGAGTTTCATCCTCTTTTTACTATTCTGGATTAAAATTGATGGAAATTTAGACCCTTTAAACACACAGATTACGTAGCCTAGATTAATTAGCCAAGTTGTTACTTAGTCAAATTATGCAATTCTAGGTTAAAGCAATCAAATAATCATATCAAGATATAAAGTAGCGGAAAATAAATAAACACAAGATATGATCACCTAGGAAACCACTCGGTAAAAACCTGGGGAGGATTTGACCCACCGATCCTCAAGGCATAACAGAATTCACAATGAAAGAATTGAAGTTCTTACAGAAGAACTACAAGCTCCCCGCTCGACTTCCTAATGCTACCCACCAGTAAAACTTCCTAACACGACCACGCGCAAGCTCCGAATCCACGGACTACTTCTTTCTTGAATTCTTCAATCAGCTACAAGCTCCCCACTTGCTTTTCTTCTAATTTTCAATGGCAGCAGCCTTGTTGATTATCAAGATGTAGAAAATATCTCTACCTTGAAAACTCTAAGTTTATGTGAAGAAAAACTCCTCTAAGATCTCACAAGAGATTCACATAAACAGCAAATATGAGCAACAAAGACTTAGAGAGGTTTTGGGTACAAAACCCTAAAAATAAAAGGAGGCACAAGAGGCACTCTAATCTCTCTCTTCCAAGTCCCAAAAACGTTCTAGGGTTTTCCTTATATATAGGAGTGTTTTACTTGATCCCCAAGACGTTTAAATAGAGTTTGGGCTGAACTGGAACTTTGCAGAAAAATAAATCTGTACGTGATTCGATCGATCGAGTCTAATTTTCGATCAATCGAGCCTTACAGATTTAGTCCAATAAATCTGCAATCACTCGATTCCAGTTTTACAAATAAACATACTTTGAGCAAGCCTAAACACAAGACTAAACATATTGTTTTGATCATGGTTTGCCAACATTACACATTAGAGTTCTAAATACATAAAATCATTAATCTTTAGAACCTAACAAAAATGACAAAGAAAAAAAAAATTTATATGCTTTGAGCCATATTGTAAATAGAAGGTGAAACATATCCTTTTAATTTGAAGTATGTACATGAAATCTTTTAACTTCATAACCAAACTTACCTGTTTATGTGGTATCAAAAGTACATAGGTACCTACAAAACTTCATTCCATATTTTCAATTTTTAGACACAAAGGAGCTTGCGCAGGCCTTGAGAGAGAAAAAAAAAAAAAAACAACCCTTGGTTATATTGAAGCTAGTGTTGCTGCAACATGGTAATCTCTTTTCTTTTTAAAATTATCTCTTTTATAGAATCTTTTGGAAGTTTTGCAATGATTCACAACTATTGTCCTACTATTTTAAAGTAGAGTAAAAGATCATTCTCATTGGTGTCCACTTTCATTAAGTGTTGTTTCTCTTACAAGTACACAAGCTATTTGATAAAATTCCTAAGTGATTTTTGTTGTTGTTCTAGAAGTCATAATACATGAAGAGTGGTAAGAAGGAAGATAAGTAGGGAATGTGATGCTACGTTGTTGATTTAATCAGGGTGAGATGTTTTGTTGGCCTTATATTCTCAATGTCATATGTTTGATATTGGGATTGGTATTGATTGTGAGATTTTGATATGATTCCCTTTAAGAAGTAGGTTTGATTTTTTTAATAATGTATTTCATGGTGGGTTTGTGCATTAAGATTAAGAGTTTGTTACTCTTAATAACTTCAAAGGGATCAAAGCTTTTAGAAAGTTTTATTGCCATTGATGGTAAGATAGGTTTATATAGTAGAAAACAACATTTAGATAGTTTTGGTAATAGTTGATAGTATTGTACAAATGTTTTTTGTTTTTGGCTACACTATTGTAACAATTATTTACCATATTGATTATTAGTCTGTGGACTGGTGTCACTTCGGAGCTTTAGGGGCTTCTGTTGGGTTGCTATTACTATCGACTAGAAGAGTAGTAAAGAAAGTTGATGGGCTTGTGAGAAATTATTCAATTTATGTAAGTTCAGATGTGTGGATGATCAATAAAAGTCAGTGTTTCAAGTGCCTATGGTCCCAATTCTGAGCACGATTAGATCATATGAGTTAGACCTTGATGGAAAGGTTTCCATAGCAGCCTTAGTGAATCATTTGCAGGTTCTGACTATTGAATCTTAGTTTGATTTGTATGTCATCAAAACTCAATATTGTACCAACTGAAACATTTAACTTAATTTCCAGAGTCATGTCCTTGCAGGAATCAGCACTTAACCACCTTAAGAGTGTAGGGTTGCTTGCCGATGGTTTTGGTTCAACCCCAGAGATGCATAGAAGGGACCTGATATGGGTGGCCTATCAGTTAGAAATTGAAGTGGACCGTCGGAGTTCATGGTAACCTTTACAAGTTTTTTCCAATTATATCCATTATTAAAATTATTGTTTAGCAAATAGCACAATCATGATTCAAATTAAAGAAGAAAATAAATTATGCAAAACAAATTAAAAAATAAAAAAGAGTTTGCATGGTTCGACAATTGCTTAGATAAATAGACGGCGACATGAAGAAAGTTTAACTATAGAAATTATAAAGATTATAATAGTAGCTCAAGCTATGATTTTACACTTGCTTGATATTGAATAGGCATCTGAATCCTTGAATGGGATAAGAATGGAAATGACTGATGTTGCCTTTCCTCTTTTGAAAGGTATGTCCCTTACCTTGAGAGATAGTTCTAGGTAGGTAGAATTATTCTCTTCCCTCAAGTTTCTTCATTCATGTCATGAATATGGTTCAATAGGTGTGGTTGCTACCACAAACATTGTTGAAGTCTGTAAAGATGTCAATATTGCCATTATGCTTGGTGGATACCCACAGAAGGAAATTACATTAAGGAAGGATATGTTGTCTACAAATGTGTCTATTTACAGGGCTTAAGCTTTGACCTTGGAGGAGCATGTTGCTGATGCCAAAACAATTCAAATCATAAGTGACAATTTAGGAAGAGATGAACATCAACAGAAGAACCATTAGTGAAATAATAAAAATTATATGGGACTCTGATAATAAGGTAAGAAAAAAGAAAACCTTGAACAATAACTGATAGGCCAAGAATGTATTGACCTTTTGTGATAAATTAACCAATTAATTAGCCAAGTGAATTAATTAAGTTAATTAACATGCAATACGCGTGGTAGCACAAATAAATCACCAACTAAGTTAATATACAGTGGAAAATAAAGTTGACACGGTGATTTGTTTACGAATGGGGAAAACCTCTAAGACAAAAATCCCATCAGGTGATTTTAAGGTCACAATTTCTAAGAATCCACTATTATCACAATAAGCGGTTACAAGTAAAGGAATCTCAGTACCTTATACCAACCTACAGTTGAACCCTTACCCCAATACCCAATTGGACTTATTTTGTAGTGATAATCTCTCCTTTTAATACATGACTCCCAGTATATGATTAACCAATTGATGCATGGATTCAAGTATGTGACTAACCACTAACTTGAGAAGGATGTTGGCTGCAAAGTTCTTTAGTTCATCAACACGATGAAGATCATGACGCTCCTTGGTTGCAAAACCCTACGGCGTACAAACGCAGTAGCTTCTTGAAGAGAAAGATGAATTAGGGAAAATTGTTTCCGATCACAATATGCTTGAGAAAAATCTTTGCATCAAGCTACACTCACTTGCATCAGCTGTGACAACCCTTAAAATAATCTTTATATATATTTAGGGTTATAAGAAAAGAAAGCCTAAACATGTATTGACAAATTAGTGTAAAATCAGATTTGAAAAACTAAATTTTGTAAATCTCAATAGATAGGTTATCCATCGAGCAGTTGTCGAGTATCAGGCAAAAGCTTCCTTTTAAACCTCGATAAATACTATTTGTCAAGTTAGCTGTCAAGTTTTAAAATCCAGCACTTCTTCACTTGTTTCTTGGATAGACTTGCATAATTTTAACACCTGGACTTGAAACCTTGTTTCTTAAAGTATTAAACACGTCTTAGATCTACCCAATTACAAGTAAAAAGAGTTTTGTCAAAGGATTAGCTAATTCTACATTGATATATGTTTCTAACATGATTCACATATGTCCTAACAATAACTTTGTGTCCTTAACATTGCTTTATGTACTATAGACCTGCTTTTACAAAATTTAACTATAAAATTATGAGTTGATTGATATTCACTAATTAAATGGAAAATAATTTTTTTTTTTCCAAATACAAATAAATGACTATAATCTCAAGTATGGATGAGAATTCTTCACTGTCAAGAAAGTTTTTGAATCTTTTGAAGAAACTGACAAAGCAATTCAGCTTAATAAAATAATAGAAGTACATATTATTTAATATAGCAAAATTACAAATTTGATTTTTAACTTCTATATGTTGTAATACATTTCTCAACCTATTATATTTCCAGACTTACATTAGTGATACTTTAAATGAATGTAACAACAAATTATCAAGTGAACAAGATGGTGATTTTACAAAGTTTCAAAAAGTTTATGTTCAAAGTTATGTATAATTCACACCAACATTTGTAATCAAGGAAAACAAAAGGGCATATTTAGTGATTTCTACGAAGCAACAAAGGAGGAAGATACAAAGAACACTTTAAAGTTGTCTTTCAAATTATTTGAAATATTGATTGAGTAGTTCTTAAAATCTATGTTTCATACATTTAATGGATAATTGAGGATGTTAAAGATTTGATTCTTCATTTTAATTTAAACTTAAGTTTGATTTCTATTTTTCATTACATAATTTAATGTTTCACATCAACAATTAAAAAGGAAGAGAAAAAAAATAGTTTATAAACTATTTTTTTTTTCTCTTTCTTTACAATAGCTTTCCCGTGCATTGCACGGGTTAGCGACTAGTATATATATATATGCAGTAATACATAACATCAAATACATGCATATTGCCTATATTTTCATTTCAGTCGGCATTTAGCTTCTTAAACTCAGCTCACAACGCGCATATTGATTATCTTCATTAAGTCATCGCACTAGCTATCTCATACTCTAGCTCATCACAACAGTCATTCGTAAACGGCTTTCGCTATTAGGTGTCTTTGCACACAAGTTATGGAGACTCTAAAAGAGTCTAACCTTTATTAATAAACAATAAAAACTAATAAAATTTTAAATATTAGGATAAATTCTATTAACCTACTTTTAAGTTTAGACTAATGTCAAACAAATCCAAAACATTTCAAAATTGATCAATTTGAACCCTTAATCCAATTTGGTCACTAAGACACAAGAAAAAAATAACTAACGAACCTAATTAATGTATAGGGAGTAAGTTGGGTTTAGGGACCAAATTATTCATTTTTTAAATGTCTTAAGGCCTAGTTGACATTAATTCAAATCTCATGATAAGTTAATGGAATCTACCCATTTTAGGATGAAAGTTACTCGATTCCTTAAAAAAACCTAATGGATATAAAATTCAAACTTAAGGCACGTGCACAAATTAAGATATTTATTCTTAGTAAATTTGGTTCATATAGAATTCAAAATTAAGCTTGACCAGAATGGAATTCTTATAAGTGACTAAATGGTCCTTCAGCAAGCAATATATCCAACTGGTTTTCAAATCTTTCCATGGCTTGGACTGGCAGGGAAATAGGCACTACTATCCCCTTCTCTCCTTTACTATTCTTACTAGGAATATAGAAGCCAGACACTCCGGGTATGGCCCCCACCTCACCCTTGGCAGGCCCACCATAAAACGGTTTACCCCACCCAAAGTCCACCTCTCCAAATTCGGCACGTGTCACATTTGACATAACATACGACCCCACCCCATAGAAGTGGGGCCGAGCCTTAATCATCATAAGATCAGCCACTGACCGTATGTACTCCTCTGTTACGTTGTTTTTTGCCTTTTTCAGCAATTCCACAGCATAACCCAATGGATTCTTACAAAGTTTCCCTACTGTTGTGAGTGCCACAGAGAACGCAAAAACGTTACCGTAATAACCGTTGGGTAAAGGAGGGTTGAATTTGTCACGTGCATTGACAATGCACAACACACGAACCTCTTCTTGGGGGTTTGTCAGGAGAGCTACGGTACGACAACGCCAAAGGCATGCGGTGAGCAACTCGAAGGTGGAGCATTGTTTCAGGTGACGTGGCATAAATCTCCGGAGGGTGGAGACCTCTGTGGATCCGAAGAAAATGGTACGATGGGCCATGTCATCGTTGAGTGGGATTGGAACAACAATGGTGGAGGCCATGTCATCATACTCACGGTGTGTGCATGTCACTTGAGTTGGATCTCTTGCTTGAAGGAGATGTCTCTGCCACACTGGTAAGATGGACGGGGCACATGCACCACGTGCCATCTCGCCGATGGCCATCATGAATTTCACCAATCCAGCAGCGTCACTCATGGTGTGGTTTAGGCGAACGGCAAAGATGAAACCACCACACTTGAGACGCGTCACCTGCCCATCTCCACCACGCAATATGATTCTTGGTTAATTTAATAATAAAGAGTGATGCTATAGAGAGAGAGAGAGAGACAGAGAGAGAGAGAGAGAGAGAGACATATATATATATATATATATATATATTTTTTTTTTTTTTTTTGAGTAATGCTATATCATAATATTTTCATAACATTTTCATAATAATTTCACAAAAAACTTAAGTGATAAATTGTTATTAGTTATAATTTGGCCCACCACTAATGTCATTTTTTTACTTAACAATAATAACTTATCTAAAATTTGCTATAAAATTATTATAAAAATATTGTAAAAGTAGCATTACTTTTTATTATCTAAGATTTGTTATAAAATTATCATAAAAATATTATAAAAGTAGCATTATTTATAAATTTACTACGTAACATTTAGATATGTCAGCAAATATATTAAAATAACATTGACCTTCATATTTTCCATCTACAAAAGAACAAGGTACCAATAATTTCCTATCCCATGATTCATATTTACGTATAAGTGAAGTTTCTCATTATAAAAGTTTTCGTAAGTTTATCATGACCTAGAAAACGCGAAGTTAGGTTGCAGTATTTATTTTCTTACTTAATCATCCAATGATACATCAATTTAGATGTAAACACACACACTCACAGATCTATATATATATATATATATATATATATATTTATGAGTTTATATTAGTGAGTTTTAGAGGCACGGTATATGAACCTGAATAAGCAATAATGGGCAATTAACGATGCCCCCAGAGCCGGGAACATCAAAAAGGAGCTCCTCTAAGCATGGGAATGGAGGATGAAGTACGTCACCTAACTGTTCGAGCATAATATCGGCATTGGCCTCAATAAACATAACACCCTCACCGGTACATTCTACTACAAGCTTTCGGCCAGGTCCTTCCCTAAGCCTACCAGCAAATGGGTAGTAAAACACTAGTGTTTGAGCAAGTGCTTCTCTGATGACTTTCACTGGGTCTCTGATCTCTTTCAATATTGAAGAATCATGTTTATAGAAATGTATGGTTGGGATTTGAAATCGAAGACCCTCTTGGTCATCAATATCGGAAAGTAGTTTGAATTCGTAAGGTGTGGGCTTTGCAGGAGCAACCAGTTCTGGTTTGCACCTTTGTACTTTGAACACTAGAGAGGTGGGTGGTGCCATTGCCATGCCAAGAAAATGGTTTGAATATGAGACTAAGAAACTGGGGCAAGCTTACAGGTTGTAGTGTGTGTTATGACTTATGATAGACAGGAATTTATAGCCAGAAATGACGTAATCTAGAAACAGAAATATCTTTCAAAATTGGGAAAATATTATCACACACAATATAAGTATTACACATCAAGTATGGACACTCATTAAAACAAGAAAAACCATGTGCAACAACTCATGTATAACAAGTATTTCCTTTCTTTAAGTGCAGTATCATTTCAATAGTAATATTAAAGCTTGTGAGTGGGTGGCCAACTACACAAGATAATATAATTAAAAAAAAAAATACAATCAGTTAGCCAAAAAATTGAACAGGAGTTTTCAAATGGTTCTACTTCATGTGATGGTTAGTGGCCTAGTGGGTAATGTTTTTCCTTTCTAACAACTGCAATCACAATTCATAACAAAGTACATCATGTTTGCCGCAATTCAGCGGAGGCATAAATCCGCTATTTTTTCTTTATTATTCATAACTTTTCACATCACAGTTTTGACAAAATTTCTGTAATTTGTTGAGATCTTAACTCTTTTTTCCCCGTTAGCTTTTGAAGTACAAGAAAAAAAAATCTCGGCTTTTGTAAAGTCAAAGTACATATGATATGCACACCAAGAAGCCCCCTACACTTTGCCCACAAAACAAATAAAAACGAAGTAATAAGTAATCCTTTTTACTTAACTCTATTCTTTTAATTTGTTAGGTGTAACAAAAATTGTATTCGCTTATTATTTTTTGTTAGTCAACTAGTATGTGTGTATATATAAATATATATATATATATATATATATATATATATAAAGCTACCAAGAATAAAAAAAGAACTAAAAACACAAGAAATGAGTGGACAATAGTCCACCTACACTTTGCTAATTTTTTTTTCGTCTTCGATAAACAATTGAGTAATGCTACATCCACAACATTTAAAAAATAATTCTACAACAAATCTTAAGTAGTAATCTATTATTGATTCTAATTTAGACTTATCATTAACATCATTTTTTTACATATCAATAATAAATTACCACCTAGAAATATTTTTTGTAAAAATATTTTGGACATAAATTATTGTAAACATTTTCTTTTGAGTAATGCCAGGGACACATCAATTTCACAACATTCCTAAATTAGCATAGCAAAAAATTAAAATTAGAGATTATGGAGAGCCCATGTATAAGTTGGCATGTTAATTTAGGAATGTTGAGAAGTTAATATAACATCTTGTTGTGTCCATTGCATTACCATATATATATATATATATATTATCTATTGAATAATTAATATCTGAGCCTAATTAATAATCATACAAGTATAGAAATATCTTTAGTGGTTAAAATTTGGGGGCCTTATTGTACTTGGGGGCTTTAAGCGACTGCTTAATTGGCCTAATGGTTAGGTTGACCCTAAAAAAGAAACCAAAAACCAACAACGATCTAGTGATCCATGAAGAGTTGGGCTATTAGTATGGATGGGTTGGGTTTTTTTTTTTTTTTTTTTGACTAAAATAACCAATATCCTCTAGTACGTTCGGTATAAACTAGTACAACCTTGTATTTGGAGTGGTACATTGAAAAATACTGGTTGTATCAGAGGTAGGTACAATATTGTATCAATTTCCTTTATTTCATTTTTTGTATTCCACTTTATACTTCATTAATCACAATTTTTTATGAATATTCTTTTTTCTTTTTCTTTTTTTCCATTTTAAACTTTGGTTATTTTATAAGGAATGTAAAATAAAAAAAATAAATAAATAAAAATACATTACCAAGTTGTGATTAGTGAAGTATAAAATAGAATACTAAGAGTGATACAGAGGATTTGTATTTGATTTTTTTGTATGAGGGTAAAATGAGAATTTCAAATGGAAAGTGAGGGTAAAAGTATAAATATATCAATTTGTCTTAACAAGTTTAGCAATACTAAGTTACTGGGTAAGTGAGTATAGATTATTTTAAAAAAATAAGGAAGGTCTGTGTACATTTCTTTTTTTTTTTTTTTTGAAAAGGAAATCAAGCTTTCATTAACGAATACGAGTAAAATCAAAATACAGAGCTTCCAAAGCAAAGGGAGGAGAATCCTCAATCCAAAAAACATCCTCCTAAATATATCGCGCACAGCGAGCTAAAGAATGAGCCACAGAATTAGCTTCTCGTTTTACACTACTAATGGAAAACCACGTTAACTCCACCAGCAAAGATTGAATATCAGTAAATATATGCCCCAGCCGAGCCCCACTTAGATCTTTCTTGGCAATGGACCCCATGATCATAGCATTGTCCCCTTCTATTACAACATCAGTAATGCCCACCTCAATAGCAAACTGTATAGCCCTCCTACATGCGAGCAACTCAGCTTCACTGCTATCAACTACCTTCGAACCACGGACAGAGAAAGAAACCATCACATCAGCATTCTCATTTCGAATAACAGCTCCATATCCTGTGAATGGTGGGTCCGAAAATATGGCAGCATCAAAATTAAGTTTATAACGCCCAGCTAGAGGAGGCAACCACGTACTTGGGTGTGCACTGCGATGCTGCGCCGAAAGCCGAATTTGAGAGCTTCGAAAATCCTCCAAAAAATCTTTGGCTCACCTGTTAATTATAGAGGGATCCTGCACTTGTCCGACATGCACCACCAAATTCCGTTGATGCCATATAAACCATGCCTGCGCCAAGAACAACTCACACACCTCTGTGGGCTTCTCCTCTAACAGTTTTTCTACCAAATGCAAGAAGGAGACCTGCTGCGTCCCTATCTTCTGCATTCCCACCATACTTCCAGCCCATATGTCCTGAGCTACACCGCACTCCCAAAGGGCATGGATACAACCTTCAACGGACAAAGTACACAGTTCGCATGTAGCCACATCTAGTACTCTACGCTTCATCAAATTCTGACCGGCAGGCAAAGCATTATGGCACGCCCTCCACCCGAAAACCTTCACTTTGTTCGGAATCTTCAGCTTCCAGAATTTTTTCCAGAGACTCTGTCCCACTACGCTGGTAGACGATTCAGCCCAATTATCCTCCCGAACCAACTGGCTTGCTACATGGTAACCACTCTTCACCGAAAAACAACCATTTTTCGAATGAAGCCAAAACAGAGTATCCGGCGGCAACCGATAGCTAAGGGGAATATTTAAAATGGCAGAGGCATCAGCACTACTAAAAAGTTGGAGGATAAGCTGACGATTCCATCCATGAACATCAAAATCAATCAATTCGGACACCCTCATATCTCTATCCAAGGATGGTGGTGGCTGTAAAACTCTCTTTGAAGGATGGTGAGGCAGGCAATTGTCATGACAGACTCGAATACTATCACCATTCCCCACACGCCAGCAGGTACCAGCAGTTAAAATGGGTTTTGCAGCCAAAATGCTCTTCCATGTGTAAGAACTATTATGGCAATCCTGAGCTTCTAGAAAATTGCACATAGGGAAATAGCGCGCTTTGAGACAACGATGAAGGAGAGAATCAGGTTCCTTAAGTAATTTCTACCCTTGCTTGGCCAACATTACCATATTACAAGCCCTTAAATTGCGAAATCCCATACCTCCCTGAGCCTTAGGTAGAGAAAGCTTGTCCCAACTCAGCCAATGGATTTTACGCTCATTATTTGTTTGCGCCCACCAAAACTTGGCACACATAGAGTTCAACTCATTGCATAGTTTTATAGGCAGTAAAATTACACTCAGTGTAAGTTGGAATAGCTTCAGCCATCGCTTTTATCAACACCTCTTTCCCTGCTTTTAACAACATCTTACCTTTCCATCCTTGTAATTTCTTCCAAATTCTATCTTTTAGATAAGCAAAAGTCAAATATTTAGCCCTCCCAATAAGAGTAGGGAGTCCTAAATATGATTCAAACCTCTCCACCTCTTTAACCCCAAGATGAACCTTGACCACCTCTTGTTGAATCAAAGAAGTATTGCTACTGAAAAAAAAACAGAGGATTTTTCCAAACTAATACACTGCCCTGACGCTTCCTCATGGAGATTCAATATATCATTAACCACTTCAATCTCCCCATGTGTAGCACGACAAAAAATGAGTAAGTCATCTGCAAACAATAAATGGGATATAGTGGGCGCCCTTCTGCTAATAGAAAGTCCATGGATTCTCCCCTCCACCTCAGCATATTGTAATAGAGATGTAAACTCTTCTGCACATAAAAGAAACCAATAAGGTGATAGAGGATCCTCTTACCAGATATCTCTACTCGGGATAATATGACCATGAGGTTTTCCATTAATAAGAATAGAGAAGGAGGTAGTGGTAACACAACCCATTATTAGCTTAACCCAACCTTCTGGAAAGCCCAGTTTTATCAGGATTCCCTGTAAAAAAGCCCACTCCACCCTATCATAAGCCTTACTAACATCCAACTTTAGTGCCAAACCACCTTTCTTTCCCTTCTTTTTGCAATGCATGGCATGAAGAACTTCATAAGCAACAAGAATATTATCTGTAATGAGGCATCCCGGGACAAAAGCACTCTGTGTAGGGGATATCACATGTGGGAGGATTTGCTTAAGGCGATTAGCCAACACTTTTGCAATAATTTTATAAATCACATTACAAAAACTAATGGGCCTATAGTCAGTCATCTTTTCAGGCACCTTTACTTTAGGAATCAACACAATATAAGTAAAGTTTATCCCATTCACCATATGTCCTGAATTTAGGTAGGAAAGAACTGCAGAAACAATACTATCCCCCACAATATGCTAGTATTTCTGGAAAAAAAGAGCATTCATACCATTGGAACCAGGAACCTTCGTAGGACCCATCTGAAACAATGCCGCTCTAATCTCTTCAGCCTCATAATCTTAGGTCAGCAACTCACACATCTCGGCTGTGACTTTATGTGGTACTTGTGCCAAGCACTCCTCCATTCTATTACATTCACCTAAAGCAAACAAAGATTCAAAATAGTTAGTTGCAATACCAGCCACACCAACAATATCCTCACACCATTGCCCTTGTTGGTCCAACAACCCCTAAATGAAGTTTCGCTTCCGTCTTTGAGATGCCTTAGCATGGAAAAATTTGGTATTCTTATCACCATGTTTCATCCACGCAATCCTTGATCTTTGGTGCCAATAAATTTCCCGCTTTCGAAGCAAGTCATCCAAGGATTTACTAAGCTCCACAAATTCATTACGGGTTTGTTCTGTAGGCGAGGCATTGTCGAGAGTAGTTAACCGAGTCTGTAAGTACTTTATTTCCTCCTTTTCAGGATGCGTTTTGGTTGCCCCCCATCCATGTAGGTCCCTCCCACAACTTGCTATCTGCTGCCTTATTACTTCCAAGGCTGACCCACCTTCAATGCTATTACACCACGCCTCATTTACCACGTCTTCACACCCATCCCACATCAACCACGATTCCTCGAATTTAAAACCACATGGTCCCCGTGCATGCATGTGATTATCATCGAAAATATTTAACAATATCGATAGATGATCCGACGCATGGGTGTGTAGATGAGTAACGTTGCTTTTTGGAAAAGTAGTTCACCAAGCTTCATTAGCCATTGCACGGTTCAGCCTTTCCTTTGTATTGGCTTCCTCCAAACGTCTATTGTTCCAAGTATAAGGATACCCATGATACCCTAAATCAACCAACTGACATTGCTCTAACACTTCCCTGAAGTCATCAATTTGTCGTGGGTCCAAAGCACGCAAGCTAAGCTTCTCCATTGAATTCAAAATCTTGTTAAAATCACCAATACAAATCCAGGCTCCTTCAACAAATGATTTAATATATTTTAGTAAAGCCCATGACTTGGCTTTTTGGCTTGCCTCAAGCCATCCATAAAACCCAGTCAGAAACCAAACCCGACCATTTTCCTCAACCACCTTAGCCAGAATGTGATGATCTGAGAAGTTGATGACTCTAAGATTAACATCGTTTTTCCATAGCATGGCTAACCCACTACCCCAACTTGGTTTCTTAACAACAAACTTATTTGGTAGTTTAGTGTCCTTACAAATCTGAGCAAAACCATCAACAAACAATTTTGTTTCCATCAGAAAACAAATTTTGGGTGCTTGTGCCTCCACAATGTTGCAAAGGCCTCAAACTGTCCAAGAGTTCCCAAGCCCTTAGCAGTTCCAACTTAACAACTTCATTGGTCCCGGCAAGAGTGTCCAACCACCCCCGCCGATCCATATTCGAGATCCAAATCATCATTCAACAAAGTTTGTTTTTCACGCTTTAAAGACCGATCATCAATATTATAGTCACTATGTTCTTCCTCTCGCCATGTACGTCCTCTTTTTCCAAGTTCAACAGAGAGAGGATGAGTAAGTCCCACATCCACACGTGTCATTCTAGTCCATCTTCCACTCGGCCCAACATCTTGGTTCACCTCCTTAGTTTGTCTCGGCTTAACCTAGTAATTATACAACACCGGCCTAGTATGTCCAGACTGTATAGTGTCAATCAAAACATGATTCCCAAGATTTGGCCGTGAATCTTCCTAATCAGCTTGCACTTCCATATTGGTCTCATGGACCTCCGGATTTTTCAGGATGTGGAAGGTCTGTGTACATTTCAATAGGGGAAATTATTGTGTAGTCCTAGAATACAAGGTCGGCATGCTGACCTTGTACTACTAGCCAATAAAAACACTCCAACGCATAATAAATTGCTTACCTTAGCAGGACATGAGATCTATCTAAATTGTGGTATCAAGTGACCAAGATCTAGCTTATTGTGCCTAAGAAACAACTCACATTATATGTATAAGTACATATCAAAACAAAACAGTAACCGCAACACCCAATAGGGAAAAAATTGCAAATCCAAATCACATTACAACCTAAACCCCAAACAATATACTCAATCACAAAGATTTCCAATTCAAATCATTAATGATGATTTTCTTGTAATGTATATATGAAATTTCTACAAATTTAAAAAAAAAAAAAAAAATTGCACTCACTAATGGGGCCTATAGCTATGGATTAGATGAAGGAAAAACGCATAGAGAAAGTTTGGAGAGGTTTCGAGTTGGATCACAGGGCGAGAGGTCTCGAGTCGGAAAAGAAGCCGGACCACATGGCTTTAGGCTAGATTAGTTTTCGTTTTAAATAATAATCGAAACGACATCAGAGAGCAACCCAAACCAAAGGCGGAAACAGCAAGGTGGTCGCACAGTGAACAGCCATAATGTTAACAGAGATGAGAGAGGGAGAGAGGAACAGATCATGGTGCTTGAGACGCCGTTCATGAGAGAGGGATAGACAGTCTATTATAGGCTATAGAGGAACTCGTGGGTGAGGAGATGGATTCTTTTCTTTGTGGGTGTCTGAACTTGTGGGTGAAGTGAAGAGATGAAGGAACAAGGTGTCTGAATTTGTTTAAATAAATTAAATTTGAAATTTCAATGTGCACATACTTATGGCTTTTAAGTTGAGAACCCTATAGCCTATATTACTATTATCACTTGCTATTATCACCTATTTTATTGACGTGGGCCTAAACCATTTAACTGGCATGCTGAAAATTTTGAATTTGGCTTCACGGTAATAGTCTAAACAGACGTCAAAGGCATCCATTTTTATGATGCGCTAGCAGTTCCGCTGAGGTAAGCAATTTATTATGCGTTGGCGTGTTTTTATTGGCTGGGAGTACAAGGTTAGCATGCTGACCTTGTATTCCCGGATTACACAATAATTTCCCTTTCAATAGAATGTCTAGGTCTTCTTTTTTATTTTTTATTTTTTTCTAATCCAAATTAAATTATTAACGTCCAATTCAAAAGAAAAGTAAAAGAGAAATTGTAATCTTTCCCAATGACATTAACAAATGGCCTCAATTAAGGCTATCCAGAGCAAACCAAGCCCCAACTAACTTTTCCAACTCAGTGCCACTCGACTAGAACCAGCTTGATCCAAGTAGAAAGGCAATCCGTAGCGGATCTCTAGCATCACCAATTGATGTGAGTGGGTTGAGTGGCGGGTTAGAGGTTTGAAATCCGATGAAAACCGAACCGACTGACAAATCTCATCGGTAATTGCCACACACACTCTCTCTCTCTCTCTCTCTCTCTCTCTCTCTCTCTCTCTCTCTCTCTCTCTCTCTCTCTCTCTCTCTCTCTCTCTCTCTCTCTCTCAAATCTAGCAATATCTTGACCAGATCAGTCAAAATTTGAGCTACATTAGTATGCTTAATCTCATTGAAATGAATGAGATTAGGCATACTAATCGCTGGTCGCACCAACATGTGGGAGATGCATAACTCTCCTAACATATGTGAAATTAGAATAATCAGACAACCAATGTATTCTTTACTGTCGAAAATGTTTCTATTTAATGTACAAACACTAATGTTTTTAATGGTGATATTTGGCAGGTGACCCGACTAAGGTGTGGTGGATTTACCTTTGCCCTACGCCTCAACCATCTCATGAGTGATGCTCCAGGCTTAGCTCTATTCATGAATGCCTTAGGTGAGATTGCATGAGGAGCATGTGTACCTTCAATCCCACCTATGTGGCAAAGGGAACTTCTCAATGCTAGGAACCCACCACAGGTGACATGCACACATCACGAATTTGATGAATTGGTTGAGCCTCAGAGCTTGATCATCAACCCTCTTTATGAACTAGCTTGTTGCTCTTCTTCTTTGGATCGACCCAAGTATCTGCTATTCGTAAAAAGATACCTCACCACTTGCTTAAATATTCCACATTTGAGGTACTAACTGCATTCTTGTGGCGATGTCGTACCATAGCACTTTCACCAAACCCAGAAGACCAAGTGCGCTTGATATTTATGAATAGTGTGCGAGCCATATTGAACCCTCCATTACCAAGAGGGTATTATGGCAATGCATATGCAATCTCACTGGCTGTAACAACAGTTGGAAAGCTTTGTGAGAACCCTTTAGAGTATGCATTGGAATTAGTTCGAAAGGCAAAAGCTAATTTCACTGATGAGTACGTTCAATCATTTATAGATTTGGTGGTGACTAAAGGCCGACCTCGTACCACCATTGTGAAATCCTTCATTGTGTCAAACACGGCACGGGTGGGGTTAAGAGACGTAGACTATAGGTGGGGAAAAGCAGTCTACGGTGGACTAGCTAAGATTTTTGAAATTCGAAGTACTAGTACAACTACATTTTACATTGAAGCAATGAATAGTAAAGGAGAGCATGGGATTATGGTGCCTGTGTGCTTACCAACCCCAGCCATGGAAAGATTTGTGAAGGAGCTGAATAGTATCTTACAAGACCAATCAGATGGCGGTCCGACGTCGAAATTTATAATTTCTTCCTTGTGACTTATATAAATATATATCTCTGGAAGACATGATGTGCATATGCTGATATGCATTAGGCAATTACTTGAATTCATGTTTTACGAGAACTATATACCATGCATACGCAATACACATGATTCTAGTTTTCATCTTTTGCCGGCTCTTTGCTACTTGTGCAAAATCACTGGAACGTGATGGTAAAAGAGGGTGGTATATGTAATGTATATCATGTACATATTATGTATGGTTAGTACGTAATAGAATCTGTGTTTGCCATATATGGGGATAACTTTAGATTTAATCTTAATTCAGTAGAAATAATATCTCCATTTTCTACATAATCCTAACATTAAAAATGATATATGAATAGGAAAAAAAAGGACCTTATATTCCTGACATATATGATATATCACATGCTTTCCTTCCAATGTATAAAATACTAAAATAAAAAACAAAAAATTAGAGCCTTTGCTACCATTCGAAAGAGATTGAAAACACTAAAAATTAAAAAATTAAAAAAAAAAAAAAAAAATAGAGCCTTTGCTACTATTCGAAAGAGATTGAAAGTACTCTCAACTCAAATTTGTTTTTTCCCACCAAAATTGACCGAATTAAGACCAAATAGACCAAATGGACCGAATGTACAAAAAGACCACATTGAAATAGACCGAAGTTAACCTAATTGGAGTGACGGGGACCGAATACAGCAAATAGACTATAATGACCAAATTAGACCGAAATAGACCAAATTAAACCAAAATACTATGTTTCAGTTTTTAGGTATTAAACTTGAATTTACCTAATGAATTTTTGTAGGACGTGTACAATTGCACTCCAAAAAATGAAACAAATAACTGGTTAAAAAAATTATTATTAGAATGATAATAAAAAATGTAATGTTGTATTGTAATGTTGTTATTCAGTTATGAAATTGAAAATAATACAAGAAAAAGTGCAAACACGAAAAGGACTGAGTAGCCTCTTTTTTTTTGGAAAAAAAAAAAAAAAAAAGTACAGATGGAACTCAATAACTTGATTTTAATAAAATCGTTTTCCTCTTTCTGAAAAAATAACACATAACTCAACTTTGATAAAGTCAAGTTCCACTTGGCAATTTTTTTTTAAGATAGCCACATCAACCACTGCCACCTCAATAGAACTAAATTAAAAAAAAAAAAAAAAAAAAATTCAAGATGCAAAGGGAACTAAATTTTAGCAAAGTCGAGTTGCAAAACAGAGCCACTTACCCAAATATTTCAAAAATAGGGCTTTTGGCTAAAAAAATCACCGTTGAAAGTTAAATGGCTGATTTTCCCTGTTTTACTAGGACTCATATTGCTAACCCATTAGATTTTCTAAAGTTTAGATTAAATGAACTTGTTAGGGTTCATCCAAACTTCAAAAACTTTTTAACGAATTTAATTATTTAATCCAAATCTTAAAAAGTCAAAATGAAGCAAATAAAAAGTTTGTAGAATTGAAGTGTATTAGGGACAAACTAAAACCGGTAAGTTTTTTTGATGATTTTTTTTTTTCAGTTGTAATTACCGTTTGAGTTCTTCTTTATGTGTATATTTCTGAAATAGAGTTTAGCTATATTAAAGCACCCACGTAGTTCTTGTCACAGGGCCTCTTAATTTCTGCACTTTTTGACCATACAGATCATTAAATGAATACAATCATTTTTTTCTTTTTTGCCCTCGCTAAATTCTGCCAGTAATTAAGCTCAGGTTTAAAGGTAAGAGAAAAATTTTCTAGCTTTCATATTGCACAGTACTCCCCAAATTTTATGGTATCCCTTGTGATCTGGAGGTGCAGAATATCCTTATCACATGACAATCATTCCAGTAACTACTCACGAAGCAGTCTAAACTGGATGAAAAGTTCAAAACATTTTATTTTCTAACATCTGTTCTCTTGTGATCCTAACTGCCAAGCGTGTTAACTTCGTTCTTCGTACATTTATCAACATGAAAGTGTGAAACATTTTCAACATTAACTTCCCAGTGGAAAAACATGGTTAAATAACCGCCCCTCAAGAATATGATTTAGTTGAGAAGAAAAATGAAAATAAAGTCTTCAAATATGCATGCAGTAATACATAACATCAAATACATGCATATTGCCTATATTTTCATTTCAGTCATCGCATTTAGCTTCTCGAACTCAACTCACAACGTGCATGTTGCTTATCTTCATTTAGTCATCGCACTGGCTATCTCATACTCTAGCTCATCACAACAGTCATTGGTAAACAGCTTTCGCTATCACGTGTCTTTGCACACAAGTTATCAAGTTAATCAACAATAAAAACTAATAAAAATTTAAATATTAGGATAAATTCTATTAACCAACCTTTAGGTTTGGGCTAATGTCAAACAAATCTAAAACGTTTCAAATTTGATCAATTTGAACCCTTAATCCAATTTGGTCACTAAGAGCTAGAGGAGAAAAATAACTAATGAACTTAATAATGTATAGGGAGTAAGTTGGGTTTAGGGACCAAATCATTCATTTTTTAAATGTCTTAGACCTAGTTGACATTAATTCAAGTCTCATCATAAATTAATGGAATCTACCCTTTTTAGGATGAAAGTTTCTTGATTCCTTAAAAAAACTAATGGATATAAAATTTAAACTTAAGACACATGCACAAATTAAGATATCTACTCTTAGTAAATTTGGTTCAAAAGCTTGAGCAGTGAATTCTTATAAGTGACTAGTTGGTCCTTCAACAAGCAATATATTCAACTGGTTTTCAAATCTTTCCATGGCTTGGACTGGCAAGGAAATTGGCATTATTATCCCATTCTCCCCTTTACTATTCTTACTAGGAATATAGAAACTGGCCACTCCAGGTACCCGCCCCTCACCCATTGCAGGCCCACCATAAAATGGTTTACCCCACCCAAAGTCCACCTCTCCAAATCCAGCACGTGTCACATCTGACACAAGATACGACCCCACCACATAGAAGTGAGGCCGACCCTTAATTATCATAAGATCAATCACCGACCGCAAGGACTCCTCTGTTATGTCATTTTTTGCCTTCTTCAGCAATTCCACAGCGTAACCCAATGGATTCTTACAAAGCTTCCCTGCTGTTGTGAGTGCCACACAAAACACACAAACGTTACCGTAATAACCGTTGGGTAAAGGAGGGTTGACTTTGTCACGTGCATTGACAACGCACAACAAACGAACCTCTTCTTGGGGGTTTGTTTGGAGAGCTATGGTACGACAACGCCAAAGGCATGCGGTGAGCAACTCAAAGGTGGAGCATTGTTTTAGGTGATGTGGCATGAATCTCCAAAGGGCAGAGACCTCTGTTGAGCCGAAGAAAATGGTACGATGGGCCATGTCATCGTTAAGTGGGATTAGGACAACGGTGGAGGCCATGTCATCAAACTCGCGGTGCGTGCATGTCACTTGAGTTGGATCTCTTGCTTGAAGGAGATGTCTCTGCCACACGGGTAAGATGGAGGGGGCACAAGCACCACGTGCCATCTTGCCCATGGCCATCATGAATTGCACCAATCCAACGGCATCACTCATGGTGTGGTTTAGGCGAACGGCAAAGATGAAACCACCACACTTGAGACGCGTCACCTACCCATCTCCACCAAGCAAAATGATTACTGGTTTATTTAATAATCAAGAGTGATGCTATAGAGATATATATAAATTTTGAAGAATGCTATATCACAATATTTTCATAATAATTTCACAAAAAACTTAAGTAACAAATTGTTAGTGGTTCTAATTTGGCCCACCACTAATGTAATTTTTTTACTTAACAATAAGAACTTTATTATCTAAGATTTGTTGTAAAATTATTATAAAAATATTGTAAAAGTAGCATTACTCATAAATTTACTACATAACATTTAGATATGTCACCAATTACATTCAAATTATGTTGACCTTCTACAAAAGAACAAGGTACCAATAATTTTCTATCCCAAGATTCATTTATATATGTGTGTGTGTGTGTGTGTGTGTGTGTAACCGAAACCTTTGACTTTTGGTTGACATCTCCACAATTTTCCACATCAACATTTTTTATTTATATTTTTTTTAATTTGATTTAATTCTTTCGATTTTGTGGCACCAAATTGCAGAAAATTTATTAAATTTCTTTAAAAAAAATTAAATTTAGTATTTTGGTACCATACAACCTCTATACTTAAAGGAGACCTAAATTATCACCTAATCAAGAAATTTTTAGATAATTCTAACAAACTATATAATAACTCCATTAATATAAATCTATCCCAAAAATCATAATATATCTCCATTAATTTTATAATTTCTACGTTGGTGACATTTAAAAAAAAAAATTCTATCATAATCCCTTATATCTGTCGATCACATTTTCTTTCTCTTCTTTTTTTCAGTTTTTTTTTACATTAACATTGATTAGAAATTTTAATTTCAATAGGATTTAAACTCTATAATTATATCAAATGAGACTCAACAAATATATATCGTTTTTAATTTCAATAAGATTTAAATTTGATATCAAATGGACTCTACCAACATATTCATCCTTTAATATATATATATATATATATATTGTTAGGTTCTAAGACTTTAGGAGCTAATGTATTAGAACTTCAATGTGTATTATGTTGGCAAATCATGATCAAAAACATAAAGTCTAGTTTAGGCTTGCTCAAAGTATGATTTAATGTAAACTTTGTATCAAGTAATTGCAGGAATTGCTATTCAAAATCTACAAGGCTCAATCGATCGAAAATTAGACTCGATCGATCGAAACTTGTGAATCAGTAATTTTCTGCAAAATTATTAAACCAGCCCAAGCCCAATAAAAATGTAGTGTTAAGTGTTTTAGTCTTAGTATATATAGGAAACCCTAAGAACATTTTTATAAGACTTTTCAGAGAGAGAAGAGTATGCCTCTTTTGTAAATATAGGATTTTGTACCTAAAAGCTCTCTAAAGTCTTTGTTGAGTTCTGTGTTGAATCTTTGGAGAGATTTGAGAGGTGTTTATCTTCATACACACACATAGAGTTATCAAGATCAAATTTCACATCAAGAACGTGATGATTGTTTCAGTTGCTGCATAAAGAACTTTCAAGAAGATTTGAAACCTTTGAGAGGTGTCTCAAAGTCACAAGTAGAAAGACTTGTGGTTGCTGCAGATCAAAGAAAAAAGTAGTCCGTGAACTCGAAGCTGTTACGTAATCATGGTAGTAAGTTTTCTACCCGAACTAGCAATAAGATGTTAATGGTCTAAGTCTTATTGTACAAACTTTGATTCTTTTATAGTAGATCTATTTTTACCTTGAGGATAATTAGGTTAAATCATTCCCAAGTTTTTTACCGGTTAGGTTTTCCTGGGTCATCATCCATGTGTTCTTTATTTTCCGCTTTATATTTGTTTTACACATATTGGTTTGACCTAGATCTAATTAACAAACTTGTTAATTAACTTGGCTTAATATTAGGTTAAACATATTATGTTAAGGGGTCTAAAAACTAACATATATATATATATAACCAAATTTGATTAGGAATCCATAACTCTATATTACATTACAAATGGTTTTTTTAGGGATTATTTGTTACAATTGCAACTTGGCTTTTCATTCCTATTTTATATTTTAAAGAGTTTCTTTCTTTTCTTTTTTTTGGATTATGCTTCCGACACCACTCTGTTGTACAGTCTCTTGCATTGATTTTGTTTATTGGAGTGCCTTCAAAACAAAAGGTATGCAAAGTTTTCTTACTAGGTTTAATGTTAACATATATGAGAGATATTTTGGTCAATTAGAAAAGGTTTGATGAAACATAAAAGGAAAAAGAACTAAAGAATGCATAATCTGAAAAAATAAAAATAAATAGTGATTGTATTAGGAAGAGGCTTTTGAATATTGTTGTTTTTATTTTTAGAATTCTTTACGTTCATGTGTATGTATGAATTGGGTTTAATTGAATTGGAACTATCTTTGAAACTTTGGTTTTGATTGAATAATGAAAATGGTAGAAGAAGTATGGTCCAACAATTGAAGTCTTTTGTATATATGTTATTGTAGTTTAAACTTGGTATTTAAATTGTCAAATTGTTTTGATTGAATAATGAAAATGACAAAAGAAGTATGTTCTAATATTTGGAGTCTTCTATATATATATATATGTTATTGTAGTTTAAATTTGGTATTTAAATTGTTATTAATCACAAATAATAATATTGCTATTTGCAACCATAATGATATTGTATCAATGATATGTTCATTCCAAATGCTTTCCTTTAAAGTTTAGATAGAGTTTATTTTATGATTAAAAAATTTACAATTAAAAGACTTTTGAAATTACATATTTTTTTTAAAATGACATCATAAATGACTTCTATGAACTCCATCCTTTATGGCATCATTAAAAAGAAAAATCATATAGATAGGTATTGGGATATTATTTGGAACTATCATAATAGACTAATATATTACACATGGTACGGATCTAATTGTAACACCCAATGTTATAAAATAAAAATTGGGCCTATGATTATCTTCTCTTTGCAAAAAATGTTTAACTTCTCATTAATTGTGATAGTTCACTTTTAGGTAAAATAGAAACTCTATTAACTAAGTTTTAATAAATTTAAATTCTATTTCAAAAAATTTCCAGAACATTAAATTTTATATTAATAATTTTATATTGTAAAAGAATAAAATTTATACACTACATAGAATCATTACTTTAGTTACCTTCTAAATGATAGAGGATAAGAGAATGCAATTTATAGATCTACTATCAAGATAACATAGATTAGATTGGTGGTAGATAGTAAATTTAATTGCAGTTGAGTATTGTGTGAAGTCATCATCATAGAATAACTCATGTCGAGATGTGTTGTGTGGAACCAATGATATGAAATAAAAAGAATTTTTCTACACCATTATATTGAACAAAAAATTACTTATTTCAATTCATTTTCAAATAATACATTTTTTAAGTCAAGTCATAGACCTTTAAGCAAAATAAAGACTTCTAATTTTTATTTAACTATCTCGTGTGTTGCATAGGTTAGCGACTAGTATTTACATATAAGTGAAGTTTCTCATTATAAAGTTTTCAAAAGTTTATCATGACCTAGAAAATGAAAAGTTAATAAGTTGCAGTATTTATTTTCTTACTTTAATCATCCAATAATACATCAATTTAGATGTAAACACACACACACAGAGAGAGATATATATATATATATATATAGGGTTGGGTTCAAGTTACACTTAGTGTAACTCTAAGTAATGTTACACCAGCTAATATTTTTTAATTGGATGCGAATATTAACAAATCTACCGTTAGATTACATTATCTTCATATATTCTTCATGCTTGCAAAATTTCAAAGAGATCAAAAATTAATAACCATGTCATCAAACAATTGTTAAAATTCAAGTTTTTGTAGTTTAAAATAATGCATAAAAGATGAGTATATGGATCAAATTATAAATAGCATCCAATTAATATGAAAATTGGCATGCATGTTAAGAACATATAGAAAATTTAATTTAACGGTTGAATTTTCAAAATATTAATTCAATAATAAGTTATTGGATGGTGTAATATTACTTACAATTACACTATGTATAACTTGAATACAACTCTCATATATATATATATATATATATATTAATTTGTTTTAGAAGCGCAGTATATGAACCTGAATAAGCAATAATGGGCAATGAAGGATGCCCCCAGAGCTGGGAACATCAAAAAGGAGCTCCTCTAAGCATGGGAATGGAGGATGAAGTACGTCACCAAACTGTTCAAGTGTAATATCGGCGTTGGCCTCAATAAACATGACACCCTCACCGGTACATTCTACTACAAGCTTTCGGCCAGGTCCTTCCCTAAGCCTACCAGCAAATGGGTAGTAAAACACTAGTGTTTGTGCAAGTGCTTCTCTGATGACTTTCACTGGGTCTCTAATCTCTTGCGATATTGAGGAATCATGTTTATAGAAATGTATGGTGTTGATTTGAAATCGAAGACCCTCTTGGTCATCTATATCGGAGAGTTGTTTGAATTCATAAGGTGTGGGCTTTGCAGGAGCAACCAGTTCTGGTTTGCACCTTTGTACTTTGAACACTAGAGAGGAGGGTGGTGCCAGTGCCATGCCAAGAAAATGGTTTGAATATGAGACTGAGAATCTTGGGCAAGCTTACAGGTTGTATTGTGTGTTATGACCTATGATGGACAGGAATTTATAGCCAGAGATGACGTAATCTATAAATAGAAATATCCTTCAAAATAGGGAAAATATTACCACGCACAATATAAAATTATAAATATTGCACACCCAAAATTATAAATATTGCACACCAAGTATAGACACATAAAAACAAGGAAAACCATGCGCAACAACTCATGCGAGTGGGTGGCCAACTACACAAGATAATTAAAATATATATATATATATATATACACACAATCAGTTTGCCAAATAAATGAATAGGAGTTTTCAACTGGTTGTACTTCATGTGATGGGAAGTGGTCCAGTGGGTATTGTTTTTCCTTTCTAAATTCTAACAACTGCAATCACAAGTCGTAACAAAGTACACAATGTTTGCACCCCTTAACTTTTGAAGTACACGAAAAATAAAAATCTCGGCTTTTGTAAAGTCAAAGTTCATGTGATATGCACACACCAATTAAGAAGCCCCCTTCACTTTCCCACAAAACAATTAAAAACGTAGTAATAAAAAAAAAAAATAATAATAATAATAGAGGAGAGATAGGATTAGCCATGGTTCACGCCGGCTAAGAAAACGAATAAAGAAACAGCAAAGAAGTTGACAAATTGAAGAAGAAGGATCCAGGGAAGATTTTGGGGTTAAAGTGATATTAAAATTGAGACATTTAATATTTTTAACTTTAATTAAATAATCCTTTTTCCTTAACTCTATTCTTTTAATTTGCTAGGTGTACCAAAATTTTTATTTTTTAAAGAATTTTTTGTTCATATGTGAGTAATATTCTAAATTTTTTTGTTCATTATTTTGGATTTATCTCGAGAAAATTATTTAGACTTGACTAATATTTCATAAAGCTTATTATTATTTTTCGTTAACAACTAGTGTGTGTATATATCAAGCTACTAAGAATTAAAAAAGAACTAAAAAAAAAAACAATAAATGAGTGTATTGGGTTAAGATAGGTTGACCCTGGTTAATCTATATATTTCTAAAAGTTGAAGCGTAGCATTTATTGTTACTACGTGCCAGTTGAGTCACATCAACGTCCACGTCATTATCTTTTTTTTTTTTTCTTCCCAATTATAGGAAACTTGAGCTATTTCAAGTACAATTATAGGAAAATTGCAATTTTTCTATAATTTTTTTAATATTTTTTTTCAATATTTACACTTTTTCAATCTTTTTCCCTCCCTTATCTTTTCATCTCCCCACTACTTCTCCAACCTTTCTCCCTTCCTCATCTTTTCATCTCCCTACTACCATTTAAATTAATATCATTCTTTCTCTTTCTCTTTCTCTTTATCTTCATGTATTTTTGTCTTTTCTTATTCACACTCTCTTACTATAATTTTATCGCTATCTCTTCCATTCTATGCATAGTTTTCTCTCACAACAAAAAGGCTCTCTCTCTCTCTCTCTCTCAAATTTTTGGTGGATTTTTTATTTTTCTTGCAGATCTGCCTTAGGTTGATAGTTTTTTATATTCTTTAAAACTCTACTTTGGGTTAACGTGATTTAGATTTTTTTTTTTTTTTTTTTTGGTTCTCTTTGTTGTTAAATGTTATCCTATTACATTATAAAGTATTAAATATAGCACATAAAATATAATATTATTTTATTACATAGTATAATTTGGATAATTTGATATTTATTGTAAATTAATATTTCTTCTATTACATAGCATGATTTTTATAGTGCTCAATTTAGATGTTAAACTATGAGATTTTACTAATTTTTGTTTATTCTTTAATCCTTTGTGGTAAACAAAGTACTCTTAATAGTTGTATTAGAAGTACACTATAATACCATTTATTTAGATAAAAGTAAAGGTTAACCAAACGAAAATAATTGGATGGGTGACAAATTTTGGCTTTTGCAATTTTATTTTTATTATTATTATTTTATAACAATGCATATATAGAAATTTAATTCTTAGATTTTGCTAATACTTGTTTATTTGATAATATGTTGTTGGGTGGATGAAATTACAACAAATTATTTTCCTAATTGGTCCAATTAATTATTGTTAAGTTTTATTAATTTTCTTAGTTACATTTTTTGGTCTTTTGGATTGTGCGCAAAAAAAAAAAAAAAAAAGGTTTGAGAAAGTTTGTTTAAAACTAAAAGAATAATTTTCAAATTTTATATTTATTAAAAAATGAATATTTTCGTTAAGTTGCCTTTTAAATTTCTAAGAAAAATTGCATTGTTTTCATTTTGGTACAACAAAATTTATATTTATAATTTATGATTGTTCCTATAATAAATAAAAATATGATTACAAAATACATTACTCTTTATTAAATTAGTTTAAATTGTAAAAAAAAAAAAATTAATAAAACCACAATAAAATAATTATCACGCGCAATACGCGGGTTCGCAGCTAGTTAATTTAATTACCCAAGTTGATTTATTAGGTTCAGTTGCATGCAAATCATGGAGGCACCAACAAATCACCAAAAATACTAAATGCAATAGAAAATAAATTTGAAACAGTGATTTTTTGACAAATAGGGAAAACCATGGAAGACAAAAACCCCGCCAGATAATTTTTAGGTTACCACTTTCAAGAATCTACTAATCAACAATTAAGTGGTTACAAGTATAAGAAATCTTATCAACTATCCTGACATATCTCGAAAAAACAACCTACAGTTGAAACTTTGCTCCAATACTCAATTGGACTTAATCTTGTAGTAGCATTCGTTCCCTTGATGCATAAACCACCAATTTGTGACTAACCCTTTATATGGATCCTAATACGTGACTAACTCCAGCAACTTGAACAAATGTTGTTGGCAACAAAATTCTTCATTTCATCAACAATGAAGATCTGGAAGCACTTGATTACAAAACCCTATGGCGTACAAACGTAATAGCTTCTCCCAGAGAAAATAAACCTCTTGGTCTCTATATCCATGTGTAATGATTTTTTTAAAATAAACCTTATATATATATCTAGGGTTGCGAGAAAAGAAACCTTAAACAAATCCAAAAGTCTGGGCCGAAATTCAGATCTGGAAAACTGACATGGTCTAACACAACTGTCCCATAACTAACAAAAGTACATAAGTCTAACCCTACAATGAACACTTGAAAAACACCAAAACCTCACTACATCCCTCAAAAGCACTCTTCCTCTATCTAGTATATCCTATGCTAGCTCTCTCCCTAACACAATGACTACTCTATTAAAGCACCCTCGTTGTTCTTGTCACAAGCCCTCTTAATTTCTACACTTTTTGACCATACAGATCATTAAATGAAGGCAGTGATTTTTCTTTTTTTACCCTCACTAAATTCTGCCAGTAATTAAGCACAGGTTTAAAGGCAAGAGTAAAATTTTCTAGCTTTGATATTGCACAGTACTCCCCAAATTTTATGGTATCCCTTGTGATCTGATGGTGCAGAATATCCTTATCACATGACAATCATTCCAGTAACTACTCACGAAGCACTCTAAACTAGATGAAAAGTTCAAAACATTTTTTTTTCTTAAGATCCTAACTCCCAAGCGTGTCAGTCATCGCATTTAGCTTCTTAAACTCAGCTCACAACGCGCATATTGCTTATCTTCACTAAGTCATCGCACTGGCTATCTCATACTCTAGCTCATTACAACAGTCATTGGCAAACGGCTTTCGCTATCAGGTGTCTTTGCACACAAGTTATGGAGACTTTAAAAAGTCTAACCTTTATTAATAAACAATAAAAACTAATAAATATTTAAATATTAGGATAAATTCCATTAACCTACCTTTAAATTGGGACTAAAGTCAAACAAATCCAAAACATTTCAAAATTGATCAATTTGAACCCTTAATCCAATTTGCTCACTAAGAGAGGAGAAAAATAACTAACAAACTTAATTAATGTATAGGGAGTAAGTTGGGTTTAGGGACCAAATTATTCATTTTTTAAATGTCTTAGGCTTAGTTGACATTAATTCAAATCTCATGATTAGTTAATGGAATCTCCTATTTTAAGACAAAAGTTACTCGATTCCTTTAAAAAAAAAAAATAATAATGGATATAAAATTCAAACTTAAGGCACAAGCACAAAATAAGATATTTACTCTCAGTAAATTTGGTTCAAAAGCTTGAGCAGAATGGAATTCTTATAAGTGACTAAATGGTCCTTCAGCAAGCAATATATCCAACTGGTTTTCAAATCTTTCCATGGCTTGGACTGGCAAGGAAATTGGCACCACTATCCCATTCTCTCCTTTACTATTCTTACTAGGAATATAGAAGCCAGACACTCCAGGAATGGCCCCCACCTCACCCTTGGCAGGCCCACCATAAAACGGTTTACCCCACCCAAAGTCCACCTCTCCAAATCCGGCACGTGTCACATTCGACACAACATACGATCCCACCCCATAGAAGTGGGGCCGACCCTTAATAATCATAAGATCAATCACCGACCGTAAGTACTCCTCTGTTATGTTGTTCTTTGCCTTCTTCAGCAATTCCACAGCATAACCCAATGGATTCTTACAAAGTTTCCCTGCTGTTGTGACTGCCACAGAGAACGCAAAAACGTTACCGTAATAACCGTTGGGTAAAGGAGGGTTGAATTTGTCACGTGCATTAACAATGCACAACACACGAACCTCTTCTTGGGGGTTTGGTAGGAGAGCTATGGTACGACAACGCCAGAGGCATGCGGTGAGCAACTCGAAGGTGGAGCATTGTTTCAGGTGAAGTGGCATGAATCTTCGGAGGGTGGAGACCTCTGTGGAGCCGAAGAAAATGGTACGATGGGCCATGTCATTGTTGAGTGGGATTGGGACAGCAACGGTGGAGGCCATGTCATCGTACTCACGATGCGTGCATGTCACTTGAGTTGGATCTCTTGCTTGAAGGAGATGTCTCTGCCACACGGGTAAGATGGAGGGGCCACATGCACCATGTGCCATCTCTCCGATGGCCATCATGAATTGCACCAATCCAGCGGCATCACTCATGGTGTGGTTTAGGCGAACGGCAAAGATGAACCCACCACACTTGAGACGTGTCACCTGCCCATCTCCACCAAGCAAAATGATTGTTGGTTTATTTAATAATAAAGAGAGAGAGAGAGAGAGAGAGAGAGAGAGAGAGAGAGAGAGAGAGAGAGAGAGAGAGAGAGAGAGAGAGGTATATATATATAAATTTTGAGTAATGCTATATCACAATATTTTCATAACATTTTCATAATAATTTCACAAAAAACTTAAGTGAAAAATTGTTATTGATTCTAATTTGGCCCACCACTAATGTCATTCTTTTACTTAACAATAATAACTTTTCTAAGATTTGCTGTAAAATTATTATAAAAATATTGTAAAAATAGCATTACTTTTTATTATTTAAAATTTGTTATAAAATTATTGTAAAAATATTGTAAAAGTAGCATTACTTATAAATTTACTATGTAACATTTGGATATGTCACCAATTACATTAAAATAACGTTGACCTTCATATTTTCATCTACAAAAGAACAAGGTACTAATAATTTTCTATCCCGTGATTCATATTTACGCATAAGTGAAGTTTCTCATTATAAAAGTTTTCAAAAGTTTATCATGACCTAGAAAATGCAAAGTTAACAGGTTGCAGTATTTATTATCTTACTTTAATCATCCAATGATACATCAATTTAGATTTAAACACACACACACATATATATAAATGAGTTTTAATTAGTGAGTTTTAGAGGCATTGTATATGAACCTGAATAAGCAATAATGGGCAATTAAGGATGCCCCCAGAGCCGGGAACATCAAAAAGGAGCTCCTCTAAGCATGGGAATGGAGGATGAAGTACGTCACCAAACTGTTCAAGCGTAATATCGGCATTGGCCTCAATAAACATTACACCCTCACCGGTACATTCTACTACAAGCTTTCGGCCAGGTCCTTCCCTAAGCCTACCAGCAAATGGGTAGTAAAACACTAGTGTTTGTGCAAGTGCTTCTCTGATGACTTTCACTGGGTCTCTGATCTCTTGCAATATTGAGGGATCATATTTATAGAAATGTATGGTTGGGATTTGAAATCGAAGACCCTCTTGGTCATCAATATCGGAAAGTTGTTTGAATTCATAGGGTGTAGGCTTTGCAGGAGCAACCAATTCTGGTTTGCACCTATGTACTTTGAACACTAGAGAGGTGGGTGGTGACAGTGCCATGCCAAGAAAATGGTTTGAATATGAGACTAAGAAACTTGGGCAAGCTTACAGGTTGTAGTGTGTGTTATGACTTATGATGGACAGGAATTTATAGCCAGAGATGACGAAATCTAGAATAGAAATATGTCCTTCAAAATAGGGAAAATATTATTATCACACACAATATAAGTATATTACACACCAAATACGGACGCTCATAAAAACAAGAAAAACAATGTGCAACAACTCACGTAATACAAGTATCATTTCAATAGTATAAAAAAAATACAGTCAGTTGGCCTACTACACAAGATAATATTAAAAAAAAAAAGTACAATCATTTGGCGAAAAAAATGAATAGGAGTTTTCAAATGGTTGTACTTCATGTGATGGGTAGCGGCCTATTGGGTAACTTTTGTCCTTTCCAACAACTGCAATCACAAGTCATAACATAGTAAATAACGTTTGCCATAAATTTTTTTTTTTTTTCTGAATAACGTTTGCCGTAATTATTCAGCGAAGGCATAAATCCGCTATTTTTTATTTATTATTCACAACTTTTTACATTACAGTTTTGAAAAATTTTCTGTAATTTGTTGAGATATTATCTCTTTTTTGCCCTTAACGTTTGAAGTTCAAGAGAAAAAAATCTTGGCTTTTGTAAAGTCAAAGTTCATGTGATATGCACACCAATTAAGAAGCCCCCTACACTTTGTCCACAAAACAATTAAAAACGAAGTAATAAAAAAAATAGAGGAGAGATAGGAATAACCAAGGTTCACGCCAGCTGAGAAAACGAATATAGAAACAGCAAAGAAGTTGACAAAAATATATTTAACTTTGGGGTTAAAGTAATATTTAAATTGAGACATTTAATATATTTAACTTTAATTAAATAATCCTTTTTACTTAACTCTATTCTTTTAATTTGTTAGGTGTAACAAAAATTGTATTTTTTTTAATTTTTTTTTCATATGTTAGTAATATTCTAAAATTTTTATTCATATGTTAGTTGTGGGGCCCGTGGGCCCGGAATCCCCAGCCCACCTTTAGGCTGGCCCAAGGACCAAGCCGAGGAGGACAATCGTCCTAGATAGTTGTCCAAAGGGTTTTAGCCCTTCTCGGACCCATGCCGAGGACACATCCTTCCTCGGCACACCTAGTCTAACTCCTGGGTAGGGGGCAAACCCAGAATAGGTGGTCACATCCACACTTTAGGTGTTTGCCTGACCCTCCAGGCTACATTAATAGTGACAAGACCCCTGAACAGTGCAACCTTGGAGGCCACAACCCACAGCATGGTGAAGAACCTATCTGATGGGACAAGCTCTGGAGGCAGTGGCCTAGATGGTCAACAGTTGTAGGGCCAAGATCAAACTAAAAGGAGTATATAAGGCAAAGAGCCCCCTAGTGAAGAGGGGCCTCCTCGGACGCCAGCCGAGGAGCAACCCCAGACGAAGAGCAACAAAGGAAAAACTCAAGGAGCACCGGCGAGAGGCCGGCCGGAGCCAAATCCTTTGCCCCACTCTCTACAAATTCATTGTCGGGGGTGCCCTTCCGAAAACGGAGCCCCTACAATTGACGCCGTCTGTGGGAAGGGTTAATGCGCTGGCCGGCATAACCGGAGGTCGCTCTAAAGTAGTTACTACCCAAAAGTTGGCGGTGCAAAGAAAAAAAAAGAGAAGAGAAGAAGAGAAGAATCGCAGTACGAAAAGAAAACTCAACAGCAAATAAAAGAAAAGTTCTTTATTATTTCAGAAAAAGATTACAAGTACAACAATCTTTATTATTTCATAAAAGAAAAGTTACAAATACAATCAGAGGCTCAAACAGGCATGTTTTACAAGAAATCCTACAAACTAATCCTACAATAAGAGGCCCAGGCGGACCGATCCTAGAACTAGCCGGGCAAGAGGCTCGCAAAAAATTAATATCAGGAATGAGGGAAGTGTCAACCCATGCTTTTACTAGCGTCCAGAGAATGGGAAAACTGGACAGTAAAAGCACGGGAAGGGGGGCTAGGGGCTGGCTCGCCTTCAAGCCAAAGCTTGAACAAAGTAAGGAGCCGACCTAGGGACCCCGGAACACCTTCCCTCGTGATGCTTCCTCGACCCTCTCCAAACTGCACGAGCATTGACCGTCGGAGACGGCAATACTCGGGCACCAGCCGTGGCGGGAGTTCGCGTGCCTCCTTCGTCGGAGGTGCGCTCTGGGGAGAGGCGTTAGGTACTTCAACAACGTCCCCCCTGGCCACCATACAAGGCCCTGCCAGTGTTACGCCTAAACTCTGCCGCGCCGGCAGTCCAGTGGGGATTGCGGCCACGGCGGCCCTTAACTCTAAATCTCCTGACTGTGGTCACAATCCTGGTGGCGGTGTCAAAGGGGCTCAGGGAAGTGAAAGTGTATATTTCTGTTTGTGGCGGAGGATTCATGGAATGAGGAGAAACACTCCCCTCAGAACGCCTTTTAGGGAAGGCGAAAACTGGTGGGAGTTGAGCCACGCAGAATTCGAAGGGGGAATTGTCAAAGGGAATTAATTCCCACCCAATTCCAAGGGGATTGCCAACCGCCAGATTCGTGTTGATTCACGAGGACATTAATGAAGGCGCGTTACAGGCACCGAAGCGTCAAACACGGAGCGCGGAAGGCCAAGCGACGCCTCGTAAACCAGAAAGACGGGGAACACGAACCAGAGGCGAGATCAGCCCCACGTGTGAAGTCACAATCCGACCTGAGGAAAAAACCGCTCCCAGAAAATGACCCGTGGACGTCTTCACACTAAAGCAAAGTTCTCGGATCCGAGGACGAACTCCTATTGAAGGCAACTGTGCAGTAGTGGTATACTAACTCTTGCTCCAGCAGCCTGCAAGGGGTTAATGGAAGGGACCTCTATCCGATGTGAGACTGAGTTGCCCAAAGAGGTGAACATTGTGTCCTCACACTCGGGGACGAAGGCAAAACCATCGAGGGCAGTAACTGTACCTAGATCTTGCATGGTCCTCGGACCCAAGCCTACGGGGAGCTAGCCACTCGTTCTAAAGGCAGCAACTGTACCTAGGTCTTGCATGGTCTACGGACTCAAGCCTATGGGGAGCAAGCCATTTACCATCGAGGGCAGCAATTGTACCTAGGTCTTGCATGGTCCTCGGACCCAAGCCTACGGGGAGCTAGCCACTCGTTCTGAAGGCAGCAATTGTACCTAGGTCTTGCATGGTTTACGGACTCAAGCCTATGGGGAGCTAACCACTTACCATCGAGGGCAGCAACTGTACTTAGGTCTTGCATGGTCCTCGGACCCAAGCCTACGGGGAGCTAGCCACTCGTTCTGAAGGCAGCAATTGTACCTAGGTCTTGCATGGTCTACGGACTCAAGCCTATGGGGAGCTAGCCACTTACCATCGAGGGCAGCAATTGTACCTAGGTCTTGCATGGTCCTCGGACCCAAGCCTACGGGGAGCTAGCCACTCGTTCTGAAGGCAGCAATTGTACCTAGGTCTTGCATGGTCTACGGACTCAAGCCTATGGGGAGCTAGCCACTTACCATCGAGGGCAGCAACTGTACCTAGGTCTTGCATGGTCCTCGGACCCAAGCCTACGGGGAGCTAGCCACTCGTTTTGAAGGCAGCAATTGTACCTAGGTCTTGCATGGTCTACGGACTCAAGTCTATGGGGAGCTAACCACTTACCATCGAGGACAGTAATTGTACCTAGGTCTTGCATGGTCCTCGGACCCAAGCCTACGGGGAGCTAGCCACTCGTTCTGAAGGCAGCAATTGTACCTAGGTCTTGCATGGTCCTCGGACCCAAGTCTACGGGGAGCTAGCCACTCGCTCTGAAGGCAGCAACTATACCTAGGTCTTGCATGGTCCTCGGACCCAAGCCTACAGGGAGCTAGCCACTCGCTCTGAAGGCAGCAACTGTACCTAGGTCTTGCATGGTCCTCGGACCCAAGCCTACGGGGAGCTAGCCACTCGTTCTGAAGGCAGCAATTGTACCTAGGTCTTGCATGGTCCTCGGACCCAAGCCTACGGGGAGCTAGTCATTCGCTTTGAAGGCAGCAACTGTACCTAAGTCTTGCACGGTCCTCGGACCCCAGCCTATGGGGAGCTAGCCATTCACGACAAAGCCAAGGTGCCACATGGTCCAAAGACCTAGTCTTGTGGAGAAACTGACTACCTACCGAAGGGCCTGAGTGCCGATCCAGCCACTCGAGGAAGAACCAGCCAGCGGAAGGCATCACAGAAGATAAGGGCCGAGGTTTGCAAAACCCTCCTCCCCGTCCGAGGAAACGTGCAGCAGGGTTTTGAGGGGCTATTGTGGGGCCCGTGGGCCCGGAATCCCCGGCCCACCTTTAAGCTGGCCCAAGGCCCAAGCCGAGGAGGACAATCGTCCCAGATAGTCGTCCAAAGGGTTTTAGCCCTTCTCGGACCCATGCCGAGGACACACCCTTCCTCGGCACACCTAGTCTAACTCTTGGGTAGGGGGCAAACCCAGAATAAGTGATCACATCCACACTTTAGGTGTTTGCCTGACCCTCTAGGCTACATTAATGGTGACAAGATCCCTGAACAGTGCAACCTTGGAGGCCATAACCCACAGCATGGTGAAGAACCTGTCTGATGGGACAAGCTCTGGAGGCAGTGGCCTGGATGGTCAACAGCTGTAGGGCCAGGATCAAACTAAAAGGAGTATATAAGGTAAAGAGCCCCCCTGGTGAAGGGGGCCTCCTCGGACGCCAGCCGAGGAGCAACCCCAGATGAAGAGTAACAAAGGAAAAACTCAAGGAGCACCGGTGAGAGGCCGGCCAAAGCCAAACCCTTTGCCCCACTCTCTACAAATTCATTGTCGGGGGTGCCCTTCCGAAAACGGAGCCCCTACATTAGTAATATTCTAATATTTTATAAAGCTTTTTTTTTAAGGACTAGTGTGTGTGTGTGTGTGTGTGTATTAAGCTACTAAAAAAAATTTTAAAAAAAAAATTTAAAAAAAAATAAAAAACAAGAAATGGGTGGACAATAGTCCACGTACACTTTGCTAAAAAAAATTCTCTTTTTTTTTTTTTTTTTGGTCTTCGATAAACAATTAAGTAATGCTACATCCACAATATTTAAACAACAATTCTACAACAAATCTTAAGTAGTAATCTGTTGTTGATTCTAATTTTAGACTTGTCATTGACATCACTTTTTTACCTATCAATAATAAATTTCCACTTAGAAATATTTTTTGTGAAAATGTTGTAAATATAACATTATTGTAAACATTTTCTTTTGAGTAATGCTAGGGACACAATAATTTCACAACAAACCTAAATTAGCAAAGCAAAAAAATTAAAATTAGAGATTATGGAGAGCCCATGTGTAAGCTGGCATGTTAATTTAGGAATGTTGTGAAGTTAATATAACATTTATTGTGTCCATTGCATTACTATATATATATATATATATATATATATATTTATATCTATTGAATAATATCTAAGCCTAATTAATAATCATACAAGTATAGAAATATCTTCATTGGTTAAAATTTGGAGAACTTATTCTACTTGGGGGCTTTAAGTGACCGCTTAATTGGCCTAATGGTAGGGCTGACCCTAAAAAGGAAACCAAAAACCAGCAACGATCTAGTGATCGTTGAAGAGTTGGGCTATTAGTATGGATGGGTTGGGTTTTTTTACTCTATTTTCTAACTAAAATAACCAATATCTTCTGGTACGTTCGGTATAGATCGATACAACCTGGTATCTAGAGTGATACATTGACAAATACTGGTTGTATCAGAGGTATGGTACAGTATTGTATCAACTTCCTTTATCTCATTTTTTTACTTCATTAATCACAATTTCTTATGAATCCTTTTTTTATTTTCATTTTAAACTTTGGTTATTTTATAAGAAATTAAAAAAAAAATTACCAAGTTGTGATTAGTGTAGTACAAAATGTAACACTATGAGTGATACAAAGGATTTGAATTTGATTTCTGGTGTGAGGGTAAAATGAGAATTTCAAATGGAAAGTGAGGGTAAAAGTATAAATATATCAATTAGTCTTAACAAGTTTAGTGATATTAAGTTACTGGGTAGGTGAATGTAGATTATTAAATAATAATAATAAGGAAGGTTTGTGTACAGTTCAATAGAAGATCTAGGCCTTATTTTTATTTTATTTTGTTCTAATCCAAATTAAATTATTAAAGTCAAGTTCAAAAGAAAAGTAGAAGAGAAATTGGAATCTTTCCCAATGACATTAACAAATGGCCTCGATTAAGGCTATCCAAAGCAAACCGAGCCCTAACTAACTTTTCCAACTCGATGCCACCCAAATGGAACCAACTCAATCCAAGTAGAAAGGCAATCTGTGGCGGATCTCTAGCATCAACAATTGATGTGAGTGGGTTGAGTGGTGGGTTAGAGGTTTGAAATCTGATGAAAACCAAACTGACCGACAAATCTCACCGGTAATTTCCATTCTCTCTCTCTCTCTCTCTCTCTCTCTCTCTCTCTCTCTCTCTCTCTCTCTCTCTCTCTCTCTCGGATCTAGCAATATCTTGACTAGATTAGTCGAGATTTAAGCTTGATCTATTGTGATTTTGTTGAGATCTGACAAGATTTGGGCTGGATCTATCAAGATTCGACGTAATCCATCAAAATCTGGAATAGATTCAATGAGATCTCGTTCATCGTTGCCTCCCTTAGTTTCAACCGAAACTAACTCAATCCAAACGAAGAACCACTAGATCCGACCCAATGGTGCTCACAGTCAGCGATGGGTCCTCCGATCTATCACTGGCTAAAATTGGGTCTAGTTTGAGTAGAGTCCAAACTCAACTCAAACCAACCTATGGACATCCCTAGCCACGATTGCAAAGAAAGGGAAGAGTGACCATGTCACTAGAAAGAATTGGTAAAGTGTGGAAAAGTGTAAGTAATATCTTAGGCAATCTACAATTCGTAAGTATATATATGTTTTCATATTTAAATAAACAATGGAGAATAAAAATGAAGTTAGTCTTGTCTTTACCAATAACCACTCCCTTGCATAAATCAATTTTAAGCATTAACAAATTGAAAAGAAGAGCTTTCTTTTAGTTGACCTAGCCATATATATATATATATATATATATATATTGTGGGAGGTTCGAGGACCGAGGAACCCAATCTGAGGATAAATTTGCCTAACCCAAGCAAAGAAAAGCAGGCAAACTCCAAGGGCTATGCCCACCTGAGGATAATTAAAGAGCCAAAGGGCAACTGGCACCCCTAGAAAACCCAAGGATAAGGGAATGGATGGCAAAGGAAATATACAAGATGTGCAGGGGTGGATGAAGGAAGTTTCCTAAAGTAGACACGTCCCATCTCCGCATTCAATACTTTACACCAACCTAACTAACTACATTAATGAGGAGATGACCGCTGAAAAGTAACTTCACAGCTCACAGCTCTTTTTACTACATCCAAAAGGATCTTGATGGGATAAGCATCCAAAGAGTTCTCCTGAAATATACAGATGGAGGGCTAAGATGCAAGGAAAGGGACAATATAAAGAAAGGAAACCCCCAGAAAGATAGGATGAACATTTTACAAGAAAAAAGAAACAAGTGTGAGAACAGAGAATTACCCTGTAAAGAAATATCAACCTTACTTATCAATACAAGATCTATTCTCGGACCCCGAGGAAGAGTTTACAATGAATTGTTGTTCTATTCATTCCTATTTGTTACTTAGGTTCCATTAGTTTTAGACCTGTGATTATCTCAGCATTACACCTGACTTAAAAGCCCACTCTCTTAAAAAATCATTGTTTAAAGCTTGGTTTGAAGATCTAGGCGTCACTATTCTAAGTGGGTCTGGACTTTTCTTTTTGAGTCCTTACATATGTGTGTGTGTGTGTGCGTGTTACATCACTTATTATTCTTTAATTAGATGTGAATTTTGACATATTCATTATTAGATTAAATTATCTTCATATATTCTCCATTGCAAAATTCCAAGGTAATCAAAGACCAATAGTAATATCATCAATCAATTGCATTAAATATGAGTTTATGGATCGATTGGTAAAGAACATCTGATTTTCATGAAAATCAGCATGCATGTTAAGAACATATAGAACATGTAATCTAACAGTAAGATTTTTCAATTGAAAAATTATTGAGTGGTGTAACTTTGATTACAGTTACACCAGGTGTCACTTGTAAGAGATCCAATTGATGTCAGTGACTTTATTAGTGGAAAAATATCTTACAAGTGAGGTTAGTCTCACCTTTGCCTGTAACCCAAGGAAAAAAAAAGCATACATAAAAGAAAAGGAACCCATTCCTAACATAACCCATACCAAACCAAATACTTAAATCAAATCCAAAAACCTAAATCAAAACCAATCTAACAACAATACCCAAAACACACCTAAACAAATCAAATTTTGAAAGTTAAGGGAAAAAGGTATTTTGTACCAAAACAAAACAACTACCGATGATGGTGGTCATTGTTGCATCAACAATGTTTGTGACCTCCAACATTAGGGTTGGGTTGCCTCTCTCTCTCTCTCTTGACCATTAAGGGGTTATTTGGTTGTGTTGTTTAAACAACACAATACATATTTCCACAACACATTTTCATCCACACTTATTTCCGCAACACTTAAACAATGTTACTAGAACAACATTACCAAACGGACCCTTAAGTCTTACTGTCCCTTCAATTTTTTTTCTTTTACTAAACTTATATTTCATGTATTCTATTTTGGTAAAAATATCATTTTGGTTCTTACATTTTGGAGTTACAATCAAGTTGGTTCCTACGTTTTGGAAGTAGTTAATTTGATCTCTATAATTTTTAAATTGCAATCAATTTGGTCCTTACTACGGTGTGCACTGTTGGCACACAAATGTAATCATTTATATTATAAAATAGTAATAACAAATTTTAATTGCTATTTAAAAAATCCAATGTCAGCATTTATATTAAAAATTAAATAAGAATTTAGAAACCAAAAAAGAAAAAAAAAATGAAATATGAATTTTTAAAACATCACCATCTTTTTCTTTTTCTTTTCTTTTCTAGGGAAACAAACACATCAACAATGTTTGTGGGGAAAATCTATAACAATATATAAGCAAGCAAGCAAACACATCTCCCGTAGCCATTTGCTAGTTCATTTAAAAAGCTCAAGAAATTAACAAACAAAATTCAAATAAAGAACCTAAAATGGCAAAGAGAATTTCAAACAAAGAAAATCAAAATGTCAAAATGAATCCATCAACAACAAACTCAAAAATGCCAAAAAAAAAAAAAAAAAGGAGAAAAAGAAGAAGAAAAACATCAACCCCATTGGAGAAAACATTGTTAAAGGCCGATTTTTTGTCATTAATCAGGCCCATGTTCTAATTTTAAGGCATGGGCTCTTCAAGGCCATAATAGACTTATGGGTGAGCTGGGTTTGTTTCCACCGCGGAAGATAAATCCGTTTCTCAAAACCAACCTGTGCGTAAACACCAATCCAAAAATCCAAGAGGGAAAAATACATATATGTACACGAATGAACTAAAAAAATTAGAGAGAAAAAAGAATAGTTTAATGGATTTTATTATTTGTGAAACCCAAAATATTGGTTCCTAGAACCACAAGACCTTCAAATCCCAAGTTCCACAAACTTCAATAGACCCATTAGGATCCACAAGACTTGTGAGACTTGGAAGCCTAGATCAATGCGGTTTTCAAAAATACAAGTTCTATAAGTATAGATTTTCCTTTCTACAATACTTCTTTTTCTTAGAGAGTCTAGGGAAAAAGTCCACAAAGCCTATAAATCTCAAACTTCATAGACTTAAGTAGGTCCTTGAGAATCTACAAGACTTGTGAGATTTGGGACCTTGGATTAATGTGGAGCTCCCATGTATTTCTTCAAGTTGAAATTTCTATTCATACAATATTTCTTCCTAAGGTCCTTGACCTAGGCAGGTGTTTCTTGCTTCTTCTTCTTCTTCTTTTTTGTGCAGATCTTAGATGCTCAGTGTTTTTCCTCCTACCTTTCTCTTCTGCTTTTATAGTGGGTATGGTTTAGTTTCTCGAAACAGTGTAGTCTTTAGTCCACTGGATCAACCATGGCTTCCTGCCATGGATCTAAAAGAGCTTTATGGGCCCTTTTTCATCTTTCCACTCATGTATTGTTTTTCTGGGAACCTACATCCGAAAGTATTTTAATTATTTTCTCTTCATAGAAAGTTGTAGATCAATGCCATTTAAGTTCAATGAGGAAAGGGCCCATTCTTCAAGGTTGAGAAAGAGACAATCGAAGGTTCCTTGGGCTGATAGCAACTTCTCTTATTGGCTCTTTTTCTTGAAAGTAGTATAAATGTTTTTTTTTTTTTTTTTTTTTTTTGAGATGGGTGAACTCCGAAAGCCTCCCAAGCATCTTTCTCCTTTTGCTTTCCCCCTCTGGCCAAGGTCCCCCGAATCTTTTCCTATAGATTAGTCAATTTCAATTCCAAAGTTTCAATACATTTTAAAGCACAATGCGTCTCCTTCATTCTTCTCTTACCAAGTAAGAAACACCAGCCTAGGTCAAGGACCTTGGGAAGAAATATTGTATGAATAGAAAATTCAACTTGTAGAAATACTTGGGAGCTTTACACTGATTTAAGGTCCTACATCTCACAAGTCTTGTATAGTCTCAATGATCTACTTAAGTCTGCGAAGTTTGGGATTTATAGGCTTTGTGGACCTTTTCCTTAGACTCTCTAAGAAAAAGAAGCATTGTAGAAAGGAAAATCTATACTTAAAGCAACCACATCAGCCCATCTATAATATTCTAAAATAGAAAAATGTACCAATTTTACACATTTTGAGCAAAAAAACACTTACATCAATGGGTGTAAAAATGTGTAAATATACACCATGGCTGTGTAAATAAACAGTAACTGTGCATATATACACGATTACTATTCATGTGTAAACGATTTTTTTATTCTTTTTTTCTCTCTCCTCTATTAAACTACTTCTCTTCCCCAACATTTACAACAACCTAACGAGCCAAAATAAGAAGAAGGAAGAAGAAAATAACCACCCAACCACCAAACCCAACGCCACCACTAAACACTGCAACCTAGCACAAAGAATTAACCCAAAATCAACATAAAATTAACCCAAAATCAACGAAAAAACAATTAGAAAATCTAACTCAAAATCAAGACAAACTCACTGGAAAAGCCAACTCAAAATCAATCAAAACTCACCAGTGAACCCAACCCAAAAACAATCCAAACCCATCGGAAAACTCAGCCCAAACCATACTCAACGGAAAACTCATGTGAAATGCCCAACGAAGCTGGATCTGCTACCACTGCTGCCGCCCAATGGTCTTTCATTACTGCCGCCAGATCTTCCATTTCTATCGTCGATTAGGGGTGGGAGGCGAAGGGTTATCAGTTGGGGGTGGGAGGCGAAGGGTCGATGGTGGAGGAAGAGAGGGAGGGGTGAAGGAAAGAGGGAGGGTGAAAGCGAGAGGGAGGCCGAATCAGCGAAGGGCTGAGGCGACGAGCTAGATCGATGAAGAGTTGGATCAGCAGCAACGATGGGCTGGGTGAGGCGGTTGTGAGAAAGAGAGTGAGGGAAAGAAAGGAACAGGTAAGAGAGCAAATGTGAGTGTTTATGAGAGAGAATAGGTATTAATAAATAATAATAAATAATATTATTTAATTAGAATAGATTTGAAAAATAGATAAACTGATGTGAATATTTTAGAAATGTGATAGTGTAAAATAGATGGAAATTTTTAGACAAATTGACGTGTTACTCTTATAGAACTTGTATTTTTGAAAACCACATTGATCTAGGCTTCCAAGTCTCACAACTCTTGTGGATCCTAAAGGATTTATTGAAGTCTGTGGAACTTGGGATTCAAAGGTCTTGTGGTTCTAGGAACTAATATTTTGGGTTTCACAAATAAATAATAAAATCCATTAAACTATTCTTTTTTCTCTCTAATTTTTTTTAGTTCCTTCATATACATATATCTATTTTTCCCTCTTGAATTTTTGGATTTGTGTTTTCGTACAAGTTGGTTCTGAGAAATGATTTATCTTCCACGGTAGAACCAAACGTAGCTCACCTATAACTCTATTATGGCCTTGAAGAGCTCACACCTTAAAATTAGAGCATGGGCCTGATTAATGATAAAAAAAAAAAAAAAATCTGCGTTTAACAAACATTAACCAAAATTTGCACCGATTCTAAGAACAAGAAGTGGTTGGTCTGCTTGTCTTTGTGTCGAATCCGATGTGGCTGAGGCAAAGCTTCTACTGTTGAGACAGATCTGCTATTGCTGATGCCAATCTGCACCAATTCGTGGAGGCTGGTGGAGATTTTGGACTGAGAAGGCCCAACAGACGCTGGTGTAATATCAGTCCCAACAGTAGCATTAGCCATAGAAGTTGTTGTAGAAGTTGTAGCAAAATAAATAGATGCGACAACACAAATGGCTCTTTGGGAATCTTCGTGGGGTTATGACTAGGTGTGAGTGTTAGTGTCATAGTGTGAGAGGCTGATAGGTGATTTGATGATGTGTTTGGCTCCCTAGAAAATAAGAGAAAAATAAAATGAAAGAAAGGCTGGAGTTTGGGCATTTGGGTTGATTTGTGAGGGTATTATGGTGGCTGGGTTCACAGTGGGGTTGATTTTGACTTGGACTGATGGCTGTGACGAATGATTGTTGGGTTTGATTTTTGTGTTTTTAGATTGTGTTTGGTTGTTAAGAAAGATCAAGAAAAGCTGGGGAAATTTTTGTTAATTCAAAGTTTCAAATTTTTTATTTTAGTTTCCTGGCGTGTATAATTTTTTTTTTTTTTAAACTTATAAATGTGGCTTTTTAAATAGCAATTAAATGTTTTTTTTATAATTATTTTATTAGCTACTTTTTTTTTCCGGAATTATTTTATTAGCCATTTGGATGCCAACTATGCACAGCTTTTGTCACTAAAATGTTTTTAAATATCTCTTTAATCGTTCAATAAACTGTAAAAAAGAAAGGTTTAAAATTTTTAAGGTCAGACTGAAATCGAACCATGATTACATCTTAATTAATTTAATAATTAATTAAAATATAAATAAATATATTAAATTAGTAAGAATTGAAAAACTGTCTAAAATAGTTCCAAATATTTGACTATTCATTCCAATAAACTTTTTTTTTTTTTTTTGATAAAACCTAATATAAAAGTTAATTGACATTTCCCATGAAATTAATTTTTTTTTTTTTAAGTTAATAGCCATTTCCGATTTCCCTATAATTAAATTATTATAAAAAAAAAAAAAAAAAAAAAAAAAAGAACTTGAACAGTGGCGGCAATGGTTTGTCTCCCACAACACTCTTGTTCAGAGACCCAAGGCTCTGGTATTTTACCCATTCTCCCATGAAATTTAAAAAAAATATATATATATATATATATATATATATATAAGCTGTGGCTGAGAGTCAGGTTGAGTAAATGAGAAGGCAAAAACACAGAAATAACAAGAGAGAAGATATGGAGAAAGAGAAGAATACTGACACAGAGTCCAATCCAATTGCTATAGCTGGCTCACATGGGGGTTTGGAAGAATTCCAAACACAACTCTTGCTGGCCTTTAGTATTAAAATAATGAAAAAATAAGACAAAACTACCAAATTTCCCTATGCTACAATTACAATAATCAAACTTTCCTCACTTGAAAGTTGTTGTAAGCTCTGAGCATCTATGGCAATCATGGCTCCGTCATTCAGTTCTCTGGTGTTCACAGTGAGAAGGTGTGAACCAGAACTAGTAGCTCCAGCCAAGCCCACTACTCATGAATTTAAACAACTTTCAGACTTGGATAATCGAGACAGCCTTCGATTTCAAATCCCAATTATACAATTCTACAAATATAATCCCTCAATGCAAGGGAGAGATCCAGTGAAGCTCATTAGAGAAGCACCGTCACAAATACTTGTATTCTACTACCCTTTTGCAGGTAGACTTAGGGAAGGGCCTGGTGCAAAGCTTATGGTAGACTGTACAGGTGAAGGTGTCATGTTCATTGATGCCGATGCTGATGTTTCACTAGACCAGTTTGGACATGCAATTCATCCTCCATTTCTATGTATGGACGAGCTCGGTTATGATGTTCCCATTATAGCTTATCCAGGTAACATATGCTTAATTTGTTCTTAATTTCTACAGATTAGTGGTTTACTGGTTTTTCTCTTGAATCAATTGAAATGATTTGAGGTATTAGTATGCCTAATCTCACTCATTTCAATGTTTTTGATAAAATAATAAAATACCCTTAAAGGTGTTTGATAAATAGTTCTATAATTATTTATTTATTACTGATATTATTATCATTATGTATATATAATTATTTATATATTAATATGTTTAATTGTTAAACATGTATGAGAGTCTTTAAAATTATAAACTTATACCTCACCTAATATGCCAAAAAAATATTAAAGCAAAGCGGCACAAATTATTGGTTAAACAAGTATTAAGGTTCAATAGTTGCAAAAGCGACAAAACATCTTAGGCACAAAAACAAAGGGAAAAAAAATTAAAAAAGATAACTTGACAAAAAGTTTTGAGATTTAAAATAACGATTTTAAAACTCAAAACTTATTTTAATCATGTTAACGTGTGCTTTTATGAAACACATTAAATATTTATTTTGAAAAAAATTTTATGAAAAGTTGAAAAAATTGTCAAATTAGTGAATTATTTTTTCATTTTTCTATTAAAAATTTTTAAAAATAGTTTACTAATATATGCCTTAAGAGCACAAATAAATCTTTTTTACAAATACTTATTTTAAGGGTTTATTTGGGATCTATTTATTTTGCTGAAACTAAAATTTTTTTCGTGAAAGTATAATAAATAAAGCTAAAAGTTTACTGAATTAATATAGTAAGACTCTTAAATAGTACCAAAAAATATAGAAAAATTTACAAATAATAAAAAAATAAATTAAATAAAAAAATAATAAAATTAATTGACAAAATTAATACACTAAATTCAAAACATAGTTTTACAAGTTTCCAAGAGCTAATAGAAGCGCATCTAGAATAAGGACAAATGACATTGGCGTGCGCTATGGAATTGGCAATTTTTTATTTTTTATATCATTAAGATACATGTATGATGCTCATCTTACGCATGGGAGTAGGTTCTATCTATAGGATGGGACGATGACTTTGAGTATTTTTTTTTTTTTTTTTTTCAGTCTGACTGATTCGATTGTTAATTTCTGATCGAACTGTCCATCCACGCCATTACATATATTTGGTATATTCCAGTATTAATTAGCATTTGGAACGGTACCAACTGGCATAATACAATATCAACAACATTGTGTGATTCATGCTAATAACTAGGAGACATTTGTTACATGCATGATGCAATCCATATATAAAATAATTCTCTCCCCTCACCATAAAATATATCCTACTTAAATTTATATATATATATATATATATATATATTTTGGTGTGATGTCCAAAGACTTCTCTTTCATTTAAATAGAGTCCCCTATATCATTGTTAGTGTATAGATTAGCCCATTGGGTTTAGCCTAGTATATTACTTGTACTATACTTCTATTACTTGTACTGCACACATACCTAGCCTATATAAAGGCTCTCTTTTGTACGTTGTTATATACACAATATTATACTGACTATTCAATCATTCTCTCTCTCTTTTTATATTGTTAACATGGTATCAGAGCCTTTTCCTCTGATTTTTTGGTTCCTGTGGACATCTCCAGCGTTCTTCCGCTGCCCTCGCCTTCATCCGGTAGTCACTGTCAGAAGCGAGTCACCGCCGTCATGCCCACAACCCTAGAGCACTCGAATTTCGTCAATTTGTTGATCAAACCGCCAAAGTAAAGGCATACATTGACAGATCTGACAGTCCCGAGCAAAACCCAACAAAAATATGTCAGAAACAGCCCTCCACGCGCCCCCACGCGCCGCTAGAAGTTTCTGCCTCACGAGCACGAGCCGCCACGCGCTTCCACGCGCCGCCACGCGCCGTCTCTCCCTTACACGCGCCTCACGCGCCGGCCACGCGCCCTCCACGCGCCTCACGCGCCCTGCTCCGTTTTATGATTGTTAACAATCATAAAACAAAAACTAGAGGCTTGGTGCTATTTTTAACTACTATTATACCATTTTTTATAATAGTGACTCGTCGAATGTTGAAAGAGTTATTACAATTTTTATAATGTCATATTATTAATTAAGAGTTAAAGTAATTTTATGGCCACAAATTATTTTATAACATTTTTACAAAATGTTGATATGACTAATTTTTTATTGGTTTTCATTTAGACCTACCATTAACATTACTCTTTCTTTTATCAATAACTACTCACCACATCAGCAATTTATAAAAAAGTTTGTATCTCTAGCATTACTCTTAAGAGTTATAATATCATTAGCATATGCATTCTACCTTGTTATTTAACTAGGTTAGTCATATATGTGAAATTATAATAACAAGTCGAAGACATCCAAAGTATTATCTTTAGTTAAATTGACACCTCTTCATGCACAAAATACTTAATATCTTACAGAAAATGGTTCGAACTGCAGGGTTAGCAACGATTGTAACTATCTCAAAAAAATATTATCATTTGCTACAAGAAATGCTCCTAATAATTGTAAAAACACACATGCTTTTGTAATTGGTTTTAATTGTGTTAATCCGCAGGTGACACGACTAAGGTTTGGCGGATTTATCTTTGCCCTACGCCTTAACCATCTCATGAGTGATGCTCCTAGCATAGTTCAATTCATGAATGCCATGGGTGAGACGGCACGAGGAGTATGTGCACCTTCAATCCCACCTGTGTGGCAAATGGAACTTCTCAACGCTAGGAACCTACCACAGGTGACATGCACACATCACAAATTTGATGAATTGGTTAAGCCTCAGAGCTTGATCATCAACTTTCTTCATGAACTAGCCTGTTGCTCTTTCTTCTGTGGATTAACCCTAGTATCTGCTATTCATAAAAACATACCTCACCACTTGGGTAAATATTCCACATTTGAGGTACTAACTGCGTTCTTGTGGCGATGTCGTTCCATAGCACTTTCACCAGACCCAGAAGACCAAGTGCGCTTGATATTTACGAATAATATGCGAGCCATATTGAACCCTCCGTTACCAGGAGTGGCGCCACCTTATGGCCAGGGTGGTCTCAGGACCACCCTGAACTGGTTTTTTTTTTTTTTTCTACATAATAATTTAAAATTTTATATTTATCTACCTTTAAAAAAAAATTTGGGAACACCTTGAATTTTTTTATACCAATAAAATTAAATTTTGGTCCATAATTTGAGCAATCTAACAATATATTAAGGTCTTTCAAGCAAAAGAACCACATGTTTTTATATTCTTTTAAGCCTATACTACGACTTTACTTTTAGTTTTTGTTTTACTTAACACACTGTCATTGTACAACTACTTGTCCTCAAAAACATTATAATATATATATTATACAACTAATTGGTCAAAGTCACATAAATTTATCTTTTTTCATTGTATAACTACTTTTCTTAATTATAATCATAAAAATAAAAAGTTTATTATATATATATATATATAATTAATTAATTGATGTTATATAAAAATTAAGTAACCTTTTAAAGTTTATTCACTTAATTAACTAAAAATACTATTTTTTTTTCTAATCAAAATTATCAAAAAAAGATAAACTTATTATATTTTTATTTATATAATTTAATTTTTTATTAATTATATTATTTATGACGTCACCATTTCAACCATCAGTCGAATCTCGGTTTGACCAAAAAACCAATAACTAATCCCTAGTTCGGTTCTTTCATCGTACTGGTTTATAAAACCATTAAAAAAAAATTGAATGAAAATCTAGAAAAAAAAAATTTATAATAAAACTACTAACAATGCCCAAACCAAATGCCAATAGAATAGCCCAGTACAAGATCAATCTCATTTCAAACTAAGACTATCACTACTCCAACACCAATACGATTATGTTTTTAATTCGACAAATATTAAAAAAAGAAATCTTGACTGCCTCAGTGCCTCGCGGATTCACAAGTCATTAAATAATTTAAACTAAAACTAAATCAAACTTAAAGGCTGAAATGAAAAAAAAAAAAAAAAAAAAAAAAAAAAAAAAAAAAAAAAAAAAAAAAACTCATTTACTCTCCTCAGCCATCCCTATTCAGCAACACTAACAACAACTACAACTGAACTCTATAAGTTTTATGTTGTAAAACTTTATGTATTTGCGTGTTATTTTATTGTTGTTGTTGTTGTTGTCGTCGTCGTCAATATATAAATTTTTTTTTACTAGACTGTATAATTTATGCTTTTTGAAAAACACCTTAGAAAAAATTCTTGAAGCCATCACTGTCCATTACCAAGAGGGTATTATGATTTATGGCAATGTATATGCAATCTCACTAGTAGTAACAACAGCAAGCTAGGGAGCTTTGTGAGAACCCTTTAGAGTACGCATTGGAACTAGTTTGAAAGGACAAAGCTAATGTCAATGATGAGTACATTCGATCATTTATAGCCCTGGTGGTGAGTAAAAGCCGACCTCGTACCACCATTGTGCAATCCTTCGTTGCGTTAAACACGGCATGTGTGGGGTTCAAAGACGTAGACTATGGGTGGGGAAAGGCAATCTATGGAGGACTAGCCAACATTTTTGAAAGCCCGAGTACTAGTGCTACTTCATTTTACATTGAAGCGATGAATAGTAAAGGAAAGGATGGGATTATGGTGCGTATGTTTTTACCAACCCTAGCGATGGAAAGATTTGTGCAGGAGCTGAATAATATCTTACAAGACCAATCAGATGGCGGTCCGATGTCCAAATTTATAATTTCTTCCATGTGACTTATATATATATATATATATATGAAGAAAAAAAAAATTCATCAAAATCAAATTATTTTAAAGTTAAACAGAGAAAAATGAATCAATAAGTTGAAACTTGGAAAAAGAAAAGTTATGTTACTTGCTATATTATGATCCAAGTGGCTTATACCAATGGTAGGCTCATGTACTTGTAGAACAAGTACAAGAACCTTAGGTTAGTCTATGACTCTATGGTTAGCCTAGGATTAATAATATATTCTCTAGTATATAAACTTTGAGTTCATTGTAACACAAGTGCTTAATATAATATGTAGCTGTCAAGAGCTTTCTCACTATATTAGGCCGTTAAGCCGAATCACTTAAACCTTTGTACGCGCTCTCTCTTCAATGCTACCGCACTCATTATTCAATCATTACACACAAATACAAAACAACTTTCACACTTTGTCTGCCAGTTGTTCCACCATTTCATTAAAACATAAGCAACATTAGGCTTCAAAATTGGTACCAAAAAAAAAAAAAAAAAAAAAAAGAGAGCAAATAAGGAGGGAAAAAAAAAGACCAGAAACAAGACATTGGAGATTGAAAAATATAGTTTGTTCAAGGACATTCCTTACTGGCTAAACTAAAATGTTCAATGAATTATAGTAGACTAGCTCAAAGCAATTACAAAATGGTTTCGGAACTTCACAATTCATCCTACTTTGGCGGCATGTAGAGTAGGACTTTACTTCTTACCAAATTTCCCATAGAATAACTAGAAAACCTCACACATTAAACGTCCAACAAACGAATTAAAAAAGATATCTCATTTATTTCATGAAATTCCAAGTTATAAATAAACGAACACTTGTCTATTAAAAAGATCTCTTTTTTTCATAATTTTTTTATTTTTAATGATAGAATGCATAAAGATTAGATATTTCTGAAAATAAAAATTAGATAAAAATTAAAATTTTAACTAAAAAAAATAAAAAATAAAAATAAAAAAAGAGCCTGAGGATTACTGTGATGAGCAATATAGTCCATTAGTCCTATCTGAAGCCCATCCAATAGTCATTGTTACTTTCAAAATTCTTAACTGCAAAAGGGTCTGCTCCATCTTTTCTCCAACCAGCTGAAAAGTGAAATAAAACAATGTCAGTGATAATCTTTTTGTCTGTCTTATTTATTTTTGCTTGTTTTTGGTAACTATCCTAGTTATAATCTGGACTATTTTTTACCGAAACTCCTTTAAACTCTCCTTCTTCGTTGGAAGGGCAATAACTTAAGTAGTTTATGGAAAGAACAAGATTAGTCATAAATCAAAAAATTATTAAGATTCGGGAAAACTTAAGAACTTATAGTATAAACAAAAACAATCCCGCATTAGCCGTATAATTATATGTAGAATAATAAAAAGAGAATGGTGTAGAAAATTTTGACACATATGTGAATATCTTTTAAAACGTTAATGATGGGCCTATTCTATTGTTTTACACGATACTCGACTTTAAAAAAATTGATGGGCCGATTCTATTGTTTCAGCTTGTCTAGCCCGACCCATTACATGAGCCCACAGTTTCAGAACCCCAGTCCAAACACAGCCCACTCACAGAAATAAATTCTAACCCAATCTGCCAGGCCCAAATAAAATCAGGACAGTCCACATTCAATAAAGACCTGGGCCCATCTTAAACTAATTAAACCCAACAAGTCCACCCTTTGGGTTTTGGCAATCTCTTTTAGTTGTTCCAACACTGGGTTTGACAACAAACTCAAAATGGAATTTTTGGGTCATTTAAACCGTAAAGAAAAATCACCTAGCGATTTAAGAAATCAATTTTTTGCTAAGAGAGAATTATACCAGAAAAAAACAAAATAGCATAATTTCCAAAATCAAACTGAATACATGAAAGACAGCACTTTATGAGGCTTCAATTATATTCAGAGTGCTTATAGTTCCATTAGAAGTAACAATTATAATAGCCACATAGTGCACAATAACTCTAGTCGATCTGATAAATTGGTTTTTGCTTCCTTATAATTTGAAATATCCAAGATGGAAAAGGCAAAAATGACATACAGCACAAAATTAATTAATAATAAAATTATTATCATTGGGAGTTTAAATGTTGATCTTAATCTTACATATCATCTAGCATGAAAACTATATTAGTTTGTCAAATGATTATGAGGAAGTTTTTTAGAAAGAAGGGGCTTTAAGACCCTATACATGCTGTTGATACTCATTTTCGCAACACATTCTCTACAAACCCGACTCAATCAAGCTTGACCTTATTAGAGCACTACCATTAGGTGTGTCAAATGCCAAATATTTGGCATTTGACGCACCAAACACCATTATTCAAGCCTCATGAGATGTTCTAAATGTAACAAAATTTTACAACATGTTACCGTGATAACTTTGGCATGGTATGGAGCAATATAGCACACAAGTTTATTATATTTTTATTCATCTTTCTCTCTCATTCACTTAGACTCTCTCTCTCTCTCTCTCTCTCTCTCTCACATCTGGAACTTCTTCTCTCTGCCCTTCATTTCTTCTCTCTCACTGATCTCACCAGAGCCACTAATCTCACTAAAGCCATCGAATTGCTGCCGATCTCGCTGCCATATTCGTCTGGATCGTCCTTCACAACTCCCTCTTCTTTGTCATTCTCTTCCTCTCTCATCCTTAAGCCGCTGAAACCGACCTCGCCTACCGCCACCTCAAGCCAAGCTCGCCTAAAGCCAACTCAAGCCGCTGAAGCTGATCTGGCCTAAAGTCACCTCGCCTAGAGCTACCGATCTCACCTGGAGCTGTCTTGCCTGAAGCCACCACTGAAGCTGATTTTGGTTGTTATCGGTTGGTTGGTTTTGGTTGGTGGTGATGGATTTGTAACAATGGTGGGTTGTGGTAGTGGGTTTGTATTAATGGTGGGTTGTGGTGGGGGAGGCACCATGGCAGTAAGTGATGGTGGAAAAACTAAGTTTATATGATTGGTTTTTTTGATGTTATTTTAATATTTGTATATATTATTTTAATGTATAGAATTGAAAAATAGAAGATTTTATATGGTAAAATGACATTTGGTATAGCATACTTGATGGTAATGCTCTTATGGGCCCGATTTATATACTAAATTATATTTTATTCTTTTAAACGTAGCCCAAGCCCATGTGATTTATGAGGAAAATGGAGGAAGTGTGGTTTGGATGGTGCGGATTGGTTCCTTTCGAACCTTTTGCATGAGCTTAGCTCATGCATGCTACTAAGTGGATAAGAGACACTGGTAGCACCTTAGGCTCATGGAGGAAGTCTTGTATCCGAAATTTCTACCTTAAAAGAGCCTTTATGCTCTGGCTGACTATGGCCCTACTTTTATGCTCTACCATTTTTTGCCTAAAACATGAAACATATAGTTGACCCTAAGTGAATGGCCTTGTCTATTGCAACAACCAAATGCGAACTCCAAGGGCTTGCCATGTTCAGGAAACATTAACCCATGAATTTAGGCCACTCCATTTCCCAAATTATGCAAAAAGTAAGCCAACCCTCTTACCCAATTAAAGCAAATATGACCATAACCTCTTTAATTGAGACCTTGGGGTTCAAAGCCTCTTCTATTAACAAAAACCAGTCACTTAGAGCACCCCAAACTCAATACAAAAGGCCCTAATCATATTCAAAATGAACCAACTATGTTTTCCCTATAGAGCTGAAACTTGAGACCAAAAGCCTATTCAACCAACATTCTCACGATTCTGAAACTTAGGAGGTGAAAATATGAGTACAGGGGAACCTTTCCTCACTTTCTCACAACCTCTCTCAATTTCCTCTTCTCGCTGACTATGGGTCGAAGTTTCAAATCTTATGTACTTTTTCTGCATTTTCTTGTATTTTGATTATAGGATTTCGATTTCTCTTTTGTTAAAACATCATTAGCATTTATTTATTAAATATCAGAATTTGGGTCTTGATTTTCTACAAATAAACACTTCTAAAGAACCCAAGGAGAGATATGGGCTGATCTTGCAATTTTGGCCCTTGTCGCAAAACGTCCCTAACATTTTTGGCGACTCCACTGGGGAGTCAAGCAACTGAAACAAGAGGGATTATGTCTCTAAAGATGTGAAATCAACAGAAGATGATGCTATCAACACCAACTTTTCGTTCCAAAAGGCATCAAATGATGTCTTGTTAACACAAAAGGAGCATCATGATGTAGAGTAAGAAGTGGTCCATTTTCAGCTCATCACCATGCCAAGGACACTAAGATATGCAAAAAATCTACTCCAACCTTGCAGAAACCATCCAAGAAGAAGGACTTTAAGGATAGAGGAGGAGCTAACTCTCTTATTCATGGGAAAGTTTTTCTTCTGCTCATTTATATACTCTTTTAGTGGGAAATTTTTTCTTCTACTCATTTATATACTCATTTAGCTATTATACTTATGGATGAATCATCCTATATCTCTTGCTTTACATGATATTTGTGAAAAAATTTGTTGTAGCTTGAAAATGCAAAAAAGGTGAGCTGCAAGCCCAACCACAAAAGGAATGACAACTCTGACCAATAATCAACGAAGCAAAGTTCTAAACATCAACTTCAACCCAAGAAACCCCAACGACAACGGCTAAAAGCTCATCCTCAACATCTCCTCAACATATATCTCTTTTATTGTTAAGTTGTATTGTTGCTGGGTTAGCGCCGAGCGTATGGAGGCTGTCACGGGTGATTGACTTGTTTTGGGATGAGAATAATTGTTGTTATGTGCAACCCTTTGCAATTGAATTTTTTTGCATCACCGCTAAATAAAGTCTTCGCCAAATTTCTAAAGGCCATAGCCAAGCCCACCGCAAGTCACTAGATATTCCATACACTAAGTCTTCAAGTAACGACATTTCATAAACCAAATCTTGAAGTCATACGAACGATATGCTATTGTCAAAGCATGCTTAAGCTAAGACTCTCAAGTTTTCCTTTTGCTAATTCATCTTTTTTATACACCACTTAAACCATTTCAGTCCTTCAAATTTTTAATCAAAATATTTTCTATAAGTCATTTGTGCTAATGCTTAGACATGACTATCATTTCCTAACATAAATGATAATTACAATAGGGGACAAAATGAAACCTTCTCGAAGCATCCGACAAAGAAGGAAAGCCAAACTCTGTTCCCTCTCACCAAAGCCATGACATGCTCATGCACTCTAAGCCGTGACAAGCTCATGCATCCAAAATCATGGTCGATCCATACATGCCAAGCCATGGCATGCTCATATATCTCAAGTCGTGACAAGCGCATGCATTCCAAGACCATTCCAACACCTTAATCATTCTTGAATTCAAGACTATGCTTGAAAAGGGAAGTGTCAATGTCTCCATCCTTAAGAAAATTGCTCTTGGCACACACCTTTGAAGAATGTTTTACCAAAGTTCGCTCTAAACATTGATGTCAAACAACCAAAAATCACACACTAGTTGCTGGAAATCATCAAATCCATTCCAAATATTTTCAACTGGAATCTTAATATAATGTGGAAGCTTGGAATAAGCGACATAGAGGCTAACAACAAAAATTGTTGTGTTAGGGATGCAACAACCCTAGAAGAGTGAGGAAGGAAAACATTGTTTTATCCGCTAGTTTAAAATGAAAGTCCAAGAATATAGGTTGTGGTTGAGTGTCAAGTTGAGTAAGAGAAGATATAGATATAGGGTGAGTTTGGTTCAGCTTTTTGGAACTAGGCTTTTTGAAAAAATGGGGTTTTTAAAAAGTGAGGCATGAAACTAGGTTTATTGTAAAAGCTAAGTGTTTGGTAAAAGTTGTTAAAAAGTACTTTTTGAAAAAGTTGAGTGTTTGGCTAACACCTATAAAAGTGACAGTTTGAGAGATAAGTTACCAGAAAGGACAATGTATATATAATGAGAATTATTTGTTTTAATTACCTCTCTTAATGCAAATTATGGATACAATATTTTCACAAAAATTTCACAACAAAGTTTATATGAAAAGTTGTTAATGGTAGGAAAAAAAATTTCAATAGTAGGTCTAAACGAGAACTAATAACAACTTACTATTTAAACTTTATTATGAAATTATTATAAAAATATTTTGTTAATAATAATATTTTTTTTTTGAAAGAAAAATAGTACTAATTTAAAAAAAATTAAAGATATAATAAAATGTCACAATATTTTCACAATACTAATTTAAAATAAAATTTTATTAACATCAAAGTTGTGAAAAAAAAAATGTGAAATAATCTATGTTCCTACTCTCCATATTTTCTTCCACATTGCTTTACCCAAACCCAAAAACTCTTTAAAACATTTTTCTTTCACTTTTTTCTCATCCACTCGTTCACTTCTTCCTCATCTTCTTATTTTTCCTTTTCTTTTACTTTCCTCCACACAAAGCCCCACACACTCCACCACATACTAGTAAAGGACTTCAAGATTTTCAGAACAAGATCTTTAGCCGGGGCTGCCTTCTTGTTGTTGTTGTTGTCTCCAGCTGACTTATTAAGCAAAGAACGTAGCTGATTTGCAATATCATGGCCTTGAACAAGCTCTTCTATTGCCTTTTTCTTGCTAGAAGGTAAGCTCTCAGGCCAAATACACTCCATTGTTGTGTGTGTGAGTTTCAGTGTGTTGAGACTTTTGTGTTTTGTGTATATGTGACTGTCTTTTGAGTTTTAAGTCCCTTGTGTTTGAGCTCTCTTTTTTTACCAACCAATGTGAAGCAAAGCAAGAGGGTTTTTTTTAGATTAGATATGCAAGACGTAAATAAAAAATTTTTAAAAAAAATAGAGAAGAGAAGAAGAAGAAAAAGCAGCATGGAGAGGCTTGTTCTAAAGATGAGATGAGAGGAATCCATGAGATGAGCTACAGACCTTGATTTATCAAAGGGAAAAATTGGGTTTTCAATAAAATTTTTGGCCAATTTAGTAATTGAAGACAACCTTTCAACGATAATATTTATGAACACCCATTGGCTTTTGCAAAAGCTCTAAGAGCAATTACATCAGTCTATGCAAAGTTATGCAAAATGAAAAAACTAACTGATTTTACACATTTTGAGCAAAAAACCACCCACATCAATGGGTGCAAAATTGTGCATAAATGCACAATTGCTATAGTAACCATGCATATATGCACGGTTACTGTAGCATATGCATTTAATATTTTCATAATTTCTAGTTCGTTCCTTTTTTTTTCTCTCTCTTCTCCATTTGCAAAACTAACCCTCCCTTTCATGTTCTTTCTTCCTTTGATACACATAATCCCATAGACACAAAATTAAAAATCAACTACAAAAATAAAAAATCAACCACAAAATCAACAAAAAAAATCAACCACTGGAATCTTTGGATCAATGATCGGTGATCATGGATCATGAATTAGAGAGGCGATTTGGATCGGTGTTGATGGAGATCGGTGATGGGTTGATGAGGATTGGTGTTGATCGAGATCGATGATGGGTTGACGGAGATTGGTGTTGATGCAGATCAATGTTGATGGAGATCGGTGTTGATGGAGTGCTTGTAATAGGTTGACGGAGAAGAGGAAAGAAAAAGATTCTCCAAAAAAAAAAAAAAAAAAAAAGAAGAAAGAGAGGCGGAGATAGAGATAAAGATGATGTGAAGAAGAATGGGGTATATTTAGAGGAAAAAGAAGGGTGTTGATGTAGTGCTTGTGATGGTTGACGAAGAAGAGGAAGGAAAAGATTCTCAAAAAAAAAAAAAAAAAGATGAAGAAGAGAAGAAAGAGAGGTGGAGATAGAGATAAGGATGGTGTGAAGAAGAAGGGGGTGTATTCAGAGGAAAAAGAAGGGTTAGGTGGGGGTAGGTGGGAAATAATAAAAAAAAAAGTGAGGGAAAATATTATTTTAATAAAAAAAGTGTGTATAATAGATAAACTGATGTAAACTGATGTTGATAGAGATCAGTGTTGATGGAGTGCTTGTAATGGGTTGACGGAGAAGAGGAAAGAAAAAGATTCTCAAAAAAAAAAAAAAAAAGAAGAAGAAGAAGAAGTAGAAAAAGAAGAAGAAGGAGAAAGAGAGGCGAAGATAAAGATAAGGATGGTGTGAAGAAGAAGGGGGTGTATTCAAAGGAAAAAGAAAGGTGTTGATGTAATGCTTGTGATGGTTGACGGGGAAGAGGAAGGAAAAGATTCTCAAAAAAAGAAAAAAAAAAAAAAGAGAAAAAAAGAAAGAAAGAAATAAAGAAGAAGAAGAAGAAAAGAAGAAAGGTAGGCGGATATTGAGATAAGGATTGTATGAAGAAGAAGGGGGTATATTCAAAGGAAAAAGAAGGGTTAGGTGGGGGTAGGAGGGAAATAATAAAAAAAGTAAGGAAAAATATTATTTTAATAAAAAAAATATATTTAATAGATAAACTGATGTTGTTGTTTTGTAAAAGTAATAGTGTAAAATAGAAAAAATAAGTTTTTTGTATAAAATAAACGAAATCTTTTGCACAGACTGATATAATTGCTCTAAAAAACTGTAGTGCGTTAAATTGAAGTTGCTTCTCATTTCAAAAAGTATCGTTTTCAAAAAGCAGGTTTTATTTGATTCGTCAAATGCATATATTATATATTTGGTTTCAAAAAGGCACTCTTTGCAGTTGGAAAGTGCAAACAAACGGGCACACAGAGAAAGAGAAGATTATCGACCCAGAGTCCAATCCAATTGCTATAGCTGGCTCACATGGGGGTTTGGAAGAATTCAAACACAACTCTTGCTGGCCTTTAGTATTAAAATAATGAAAAAATGAGACAAAACTACCGGATTTCCCTATGCTCTCCATTTAGAATAATCAAACTTTCCTCCCTTGAAAGGTGCTGTAGCTCTGAGCATCTATGGCAATCATGGCTTCATCATTCACATCTCTGGTGTTCACAGTGAGAAGGTGTGAACCAGAACTGGTATCTCCAGCTAAGCCCACTCCTCATGAATTTAAACAGCTTTCAGACTTGGATGATCGAGACAGCCTTCGATTTCAAATCCCAATTATACAATTCTACAAATATAATCCCTCAATGCAAGGGAGAGATCCAGTGAAGGTCATTAGAGAAGCACTGTCACAGACACTTGTATTCTACTACCCTTTTGCAGGTAGACTTAGGGAAGGGCCTGGTGCAAAGCTTATGGTAGAATGTACAGGTGAAGGTGTCATGTTCATTGAGGCTGATGCTGATGTTTCTCTAGACCAGTTTGGACATGCAATTCATCCTCCATTTCCGTGTATAGATGAGCTCCTTTATGATGTTCCTGGCTCGGGAGAAATGCTTAATTGCCCATTATTGCTTATCCAGGTAACATATGCTTAATTTGTTCTTAGTTTCTTCAGATTAGTGGTTTACTGGTTTTCCTCTTAAATCAATTGAAATGATTTGAGGTATTAATATGCCTAATCTCACTCATTTCAATAATTTTGATAAAATATTAAAATACCCTTAAAGGTGTTTGATAAATAGTTCTATAATTATTTATTTATTATTGATATTATTATCGTTATGTGTATATAATTATTTTTTTATTAATATGTTTCATAGTCAAACATGTATGAGAGTTTTTAAAATTAGAAACTCATATCTCACCCAATATGCCAAAAAAATATTAAAGCAAAGTGGCACATATTATTGGTTAAACAAGTATTAAGGTTCAATAGTAGCAAGAGCGGCAAAACATCTTAGGCACAAAAAACAAAGAAAAAGTAATAAAAATGAGCATTCACATCAAAGATGTGAAAAATACTAAATCATAATTTTAGCTCTTATCTCTTTAAAATAGTATCCACATCAAGCATGCTATTCTTAAAAATTTTGATATCTTTGCTACAACGGAGTGTCATCTTTGACACCCTACTGTAGCAAGTTGCTAAGATTTTTTATTATTTTATTTCTTTTTCTCTCTCTCATGCCATTTCTCTCTCTTATTAGATTAAAAAAAAGAATTATAAATAATAAATAAATAATATTTTAATGAAGTAAAAAAATAAATAAAACCTTTGATGTTTTGTGTATTATAAAATGGAGTATTAAAATAGATAAAGTAATGTTTTAAGATGCTAAATGCTATATTTTTTGACATATTTGATAAGAATGGTATAAGTTGACAAAAAGTTTGTTTGGTTAGGATTTTGAGAGATTAAAATAACTTATTTTAAAACCCAAAACTTATTTTACAAATACTTATTTTAATTAGCATTTGGAACGTACGGTACCAACCCCATTACATATATTTGGTATGTTCCAGTATTAATTAGCATTTGGAACGGTACCAGCCAGCATGATACAATATCAGCAACATTGTGTGATTACATTCTCAAAAAAACAACATTGTGTGATTCATGCTAATAACTAGGAGACATTTGTTACATGCATGATGCAACCCATATATAAAATAATTCTCTCCCCTCCCCATAAAATATATGCTACTTAAATTTTTTTAAATATAGAAAAACTTTTTTTTGTGGTGTCCAAAGACTTCTCTTTCATTTAAATAGAGTCCCTATATCATAAAACAAAAACTAGAGGCTTGGTACTGTTTTGTACTGCTATTATAACATTTTCTATAATAGTGACTTGTCGAATGTTGAAAGAGTTATTACAATTTTTCTAATGTCCGATTCCAATATATATATATATATATATATTAATTAAGAGTTATATTAATTAAGAGTTGAGTAATGCTACGGCTACAAACTATTTTTTAATATTTTTACAAAATGTTAATATGGCCGACTTTTTATTGGTTTTCATTTAGACCCACCATTAACATTACTTTTTCATTTATCAATAACTACTCATCACATCAACATTAATTTGTAAAAAAGTTTGTATCTCTAGTGTTACTCTTAAGAATTATAATATCATTAGCATATGCATTCCACCTTGTTATTTAATTGGGTTAGTCATACATGTGAAATTATAATAACAAGTCTAAGACATCCAAAGTATTATCATTAGCTAAATTGACACATTTCCATGCACAAAATGCTTAGAATCTTGTAGGAAATGATTTGAACTGTGGGGTTAGCAACAATGGTAACTATCTCAAAAAAAAATATCATCATTAGCCATAACAAATGTTCCTAATAGTTGTAAAAACACACATGCTTTTTTAATTGGTTTTAATTGTGTGAATCCGCAGGTGACACGACTAAGGTGTGGCGGATTTATCTTTGCCCTACGCCTCAACCATCTTATGAGTGATGCTCCCAGCATAGTTCAATTCATGAATGCCATGGGTGAGATGGCACGAGGAGTATGTGCACCTTCAATCCCACCTGTGTGGCAAAGGGAACTTCTCAACGCTAGGAACCCACCACAGGTGACATGCACACATCACGAATTTGATGAATTGGTTAAGCCTCAGAGCTTGATCATCAACTCTCTTCATGAACTAGCCTGTTGCTCTTTCTTCTTTGGATCAACCCAAGTATCTGCTATTCGTAAAAAGATACCTCACCACTTGGGTAAATATTCCACATTTGAGGTACTAACTGCGTTCTTGTGGCGATGTCGTACCATAGCACTTTCACCAGACCCAGAAGACCAAGTGCGCTTGATATTTATGAATAATGTGCGAGCCATATTGAACCCTCCATTACCAAGAGGGTATTATGGCAATGCATATGCAATCTCTCTTGCAGTAACAACAGCTAGGGAGCTTTGTGAGAGCCCTTTAGAGTACGCATTGGAACTAGTCCGAAAGGCAAAAGCTAATGTCAATGATGAGTACATTCGATCATTTATAGACCTAGTGGTGAGTAAAGGCAGACCTCGTACCACCATTGTGCAATCCTTCGTTGTGTCAAACACGGCACATGTGGGGTTCAGAGACGTAGACTATGGGTGGGGAAAGGCAATCTATGGTGGAGTAGCCAACATTTTTGAAAGCCCGAGTACTAGTGCTACTTCATTTTACATTGAAGTGATGAATATTAAAGGAGAGGATGGGATTATGGTGCCTATGTGCTTGCCGACCCTAGCAATGGAAAGATTTGTGCAGGAGCTAAATAGTATCTTACAGGACCAATCAGATGGTGGTCCGATGTCCAAATTTATAATTTCTTCCATGTGACTTATATATATATATATATATATATCTGTATGTATGTGTATATATATATATATATGAAAAAAAAAGTTCATCAAAATCAAATTATTATAAAGTTAAACGGAGAAAAATGAATCAATAACTTGAAACTTGGAAAAAGAAAGGTTATGTTACTTGACATATTATGATCCAAGTGGCTTATACCAATTATAGACCCATGTACTTGTAGAACAAGCACATTAACTTTAGGTTAGTCTATGACTCTTATGTTAGTCTAGGATTAATAATATATTCTCTAGTATATAAACTTTACATTGAGTTTATTGTAACACAAGTGCTTAATATAATATGTGGTCGTTAAGAGCTTTTTCACTATAATAGGCTATTAAGCCGAATCACGTAAACATTTGTATGTGCTCTCTTTTCAATAATACGGCTCATTATTCAATCATTACACACAGTTACACAACAATTTTCACACTTAGTCTGCCAGTTGTTCCATCATTTTATTAAAAAATAAGCAACATTAGGCTTCAATATTGGCACCACAAAGAAAAAAAAAAAAAAAAAAAACAGAGAGCAAATGAGGGAAAAAAAATTCCAGAAACAAGTCATTGGAGATTGAAAAATATGGTTTGTTCAAGGACATTCCTTACTGGCTAAACTAAAATGTTCAATAAAATTATAGTAGACTAGCTCAAAGCAATTACAAACTGGCTTCGGAACTTCACAATTCATCCTACTTTGGCAGCATGTAAAGTAGGACTTTACTTCTTACCAAATTTGCCATAGAATAAATAGAAAACCTCACACATTAAACGTCCAACAAATGAATTAAAAAGATATCTCATTTATTTCATGAAATTCCGAGTTATAGTTAAACGAACACTTGTTTATTTAAAATATCTCTTTTTTCATAATTTTTTATTTTTAATGATAGAATGCATAAAGATTAGATATATATGAAAATAAAAATTAGATAAAAATTTAAAAAAAAAAAAAAAAAAAAAAAAAAGAGCCTGAGGATTACTCTGATGAGCAATATAGTCCATTAGCCCTATGTGAAGCCCATCCAATAGTCATTGTTGCTTTCAAAGTTCTTCGCTGCAAAAGGGTCTGCTCCATCTTTTCTCCAACCAGCTGAAAAGTGAAATAAAACAATGTCAGTGATAATCTTTTTGTCTCTCTTATTTATTTTTGTTTGTTTTTGGTAACTATCCTAGTTATAATCTGAACTATTTTTTTACAGAAACTCCTTTAAACTCTCATTTTTTGGAAGAGCAACAACTTAAGTAGTTTATGGAAAGAACAAGATTAGTCATAAATCAAAAAATTATTAAGATTCGGGAAAACTTAAGAACTTATAGTATAAACAAAAACAATCCCGCATTAGCCGTATAATTACATGTAGAATAATAAAAAAGAGAATGGTGCAGAAAATTTTGACACATATATGAATCTCTTTTAAAACGTTAATGATGGGCCTATTCTATTGTTTTACACAATACTCGACATTAAAAAAGAATTGATGGGCCGATTCTATTGTTTCAGCTCGTCTACCCCGACCCATTACATGAGCCCACAGTTTCACAACCCCAGTCCAAACACAGCCCACTCTCGGAAATTAACTATAACCCAATCTGCCATGCCCAAATAAAATCTGGACAATCCACATTCAATAAAGCTGGGCCCATCTAAAACTAATTAAACCCAACAAGTACACCCTTTGGGTTTTGGCAATATCTTTCGGCTATTCCAACACTGGGTTTGACAACAAACTCAAAATGGAATTTTTTGGTCATTTAAACCGTAAAGAAAAATCACTTAGCGATTTAAGAAATCAATTTTTTGCCAAGAGAGAATTATACCAGAAAGAAACAAAATAGCATAGTTTCCAAAATCAAACTGAATACATGAAAGACAGCACTTTATGAGGCTTCAATTATATTCAGAGTACTTATAATTCTATTGGAAGTAACAATTATAATAGTCACAGTGCACAATAACTCCAGTCGATCTGATAAATTGGTTTTTGCTTCCTTATAATTTGAAATGTCCAAGATGGAAAAGGCAAAAATGACATACAGCCCAAAATTAATTAATAACAAAATTATTATCATTGGGAATTTCAATGTTGATCTTAATCTTACATATCATCTAGCATGAAAACTATATTAGTTTGTCAAATGATTCTGAGGGAGTTTTTTAGAAAGAAGGGGCTTTAAGACCCTATAAATATTGTTGATACTCATTTTTATGACACATTTTCTACCCGACTCAATCAAACCTAACCTCATTATGGACCCAATTTATATACTAAATTATATTTTGTTCTTTTAAGTATAGCCCAAACCCATGTGATTTATGGGGGAAATGGAGGAATTGTGGTTTGAAGGGTGTGGATCAGTTCCTTTTGGACTTTTTGCATGAGCTTAGCCCATGCATGCTACCAAGTGGGTAAGAGACACTAGTAGCACCTCAAGCTCATGAAGAAGGTCTTGTACCCAAAATTTCCACCTTAAAGAGCCTTTATGCTCTGGCTAACTATGGTCTGACTTTTCTGCTCTACCATTTTTTGCCTAAAACATGAAACATATAGCTGACCCTAAGTGGCTAGTCTTGTCTGCTACAACAACCAAATACAAACTCCAAGGGCCTACCATGTTCCGGAAACATTAGCCCATGAATTTAGGCCACTCCATTTCCCAAATTATGCAAAAAGCAAACAAACTCTTTTACCTAATTAAAGCAAATTTGACCATAACCTCTTTAATTGAGACCTTAGGGTTCAAAGCCTCTTCTATTAACCGAAAACTAGTCACTTAGAGCACCCAAAACTCAATACAAAAGGCCCCAGTCATATTCAAAATGAACCAGCTACGTTTTCCCCATAGAGCTGAAACTTGAGACCAAAAGCCCATTTATCCAGCTAACATTCTCGCAATTTTGAAGCTTAGGGGTGGAAATATGGGTACAGGGGAATCTTTCCTCTCTTCCTCACAATCTCTCTCAATTTCCTCTTCTCGCTGACTGTGGGTCGAAATTTCAAACCTTGTGTACTTTTTTTGCATTTTCTTGTATTTCAATTATGGCATTTTGATTTCTCTTTTGTTAAAGCATCATTAGTCTTTATTTATTAAATATTGAAATTTTCGGCTTGATTTTTCTACAAATAAACACTTCTAAAGAACCCAAGCGGAGAATGAGCTAATCTTGCAATTTTGGCCCATGTCGCAAAACGTCCCTGACATTTTTGGCAACTCCACTGGGGAGTCAAGCAAATGAAACAAGAGGGATTATGTCTCTAAAGATGTGAAATCAACAAAAGATGATGCTATCAACACCAACTTGTCATTCCAAAAGGCATCAAATGATGTCTTGTTAACACAAAAGGAGCATCGTGATGTAGAGTAAAAAGTGGTCCATTTTCAACTTGTCAACATGCCAAGGACGCTAAGATATGCGAAAAAATCCACTCCAACCTTGTAGAAACCATCCAAGAAGAAGGACTTTAAGGATGGAGGAGGAACTAACTCTCTTATTCATGGGAAAGTTTTTCTTCTACTCATTTATATACTCTTGTAGCATGAAATTTTTTCTTCTACTCATTTATATACTCATTTAGCTATTATACTTATGGATGAATCATCTTATATCTCTTGCTTTACAAGATATTTGTGAAAAATTTTGTTGTAGCTTGAAAATGCAAAAAAGGTGAGCCGCAAGCGCAACCGCGAAGGGAATGACGACTCCAACAAATAATCAACGAAGTGAAGTTCTAAACATCAACTTCAACCCAAGAACCCCCAATGACAATGACTAAAAGCTTATCCTCAACATCTCCTCAACATATGTCTCTTTTATTGTTAAGTTGTATTGTTGCCGGGTTAACGCCGAGCGTATGGTGGCTATCATGGGTGATTGACTCGTTTTGGGATAAAAATAATTGTAACACCCCAAAATCATAAGTAATAAAAGTCTATTTAATCTAAATAATTCACAAAAAATATTAAATAAAAGAAACCAACAACCTAAAATCTTATCACAAATGTCAGAGCTCTAATCCGCCAAATACAAAACATCCTCAAAATAATTCTCTAGTACAGTGTTTAATGCCATAATAATAATAATGAAACCCTCAGTTTCAAAAAATAATTCGTAACTGTTGTCTTCCAAGAATCTCTACTCTAATAATCCCTCTAATGTATCTGTAAAGGGAAAATAGAAGGGGGGGTGAGATAACTCAATAAGTGGAATTCACTAACATTGGGGTGTGAGAACAAACCTTTCAAATAAATAATTCTTACAACAAATTCATAACTTGTAACTCATTAATATTTTATCATCAAATATTTCCTATAAAAGAAAATATCATTATATTGTAAGCCATCATAATATATATACCAATACCATCATATAAATAATTTCCTAGGCTTTTCTCGTGGTCAACATTTACGCTCCGTTGACAGAGTTGTGCTATCCTCTCTTAGGACTAGAACCTCCTTTACATCCCATTTCTTAAAGATGACTCCTTTGCAACCTAAAGGTGCACTTTCTTACTAAGGAGCTTCCTTTTTTAATCCTCAATAGTATACTCCCTTGCTAAGAAGCTATCAAATGTGTACTGTCCCCTTTTTTGGGACCGTCCCTTACTAAGGATTAGCTGCAGTATGATTATCCCTTACTAAGGACTAAATACAATACTCATCATATAAATAATTTCCTAGGCTTTTCTCGTGGTCAACATTTACGCTCCGTTGACAGGGTTGTGCTATCCTCTCTTAGGACTAGAACCTCCTTTACATCCCATTTCTTAAAGATGACTCCTTTGCAACCTAAAGGTGCACTTTCTTACTAAGGAGCTTCCTTTTTTAATCCTCAATAGTATACTCCCTTGCTAAGAAGCTATCAAATGTGTACTGTCCCCTTTTTTGGGACCGTCCCTTACTAAGGATTAGCTGCAGTATGATTATCCCTTACTAAGGACTAAATACAATACTGAGCTTTTAATCACGACTTGCCATAGGTTTTCAAAACATATTCAAGATGCTCACAAAAATAATCCATTCATAATTCTCAAAATATAAAGATATATTCATACATACAAATTTAGGCTATCCCACAAGGCTTTTCATAAAACGAATAGTCAACGTACACGTCAAACATTTATAAAATATCAATTTATATATAAAATATCAACATATTTCTTTGATATAGAATAGTTTAATAATCAACACTGTTTTGGAAAAACTCCCAAAATTAGTAAACACCAATTACCTCTTAGTTGCAAAAATAAAACAAAAAATCAACAATCTCATCACTAGGTCCATCGCCAAGAATCTTAAAACCTAGAAACATAAGGAACAAGCCTATTAATAACAAGACCTATCATCACATTTGTCTCCAAAATCAAATAGGATCTCCTAAAACAAATCAAATGCACTAAAGCCTAACTTACCCAACCAAAGACAAGTACCCATTCCCAAGCGGAAACCAAACAAGCATACAAACTCATAGTGCCACTACACAGAGCCAAAGCATTTTAATTCTCCAGTGCAAGTAATGTGCACCTATAAACATAACATAAAACACGTCAATTCATAATAGGGGTAGCATATCTCATGAGTTTCCCTTTAGAGTACTAAATGATTAAACCAAACTATTATTAGACTTAACTAAGTAAACATATGTCGAAGAAAGCACATGAATTTACAAACCAATCCATTCAACAAAGATTTGAAGTAAATTCCACAAAATCCCAGCATTTTCATCACACTTTTAGACTCAATACATAGCACGTCAGCCATTTTTGTAAAAATTGTTTGGTTCACAAAAAGTTATCTGATAAACTTGAAATCAAATAGGGATAAGCTCTTATATGTTTAGTATTTACTATCAAAAATTCAGCCCAAAACGATTTTTCTGTAATTTATTAAAAATTATGTATTGCAACTGACTCAAATTTGTCAGTGACAAATTTACAATTCCAAAATAAAATTACTATAATCTTAATACTATGCCAAAAACTTTTAGACTTGATTAACCTCAAAGCTACTTGTTTTAGCACATAATAACAACTATGAATGCAACTAATAACCTTATATAATAGTCATCGCAACACGAGTCAAGAAATTCGATCCTCTAACTCATATAGGCAATTTACCAAACACTTGACATGCAACAAGCACATGCTCACATTCACATATGTCAAAACCAATCAAATGCAAAGGAAACACTTTGGAATCAACTCATGCAACGACAAAACCCACATGGCTGCTCTAGGAAACCAAACCTTAAATACCCATTAATAAAATAGACAACCAAAACACCCCATCAATGCAAACACCCCCAAAGTTTGAAATTTTCGAATTTAATAAAAAAACTCTTATTGCCCATATCCTCATAACCCTCTAAACTTCCAATACTCACCAAACCCATTAAGTATATACCATAAACATCATAAACTAACAAAGTCCAAAGGATTTCATAGAAGAAAATGACAAAAAACTTAAATTTTTACCTCATCTATTGAATTAACCAAACTTAGAGGGATGGTCTTTCAAATGGGTTTGCCAAAATAGCCACTAGAACTCTTGGTGGTTGATCTTGATTAGAAAAGAACCGTCCATGAGTCGGTCAAGATTGGAATTTAAGAGGCAAAAGTGAATAAGCTTCACATGAGGATGAAAGAGAGCATTTTCAGCCATGGGGAATGGGAACACGAGAAGAAAGAGGGAAAGGTGATGTGAGGTGGCACTTCAGAAAAATAGAGAAGGAAGCCAACGTGGGTTACATAAAAGGCTAGGGCTAGGCTTGGGTCTTATTACAAAAATGCCCCCAGTTAAATAATTTCCAAAATAACTCTTTTATTTGTTTATTTATTTTGTAAAGGTTGGGGTGTTACATTCTTCCACCCTTAAAAGAATTTTGTCCCCGAAATCATATGCATTTAATGAACATTTTTAGACCACATCCACTTGTCAAAAGCATTAACTTTAGAGATTAACTCAAAAATGAAATCATGTAAAATTTATCTCACTTTAATTAATATCCATGATAAACAAAAGATTAAGTTGAAATTTTACAAAAGCTCACCGTTTTCCAAGAAGATAAAGTTCATGGCATTGGATGTAAACCAAAGAGACACAACCTCCCTTTTGACTTATGTTTTAAACCAAAAGGTTGAAGGGAATAGATTCAGCATGAGGTGTAAAGGAAATCATTACAGGCTTCAATGTGATATGTGAGCAATCAATTTAGAAATCCTTGAGAATTAATCATGATACAAACTAGTTTCAAACACAAATGACAAATTAAACCACAGGCCAAGAGAGAAGGGTTAAGAGTTCAAAACCAACTTAACCATGTGATATCTTCAATTTCAAAGAGTCCAAATTTTGAAACAAAGACTAAAGTTTTAACATCAATCATGGAGATGAAAGTATGTCTATACCGAACAAAAGGTTTGCAAAAGACTTTAAAATGACTTTCAAAATCCATAAAAATGTACAATTTTGCATTAAAAAGTCTTCCCTTTACCCGAGGTTTGCAAAACATCTAAGGAAGTTTTTTCAATCTTACAACAATAACAAGATTTTGTAAGAAAAAAAATTCTTGTTCACAAGTTATGTCCAAATAGGTTTCTGAATCTAAGTTGGAAATTCACTTAATAATATTTTAAGGCAATCACACACAAAGACTATGAATATATATATATATATATATATATATATATATATATTTAATCTAACCAACAATTAGAAAGAGCATGGAATCTTAAGACCAACCAAACAATGATATGCCAGTTTAATAAATAAGGACAAAAGTCCAAAGAACCCCCTTTTTTATTATAAAAAGCTCCAAAAATCCATAAAAATATTCATGTGAGGTTTAACATATTGGAGAAAACATGCATTTGAAATAGGTTTGGGAAAAACCCCGACTAGCATCAAATAAAAAAATTTAAAAAAAAAAAATACATCATTCTTTGAGGTGACAAAAATCATAGCATTATCATAGGAAGATCAATCCGTGTACTTTTACCATACAAGGGCAATAATAATCCCAAGAGGACACTCAAAATCTAGAAACTCAACAATTAGGAATTTCAAAGAGATTGTTTAAAACGCATTTTTCTTTAAAACTACTTTTAGAGAAAAATAATTAACATGATAGCACCATACTTGATAGTTAGTGGTTTGTTAGACACCATGTGAGCTCAACGGGATCAAACAATTCCTCTAACCATCTATAATGAACAATACTTGTCGAAGTATGCTAAAGATAGCCGGTAAAAAACTAGTCAAGTCACTCATGGCCAGAGAAATTCGACCAAATTTCACCACCTAAAGTCAGCATAACCAACAATAATTGCTAACAACAAATTGTCTTTAACAAATACTCAAAATTTATAAACATGAAATTTGAAAACTTGATTCCTTTTTGTTTGCTCAAAACAATTTTAGGAATTTAACTCAAAACTTTCAAGAATTTTGAGAAGAATGCATAACAAACACGACAGTTTACACGAACAATGCATATGAAGCACAACAATTTACCTCACACATGAAGATTTAAGAACTTACTAATAACATCACGAAATAACAAGGACTAAACAAACTCCAAGCAATTACAATCAACCAAAATAACACAGAAGGTACTTTCTCACCCAAACTACCCCAACGAAACCACCTCAAATGGATTACTACAACAAGATCTAATGCTCTAACTTAGATCATTATCATTTCCAAATTCAAAAGTCTACAAAATCATAACCTAAGTTCTGATACCATAACTATAATGCTCCAAAATCATAAATAATAAAAGTCTATTCAATCTAAATAATCCATAAAAAATTATTAAATAAAAGAAACCAATAACCTAAAATCTCATCACAAATGTCAGAGCTCTAATCTGCCAAAGATAAAACATCCTCAAAATAATTCTCTAGTAAAATGTTTAACACCATAAAAATAACAATAAAATTCTCAGTTCTACAAAATAATTTGTAACTGTTGTCTTTTAAGAATCTCTACTCCAATAATCCCTCTAATATATCTGTAAGGGGAAAATAGATGGAGGGTGAGATAACTCAATAAGTGGAATTCACTAACATTGGGGTGTGGGAACAAACCTTTCAAATAAATAATTCTTACAACAAATTCATAACTTATAACTCATCAATATTTTATCATCAAATATTTCATATAAAAGAAAATATCTTTATATTGTAAGCCATCATAATACATATATCAATACTATCATATAAATAATTTCCTAGAATTTTCTCGTGGTCAACGTTTACACCCCGTTGACAAGGTTGTGTTGTCCCCTTTTACGACTAAAACCTCATTTACTTCACTTTTCCTAAGGATGGCTTCTTTGGAACCTAAAGGTGCACTCCCTTCCTAAGAAGTTTTCTTTTTAGATCCACAATAGTATACTCTCTTGCAAAGGAGGTATCAAATATGCATTGTCCCCTTTTTTAGAACCGTACCTTGCTAAGGACTAAATAGAGTACTAAGCTTTTAATCACGATTTGTCATAGATTTTCAAAACATATTCAAGATGCTCACAAAAATAATCTATTCAAAATTCTCAAAATATAAAGATATATTCACACATACAAATTTAATAAATTTAGGTTGTCCTACAAGTTTTTTCATAAAACAAATAATCCATGTACACATCAAACATTTATAAAATATCAATTTATATATAGAATATCAACATATTTATTTGATATAAAATAGTTTAATAATCAACACTGTTTTGGGAAAATTTCCAAAATTAGTAAATACCATTTACCTCTTAGTTGCAAAAAAATAAAAGAAATCAACCAATCTCGTCACTAGGTCCATCGCAAAGAATCTCAAAACCTAAAAACATGAGGAACGAGCCTATTAATAACAAGACCTATCGTAAAGTTTATCATCACATTTGTCTCCAAAATCAAAAAAGATCCCTTAAAACAAATCAAATGCACCAAAACCTAACTTGCCCAACCTAAGACAAGTACCCATTTCCAAACGGGAACCAAATAAGCATACAAACTCATAGTGCCACAATATAAAGTCAAAGCATTTTAATTCTCCACTACAAACAATGTGCACTTATAAACATACCATAAAACACATCAATTCATAATAGGGATAGCATATCTCATGAGTTTCCCTTTAGATCACTAAATGATTAAACCAGACTATTATTAGACTTAACTAAGTAAAACACATGTCGAAGAAAGCACATGAATTTACAAATCAATCCATTTAACAAAGATTTAAAGTAAATTTCACAAAATCTCAGCACATTCATCACATTTTCATATTCAATACACAACAAGTCAACCATTTTGTAAAAATTGTTTGGTCCACAAAAAGTTATCCGATTAACTTGAAATCAAATAGAGATAAGCTCTTATATGTGTAATATGTATCATAAAAAATTTAGCCTAAAACAATTTTTCTGTAATTTATTAAAAATCATGTATTGCAGCTAACTCAAATCTATCAAGGACAGATTTACAATTCCAAAATAAAATTATTATAATCTTAATACTATGCCAAAAACTTTCAGACTTGATTAACCTCAAAACTACATGTTTTAACACACAATAACAACTATGAATGCAGCCAATAACCTCATATAATAGTCATCACAACACGAGTTAAGAAATTCGATCTTCTAACTCATATAGGCAATTTACCAAAGACTTGACATGCAACAAGCACATTCCTACATTCACATATGTCAAAGCCAATCAAATGCAAAGGAAACACTTTGGAATCAACTCACGCAACAACAAAACCCATATAACTACTCTAGGAAACCAAATCTCAAATACCCATTAGTAAAGTAGACAACCAAAATACCCCATCAAAGCAAACACCCCCAAATAGTTTGAAATTTTCGGATTTAATAAAAAAACTCTTGCTACCCAAATCCTCGTAACCCTCTAACTTTCAATACTCACCAACCCATCAAGTATATACCATAAACATCATAAACTAACAAAGTCCAAAGGATTTCATAGAAGAAAATGACAAATAACTTAGATTTTTATCTCATCTACTGAATTAACCAAATTTAGAAGGATGGTCTTTCAAATGGGTCTGCCAAAATAGACACTAGAACTCTTGGTGGTTGATCTTGATTAGAAAAGAACCTTCCATGAGTCAGCCAAGATAGAAACTTAAGAGGAAAAAGTGAATAAACTTCACATGAGAATGAGAGAGAGGAGAATCATATTCTACATTCTATACAGCAGATTAGGGGACCCCATTTTTGGAATTCATCTTGGAGAAATATGGAGAGTACTAAGAGAGGAATAAATCCCACCAAAAACTCTTGGCGATGGGATACCATTGGTTTGACATAACCAAATTCGCTGAAGTCGCCACACTTCTAAGTGCACTCCAAGCTTATATGCACATGTCATATAAGCCTTCAAGACATGAACGCCCCGTTGCTTTTATACATGGGGGCTTGATCTCATTGGACCTATCCAACCACCCTTGAACAGGTACATTCGAGTTTTTGTCACCACTAAGTAATTCACTAAGTGGGTAGAAGCAATTCCACTCAAGAAAAGCAATGGGAATGGCCATAGCCAACTCCATCATGAAGCATATCATTCGTTGCTTTGGCATCTCACACGAGATCCTAAGCGACAATAATATATCTTGTTCATACTAATTTTTAAAGGCAAGTCGTATGAAACATTCGAAAGCCAATGTACTATTATATTATCCAAGCATAGTGAGACATGCGAAGGTGAAATGCTTTCAATAAGGTAGGAAATGCTAATGCTTTCTCTCAATGGTAAAACTTGCGAAACAGCGAGAAATCCTATAAATTACTCTTATGGCAAAACTTTTACATATGAGAGGGATAATGCTCTCAATAAGGTAGGGAAAGCCAAATACATACTCTCTCAATGGTATGCCCTATCAAATAGTTAGGAAGTCAGCAAGATGTTTCATTATGGCAATACCCCTACTTACGAGGGCGCAACTGGACCTCGACAAGGTCGGAAAGCCAATACATCCTCGAAGGTAAACCCTATCGAATGATTAGAAAGCCGACAAAATGTCATATTAGTCATACATGGCAAGATTCCTACTTGCAAGGGTACAACACCCTCAACAAGGTTGGAAAAGCCAACATTTTATTAACGGTAAGCCTTAGGAAATAGTAAGGAAGCCAACATAATATCTTATAATTCAAGCACGATAATCCACTACATGTGAGAACATAATCATCCCTAAAAATACAGGAAAGTTGACACAACAAATCACTACCTCATTGCCACATGATGATTCACTATACGCAAGGATAAAACTCCTCCTTAAAACAAAAAAAGCAAAATTGTGCATTCTATAAGTTGATATATGCAAGAATATGATATCTTCGAAAGATGATAGTAATACAAGCTTTATTTAAGCCGCTGTCTGTGAGAACACAATCAGCCTCTATGAAATGGTGACAAACAAGTGCACCACGAGCCGCAATGCACAAAACGTAGCCCATATGTGGGGGCTTCTTGAAACTAATAAAATAGCAACCTAATACATGTCAAGAATAAGTCAACTATCAAGCAGCAAGCCAAGTTTCAATATATATGAGCTGCTATCTGTGAAACCAAATCTGCTCGTCAATAGTGCGCTGAAAATGGTGCATAAAAAGTGAGACATATGCTTAGCCAAAACCTATTTACAAAAGCATGACAACCAAGAAACATGTCAACTAACTTGCCCTTGCAAAGGCAAAGTCATATTCACAACATATCCAATCAAGCATAAGTCATTCTCAAGAGACTAAATGCATGTGTACAATCTATCAAAACTATGCTACTCAACCATAAGCATAAACATGCTCAAAACCTATCAATGAAATGTACAAACTCATTCTCAAGGTACAAAATACAAACTATTCACATCCTTGAAGTACAAATCATTCTTTTCATTCCAAAACTTAAGATTACATGTTGAAACGTCGTATATGTGTTTCTTTGTGCAACATACAAATTGTATCTACTAACCATGACAACACAAGGTCAAAGTTTCAACAAATACTAGTACATAGAAGCTCCTCTATGCATAAGTGGGTTGTTCACAAAATCTAAATACAAATGAAAGTGTTTCCATGATAGTAGCCCCATTGCACATTACAAACATCTCAAATTCTTGAAGATTCCAACAAATACAAAGTAAAAAAGAAAGGAGAGACTCAAAGAAGATCAAGACTCACGACAGTATTTGAAGCCTTTTCATTCAAAACACTCGCCTACGATTTCTCTCTATGAATTTATGAATTTGTGGCTATAAGTTTTTGTCTCTTCCCAACAATTCGGTTGCCAAGATATGCAAGTTGAACTTTCAAGCCTCACTTGAACCATGTATCGACAATGCAGCAAATGTAGTAGAGAATAAACTCTATAATCGACCCATCCTTAATTTAGTTCTTGACAACACTTCATTAATTCAAACAACCACTCCTTAGCCAAGGAAACAACCCAAATGCTATGTACATCTATTATCGCAATTGCTCTCTAGCCAAAGAAAAGGGGAAGCTCCATTGTCATTTCTATTATTCTCCTTAAACTTGACTAAGAAAATCTTACAATCCTCTTGGGATGAGCTATAGGTACTCAGTTTGTATCAACTTCATACATTGTCTCTCAATAAAAAAAAAGTTAAAGCAACCGAGTCCTATGCACAGACAGCAAGACGACAAGTTCATCAAATGTCCAAAGCCAACAAGAAATGAACCAAAAAGGTTTCAATGTTACTAACAGCAGCCGTGGTTCCATCTATTGCAGCTCTATGTTGCTGTCTGCAGCAGCTTTAACCTCAGAAAATGATGCATTGGTAATGAGATTAGCCTCATGGATGAAAGTCCCAGCGAATGCACTACAATTGCCTAAGCCAAAGTCGTCCTACAAGAAACCATCTTACAATGTGCTTAATATACTATTATATGCAATGAAGAAAAGAAATCGAAGAAGATATGTGGCTTACTAAGTGAGGTGTGTTACAACTCCTTACTCAACAATGACGTAATTCCCAAAGTATATTTATTCTATGTAAAATAGAGCAGCATCACACCTAGCAAGTCCTATTAGCATGTAAAATGGAGCAGCGGCACAACAACGTTTCATTGAACAACATTTCTTATAGCCACACATCGTTGAGAAGCCTCTCATTCAATAATAAATTGCACTATCCATTTCTTTTGACGAACACAACTACCATCTTACAAGGCGTCTTCTCATGCCATCATGGTCTATTTTGCCCTATCAAGGCCCAAGACACAAGGGCTATTATGAATGGGCGATACCATGATAAAAAAGATGCACATTATATGGAATCACAAATCTCGACATTGCCAACACTTTCCTCATCAATACAACAAGCACAAAGCAACAAATTGTGACCCTAACTTCTACTTGCATTTGTTACATGATCCAGAGAGCTATCGGCCCACATAGTGGCTATGCCTTATCTCTATACTACATCGGCAAGTGATATATTCGCTCCATTCCATCTCAAATGCACTATCCTAAGGCGGCTAGCAATATCGCTTATCGCTCATGGTTATAGCTTCATCAAAGCAAATCTTGGCAAACACAAGCTTATCAAATTGACCAGCAATCAAGCAACTCAAATTTTGAAGCATCCCCAATGTGGTCCAATTTGTATAGATGTTTAAGATAACCTTTCATTCATCATCATCTTCTCCTATGGACCCTGTTAGGAACTTGTTTTATCTAATTGGCTAGTCCTTTGACAAAATGTACTTTACTTGTAATTTGGTAGATCTGGGATAGGTTTAAAACTTCAAGAAACATATTGTTCTAGTCAAGTGTTAAAGCCATGAAAATCTGACTAATAAACAAATGAAGAAGAGCTGTTCATTAAAGCTTGACAGCAATCTCGACAGAAATACTTCTATCAAGATTTAAAGTTGAAGCTCTACACAAGCTCGACATAAGCTGTTTTTGTCGAAACTTACGAAATCAGAAATTTCATATCTGATTTTTGGCCCATGCTGAAATATTTGTATAAGGTTTTTTTTCTCACAGCCCTAAATATATATAAAGATTATTTTAAAGGTCGTCGCGCATGCAGAAAGTGTCATAGTTCATTATTCTCTCTAAAGAAACTACTGCGTCTTTACACCAAGGGTTTTGTGACTAAGGAGCTTCCTGATTTTCATTGTTGATAAACTGAAAAACTTTGTAGCCAACAACCTCTTCAAGTTGCTGGAGTTAGTCACGTACTAGGATCCATGCATCTTTGGTTAGTCATGTACAGTGCATTGAACTGACAAATTGCCGCTACAATATAAGTCCAATTGGGTATTGGGGTAAGGTTTCAATTATAGAATGATATTTTGGGATAGACCAAAGGGTTTGGTAAAATTCCTTATACTTGTAACCGCTTGTGATTGATAATAGTAGATTCTTGTGAGTGGTGACTTTAAAATCATTCGATAGGGTTTTACCTCAGTTGTTTTCTCTATTTGTAAACAAATCACTTGTGTCAAATTTATTTTCTGCTGCATTTAGATAATTTAGTGATTTATTTGTGCTGCCGTACGATTACATGAAACTTGATATAATTAATTAACTTGGATAATTAATTAATTAATTGCAAAGGGTCAATTCATTTTAACCCAACAGACTCAACTCAAAATTACTGTCAATTATTTACTCATTCTACTTCCAAAATGATGGCCAACTCAAAGTTAACTATAGCCGCATTACAAACTAACTTCCATGCCTTGCGATTATCAAAATTAATGAGAATTGGCTTGGACATAAGCTTTCAGCTTCAATTAGAACAATGGCTCAACCTCATAAATCGACGCAATGAGACTATCATTTTTCCAAAGAAAAGCCACTCTACAGATTTAATTGAAAATTTTGTTAACATATTAGCAAGCCAGAGAAGAGATAGCAACAAAGAACAACTCGTCTTACCAAGGTCAACATTGCATTTGCCTTTATCTTATATGCTAAAAAAAAAAAAGATTCGGCAATTTATAGCCATGTTCAGCAATCTTCCTATACAACAAAACCTTGCTCTTTAGCAATGAAGGTTTTTTTCTCACTGTCGTAGGTAGCGGGCTGCCGCGGACCTTCGTTGGTTGTCGTTAGCAAAGTTCCTAGCTTCATACCATTGGGTTCCCTCTCTTCTTCAGCAACGGGCAACGTCACTGTCCCACCTAGATCCCGACTTGTGGATGGCATACGGTGCCAAGCTTTTTCAAATTCCTTTCAGTGGAACGCCCTTGCTCCTCACTTACAAGATATTCTCCATTTAGCTACCATCGCCTCATCATCCTTCTTGGGTTTTGATAACATGAGTTGTTAAAACTGGAGATCTTCGAATGGAAATTAGAAGGAAAAAAAAAAAAAAAAAAAAAGGTCTGGAGTCTCATACCCAAAGCAAAATTTCTTTGAAATGAGAAGCAATATATTGTGATAGCTGAAGCAAAATTTAAAGAAAAAAGGAAGTGGTGTGAAATGCGCCAAATGCCCGAAGCAAAAGAAAATAAAAATGATGCAAGCAATTCTAAGTTTAGTACATGTGATTAAATAATATTTTTAATTTTTTCGAAAATATGTATGAATAAAAAAGTATATAAAAATATGTTTACGAGTGAAAAAAATGTGTGAAAATACTATATTTGATATTATTTAAAAACTAAACACCTGGACTTTAAAAACTCTACCAGAAAAGAAGTTTTGAAGTGCCCGCATATATGGCCGAGCCAAGCAACAAATGGCGTGAAAACCAAAGTCATTGAAAAGAAGAAAAAAGTGGCTGCATCTCACTCTCTTTGGCAAGACACTTATGCAATTACCAAAAGGGACCTACTATATATTGTTCAACATGACACATGGGTTAAGGCTCAAGCTTAAGGCCTTGATTATTTGTCATGACCCATGGGCTTTAAACTAAATCAGCCCACGCGGCTACACACAAACATTGTCAAGATCATTTCTTTGGCAGCCAAGTCATATAAAGTTTAGCACTCATCACACATCTATGGTCTATGCCACGTTCAAGTTACAAGAAGGCCGAAGAAGAAATAATAACATTATATAAGAATATTATTATTCTTATGTGTGGCTATGAAGGCTATTGATCAAATAGTTGGACATAAAGCTCAAACAGTCAAACTTCCAAAAACAATTTCATTCGGTTACAACTTGACTCTCATAGTCTCACGGGCTTCGTCACCACAATATTTCAACGCATACAAGCTTTTTCTTCAACTGGTGATTTTTCGTAAATCGGGCTCTACGACCGACAACATTTCAACATATGGGCTTCTTTGACCTAGGTCATGTCAACAAAAAATAAAGCATTTGGGTAAACTAATACTCGAACTCACAACATTTACAAGCAATAAGAATCATCAACTACTCACACTCATGCCACAAGCAGCATGCATGCTTGGGGGGCTAATGTTGATACTTATTTTCGCAACACATTCTCTACAAGCCTGACTCAATCAAGCCTGACCTCATTATGGGCCTAATTCATATACTAAATTATATTTTATTCTTTTAAGCATGGGCCAAGCCCATGTGATTTATGGAGGAAATTGAGGAAGCGTGGTTTAGAGGGTGTTCGGGAGCCTTTTTCCGTTGCTCGACCATGTGTTATCCGCTGGATTAGTGACCTTGTTAGGCCCAAGTTCTGTTTGAGGAGTTACGTCCGAAACTCGACATTGGGCCACGTGGTCCAATGGCTATCAGCGTATTTTTAAGCTTACAAAATCATTAAAGCCAAAATCTAAGAATTATGATAATAGTCGAATAAATATACAATATGCGTTTGATATGATAGCTTTGATTAATAGTTGTAATAATAGTTGAAATAAAGTAGTATTTATTGAGAGGTAAAATAATCATGTACTCAATGATGTAAATTTAAAGATATGGAAGTAAAGTCACTTATCTTTGTATAGTTTATAACTCCAACTATGTAGCATCAGTGGGCTGATAGGATTCCAGCAGAACGCCAGCAATAGAGGCTAGTTAAGCTTACCCCTCTTATCAAGCAATTAAATGAGTTTAAGTCTTGGTTAATAGTTGTAATAGTAGTTGGAATAAAGTATTATGTTTATAAATGTGAAGTAATCATGTACTCAATGATGTATATTTAAAGATATGAAAGCAAAGTTACTTATCTTTGTATGGTTTGTAGCCTCAGCTATATAGCGTCAGTGAGCTTATAGAATTCCAGCAAAATGACTCCAGCGGTAAAAGGGAAGTTTTCCATGATGACTTTAAGATTGAAGGGGAAAAATTGGTGCAACTGGAGCAAAAGAAAGTATGCCTAGCTATGTGTAAGGGCTGGTTAAGCTTGTCTCTCTTATCATGCACTTAAATGAGTTTTCCCTTTAATAATGCTCTTTTAGTTGTTGTGAAGTTATGAATAGTGTTGCCTTTCATGAGAAGGGCTTTAGTATGAAGTACTTGTGCCTTCTAAGAGAATGGCTTTAGCATTTGAAGCTTTATGCCTTCCGTGAGAAGAGCTTTGATATGAGATCTTAATACCTTCTAGGGGAAGGGTTTTAGCATTTGAAGCTTTATGCCTTCCATGAAAAGAGCTTTGATATGAGATCTTGGTGCCTTCTAGGAGAAGAGCTTTAGTATTAGAAGTTCATACCTTCAATGAGAAGGGCTTTTAGTATGAATGTTTGATATCTCTTAAGAAGTGTGGAGATGATAAAAGATATAGATGTTTTGTGGGATGCAATATTTGTAATATGTATGATATATGAAAGTATGAGAGATATGGAGTTTAAAGATAGTAAAAATATGAGATTATAACTGCTAGAGAAGTTGTAGAGATTACCTACCAAGAGGAAAGATTTTGTAAGAGGGGAGTATAGAGATGTGTTCAGGTATTTGGAGATAGGAACAGTAAGATAAGTGTATTTTCTGAATATGGAGAGTGAGAGAATGAGTATAAGAAGGGTAATAGTGTTGTAATGTGTTTAGCAATGTTGTTGGGATTTACTGCTGGAATTTTCTACTAAAAGATGAATGAAGGCTTATGAAGGGCATTTATGAGTTAAAGGCTGAAAAGTTTAGTTCCTCATTTAGAAACTTAAAAAATAAAAATAAAAAATAAAATAAAATAAAATAAAAAACTTAGAAGCTCAAAACTTCACTAAAAGCTTAAGAGGATTATTAGAGGGAGAGAGAATAGAGAAGTTTTATGAGAGAGTTGTTATTCTCCATTGGTTGTCCTCCCCCCCCCCCCCCCCCCCTTGAAGTGTTGATGAAGGGTTCTATTTAGAACTGAGTTTAAAGGGATATTTTAGCAAATAATCTTAGTCAAAATCTGTTAATTAGTAATAGATCTTCAGAAAATTCATCATAGGATTTGGCCAAAAAATGGTATGTTTAGCTTTAAAGTGTTCTTGCTGTTTTGGGTAATAGCTGCTTGGGAAAGAGAAGTAGAAAAGGAAAGTATTTTGGCAAGAAAGAAATAGTTACTTAGTTGGTTTTGGTTTTTAGCCAAATGAGGAAAAATCGGTATTGCTTAAGCTGCTGGGTCAGCTGTCATAGTTGTTTTGAAAATGTTGTCTCAGCTGTCAGGAAAAACTGTCATAGCTGTCATAAGTCAGCTGTCATAGATGTTCTGGAAAAGTTGTCTCAGTTGTCAGGAAAAACTATCACAGTTATCACAGCTGTCATCAGTCAGCTGTTGCTTACAGTAGAAGTAGATGAGGTCAGATTGGTGATTCCAAACTGCTGAAGAGGACATTTAGCATTTATTTCATGGATTTGGCTCAAAAATGGTAAGATCTCTTTCAAGGGTATCTTGTTATTTTGGGTATAGCAGCTGGATTGCTGAGATTTCAACATTAAATGGCTGGTGATATCAATTTCAATCAAGTGTCAAGTGCTGAATACACTACTGGGATTCTGCTATAAATGTCTCCTTTTTTGGGTTTTTGTGTTTTTGGTATAAGGTTTCATTACAACACATTTCTAGTAAATAATAGAATGGTTGGTTGAAAGTTAATGAAACTTTAGAGAATTAGTCAAGGTTTCATTGTGTTATAACTTAATTTTGGTGAGCAAGAAGAGCATTAAATGCTCTGCTCTGGCAGTTGTCAAAGAAATATATGGTTTGATTGTGATAGATAGCAACTGGGCATAAGAGATATCATGAATATTACATATATTTGGAGATTAAAGATAGCCAATCAGATTAGACCATATGTTTGAGTTGGATTTTAGTTGAAAGTAGTAATAAGATTTATGCAAAATAATATAATGAAGTTTCTAAATTTGTAAAGGAACAGCTGGATATTGAATGAATAGTTATTTGTTTAGCATTTAGATGGCTGGGGATATTGAGTATTTGTCATATGATGAATATCAAGTTTTAAAAAAAGAGCAATTAGAAATTTTATCATTTTAAATGCTATGTGATAAAAGATGCTTACCATATGTTACCTGCTACACACATACTCGTCAGAGTTTAGAGAGTTGAAGAAAACACGTCAAGCAACATGTTTCTTTTATCAATTTTAAATCGTTAGAGCTTTACTGAACATACCTCTTAGGCCTCCAAATCACGACTCTCAAAGTTTCCCCAAAGAGACTCATGATCTTGGATCATAAGCCGAAAATGAGATGACGTACTTGGGTTTTGTGTGAATATGGCTTTTGTTGAAGAAGTCGTTTTCCATGAATGTGAGGGAGGTAACAGGGGCTGTGAGTTTTGATTCATTGTGTGAGCCCGATCCATATGTTGATGTTGATGATATCATGGGTTATGATCCTAATTGATGAAAAGGAAATGTGGACTATGAGTTCGCCTCTTGAAGTAAGGATCTCACGAGCCACATGATCTCAATTTGTGTAATTGAATGAAATATGAGCTTATTTTGGGTTTTAAATAGATTTACCCAAAAAATCAATAATATGTTGATGTGGCATGGGCTGTCAATGAAGTAGTGCCACGTGGGGTAAAAAAAGAGTCCTCAACAAAAGGTATGGGTCAGTTCCTTTTAGACCTTTTGCATGAACTTAGCCCGTGCATGCTACCAAGTGGGTAAGGAATACTGGTAGCACCTCAAACTCATAGAGGAAGTCTTGTACCTGAAATTTCTACCTTAAAAGAGCTTTTATACTCAGGTTGACTTTGACCCGACTTTTCTGCTTTACCATTTTTTGCCTAAAACATGAAACATATAGCTGACTCTAAGTAGCTAAGCTTGTCTGCTACAACAACCAAGTGCAAACTCCAAGGGCCTGCTACGTTTAGGAAATATCCGCCCAAAAATTTAGGCCACTCTATTTCCTAAATACAAAAAGCAAGCCAATACATGTGACCAAACCATGTGGAAACCAATTAATTAATTTTGTAACTATATTTGTTTCACAGAATCACTTTAATCTCTCAAACCACGTCACAATTTTGTCTTTTTATTATATTTATTAGATGTCGGAATTCAAGGTTTATATGGCATTCCACCGGCTTCCAACTACGTAAGATGAAAATGACTTAGAATAAAATTCGAATATTCTACAAAGCACAAACATTCTCCATTAATATTTCCACGTCATCAAATCCATAATCCTACGTGGCACTTGCGAGACCTGGCGTGCGTGTCGGGGGAATATACGGTGCGGGCATGGAATAATTCTATTTGGATATTCGAATAGTCAGTTTCTTCCAATCCCGCCTGAGTTTTTTAAATTATTAAATATAGCCGACATTCGAAATGAATTATGGCCCTGATATGTTGAAGGAACTGCGACTTTACCACAACAATTGGGGTTAGTAAGTTTTGATTAATTTAACCAAAATGCCCTTTTAACCTCCACAAAAAGGAAACTCGTGCCTAAATGATTTGCGAACCGCTGGATTTGAATAGGGATTTAGTGAAGGGTTTGGATTTCAAGTTAATTGGATATTTAATTATTGAAAAGTTAGAGTCGGCGGGACCCCAATTTGTTAATTATGTCAAAGTCTCAAACGTAATCAATCACTTTGAAAGGTTAATAGAGACATGCACATTCCCCCCTCGCCCTTTGATAAGTATATTGTGCAATTTGAAAGGTTAATACAGACATGCACATTCCCCCCTTGCCCATAGAGACATGCACATTCCCCCCTTGCCCTTTGATAAATATATTGAGTTATTGGCATATATAATTATTAAATCAAGTCTAAAAAGCTAATAGTTGGATATACATGTGTGAATGAAGTTCCACATAGAATAATAATGAGAAAAATAAATAATTAATATCACATAATTGAGTATATACCCATTGGGTTTAGGTCTTTTGGGTTAAAGTGTGTTTCTATATGCTATATTAACCAGTGCCGGCTCAAGGCATAGGCAAGTTGGGCCTAGGCCTAAGGCCCCACCAAAAAATAAATTTTTCCTTAGGAAAAAAAGCCCCACTTTTTATAGTTAAAGACCCAAATTTTTATAAAATTATATATATATATATATATATATATATTTTCTAAATGTTGTACATTTTTTTTTATTAGTGATGTTAAAGATATTACAAATTTTACTATTAGCTTACAAATTGCCATATTATTAATCACAAAAAAGTGATATAAACATTTATTAGTTAAATTGATGAAGTTCATCAATGAGAGATAATATCACATTACATTTTAAACATTTTATAGTGCTTTTAATTAGCGCATTTTTCTTTCTCATTTTTATTAAGACTCTCAAAGTATGAGACTAATAGAACCTTAACTCAATTGAAACCCTAAAATATTCCAAAAGATGTTGCAAAGGTGTTAAATCATCAATTATAGATTAATCTCTCCTAATAGTTTGAGACTTTGATTTTTGTAAAATAATATCCTACAAACTCATACACCAAGTAATATCCATCTCTCTCTCTTAAAATCAAAATATAAAATTAAAAATTAGATTACAATTTTATTTAACTATGCATCGTCTTATATCCAAAATAAATTATCTTTTTCAATCGCAATATATTTTTATTTCTTTTTATTAATATTTATAGGTTCAACTATGATATTCAATTCTTTATATGAAATTAACATTAATCTAGTTGGTATTATTTATGTATTTAATGTATTAAATTAACCTTAATTTGATTAGTATTAAATAATTTTATTTAATTAATATTTACATATTAAAGACCCCGCATAAATTTTTCGCCTTAGGCCTCAAATTATGTTAGGCTGCCCCTGATATTAACTACCCAAAGAAGCTCCCTAATGTGTTTATCTCTCCAACAAGTGATATTAGAGCCTATGGTTGTGAGACAAAGAAGGTAAGGTTAATGAGGTTCCTTTTGCAGTTGGAGCGAGAGCGGGGTGTGCGGCATACTTGAAGCCCTTTCGCAAATGGAGTAAGGTATAGGTCCCTTTCGTAGTTGGAGCGGGCATGGTAGATTGCACCAAGCAAGCCCATAAAGCTCCAATGTTGCTAGACAACAATGAGGTGTGAGGTTCACATGAAGGATAAAAGACGTGCAGGATTGACGCGTGAAAGCCCATGGATAATGCACTAGTGAAGGGAAAGGCTTATTAGGCAAAGAGGAGTGAGTAGGGCTTGTTCGTTCATAGACCACAGAGAGGCAGAAACTCACACATGAGGGCGAGATTATTGGATATACACAAGTAAGTAAAGTCCCATATTGAATAATAATAAGAAGAACGAGTGGTTAATAAAATATAATTGAACACATACCTATTGAGCTTAGACCTTTTGGGTTAAAATGTGTTTTTGTATGTTATATTAACTAGTCAAAGAAGCTCCCCAAGGTGTTTATCTCTTCAACAATTTCCCTATGCTCCAATTACAATAATCAAACTTTCCTCTATTTAAAGTTGCTGTAAGCTCTGATCATCTAGGGCAATCATGGCTCCATCATTCACTTCTCTGGTGTTCACAGTGAGAAGGTGTGAACCAGAGCTGGTAGCTCCAACCAAGCCCACTCCTCATGAATTTAAACAACTTTCAGACTTGGATGATTGAGGCAGCCTTCAATTTCAAATCCCAATTATACTTCTACAAATATAATCCCTCAATGCAAGGGAGAGATCCAGCGAAGGTAATTAGAGAGGCACTGACATAAATACTTGTATTCTACTACCCTTTTGCAAGTAGACTTAGGGAAGGTCCTGGTGGAAAGCTTTTGGTAGAATGTACAGGTGAAGGTGTCATGTTCATTGAGGCTGATGCTGTTGTTTCACTAGAGCAGTTTGGACATGCAATTCATCCTCCATTTCTGTGTATGGATGAGCTCCTAATGATGTTCTTGGCTTAGGAGAAATGCTTAATTGCCCATTATTGCTTATTCGGGTAACATGTGCTCAAATTTTTTCTTCTTCTTAATTTCTACAGATTAGTGGTTTTTTGGTTTTCCTCTTAATGATTTGATGCATTAGTATGCCTAATATCACCCATTTCAATGTTTGATAAAATAATAAAATACCCTTAAGAGTTATAGTATCATTAGCATATGCATTCCACCTTGTTATTTGGGTTAGATGTATATGTGAAATTACAATAACAAGACTAAGACATCCAAAGTATTATCATTAGTTGAATTGGCACCTCCCTATGCATAAAATAATTAGGTCCCGAAGGAAAAGAGTTCAAGTTTCAGAGTTATCAGTATATTGTAACTATCTTTAAAAAAAAAAATATATATATATATATATATATCATTAACTACAAGAAATTTTCCTTTAATAACTGTACAAACATACATGCTTTTTTAATTGTGTTAATCGGCAGGTAACACGACTAAGGTGTGGTGGATTTATCTTTGTCCTACGCTTCAACCATCTCATGAGTGATGCTCTCGGCATAGTTCAATTCATGAATGCCATAGGTGAGATGGCACAAGGAGTATGTGCACCTTCTATACCACCTGTGTGGCAAAGTGAACTTCTCAATGCTAGGAACCCACCACAGGTGTCATGCACACATCACGAATTTGATGAATTGGTTAAGCCTCAGAACTTGATCATCAACCCTCTTCATGAACTAGCCTGTTGCTTATTCTTCTTTGGATCAACCCAAGTACCTGCTATTCGTAAAAAGATACCTCACCATTTGGGTAAATATTCCACATTTGAGGTTCTAAATGCGTTCTTGTGGCGATGTCGTACCATAGCACTTTCACCAGACCCAGAAGACCAAGTGCACTCGATATTTATGAATAACATGCGAGCCATATTGAACCCTCCATTACCAAAAGGGTATTATGGCAATGCATATGCAATCTCACTAGCAGTAACAACAGCTAGGGAGCTTTGTGAGAACCCTTTAGAGTACGCATTGTAACTAGTTCGAAAGGCAAAAGCTGATGTCATTGATGAGTACATTCGATCGTAAATATTTATAGACCTGGTAGTGAGTAAAGGCCGACCTTGTACCACTATTGTGCATTAATCCTTCGTTGTGTCAAACACGGCACGAGTGGGGTTTAGAGACGTAGACTATGGGTGGGGAAAGGCAATCTTTGGTGGAGTAGCCAACATTTTTGAAAGCCCAAGTACTAGTGCTACTTCATTTTACATTGAAGCGATGAATAGTAAAGGAGAGGATGGGATTATGGTGCCTATGTGCTTACCTACCCTAGCAATGGAAAGATTTGTGACGGAGCTGAATAGTATCTGACAAGACCAATCAGATGGCAGTCCAATGTCCAAATTTATAATTTCTTCCATGTGACTTATATAAACACGCGCGTGCGCGCGCGCGCGCACACACATATATATATATATATATTTCTGGAAGGCATGACATACATGCATGCAGTCTAGTTTTACGTTTTACGAGTACTATCTTACATGCAATATATGCATGGAGTCTAGTTTTCTTCTTTTGGCAGCTCTTTGTTACTTTTGCAAAGTCACTGGAACGTGATGACAAAATTAGGGTGGTAAATGTAATGTATATCATCTATATGTTATTGTTAGTAATGGAATATGTTGTGTTTGGCATATATAGGGTTAATTCAGCAGAAATAATATCTACATTTTCAATATAATTCTGACATTAAAATGATATATGAATAGGAAAAAAAAAAATAGAAGTGCCTTATATTCTTGACATATAGGTACTCTCAACCCTGATTTGTCTTTTCTCATTCTTAAGTAAATGGACAGAAATTGACTAGATTGGACCGAATAGACTGAAATGATTGAAATAAACCAAATTAGACCGAAATGTCACGCTTCAGTTTTTAGATGTTAAACTTGAACTTACCTAATGAATTTTTGTATGTAGGATGTGTAAAATTGCACCCAAAAGAAAAAATGTAGCAAGTAACTGGTTGGATCATTTTTATTATTAAAATGATTGTAAAATATGTAATGTTGTTATCAGTTATGAAATTGAAAATAAAACAGAAAAAAGTGCAAACAGGAAAAGGACTGTGTAACCACCCAAACAAGTGGTCCACGAAGTTCCCCACCAACACTCCATACGATTCTTTCACTTGTAAAGTTTCTGATAGTTGAATAAGAGATCTGGGGGTTCAATTCCCACATACACTAAAAACCGATTGGTGTCTTGGTCTGATAATAGACGTCATAGGTTGAAATTCTCTATTAAAAAAAAAAAGTTTTTCTTTTGTTTCTTCTTTCTCTTGTTCTTCTCCTTTTCTTCCCCACGGCTGAAAGTCCCCTCCTCCCTCACCCTCACGTGAATCTCATCCTATTTCTCTTAATTTTTTTCTCATGGCCGACGCATGGAAGGCTCTCCTTTACACATTGGCCACCAATAAGAGTTCTAGAGGCTTCTTCCTACCCTCTAGGCGTGGCTAGTTCAATAGATGAGGTTATATATATATATATATATATATATATAAGTTCTCTCAATTCCTTCTATTAAAATCCTTGGGTTTTGTTATTTGATGATGTTTATGGATATACTTGGTGGGTTTGGTTAATGATGGAATATTAGAGGGTTGTGAGAATTTGGGCAGTTTTATTAAAATCAGAAATTTTCAATCCATTTGGGGGAATTTTTCTTTGAAGAGGTGATTTGGTTGTCTAGTATTACTCTGGGTATTTGAGGGTTGATTTCCTAGAATAACCGTATGGGTTTTGTTGTTTCGTGTGGTGAGTTGAGTTGATTTTAAAGTGTGTTTTTTTGCATTTGAAATGGTTTTGTCATATGTGAGTGTAGTGTTAACTATAGAATTTCTTAAGTGATGTGAGCATGTACAAAATTATTAGGATACTTAATTTGGCCTAATAAAATAATATATTCATAAGTTTTTTTCATTCTCTTTCTCTTATAAAATTTGGACTACATAGTACACACTTACACTTTACTTTAATATTTACAAATTTATTTTCTATACTATGTGTGGGGGAAAAGGAGCCAGGCCCAATGTAATGGGCCGAGGGCCCACGAAACAACTATCTTACGTCCGAAAAGGGAGAGATGAAAAGAACACAGCCCAGCTAGGAGTAGGATCTTCATAATTAAAGATCAGTGCTGTCCGAGGAAGATGTCTCCTGTCCGAGAAGAACTTTACACTTTCATCAGATATCACAGGCTAGCTGAGTACGAGAAGAGCCAGAGTGACCGAGGACTTCACCTGATCAGGATAAGCTCAGAGCAAGGGCTGGAGATGATAAGAACGAAGAAATATCTAAAGGAAAAGCTGCTACCACCGTATTTAATGCACTACAACAGCTTTTCTAGCTGCATTTATGTGGAGAAGACCCCTGAACAGTGCAACCTCAGCTACCGTCATTCCCAAACAACTAAAGCATGCCATTGATGTGACATGCACTCAATTAGATGTACAGATGAAGAACAGGTGGACGATGGAGATGATGGAGAAGGATCCTATATAAAGAAGAAGAAGTCCTAATAGGTGAGGGGGATAGAAAAAACAGGGAAAAAGAAAAAGAACAGTTTTACTGTAGCCCTGAACCTTGTAATCACTGATTGTTCAATAAAACACCTCCTCGGACATTGATCTAAGAATTTTCTCGGCATTATTTTTGTGTCACTTCTGCTTAACGTAATTCGATCCATCATTGTTAATTTCAGACCTAGCCCAGCTCTTTCACCCACTCTCTACAAGATTTATTGTCTAGGGTACGTTGGGCCTTTAACCCATACTTTTGGGCTTAGGTCACAAAACCAGTCCCTACAATTGGCGCCGTCTGTGGGAAGAGCTTGAACGATTGGGGAAGAATAGCAGTGGATGGTAATGGCTGATCAAGGGCAACAACCGGCAGAATCCGGGGCCTCCCAGCATGTTGATCCTTTTCTTAACCTGGAGCATAGACAGGATCGAGAAGGCAATGTACACACTACACACACTGAACGAACCCAGCCTCGTGGTGGAAGCCATGTTTCCCATGCAGAGAAAAACAGCATGCAAATAGAGATTGAAAGGTTGAAGAGGGAGTTACGCATGGAGAAGAGGAAACGTGCTGCACCACATCCTGATGATGACTTGGACGACGGACAAGACATTACTTATCAGCAGAACTCTCAAACTCCAATCAGCGAAACCTTTTCGTATGAAGCTGAACACCCTCATGAGAAGCGACCACGAGAACTACCATATGGAGGGGTGGGTAACGACGCCATGAGTAAAGCCCTGAATCAGATTTCTAGATCACCTTTTACACAAAGGATCGAAGGAGCGGAGCTGCCTCAGCGTTTCAACCAACCAACCTTTACTATCTATAATGGTAGGACAGATCCTGTGGAACACGTCAGCCATTTTAATCAAAGAATGGCTGTCTATGCCAGGGACGAGGCTCTGATGTGCAAGGTATTCCCCTCGAGTTTAGGTCCTGTAGCCATGAGATGGTTTGATAACTTGAGGGCTGATTCCATTGATTCCTACCAAGAGCTTACTCAAGCTTTCGGATCACGATTTGTCACCTGCCGAAGAGTGCCCAGGCCTTTATCCTCTCTTCTATCCTTAAGCATGCGTGAGGGGGAGACACTGAAGGCGTACTCAGACAGATACTGGGAGATGTTTAATGAGATGGAGGGCAACTTTGATGCCATGGCCTTGGAGACGTTCAAGTTAGGTCTCCCCACTGATCATGGTTTAAGAACGTCTTTGTCCGGCAAGCCCGTTGTCAGCATGCGCCAGCTTATGGATCGCATCGAGAAGTATAAAAGGGTAAAAGAGGATAGGCAACAAGGGAAGGGTAAGGATAAGACTACCACCCAGGGCAGGAAGGACTTTAAGTCGGATCGTTACAACAACAATAAGCCGAGGAGAGATTTCGTTGGGCACTCAAGTTCAACAAATGCCCAAACAGTTAATACCGTGTTTAAAGAGCCTGTTCATCAGGTTCTGGATAAGATAAAGAACGAACCATTTTTCAGATGGCCGAACAAAATGGTGGGAAATCCGGAGAAACGCAATCATAATGTCTATTGTCAATATCACCAGGATCATGGGCATACGACTGAAGATTGCAGAAGTCTATGGGACCATCTGGACCAACTGGTCAGCGAGGGCAGGCTGAAGCACCTTTTGCATCGCTCTAGTGGGCGAAGGCAATCAGTCTCGGATTTCGAGAGGGAGGATTCTACAAAACCCCCTCTAGGAATTATTAATGTCATTTTCGCAGCCCCAGGAAGGACAGGATCCCGTCCGTCGAAGGTTATGTCTGTGGCTCGGCTGCCGGTAGGAGATGCTGATAGGAATCCGAGGATCCCTGGGAATGCAATATCCCCCATTCTGTGCTTTTCAGACGAGGATAAGGTGGGGACTATTCAACCCCATGAGGACGCATTGGTTGTCACCCTCAGGATTGGGGGACATGATGTGAAGAGAGTTATGGTAGACCAAGGCAGCGGTAGAGATCATGTACCCTGATCTTTTCAGGGGATTAAATCTCACACCCAGTGACTTAACTCCGTATTGCTCCTCTATATTCAGCTTCGAAGGAAGAATGGTCATTCCAAAGGGATAGATCCGACTGCCCGTGCAAACCGGTGCGGAAATTGTTGAGGTGGATTTCGTGGTGGTAGACGTCTATTCCCCTTATACGGAAATTGTTGCTAGGCCCTGGTTGCATACACTGGGGGCTGTATCTTCTACTCTACATCAAAAAGTCAAATATCCTTCCGAGGGACGAGTCTGTGAAATCCGCGGGGACCAATCCTCGTCTAGGCAGTGTCTAGTGGCGGCTATACGGCATGGATCCGAGGATGAATCTTCAGGAGGGGTGATCAAAAACCCATAGCAGTTAAAGGAACGGATGTCGCCTGTCGACGAGCAGGGTGAGGGTGTAAAATGTGAGGACTTAGCGCGGGTTATGATTGAATCCGATCCTGAAAAGTATTTCCAAATTGGAGCTCAGATACCTCAGTCAGAAAAGGAAGAGCTAATTGTTTTCCTCAAAAGAAATATTGACGTTTTTGCGTGGAGCACTTATGAAGCACCGGGGGTGGATCCAGAATTCATTTGTCATCATTTGAGGGTTAACCCTCTAAGCATACCAAAGAAGCAACCTCCTCGGTGGCCATCCAGAGAGCACGTTGAAGCAGTCAGAGAGGGAGTAGGAAAGCTCAAGCAGGCCGGGGCTATTAAAGAAATTTTTTATCCCGAATGGCTAGCAAACACTGTGGTGGTAAAAAAGAAAAGCGAAAAGTTGCGAGTCTGCGTAGACTTCACGGACTTAAACAAAGCCTGCCCTAAGAATCCCTTCCCCATGCCGAAGATTGACCAACTGGTGGATGCTACTGTCGGACATCCTCAGATGAGTTTCTTAGATGCTTTTCAGGGGTATCATCAGATCCCCCTTGCTCCAGACGACCAGGAAAATACCGCTTTTGTTACCCCCATTGGTAACTACCACTATAAAGTAATGCCTTTTGGTCTGAAAAATGCAGGTTCTACTTATCAGCGAATGATGACCAAGATGTTCGAATCACAATTAGGCAAGACCATCGAGATTTATATAGATGATATGGTAGTTAAAAGTAAGCTCGTTGCTGATCATTTGAAGGATCTTGATGTGGTTTTTGAAGTCCTGAGGAAACATAAGTTGCGCTTGAACGCTTCGAAGTGTTCGTTCGGAGTTGGGTCAGGCAAATTTTTGGGCTACATGATTACGCACAGGGGAATCGAAGTTAATCCTGATCAGATAAGGGCTATCTAGGATCTGCAACCTCCTCGGAATCCAAAGGATGTGCAGAAGCTAACAGGAATAACAGCTGCGTTAAACCGATTTATATCCAGGTCTGCGGACAGATGCAAACCCTTCTTCTCCCTAATTAACAAATGGAAGGGTTTCGAATGGAATGAAGAATGTGCCTCGGCCTTCCAACAGCTCAAGGATTATCTATCTCGGCCACCGATTATGTCCAGCCCTGAACCCGACGAGGTTTTATTTGCTTACATCGCAGTGGTTCCTCACGCTGTAAGTTTGGTGTTGATAAGAGTGGATCAGGGAGTACAGAGGCCGGTCTATTGTGTATGCAAATCGCTGCACGAAGCCGAGGTCAAGTATTTGCCACTGGAAAAAGCTATCCTGGCCGTAGTGCTAGGAACGCGGAAATTGCCTCACTACTTCCAAGCCCATACTGTCGTGGTGCTCACCCAGCTTCCACTCAAAACAATACTTCGAAGTGCCGACTACATGGGGAGGATAGCCAAATGGGGCACCATTCTAGGGGCTTTCGATATCAAATACATGCCTCGCACGTCAGTCAAAGGCCAAGTCCTTGCAGATCTGGTAGCCGAATTCACAGAGCCCAGTTTGGAAGATGTAGAAGTAACGCCGAGCATGGATGAGAAATCGGTTGGTTTGGTTTCTCAACAAGATCCTGCTCATTGGGAGTTGTACGTAGATGGCGCTGTAAACCAGAAAGGCTCTGGAATTGGGTTGGTCATGACATCTCCAGAGGGGATCATCATCGAGAAATCACTAAGGCTAGATTTTAACACCACAAATAATGAGGCTGAGTATGAAGCCCTATTGATGGGGATGGTCATGGTCCGAAGGATGGGAGGAAAAGCCGTAAAGATGTTCTCGGACTCAAGACTGGTTGTGGGCCAAGTTCAAGGAGAATTCGAAGCCAAGGACGAGAGGATGCAGGGTTATTTGAACAGAGTCAAGCGCCTGGAAGAGGAATTTGGATTTTTCAGTCTGATGCATATTCCCAGATGTGGCAATGCACATGCCGATTCTTTGGCCACATTAGCCACCTCTTCGGATCAAGATTTGCCGAGAGTTATCATCGTGGAGGATCTTCATGAGCCCACTAGAGCAGGAAGAGACGCAATTCAAGTACACCAGATTCGAAAAAGCCCATGCTGGATGGATGCCCTAATCGAATTTTTAAAAGATGATGTCTTGCCTGAAGAACGAAAGGAGGCTGACAAGATTCGAAGGAGGGCCGCTAGGTTCTGGTTGTCCGAAGACCAAAAATTATATAAACGCTCTTATTTGGGGCCATATCTGTTGTGTGTTCATCCAGAAGCCACTGAGGCACTACTAGAAGAGTTACATGTGAGTATTTGTGGAAGTCACACTGGAGGCAGATCATTGGCCCATCGGGCCCTTACCCAGGGATATTGGTGGCCGAGCATGCAAGAAGAAGCTCGAGACTATGCGAAGAAATGTGATCAATGTCAAAGATTCGCACCAAATATACATCAGCCGGGAGGAACCCTTAATCCATTGTCTAGTTCATGGCCGTTTGCCCAATGGGGCTTGGATATCGTGGGTCCATTCCTTAAAGCTGCAGGGAACAGAAAATATCTCCTGGTCGGCACCGATTATTTTACGAAATGGGTCGAAGCAGAGCCTCTTGCTAATATCCGAGATGTGGATGTACAAAAATTCGTATGGAAGAGCATCGTAACTCGCTTTGGAGTTCCACACACCCTCATTTCAGATAATGGCTTGCAGTTCGACAGTACCTTGTTTCGGAATTATTGTAGCGAACTGGGGATCACGAACAGATACTCTACTCCTTCCTATCCTCAGGGTAATGGCCAAGCTGAAGCAGTCAATAAAGTTATAGTCAGCGGCTTAAAGAAGAGGTTGGACGACGCAAAGGGAAGGTGGGTTGAAGAATTGCCACATGTGCTTTAGGCTTACAGAACCACCCCTCGCAGGTCTATTGGAGAGACTCCTTTCTCAATGACATATGGGTCCGAAGCTGTAATTCCTTTGGAAGCCAATTTCCCAACTCTGAGAACCAGTTTGTTCTGCTCGGACAACAATAATAAACTCCTGGAAGCCAGATTGGATTTTATCGAAGAACGGAGAGAAAACACCATGATTCGGCTGGCTCACTACCAACAAAAGCTTAGACAGGGCTACGACGCCAAGGTCAAATCGAGACCCTTAGAACCCGGTGACTTGGTGCTCAGAAAAGTTGTCAGCAACACAAGAAACCCAGCCTGGGGAAAATTAGGACCAAATTGGGAGGGCTCATATCGCATCACATCATGTGCAGGCATTAGAGCATATTTTCTTGAAGATTTGGACAGTCATGTAATACCCCGCCCTTGGAATGTAAATAACCTCAAGAGGTATTATTATTAATCGAGTTGTTTTCTTGTTTATTTACTTATTCTCCAAGTGTTTAAACTTAAATCTGATCGTGCCTGTAGTCCTTGGACCAGATGATCTCGGATTAGTTAACACTATTTACTTATTCTCCAAGTGTTTAAACTTAAATCTGATCATGTCTGTAGTCCTCAGACCAGATGATCTCGGATTAGTTAACACTATTTACTTATTCTCCAAGTGTTTAAACTTAAATCTGATCATGTCTGTAGTCCTCGGACCAGATGATCTCGGATTAGTTAACACTATTTATTTATTCTCCAAGTGTTTAAACTTAAACCTGATCGTGCCTGTAGTCCTCGGACCAGATGATCTCGGATTAGTTAACACTATTTATTTATTCTCTAAGTGTTTAAACTTAAATCTGATCATGCCTGTAGTCCTCGGACCAGATGATCTCGGATTAGTTAACACTATTTACTTATTCTCCAAGTGTTTAAACTTAAATCTGATCATGCCTGTAGTCCTCGAACCAAATGATCTCGGATTACTTAACCCTATTTACTCGTTTTCTAAGTGTTTAATTGGTTAGCACTATTCGGTTAATTGGTTAATGTTACTTTTCATACACGATATTAATTGAACAAGTTATTCGCAAAACGAAGTAATTTTGTTTCTCCATAACTATAATTACCAAGTGAACTCACTTGTAACACAAAAAGATTATATTAAACTGCAAGCACCAGCGTATAAACAAAAACTAGTTCATTGATAAAAATTAGTTTACAATTTCCTCAACAGTAAAAAAAAAAAAAAAAAAAAAAAAAAAAAAAAAAACCTAAGTCTATATTGGGACTTCCTGAAGAGGGCCCGAGGGTAACTTCTCCCCTTCTAATGATTCACCTTTCTCTTGCTGCGGCCCAGAAGAGGAGACTTGGTCACCTGGTAGTGGAAGACCCTGGTTAAGCTCAGGAATAACCAGTGGATTCTGCTCAGCCAAAGGTAGCTCAGAGTCCTTAGGGGGTTGTACAGAAGGAGCATCATCATCCGGATACTGCCGAATGTTCTCGCCATAGAAAATATTCTCTGGCCGTCGAAGATCTGAGTCAGGAGGAACTCCAGCAGCATCTAAGGCTTTGCCCCAAGTCAGGTCGTAGTAATCCCGAGCAACCGAGGCAAATTGTTCGGTGAGACCTTTCTCTGTTACCTCCACCCCCAACTGATAGGACGCCCTTTTTTTCGGTTTCAGTGGCCTCCTTAGCCAGTTGGGCGTCCCTCTGAGCGTCCTCGGAAATCTTCTTGGCCTTCAGCAGCTCGGCGCGAAGCTCTTTGACGGTTTCTCTTTCTGCGGCCAACTTTTTCTGAGCTTCGCTTGGTAGCCTGCGCTGAGACTCGGCCTGGGACTCTACATTCTTCAAACCAGCGTCCAGGCTGTCCCTCTCCTGGGCTATTGCTTTTAGTTGGTCCGAGAGCTTCGAGGTCTCTTCTTTTAGGTTGTCCAAGACTCTCTCTGCCTCGGACCTAACTTGGGCCTCGGCCTGGGCTTCCACCAGGGTCTTACGGTTCCACTCTTCAGCCACAAACACTTGCTGAGTGATCTGAACCAAGTTACAGTATTAGTATACAAACATAAAAGCCAACGCTATAACCAAGAAGTAAAATGGATATAATTACCATGGCTAAGTCCCTCTTCAGAGACATAAAGAGTTCATATTGGCTGAAACGCCTATATGAATCCATGTCTTTGGGCAGAAGCAGGGGCTGCTCCAACGCCTCAGCTATCAATCCCGCCCGACCCCCGTCATAATTCTTGACCGAGGTCTCCCAGGGAAATGGGACACCGTCGAGTTCTAGCCGAGGGGACCATATGCGTTGTCCTCGGCGAACCTCGACCAGATTTGGCTCCTCTCGGCTCTCCACTGAGGAACCCCTCTTTTGACGGGGCTCTTTGGTCACTTTTTGCTGCTTAGTCTTGGGTGGCAGCCCTTTTTCCTTGTCATCAGGTTCCATCGGCCTCTTCTTTTTTAAATCCGGAATGGGTTTGAGAGCCGGATCAGGAACCTGCAAGGCGAGAGGAGGTGGACGCACATTAACAGCTGGACGAGAAGTCCCTGTTTCTTTAATTTCCACCTTATTGGTCCTCTTCTTAAGGAGAAGTCTTAGATCAGACATCTCTTCTTTCGAGGAATCTTCAGGTATTGTTGTCAGCAATAAGGGGGGTCGGATGAAAGACTGCCTATCCGCCTCTTCTTCGGAATCTGAAGGAATAACGTGGACCCCTCCTTCGCTCTCACCTTCAAACTTAAACTTATCAATTTGCTCGTCCAAGGAAGTGGACGAGGATCCAACCCGTTCTCTCATAGCCGGCTGGGCAAGAGGAACTTGTTGGACTGGTCGGATGAGCAGTGGAACACCCTGGGGATTAGGGTGTGGAACTGGTGGAAGATCGTAGGGCGCAAGGAAACTCTTCCGAGCAACGTCTATACGTCGCAATCTATAATCGCCCTGAATAATGGCGTTCCCTGCTGCCTGGACGTCGGCTGGCTTTGGAGTATAGCCGAGTATGAGTGGAATAGACCTCAACTGCCTATCTTTGCTGACATATATTTCCGAGCGCAGTAGGTAGTTGAGGGCTTGCACGTTGATAAGGCTCAGCCGAGGGGCAGTATGTACCTTATCTGTAAAACAAACAAAACAAACAAATTAGAAAGCGGATATAAAGATAAACTAAAGAGTAATTGCAAAAAGAGAAAGTCCTAAAGCTATGGTTAGAGACCCTAAGTCCGAGAGGGCACACCTGGCTCTCCTAGCGTGGTCGGACAATGTAGACCGTCGTGCCATGCGCCCGAGACAACCAAATAGTCGTCCTTCATCCCCTTATTGGATTTAGGAAGGCAGGAGAACAACCTCACGACATCGGAGCATGATTTAAGGTAATACCCCCCTCCCCTTTGGCCACGACATTCATACAGGTATGCTAAGTCGTGCCAGGTTAGCCCTAAACCTAACTGCTCATTTACGATATCGGTGGCCCCTAATATCTTAAAAGTGTTAGGGGCGCGCATTGCTCAGGGGAAAGCCTATGGTTGATAAGATAATTTCGGGTCACGGGACCCATGGGAAGGGTCATTCCCCCTTCAAGGAAGGCGATCATAGGAATTATGACCTCTCCTTCTGCTCGGTCTAGTAATAGTCCCTTTGGGGGACAATATTTCAGATTTACCCCCTGTGGGATATGGTGGATTCTCTTGAACTCCTGAATCAGCGCCGGACTATCGACGAGATATTTGTATTTACCCATTTCTAAGGGAATGGATAAAATAATGAAAGAAAACGGTGGCCGAAGAGAAAATAAAGACTCAAGGTGTGCTGAAAGGTACTTTTGAGAGGGATCCAGAAAGCAGAGGACGCAGGAATCCGAGGAGGAGTGAAATGCTTTTTAAAAAATGGGAACTCTCTGGAAGCTCTGAAAACGCTCTGAATGCTATGAATGTGTAAAGTGAGGAAAATAACTGTCTACGGATATTTATATATGGGGACAGACGGAGCGGTATCATTCATCTCGCACGAATCGCGAAGACAAACCCCAACCGTCTGATCCGTGATCCATCGTTAGATGCAAGAGACCAAGCCGCCTGAAACAATTGATGCAATGCCTAGGGAATGGAAGGTTTACAGTGGCAATAATGAGGCGCGCGTCTCCACAAGCTCGCGCGTATAAACAGGGGTATTTGTGACTTTTTGTTTTTACTATTATTTATTATTTCTGCTTTATTCTCCTTTCATTCCCTCGCATCAAGTCAAAATTATTTTCTCTTCCCGCTTGTGTGGGAAAGAAATAAAATTTTGAGGGGCTATTGTGGGGGAAAAGGAGCCAGGCCCAATGTAATGGGCCGAGGGCCCACGAAACAGCTATCTTACGTCCGAAAAGGGAGAGATGAAAAGAACACAGCCCAGCTAGGAGTAGGATCTTCATAATTAAAGATCAGTGCTGTCCGAGGAAGATGTCTCCTGTCCGAGAAGAACTTTACACTTTCATCAGATATCACAGGCTAGCTGAGTACGAGAAGAGCCAGAGTGACCGAGGACTTCACCTGATCAGGATAAGCTCAGAACAAGGGCTGGAGATGATAAGAACGAAGAAATATCTAAAGGAAAAGCTGCTACCACCGTATTTAATGCGCTACCACCGTATTTAATGCACTACAACAGCTTTTCTGGCCGCATTTATGTGGAGAAGACTCCTGAACAATGCAACCTCAGCTACCGTCATTCCCAAACAACTAAAGCATGCCATTGATGTGACATGCACTCAATTAGATGTACAGATGAAGAACAGGTGGACGATGGAGATGATGGAGAAGGATCCTATATAAAGAAGAAGAAGTCCTAATAGGTGAGGGGGATAGAAAAAACAGGGAAAAAGAAAAAGAACAGTTTTACTGTAGCCCTGAACCTTGTAATCACTGATTGTTCAATAAAACACCTCCTCGGACATTGATCTAAGAATTTTCTCGGCGTTATTTTTGTGTCACTTCCGCTTAACGTAATTCGATCCATCATTGTTAATTTCAGACCTAGCCCAGCTCTTTCACCCACTCTCTACAAGATTTATTGTCTAGGGTACGTTGGGCCTTTAACCCATACTTTTGGGCTTAGGTCACAAAACCAGTCCCTACACTATGAATAAAATATTAATTGACAATATAATTATTTTTAATTTTTGTCATTATTGTTATAAGTCAAAGAAACTAGAATGAAAAGAAGAAATCTATTTTTTTTTTAATTATTAAAATAAAAAGAATAAGAAGAGATAATAAATGTTAATGATGATGAAGAAAATTTTAATGAAGAAATAAGTTTGCAAAATGATAAATATGATAATAGCATTGAGTTAGATGAGGATTATTAAGCAATATGATGAAAAAAATTATTATTTTTGGGTCATTTGTAATATATTATCACTTTTAAATTTAAGCAATTTGAATGTATATGTTATAAATATATGCTAGTTTGATTTATTTAGTTAGCTTGTCAAATATTATTATATAAGTGATGAATAAATTAGTCATTAGTTGAATATATTTAAAATTTATAATGAATATACTATTTATATATGTATATCTATAATTTGTTATAAATTTTATTAAATGTTTGTGTATCTTATAATACATGATATAATACGATACACAATATGGAAAAATTAAAAATCGATTCACGATGCAATTCACTTTTTGACAACTATGGAAAAAACAATGTCAATAATTTAACAAGTCTGATTGTGTTTGTATTCTACACAAGTAATATATTATTAATGACAAGAAATATTGTAGTAATATGTATATGAGTAGCAACCAAAACAAAAACCACAAAGTTACTTGCAAGTGTAACATATTATAGTGATCTCCACTATTATTAGAGACCTATCTCAAGTTGGGAGCACATTTCAACTCTCCATCAACAATGAAGCAAAAGTAGAGGATTCCTACTGGAAGCAAACATAGTAACAGAAGCAATGTTTCCTCCTTGCTGCAAGCGCTCCTGATTGAAACCAAAAAATAAAAAAGTTCATCAAAATCAAATTATAAAGTTAAAGGAGAAAAAGGAGTCAAGTTGTAGAGTTGGACTTTGCTTCTTGCCAAATTTCCCCTAGAATAAATAGAAAACCTCACATTAAATGTCCAACTAAACAAATTAAAAAAGACATCTCATTTACTCCATGAAATTCCGATTTATAAATAAATGAACACATGTCTATTTAGAAGATATCTTTCTTCATAAATTTTTTATTTTTAATGATAGAATACATAAAGGTTAGACATTTCTGAAAATAAAAATAAGATAGAAAATTAAAAAAAAAAAAAAAAATCTGAGGATTACTGTGATGAGCAATAAGTAAATATCGAATACCGTTAAAAAAAATTGATGAGCCGATTCTATTGTTTCAGTTTGCCTAAACCGTAAAGAAAAATCATCTAGTGAGATTTATGAAAACAATTGTTTGCTAAGAGAGAATTATACCAGAAGAAACAAAATAGCATAGTTTCCAAAATCAAACTGAATACATGAAAGACAGCATTTTATGAGGCTTCAATATAGTACTTAGAATTCTATTAGAAGTAACAATTAAAACTTCAGTGGGTGCTTAGGATTTACTACGTGAATGGTTTTTCAATTTGCATTTATATTACTATATTTCAGGCACAAGCTGTGTCGGCTGGGCAGCAATTGTTGAGAAAACAAAGCTCAGAAGTGTCCAAAATTCCAAATGGGCTATAAGGATTTTCAGGAGCCCAAAAGGTACTACTACCAAGCCAGGCCCACCTACTCATTTTTTTTTAATACATGATAGAATGTTTACTTTAGCCTAGCCTAATTTAATTGTATATCTATGTAAAACTCTCTCGTAAAGATTTGAACTCTGACTATTTTCCTCACACTTCACATTCCTCACACTCAATGACTACCACACCAAAGGTGCGCGATGATTGACCTCCTCTTTTTTGTTGCGCGATGATTGACCTCCTCTTTTTTGTTTGGTGTAATATATATGAATTAATAAATATCTTGTAAACAAGCTTTCAGAGAGAGAGAGAGAGAGAGAGAGAGAGAGAGAGAGAGAGAGAGAGAGAGAGAGAGAGAGAGAGAGAGAGAGAGAGAGAGAGAGAGAGAGAGAGAGAGAGAGAGAGAGAGAGAGAGAGAGTAAAAATAAAACTGTACATGTCTTATAGTAGTCACATAGGGCACAATAACTCTAGTCGATCTGATAAATTGGTTTTTGTTTCCTTATAATGTGAAATGTGCAAGATGGAAAAGGCAAAAATGACATAGAAAGCAGCACAAAATTATCATTGGAAATTTAAATGTTAATCTTAATCTTACATGTAATCTAGCATGAAAACTATATTAGTTTGTCAAATGATTCTGGGGAAGTTTTTTTAGAAAGAAGGGGCTTAAGATCCTATAAAAGCTTACCGAAAGAGAGTTACATTCGTTAAGGTACGTGAAAAAAAAAAATAGTTATTCACCCTATATAAATGTTGTGCAAGGCTAGCAATTTATGGTTGCTATAGATACTAATATTTAGTGCTATCACAATTATCTACTTCGATATAACCCCACAATCAACACCAGTGGTTATTATGTTGGGTACTTGGGATATTATAATATTATTATGTTGAAATTGAAATTGGGTGCCTGATGTAATTAATGTTTACAATTTTTATAGGCTGGCTTGGACTGGTCGGTGAAAGGAGCATGTGTTTCACAGCTACCACTGAACCAACAATGGTAGGTACCCTCTGATGAAAATAGAAAATGGGATTCATTTCTGGGAATTATAATTCTCTAACACCAATCAATGTTTCTGTCTTCAAACAAAGCTAGCTATATATGCAGAGGAGCCACTGAATCTGGATTTATATTCATATTTTTTTTAGTAATTGTGAAGATTCACACAACAATTACTGCACTTTGTCATCCAAGAAATTAAAGTGTGTTTGGATGTGGTTTATCGATTTTTCTTACTTTCCTGAGAGTATGGTAGAAATAAAGGAGCAATTTTTCTTTTTTTGAACTTTCCAAACACATGATTGTCTGTATTTGTCCAGTCTGTTAAATTACTGATTGTTCCAAAAATTTAAACTATCAAAAAATTGTGAATTTAATCACTTAACTATAATTTTAATAGCATCAAATGCATGCTAATACATAATACACTTTTTTCTTGTTGGTTCAACACGGATCTTCCCAATTTTTTCATTTAAAAAATGATTCTCAATTTATGTTAAAATGGAGAGCACGAATTTTATGATTTAATTTTAATTTTCTTAAATCTAAGAATATACATTAATTATGTCACGTTAATTTAAATTGCATTCCACTGTATAAGAAATAATAACTAATTAAATGACTGTAACATGATACTTTTAAATTTGTTGATTATCAAATCTTTAGCTTGATTCTCTCTATTTTTCATTAAAAATAAGGGTAAGGTATTTGTATGCACTGTATTTTAAAACTTAAAGTTAAGATTTATAGTTTTTTAGTGAAATTTATGGTGTGTCTTTATGTTAAAATCTTATTTCCTCTTTTATGTATGTTTGTTAAAAAAAAGAAAATTAAAAAAAAAAAAAAAAAAGTAAAAAAGTAAAGCCCAAAGCCTTGGGCATACTTGCAATCTTTGTTTTGAATGCATTCATATGCAAAGGGTTAAATAATCAAGAGGCGTGCCTTAGGTGGGACATAATAAACAAAACTTGCGGTAGAGAGCAAGGTTGAAAATAATAAACAAAGCTTGTGGCGCAGTTTAACCAATACCAATATAATTGCAGGCCTTCATATGTGTTTTGATTTTTTGAATTGTTTAGTAAAATAATTAGTTTATTGATTAAAATATTATTTAAAAGAAGTATCTAACAAACTTGAATGTTTTTTTAGGTGAGATTGGCGGTTCACCAAACTTGAAAACTCTTGAATTTGAATCAATCACCTCCTATAAATCAATGGGTTGTGGTATATTACTCTTTCTTTTCTTTACTTTTTTTTTTCTTTTTCATATTTTATTTTAAATTTTTGACTAATCCGTTTAGATACAGCTAAAAACTGAAAACTAAAAACCCTGTAGCAAAATAATTTTTAAATGTGTAAATAGTACCGTGAGACCCATTTTAATAAAAAAGTTGCTGAAAAGTGAAATTTATGAGTCTGTAAACAGTAAAATTTGTGTGAAAAAGTTAAATGTTGCGGCTACTGTTTAATGAACAGTAACCGCAACAGTAATAAAAAAAAAAAAAGGAGTTGGGAAAGCTGAAAAGTTAAAAAAAAAAAAAAAAAAAAAAAAGGCAAATGCAAACGCATTTTATTCAATTATACGTGTTGTGAAATTTTAAAATACTCGCAAGTGTACGAACCGTACCAAAGTATAGTTTGACAAGAACGAGGTCGAACCCACAGGGACTTGAATGAACGTAGGAAAATTAATTAAATCTTAACCAAATTAATCCTAATCTAGTTTAATAAAAATTGGTTGTTTTGAAATTAATTAAACTAAGCAAATAATAAAATTAAGCAAATAGTTAAACTAAGCAAAAGATATAAAGCAATAAAAAGATGTAAACAATCAAGGGAAAAGAATTAAGGTTTTGGAATCCACCTTGCAAGTCATATCAGCATATATTTATGATCATTAATTTTTCCCACCTCACTACATGATAATCTAGAAATCAATCTTGCTATCATGGAAAATATTCTCGTTAAAATCCTTATTTTAAAAATCAAAGGTATGTTCTTCTTCGCTTCTTAAGTATAAAACCAAATCATCAATTGTATCCATAGCCAAACAAATCACAAGATATATCCAATTCTAAAATCAAATCATAACTTGTATCCATTGACAAACAAATCACAAACGATATCCAATTTTATAATCAAGAATTAATAAACCAAGCATTCAATTAATTAAGACAAATCCTAAATCATGAGAAAAACATGATTGAACTCATATCTAGAATCTCATCTTAGTCAATTGATATGAAGCAAGAACAATTTAATTCATTAAAGAACAACTATTGTGGGAAAAATTAAATCACATAAATATTACTAGTAATCCTTAACAAGGTTTCATCCTCAACCCTAATTATAAATTTAGCTACTCATGGTAATTGAAATAAAACAAAAGAATAAAATACTAAACATTAAACTAGACAAATAAAATAGAGAAAGAAATAGTCACAATACTATCATGGAGAAAAGCTACAGAAAAGCCACATGCGGCACTGCCTCTTGCTCCAATTTTCTGCTTTGCATCTCAGCCCTAGCACTAGCCTCCCTAATTTTGCCCTAAAAAGCCTTTAAATAGGTCAAGGAATCCTATTACAAGTTGAATTCCCGTTTGGAGAAAATCCCAGAATTTTAGGCTTCACTTAACCGACTATTTTGGCCCATTTATCATCAGAATTCGGGCTCCTGGTAAACTACAAAGTTGTAACCCTTTAAGTTAACTTTCCAGCCCAACTTGAATCATCTTGATTGGACATCTGAGTCGAAAGTTATGCCAAAAATACTAACTGATGTGCAGGCTGGAATCCTAATCCGAATTGGACTTGGATTTGGTGCAAATTTCCTTTGATTCCTTACTCCAATTGGACTTAAATTTAATATTCATGCCTGGCTGGATGTAAGTTGGCTTGATTCAATTGGCCTAGCCCCACTTTGCATGTAAAGCCCTTGCTACCTGCAACACAAAGATATTATATAATCAGTCACAAAATAACATAAAAGTAAGGCCAAATATGTAGATATGTGAGTATTTTATTGTATATATTTCATGCACATCAATACGTGTAAGCAGTGTAAGCCTCAAACTTAGCTAACAATTTTTCAAGTTTTTTCTCTTCCTCACCACTTCATTGAAAGCTTATAATAATTAAATAAAACCAAAACAAAACATCTAGAACTTATTTTGCTGAAATTGAAAACTAAAAACTAAAAACACTATCGCAAAATAATTTTTAAATGTGTAAATAATACTGTGGGACTTATTTTTAATGAAAAAGTTGTTGAAAAGTAAATTTTATGGGTCCTATAAACAGTGCATGAAACCCACAAACTGATGAAAAGTGGTTGAAAGTCAGAAATATAAGGTTATTGTTCATGAACAATAGCATAAACAGTAGCCGTTTGTCCCCTGAAACGCTTGTTGTAGCAAAGAAAAAAAAAGGAAAAAATGTAGGAAGACCAAAAAGCAGTAAACGCAATGTGTATCCAGTGCCGGCTCAATGGTATAAGTCATTGATGCGGTTGCCTAAGGCCCTAAGTGAAAAAAAAAGGCCCCTAAAGTTTAACCAGTGGTATTAATTAAGCCGAAATATTAACAAATAAATAAAAGAATATTTTCTTATCTAATGAAAAACAAATAAAAAATAGAAAAAAATGTTATGTCCACAACATTTTTACAAAAAAAATAATAAATAGCAGATTGTTAAGGGTTGTTATTAATAGCAAAAAAATAATTTTAGTGGTAAGTTCAAATAGAAAACAAGAAGTAACTTAACACCTAAGATTTGTTATGAAAGACATTATGAATGTAGCACTTCAACAAAAAAAAAAAAAAGCAATCCACAAAAAAAATTTACAACATTTTTCACAATAATCAAGTTAGCAAACTTTTACTAGCTTTCAACTAAATTCACCATTAACATAATTCTTTTACTTACTACCATCAATTTGCTACATCAACAAATATAAAAAGTTTTGTCAAATTTTTATGTTTATAAACTTTTAAAAAAAAAATCTACGTAGTTTATGTTAATTAATAGTAATTTTTCATATAAAACAAGATAATTAATTTTCGCCTTAGACCCAGCCCCCAAATGAATCAAGCCGCCCCTGCGTGTATCCAATCCCCACCAAAGGAAGATAAACCACCAAAGCATGACTAGAAAATAGAAATTTGAAAGAAAGAAGAAGAAATAGAGGTTTTAATCATAGGATAACATCTTCATGTGCTAAATGAGAAGGATTATTTTTGAAAAGGGGGAAAAAAAAAACAAAAATTGTTATGAACACACTCAAAAAAAAAAAATAAAACAAAAAACCATTCTTTCGCTATATTCTTCAAAACTATCCATTTTGAGGTTTTTTTTTTTTTTTTTTAGCAATTTTTGAATATGTCAAATTTGATTCCTTAGTGATTGATTAAAGTGTCCATGTATACACATGAAAATGCCTCCACCATTATGACCTTTATCTGAAAGGAATTATGCCCACCAACTTGCCGATAAGAGCCCCAATGCAAGCTAGCAAAAGGAAAGAAAAAGATGAGAAAGCATCGTGCGTTTGCATTCTTATAAGACAATATGAGAGCGATGGGTTCCAATAATCTTCATAGGAAGAAAAGAAATTTCATCTAGGAGGAGAAGCTATGAGAGAGAGGCACAATTGATCAAGACTGCCCCTTTGTCTCTGCTACGCATTTTTTCTTCTTTTCCTTTGTTTCGCCGGCCTCTATTTCTACAGCCCCTTCATCTTCTTCATCTTCTTCATTTATTTCTCAACGTGTTTCTGTCTCATTTTTTAGTTTTGGTACACTCTCTTGAAAGTAGAAACTGAGTAGTCAATCAAGAAGCAAGTGACAAGTCTTCAAAGCAAAACGTGTGGAGGTGAAAAAAAGAATGAACAAAATAAAATAAATAAACTTATAATAAAAGACTAATGGGCTACAACTGTAAGCAAGAAATGTGGAGGTGAAAAAAATAATGAAAAAAAAAAATGATTAGGTGGGTGTAGGAGTTGGAACCTCTAAGCATTTCAAATAATAAAAAAATTATTGATTAACGTAAATCATTTCAATTTTTTAAAGGTTCAAATTTTTTATTTTAATTATGGCTCTACTATTGTAACATGTATTTTTGTATTTTAGTGAAACTAAAATAGCTATAAAGCTATTTAGTTTTATTGCTACTAATGATCTAACTCCGTCAAAAAATATTAAAAGTTGCCAAATTGATATATTGAGTTATTATAAATATAACTTTGTATATTGTATAAAATAGTATAAAATAGCGGTAAATCCAAAACGGTACACCGGTAATGACTGGTATTCAAAATATATCGTACTGCTGACTAAATCGATATACCCTCCAGTACAGTATTGACTCCCTTGACAATAACAAGCCACGGAGCTGTTGATATACTCACACACACCAAGCAAACTAGGCGATGCGGGACAAAGCCGAGGGGTTTTTTTTTTTTTTTTTTGATAACACACAAACATACATGAAATTTTATAATTTCAAATGTGATCAAAACATAATCCTATAACCACCATTTTGACCTTTATCTGAAAGGAACACGCCCAATTGCCCACAAAATTTGTCAGTCAGAACCCCACTCGAAGCTAACAAAAAGAAAGAAAAAGATAGCCAAATATAGTAGTGTGTGTTTGCATATTAGTATGTGAAAGCGACGGGTTGCAACAATCTTTAATCGAAAAAAGAAATTTCATTTAATTAGGAGGAGAAGCTCTGAGATAGAAGATTGTTCAAGACTGCCATTGTGTTAAAAAAAAGAAGAAAAAAAAAAAAAAGAAAAAAGAGAAGAAGAAGAAGCTTGAAGTGCAATTACAGTTTTTGTGTTTGACACTCCCTTCATGCATCGAATGGTTTTTTTTATGGGTCCGGTTAATGTGTGCCTTTGAGGCACGTATTAACAAATTTCTTTTTGAAAAATTTTTATTAGAAATTAAAAAAAGTTGTCAAAATTTTTTCAATTTTTTATAAACTTTTTTTAAAATTTGTCTACTAGTAAAATCTTTTTTTTATTATATATTTTTCACAAATAGGCAAATTAGTCATGAAAGACAAATAGTATGGCAAATAGCCAAAAAGGAAACCACTGCAGAGTGCGACTCTGTGTAGAAGTCTTTGTATTGCTTTACATGTTGTTTATTACCTATTATTATCACATGATACGAGGTTAATGATTCAAATATTTTCTTTTTTATATTTTTTTAAAGGAAGCTAAAATTGTGCAAGGTCGATCGTCTACCTCAAAAAAAAAAAAAAAAAAAAAAAAAAAAGATAGTGTTTGATATGTTAGTCACACACACTGCCTATTGGCAGTGGCAACTTTAAAATTTTTTTTATAAGGTGGTCAAAAAGAGGAATTACACAGAATTTAATAAAAAAAATATGAATATATCGACATCAAAAAAAAAAAAAAAACGCAAATACATAAAATTTTATAATTTTTTTCTGCTAACAAAATGAAAAGGCAAAAAAAAACTAATATTAAAATATAAAGTGAGAACTAATAATGCTGATATAAAAATAATAACATGAGATTATATATTATTTGAATATTATTTCTTTCCAAAAAAATATATTAATTTAAAAATAATCATGCATATACCCATTGGCATGGCATTGATGCTTGATAAGTCGGCCACACCCAATTGTTTTTCTGAATAAACCATGTGGAAACCAATTAATTAATTTTGTTTCACACAATAACTTCAACCTTTCAAACCACGTCACAATTTTGTCTTTTCATATTTATTACACGTCCAAATTCAAGGTTTATGTGACATTCCACCGGCTTCCAACTACGTGAGATGAAAATGACTTCTCTTTTGTCGTAGATATTGGGTCTTTTATCAATAAAATTCGTGTAGTCAACCAAAAAAGAAAAAAAGAGAAAATGAAAATGACTTCTCTTTGATACAGTGCCTCAAATCTTTTTATTAACACTAAACTAATGCTTGATTATTTAATTAATAATTAGCATATGCGTATCTCGCATTAGAGAGTAATATATAGATTAGTTTACAAAAGTCTCTATCTTTTATTAGTGTCTTCCATCATCAGGTTAGGTTAATTAGTAAAAAAAAAAAAAAATTTAATGGCTAAAAACACATTTACTTGAATTGATTTATTTTCCTTCTCTTACCGAGGAATGCAACTAAAAATTTTGAGATGTTTAGTAATGAACAATAATCAATCTTAAGGTATTTTAGTTTTGGAGAGTAATGTTAAAATCGTAAAAAATTTTACAAAACTATTTCATACCTTATTAAAATGATAAATTATGATTAAAAATTGAATTTTACTAATATATGTCTTAAAAACATAAGTTAAAAAATTATTTTAAAAAACTTTTTATGAAAAAATTAAAAAATAATTAATTGAATTGACAATTTTTTCAATTTTTTATAAGAAACGTACCCTTAAAAATATAGAATACCATGACATCATATTAAGAATAGCATGAATAAGTAAACTTTCCATATATCCTCATTCTTAATTCGTATGCAGTTACTTTTATTGTTCCAAAAAAGAACGTCCAACGACATATGAATCCAAAATTTCAATTTTCTTTTCTTCTCACACCTATTTTTAGCAACCAAGATAAATACTTTAAAAATTAAAACAAATTGGATTCCATGATTACGACCGCCATTAATGTTACTGCCCATTCATTATATAACATCAATTAATAATGCCATTAAAAAAAAGTTCAAAGAAAGTTTGTACTAATTTGTAGTACTCCTTCAATTGTGGCCAAGTAATAAATACAACCAACAAAAAAAAAAAAATTAATCAATGCAATGATTCAAAGAACTTTAGGCCCCATTTATAAAGAGAACAAAAAAGGGAAAATGCCAGAAAACGAAATTTCGTTGTGCTTTCAAGTGAAATAGTACAATTTAAAAATGTTATTATGATTCGGACTAGCAATTAGCACAGAGCCTAGTGATGCATTTTCACGGGTCACAGTAATGCTAGAACTACCATTTTTGTTACAACTTATTTACATGGTAAATAATGAGTGATAGAATAAAACAAGTGGGTTCATAAATTTATTATTCACAATTTAGCACGTAAACAAATTGTGGTAAAAATTATAATTTTAGTATTTTTTGTCAATCACTGGTTGGATAATTAGCTCCTTTAGCATCAAAAAAAAAAAAAAAAGGGTCCTCTAAATGTCCTCCATTAATATTGCCAAGTCATCAAATCCAAATTCCTACGTGGCACGTGTGGGCCCAGGCGTGCGTGTCAGGGGAATATACGGTGCACGCATGGAATAAATTTTTTTTTTTTTTTGGAGGGAAAGAATAATTCTTTTTGGATATTCTTTTTTTTTTAGAATTAATTCCCTTTGGATATTCGAATATTCATTCTCTTCCAACCCCGCCTGAGTTTTTGAAATTATTATATATAGCCGACATTTTGAAATGACAATTATGGCCCTGATATATTGCAAGAACTAAGATTTTACCACAATAATTGGGGTTAGAGAGTTTTGGTTAGTTTAACCAAAATGCCCTTATATCCTCCACAAGAGGAAACTCGTGCCTAAATGATTTGTGAACCGTTGGATTTGAATAGTGATTTAGGGAAGGGTTTGGATTTGAAGTTAATTGGATCTATAATTATTGAAAAGTTAGTTTTGGCGGGGCCCCAATGGACTATCAAGATTCAAGATCATAATCCTATTAATTATGTAAAGTGTCAAACCTAATCAATGACTTTGTTCTTCTTTGCAAATGACCTCTGTGGCTTGGACTGCGTTCACAACATGCAATTTGAAAGGTTAATAGAGACATACAAATTCCCCCCTCGCCCTTTGATAAGTATATTGGCATATATAGTTATTGAATTGATATCTTATATTTGATGTTTATAAAATTTATGATATGTTTATAAAATTTATTATAAGAGCAAAAAAAAAAAAAAAGTTTAGAATAATACTATAAACACAAATTATTTTACAACATTTTTATAAATTACTGATAATTAAACAATTTCTAAATAATTATTTGTAAGTAAAAATGTAATGTTAATGGTGGCTCAGATTAGAACTAAATAGAACTTGTCACATTAATAATTTGTAAAAATGTTCTGAAATAGTTTGTGAATATAGCATTATTCAAAATTTTATATCCCTAATTTATACCTTAAGATTATGACAAAAAAAAAAATTATGAACCTAAGGATGATTTAGATGACTAGATATATGCCAATTAAGGTAAAACAATGTTCAAACTTATGGTAATCTGAATTCATATTGCATGTTAAATCATATAATTGAATTGATTTATTTATGGTCATGTTTTAGTTTTATAATTGAATTGACTTTCTTTCTTTTTTTCTTTTTTTTTTTCTTTTTTCTTTTTATGAACAATTGAATTGACTTATTTATGGTCATATTGTAGAAATGTTTTATAACTATCTTGACTTTGAAGTGTATCTCATCTATTCTCCTATCCAGGAATTTAGTAGAAAGGAATTGAATGATTACTATAGAATGCTCATTTTCTCGTAACGTTTGCAATCCAAAAGTGAGTGAAACACTCATTCATTTGTACCTATTTTTTAGAGAGAAAATTAACGGACTGAAAATGATGTTTAAAATTATTTCATGTACTCCTTGTTTTAGAGTTGAGCGAAAATTCTCTTAAAAAAAAAAAAAAAGAAGAAGAAGAGAGTTGAGCGGAAATAAATTGAATGATTATGAGGAAAGTCTAATATTCGTTCTATCTATTTCCTTATAAGCACTATTCTCAAAATTGGAAAACAGCCAAAACATTCATCCTTTTATGGAATAAATTTAAATATCGAATTCATCTGTATATTGAGAAAAGAAAAATAAAAGTTAAAAGGCATAATTGTAAAATTATGTATTTGTTTTCTTTTATTCTTTGTTTTATAAACTCTCAAGTTCAAACACAATAAAAATAACATATTACATTCTATTTATATATATATATATATATATATATATATTTCCATTCCATTCCAATTTTGCATAAAATTCAAGGAAATTGAGATACAATACTATTGGTTTTTATTCTTATTTTGAGAAAATACAAATAAAAAGTAAATTATATATGTAATCTCCTAAACAAATTAGAGAAAATATACATCATATTCCGTTATAATCTATTCAATTATTATTTTATAAACTTTCAAACATAGGGCCAATGATTCAATCCATACATACATAGTCGATTTTAATAAGATGGAAGTAACAATCACCATTATTAGTTTATTAAAATGAATCATCTTCTTCCCTCTAGATATAGCTATAGATTTATAGACCCATTTCTGATAATGACAAGTCGGAATATGGGATAGAAAGGGATGTAGCATATTGTGAAATTGTTGGAATTTTCTTTTTTTCTTTTTAAAACATTCATCTTTAACAACTTATAGTGATTGAAAATGGATGCAACATTGCAACCAAATACTATCCAACTCAGTTGCTTTCAAGACATTTTACAATGCAAGGAGTGTTTTCTCATTTAACATTAATTTTGAGTGGAACATGGATTCCAACCCAAAGAAAAAGAAAAGAGGTAAGACCATGGATGGAAGCATGGATGTCTTTCACGGGGAGCATAATTGAATATGATCTATTTTTGTCTTTTACTTTGAAGTCAACATTTCTTTATAAAATAATTTTAGACCTCATCAGCTCATCCATAATACAATTATGTTGGAACCAAAAAGTAGAGTAAGAGATGAGTTTGAAGTTTCTATATATTGATCCAATCAAAATATATATACAACAAATTTGAGGTGAGGTTTCAGAGCTATAAACATGTTGGGATAAGACATGAATTGCTAAAATTGTCAGATAAGAAAAACATGGAGAAAAATAACACACACAACATAAGAAATTATGTAATTCGGCAATTTACCTATGTTTACAGAGTTATAGTGATTTCACTATTTTCAGAATATATACACACACACACAAGATGTAGCATGATGATGCACAAAATCTAAATTTTGTGATGGTGAAAATATTCCCTATCAAAGCAATAACAATTTTCTCTATAAAACAATACACCAACCATAATCTAAAACAACAGTATTTATATCTTACATATCAAATTCACAATGGACTAAAAATGGATCAAAGAAAATCTCTCATTAAAAATATTAACACTTTTATATTGAGTCGGATCATAATTTGGACTAAACATAAAGTAGGCTCTACGTAACCCAATAGAACTTGTGAAAAGTTGGAGCTTGAGTTTTCCTAAAATTCCATTATTCCATGTTGAAAAATTATCATATGTTAGTAGCTGTTGCACTCCTTGCATTTCCTTGGATGGGATGGTTACTGTAAACTCAAAGTTACATATACCATATCAAAGAATGTTTTGGATTAATTAAGTGAATGAAATATTTGGATTCCAATCAATATTAGTGTACCATTTAAAAAGTTACTGCTATATAACTCAAAATTATTTTGTTTTAACTTATCATTATATTAGGAATAGAGTTATATTATTCTCTATTTAAAATAAATTATTCATCTATGTTCAAAATTTTGATTTTGTACAAAAAAAAGTGATATATTTAGATAGATTTGCATGTATGGTATTTAAAGCTTTAGTACAACTCACAAGTCACAACATATTTTTGGGATCCATAAGCATATGTATGTTGGAATCATAAAAGTTAGCAATAGCAATTATAGGGATTCCAATTTTCAACACCTTCACATGTGTGAGAACTTGTTAGATGAGGATGCGAATGCTGATTGGACTGATGTATCAAACATTCAAAGAGGCTTGGACCTATTCTATGTTCCTAGTTAGACGTTACTTTCCTTCCTAAGCTAGCTCACTTGTATACGCTATTCTAAAGCCATATAAATCAAAGGAAATCATTGCCCATTTGTTACATACACTGATGTAACACTGCGGTGAGAATAAGGAGTTAATACAAAAAGTTTTTCAAGAGAGAGCATGTTGTGATTTTTGTTAATAAATTTGTCTAAAAAGTGTTGAAAAAGATTTACTAGATTTTGAAAACCTGAAAGAAAAAAAATACTTTAACAATTCTCTAGAATATTTTCTAATTGAGAAAGACAAATGAAATTGGCTAGCAATCAAGAAGATAGCTTACCCATTATTTATGTATGTATGTATTAAATTGTTTAAAAGTTGGACAAAGTTTCGCTCCAAAATTAATTGTAGCCTTAAACTATAATTTTGCTCAATATCTTTTTATTGGTGGTAAATTTTGACAAATTCTCCATTGGATTACATCTTCTTTTTATATACTTCATACTTGCAAAATTTCTAGAAAATTAAAAATCAATAGCTATGTCATCAATAAATTGTTTAAATTATAAGTTTTTGTAGTTTAAAATTATATATAAAATATAAACTTACGAAACATATAGTAAATAATATCCGATTGACACAAAATTTGACATATGTATTAAAAGCATAAAAAAAAATAATTCAACGATTAGATTTTCAAAATATATAGTAATGTTTATTTTATTGAATAATGTTGTAATCTTAGGCTATAACAAATTTTGTAACTAAATTTTGTCCTTAAAAGTTTGAGTATGTAAAAATATGAATTTGACCCCGTAAAGTTAAATATTATAATTTTACCATTTCAAGCAAAAATTGCTAGTTCCGCCACTAAATCCACACCTTTTCGATTGCATCATAATGGAAAAATCTAAAACATTTTCCATTGTAGAAGTTTGTAACAACAACCATAATCCAACGGTTGGCATACTTGTTGAAACAACTTAGATGGAGTAGATTTTTTCACAACTTGTTAAGGCATCAAATTATAATTAATGTAAAATGTCTTTACATTAATTCATCATATATACAACTTTTATTATACACTAATCACATGTCATCTCAAAAGCAAATTATAATAAGTGCAAAATCATTTTCGCATTAACTCATCATGTATAAAACTTGTATTATGCACTAATCATATGTCATCTTAGTAGTCGCAAGAGCTTTTTTGTCACAAGAAATAAGCAAAATTGTATCAACTTGTCTTCCTCTCCCAATATTTCTTCCCCTCAAAGTTAACTCGATAAAATTTTGCTTCTTTCAATAGGGTTTTACTTTTCTATAAATAAACATTATAAGAGTTGTATTATGGCCTATGCACAATTCTTTTAAGGTTTTACTTTTCTATATACATTTGTACTTGAAATGGATCGAAAACATCAAAACATAATGACCAAGTAGGCGAATTCCCAAACAGCCATCTCACATCGAGATCATCCACCGAATACTAGTCCATCTCGAAAAGGAAGGTCTTTGAGACGGTCGAATATATAACCATCGAAGTAACATCGATCGTCCTCGTGGGGTTGAGCTTCGATATTTCTATATAATGTATTTTTGTCGTTTAGGCCATAACAACTAACAAAATACCCCCATTTTTACCTCGTTCCAAAGGCAATTTCTTTCCTTTTCAAATCCATCATCCCACAATACTATTGTCAAGTCTTTTTTTTTTTTTTTTTTGGGTCAAATTCAAATAAAATAATAATAATAATTAATACTAGATGAGCACAATATGTTGGGAGAAAATGGGTAAATGCCCTTTTTGTGCAAATTATGTAGCGTTTTGCCCCATTTTTCAAACTAATTAGGGAAATGCTCATCTTTTGAAACTCGATTTGAGATAAATCGAGTTAAACTCTATAGCAGCTTTTTAAAGAAGTTTATAGTAACATTTTAAGGTCCTATAGTGACGTTTTGTAACTCAACCTCCATGAAGTCGAGTTATAGGTAAAAAAAATAAAAATAAAAATTGCCTATAACTCAACTTCATGGAGGTTGAGTTACAAAACGCCACTATAAGTCCGTAAAATGCCACTATAAGCTCCTTAAAACGTCGTTATAGGGCTCCAGAAATTTTTTTTTAAACTCGATTTATTTCAAATCAAGTTACAAAATAGAAGCATTTTCTTAATTAGTTTAAGAAATGGGGCAAAATGCTACATTTTTTGCTCAAAAAAGGCATTTGCCAATTTTTTCCCAATAAGTAGTGATGAAACCATAAAGGTAGTCTAAGTGGAAAAAAAAAAAAAAAGAAGAAGAAGAAGAAGAAGAAGCAATTTTACAAATTAGCGTCAAATTGGTTGTGGTTCTAGAGTTTTTCATTTTACAAATGTATTATTTTTCATTTTTCACGCTTCAAAATGCAATTAATTTCTTAAAATGAAACCGAGAAAAAGTGGGGAAAAAATTTAATAAATCTCAAAATTTTTTTTTTTTAAAAACTAATGAATCTCAATTATGTACCACATGATCCTTCCTATGGTCCCACCGGAAGTAGTCACTGTAAAAGGGATTCTAATGTCTACTTTAGAAAGCAACCTATGTGTTTATAATAAAATAAGTAAGTGTGCAATTATTCTCCTTATTTTTTAATTATCTTTTACACCAAGGTGACTCTTTTACTCTTCCACCTCTTGATTCTTTTAATATTTTTATTTGTTTTTGGAAAGTAATGACATATCTCATTTAATTATACTTACCCAAGTATAAAATTCATTACTCATAGGCATAGAGTCTGTTTGTTAGGCAGGGTAATTATTTAATACTTTATAAAAACAATACTTTAGCCCCTCACAAAGTAAATTCTTTGTAAGATGATCTATTGCTCATGAAACGTTGTATAATTTTTAACCTTATTTTTACCCAATAAATAAAATAAATTAATAGATACAAGTTCTAACTACAATGATTATTGATTACATTATAGTATCTGTTTTTTTTAATGAGAGAAAAGAAAATCAAAACACTACAGCAAGAATATACTAATGAGGGTCGATTACAAAAAAAGAATATGCTAATAGGGTTGTTTTTGTCATTTAGACAAATTCAATGGCAATATCGTAATACAAAAAAGCAGTTTACGCGAAAACCATCAAAAGCAAGAGAGTGGGCATTATAGTAATTTAAGAAGATATTATTACGGACATAAGAATCCTCAACGTTTGCTACTTTCTGCGTTCGAAACAAGCCTTTATAAACGGAAGTGTGTTCTGTTCGTTAAAGCAAAACCAGAGCCAGAGCCAGAACCATAACCAAAACCAACGACATTACTCAGAGAGAGAGAGTGTGTGTGTTTTTTGTGTATTTTAGAGAGAGAAAGTGAAAGCAAGGAATCCCAGTTAGCTAAGCTAAAGCTAAACTCAAAGGTAAGTTTACAGAGTAATATAAATTTCTCATATTTGTTTTGGTATCTGGGCAAGTTTTGGTTTTTTAAATTTCTCTGACCATTTACTTTTCGGTCAATTTTTCTTAGTTAATTTTATAGAATTTTTTTGGGTGTTGAGAAATGGGTTTTGTCTAGGAATGATCCTTCAAGGAAGGAATTTGATAAAATGGTATTTTTTTTCAAACATACATTTGACATGGAAATTTTTTTTTTTTGGGTGACTCTTTGATCGTTTCAATCTATTTTAGTTATAAAAAAAGAAACTTTTTTTGTTGGTGATGAGGAGGTTGATTTTGTCAAAGATTTAGCTTTGAGAAGTTAAATTTAAAAATTGGGCAAATGTTTAAGGATCACTTTTGGTTTGAAAAATGGTGAATTTTTCTCTGATTGTTTAAAGGTGTTGTTTTTTTTTTTTTAGGTCTGTAAGAGTTTGGTTTAAGGATTTGTTTCGAAGTATGGATTTCTTTTCCTTTTCAATCTAGTATGTGATTTTGTATGTATGAAAGAACTGAAATTAAAGTAAAGTAGAGGATTCAACCTGAAAGATGGTTTTTAGCTTCTAGTTCAGAAGCACCTTTTGCCATTGGCTTTCCATCAGTTTATTGAACCATTAAGTTCAGAATAAACTTTTGGGAAAATGTTTGGGACTTACCTCCAAGCAAGTTAGGGAGCTGGTTTTAAAATATTGCTGGATAAAAAAAAATGGTGCTTTTTAAAGAAAGTTTGAAAATTGTAAATTGAATAGGTCAGAACAAGTGAAATAGAAGTCAAATTGAACATGTCCCCAACTCATTGTATAGGAATTTGAACTTTGAAGTACTTATTGTCAATCTGTTTTTTATTGTATGATATATGACAGTAGTTGATTACCTCAGCTGAATTTTGTGATAGATTTGGTGCAGAAATAGGCAAATAGCTCAGTTTCTTCTTTAAATTCATTCTCATGTCTCCTTTTTTATTATTATCTTATTTTCAGCTTGAGGATTGTGGAACCTATAATAGGAAGTTAAACTTCTTCTTCCTCTTTATCCCCTTCAGATTGAGAATAGATAAATGGGTTCATTGTCAGAACCAACACCTGAGAGCAACTATAGCAAGCCCCCTGGAATCAGATTCTTGGAGTACATCAAGGGAACCAAACTTTCCTACAAAACCCACCAAGCAATTGTTTTGATTGTAACATTTTTAGCATATGCAAGTTACCATGCCACTAGAAAAACCACAAGCATTGTTAAGAGTACCCTTGATCCAGAATCATCAGATGTGATATTGAAGTTCACCCCATGGAGGATATCTTACTCTGAGGAACCAGCTAAACTTTCAAGGAAAGCTGGGGATGGTTGGGCTCCATTTAATGGACCAGATGGGACAGCATTGCTTGGAGAACTCGACGTTGCTTTCCTTGGGGTTTATGCTCTGGGAATGTACTTCTCAGGTCAATTGGGTGATAGATTGGATTTAAGGATCTTCTTAACTGTGGGAATGGTGGGAACCGGTTTGTTTACTTCACTCTTTGGTGTTGGATATTTTGGAAACATTCATTCTTTTTGGTACTTTTTGGTAGTTCAAATGGTTGCTGGTTTGTTCCAATCAACTGGATGGCCTTCAGTGGTTGCAGTGGTTGGTAACTGGTTTGGGAAGAGCAAGAGAGGGCTAATTATGGGTATATGGAATGCTCACACTTCCATTGGAAACATCACAGGTTCTTTGATTGCGTCTGCTCTATTGAGCTATGGATGGGGTTGGTCCTTCATTGTGCCCGGTCTCATGATTGTATTCGTTGGTTTGGTGGTTTTTCTTATATTGCCTGTTAATCCTGAGTCTGTTGGAGCTGATAAAGAAAATGATGAATTGCATTCTCCTAAGAAAATTGGCGAGGGAGTAACAGAACCTTTGTTAAATTCAGAGACAGTGGTTCAGGAGAAAGCTGTGGGGTTCATAACAGCATGGAAAATTCCAGGAGTTGCTCCTTTTGCTCTTTGCCTTTTCTTTGCCAAATTGGTTGCTTATACATTTCTCTACTGGCTTCCATTCTACATAACCCACACAGGTATATTAGCTTTTTTGCTTTTTTGTTCCTATGATTTGGTTAAATTTGTATACATTTTTAGTTGCAACTATAAGATGGTAAAAAAGAGATGAGAAAGGATATTATGAGTTACTGGACTAAATGAGTCTTCTATGAATTAGCTTGAACACACGATTCTCATAGTTTTAAATCTCAACCATACTCAATAACTTCTTGACAAGTTATTGGACTAAATGAGTCTTCTATGAATTAGCTTAAACACTTGTCTCTCCTAGTTTTGAATCTCAACCATAGGCAACAACTTCTTCACAAAATTTGTTATTGGCATCCAAAGTAACGCCTTGATCAATTCTCATTTCTGTTTTTTCATTTGCAGCTATTGATGGAAAGTATTTATCTAGCACCACAGCTGGAGACTTGTCTACATTGTTTGATGTTGGTGGTGTGCTTGGAGGAATCCTAGCCGGTCACATTTCTGATCGCTTAGGGGCCAGAGCCATAACAGCTGCAAGTTTCATGTACTGTGCTATTCCTGCTCTCTTCTTCTATCGAAGTTACGGACATGTTTCCTTGACTGTAAATATCATTCTCATGTTCATCACCGGCATGTTTGTTAATGGGCCATATGCTCTTATAACAACAGCAGTTTCAGCTGACTTGGGAACCCACAGTTCACTAGAAGGGAACTCCCGGGCACTGGCAACTGTTACAGCAATTATAGATGGCACAGGCTCTGTTGGGGCTGCTATAGGGCCTTTAATAACAGGTTATATTTCCTCTACAAGCTGGAGTGCAGTTTTCACAATGTTGATGGCAGCAGCTCTAATTGCAGGGCTGCTTCTAACTAGACTAGTTGTGGCCGAGGTGGCTGCAAAGATAGAGGAATCAAGATCACAAGGGGGGTCTGCAGCAAGATCTCCAGTACAAGCGCTTGAAGTGTGAGTTTTTGGAGGGCTTATAGTGCTACTACTTGTGTTGTGCATGTGTGACTTGTACATAAGCTCCAGTTCACAGCCTCTGGTGAGTCTGGTCACTATATTGAAATTAGGATCCATGTGTTATGGTTAAAGAAAGTAGAGGATATTTTTTAACCTTCTCCATCATTTGGTTTGGTGGAGGTTCCAAAATGTGGAGAGTTGAGGCATCCATTGTACATTATTTGTATCTCTATCAAATAAATCATATATATATATATATATAGCATCATCCAGAAGGATGACCAATTACAATCTGTACCATTTTCTCTCAACTGGTTTGCCTTGTTTAGAGCTGCATCTTTTGAACAACTTATGTTCAATGGTGCCTGTGCTTGGCTTCTTTACTTGGTTTCAGTCACTTGGGGAGTTAAATTCATCTCAATTTTCAGAGAAGATGCTACAGTATAGAACAGGGTAGGCTAATTGGCTTTGTTGCTTTAGTGAATTGAGCTCAAAAGTTGAATTGTAATCAAGAATGTGAATTTCAGTTGTTTGTCATCAAAATCCTTTGTATCCGGTACAAACACAAATATTTTACAAATCCAGAGAGACTAAAAAAGTTAACACCCAGTTTGCTTTGGAGATAGTATATCATGTTTCGAGTGTATATGTCATCTCTCTCACAGTAGTTAGGTCTCACACCCAATTCTTTATTCATTATTTATTCTTTTTTTAACAACTACATATCTTTTAACATTTTTTTATTCAATACCTAAATATTATAATGGAAAAAAAAATTTGAAGTATGAATAGTAAAAGTATAGTGTTCTCTATTTGTAGAAAAGCATTGTAACAAATCTAATCTAAAAAATGGAGATGGAGAATCTGTTGGAGTGTGAACAGTGGTGTTTTTGCTCCAGGAGGATGACCAATTACAATCTGTACCATTTTCTCTCAACTGGTTTGCCTTGTTTAGAGCTGCATCTTTTGAACAACTTATGTTCAATGGTGCCTGTCTTGGCTTCTTTACTTGGTTTCAGTCACTTGGGGAGTTAAATTCATCTCAATTTTCAGAGAAGATGCTACAGTATAGAACAGGGTAGGCTAATTGGCTTTGTTGCTTTAGTGAATTGAGCTCAAAAGTTGAATTGTAATCAAGAATGTGAATTTCAGTTGTTTGTCATCAAAATCCTTTGTATCCGGTACAAACACAAATATTTTACAGATCCAGAGAGACTAAAAAAGTTAACACCCAGTTTGCTTTGGAGATAGTATATCATGTTTCGAGTGTATATGTCATCTCTCTCATAGTAGTTAGGTCTCACACCCAATTCTTTATTCATTATTTATTCTTTTTTTAACAACTACATATCTTTTAACATTTTTTTATTCAATACCTAAATATTATAATAGAAAAAAAAATTTTGAAGTATGAATAGTAAAAGTATAGTGTTCTCTATTTGTAGAAAAGCATTGTAACAAATCTAATCTAAAAAATGGAGATGGAGAATCTGTTGGAGTGTGAACAGTGGTGTTTTTGCTCCATAAAATAAATGTAGGGTTCATTTGGATATAACTTATTTTGTTTAAAATTAAAAACTAAAGATACTGTAATAAAATACTTTTTAAATGTGTAAATAGTACCGTGAGACTTATTTTTAATATTTTTTTCTAATAAAGTGGTTGTGGGTCTCGTGACCAATGCGTGCATTATTAATAGTGCATTTTGCCTCTAAAAGTAGAAACAAGTGCCAAAAAAAAAAAAAAAAGAATCCAAACCAGCACATAGAGCATCTATTGGAGATGCTCTTATCAGTCTAAAAATGGTTCAACAACTTTAGGCCCTGAAAGTAAAAGATGGTCCACACACAAGGTTATATGCTTCAAGATCAGGTGACCAAAAAGTATTAGGAGGTTTGTGAGCCCAGCATTGGCACTGAGTCACTGACTCGTCTAACATGTGCAAGGACCATAATCCATTCTTGTTTTTTTCTCAATTAAAAAAATTCAATGCTTTGTAGTTTATACCTACGGAGGGAGGACAAAGAAAGTTGCCGATGAAGTGGGAACCAAAGAATATAGTATATAGCACCACAAAATGGGTATTTGCCCGTTTTTGCCTAAAAGATATAGTAAAATGGTTATATTTTAAAACTATTTAGTAAAATGCTCCTATTTTGAAACTTGATTTTTGGAAAATCGAGTTTCAATGAAAATTTTGATTTGATGAAAATCGAGTAATGTGAGAAATTTTACATGGAACTCGAGTTCCATGTGTATATATATATATATATTTTAAGTTTGATTTCACATAACTCGATTTTCATCAAATCGAGTTTACAATAGGGGCATTTTGCTAGATAATTTCAAAACAGAGACATTTTGCTAGAAAATTCGACGAAAGAGGCAAATGCTCATTTTGGCCACACAAAATGCCGCCCCAACCCCCACCCCCCAAAAAAAAAAAAAAAATTCTACTTTTGACTTACAGAACCGTCTGGTAAGAGGCACTCAATACCTATCATGAATAATCATGGTGTAAATTGTTTTGGTGAAAAGAATAAAAAAAGTATCTTCCTTATCCAAAGAAAACACATGGTATTCTCTATTCAAATAGAATAGCTACTAGTTTATCCATCATGGGTTTCTTAAGTGAAAATGTTACATTAGCCATTACACAACTGCATTATAGGTGACTTTGGATTAATCTTTTTTTTTTTTTTTAAGCTTGTTAGTTTATTTGTTTATGTATAGTTTTTAAAGTCCCACTTTTTCTAATTGATATATCCGTCAACTTTTAATAAATAAACAAACAGATCTTTATCAAAAAAGTTAATTCAATCTCACAAATAAACACTCCTATAAAATTAGACGTGCCATTAATGAATTAAACTAAGATAAGAAGAAGTAGATGAAGATTTTAGATTGTGTCCTCGTCATCAGCTCTGACTGAATCACTGTTTTAATTAATGTAATAACTACATAACTTTGGATTATAATATAAATATTAAATAAACCAAACTCTATAAAAATAAAACTATAGCTACGAGAACGTGTATGTTTGTTGTTCACGTTTCTATTGTTTTGTGACTTTGTGTGGTGAAGGACTGTGGCTGCGTTTGTTTTGGGTGAAAATCACTTCCGGAAATGTTTTTTTGTAATTTCAGGTGTTTGGTTGCGCATGGAAAATCAATTTTCCGGAAATCATTTTCAGTTGACCATGAGTCAAGGGTGAAAATGATTTCCTTTTTTATTTTCACTTCAAATAACGTTTTCCGGAAAACACAGAGAGAGAGAGAGAGAGAGAGAGAGAGAGAGAGAGAGCACGAGAGAGAGAGAGAGAGAGAGAGAGAGAGAGAGAGCACGAGAGGAAGAAGAGGAGCCCAGATCACGTCGGAGACGTCGCTGATGAACCCCGAGCACCGCACCGATCTCGCCTTCGATCGCACAACGTTGATCTCACCTTTGATTGCCGGTGATCGCTTTTGATCACCTCTGCTCGATCTCGCGATCTTGCCACGCACCGCACTGCGCGATCTCACCACGAACACCCATAGCCTTCACATCGGCAAACCCAAAACCCATCGCCAATCAAACCCCAAGCACCGCGCCTATTGAACCCAGTTGCCGATCGAACCTAGAACCCGATCGAACCAGGATTTGATATTTTTTTTCTTTGGTTTTGTTTTTGCTTTTGATTGCTGGAGTTTGCTGTGATTTTGAAATTTTTTGTAATAATATTTTTTTTGGATGCTAAGAAAATAGCTGAGAAAATGTGAAAAATGTGTAAAAAAATAGCATTTTTAGAATAAAACCAAACACATGAAAATATTTTCTACAACAATTTTCATTATGCAACCAAACACTTGAAAATATTTTCCTTTCCCGAAAATAGCATTTCCAGAAAATAGGCTATTTTTTGGAAAATATTTTACAGAAACCAAATACAGCCTATATAGTATATAGTTTTTTGTGCTATTAACAATCCCAATTGATCTCTATCTAAAACTCACACGGGCTTGAAGAACAAAGAACAATGTGTTGTCAGAAATTAAAGACTATTTTTTCGTTCTCTTTCTCCTCTAGCACATTTGATAATTTGTGTTTCCACGCATGTTTAAGCTAATTGGATTGGCATTAGGCACATTTCCTCAATTGTCATTTATTTTTTTTAGTTGACAAAGGAAGTAAAGGAATCCATTATTTTAAGTAGGGAAAAAATTGGCCTTTGCCCTTTTTAAAAAAATAATCTAGCATTTTGCCCTCTTTCTCAAACTAATTAGGGAAATGCACCTCTTTTGGAAATCAATTTTCTTAAAATCGAGTTAAGTCCTATAGCGGCGTTTTTAAGAAGCCTATAGTGACGTTTTAAGGACTTATAGTGGCGTTTTATAACTCGATCTCCATGAAGTCGAGTTATGAGTAAAAAAAAAAGAAAATAATTTGCATGTAACTTGATTTCATGGAAATTGAGTTACAAAACGTCATTATAGGTCCTTAAAACGTTATTATAGACTCCTTAAAAACGCCTCTATAGGGTTTCAGAATTTTTTTTTTTTTAATAACTCGATTTTAAGAAAATCAAGTTTCAAAAGAGGGGTATTTCCCTAATTAGTTTGGGAAGGAAGCAAAATGCTGAATTTTTTTGTTTGAAAGGGGCATTTGCCCATTTTCTCCTTTTAAGTAGTAACATTATGAATGCATTTCAAATCAATTAAAATTTTGGAAATTTTGCTCTTAGGGAGTCTCATACGTAAGTTTGAAAGTGGATTAAGTTAGGTGTTTGAGAAAATATATAATGAAAAATAGAAGGAAGAATGTGGCCAACACTTAAGAATTAGGATGGGAGATCAGGCTAATCGAAATCTAAATTAGGTTACAAATATTTAGGTTAGGTGAATGTTCTTGCTTATCCATGGTAGGCTAGTGTTAGTATTGGTTTGTCATGCCTTTTACAGTTTAAAGGCAACATAAATTTTTCATAACTATTGATGCAGCTTATTGTGATTAACAGATAATCAAAACAGTGTTACTAATCGGCTAATGTGAATGAAACATTACAATTACAATAATCACAACTTGCTAAGATGAGAAATTGTGAAAAATTAACATTATTCACGAGGCAATTATGGGGATAGTGCAGCAAATAATGTAAAAAGGATTAATTTATAACTTATTAAAGTAACTTTAGAAAAATTGATATCGGTTTTTTTATCAGTTACAAATTAGATACTTAAAATGAGTGGTAACCACTACATATAATGACTAATATAAGTATTAACCAATAAGATACCAATTGCATTGGAACCACAAATTAAAAGATTAGTTTTTGTTTAGTGGCCTTATTAAATTACAATATCTCTAACTCTAATCACTAGGGTAAAAAAAAAAGGTTTAACATCTTCATCTTGTGATTCCTTTAGTTATTGACTAATATATATTTCTCTCTCTATGAGATACATAAAATAAAAAAATAAAGGAAAATGCTAATGAGTTCCCTAAGGGCAGTCGTTAATAATCTATTTAAAGAAAGTTTTTATGGGGAATGAAAAAAAAGTATTAATATTTTGACAAATTTTTTCATTTTTCATAAAAATGGTATCTAAACTTTTCTGAAATGAATTACTAACGAGTGCCCTAAAAGCACTCGTTAGCATGACCCTAAAATAAAAAAATAAAAAAACAACTCCACAAGATATCAGACATACACACTTATTATTATGGGGACCACTGGAATCCTCCTCTCTCTTCAAATAAATTCTTGCTAGAAATTTTGCTCTTCTCTCTATGGGTCATATAAGATTCCCAGTTCCCACGTAGAATCTCCCAACACCAATTATATAATATGCATTTTTTTTTTTTTTTTGGAGAAGAAAGACCATGATACTAAAAGATCAACAGAAACTTCTGTTAGAGATTACAAGGTTTTGGACATCACAGTGGATGCCATCAGACCAATAACAGGGGCAGTGGGAATCTTTGGCTAATTTTGCCAATTTATTAGCCACTGCATTCCCCTGTCTTTTTACATGTGAAAAACAAAAAGAGACAAAATTCAACGCTATAGCTCTAATGTCTTCTATAATATGACCAAAAGTGCTGGCACAGTTCGAATCTGGGTTGAGGGCCTGAATAATTGTTTCAGAGTCACCTTCAAACACTGCATTTGCTACGCCAAGCTCCAGAGCAAAGGACATTGCTTTTCTGCAAGCTAAAGCCTCCACGTCATCCACTGTTGTAGGGAGGTTAATTCTGTCTGAGAGTGCACCAATGACATGGCCACCTGAGTTTCTTATCACCACCCCAATTCCCGCCATTTTTCGATCTTGGAATATAGCGCCGTCGAAGTTAATTTTGTAGTACAGACTTCGGGGAGGCTTCCAGTGAGTGGGAGTAGAATTTGGGAATTGAACCATAAAATCTTGGCTCGTTACCGTTGTTGAGTCTTGAGCTGCACGATACTCCTTCAAACGGTCCAGCATGTCTTCATAGATTTTGTTATATGGAATACAGGTAGTCTTCAATCTAGTTGCGTTACGATTGTGCCATATACTCCATGTAACATATGCAAACCGTTCAGCTAAGGCATGGACATTGTTGTTTGAAATCCCAATCCATAAGTCCCTAAAATCCACGAACTGCACAACCAACTGATTCCTGAGACATGGCTCTTCCCACCAAACTTTTTTTATTGCCTGACAGCCCCACAACGCATGAATTACATCCTCAACACCATCATGACAAAGTTCACAGGAAGCATTTCGAGTGACTTTCTTGGTGAACAGATTTTTCTTTGTAGGGAGAGATTCGCAGCATGCACGCCAAATAAAATGTTTAATTTTATTTGGGACTTCCAGTTCCCAAATATGATTCCAGGAACTACTGTGAGCCGAGGGGTTTGATGGGCCGACGGACGGAGAACCAGAGAGCAACTTAAATGCACTCTTTGTTGTATACTTCCCGGATTTTGTGCCTGCCCAAATAAGTGAGTTAGGGACTTGGCATGAACTGAGAGGAATCCCCAGAAAGGCTTAAGCTTCATGGGGGGAGAATTCGGCACGCACTCTTTCTTCATACCAGCAATGACCATCTTTATCAATGATTGCACTGACCTTCGCATTGTTTGGCAGATTTTTCTGAGGAGATAGCACTTTGCTTGAGAACTTGTCAGGCAGCCACTGATCACCACGAATACGAACCTGCCGCCCATCACCAATACGCCAAATTGAACCCCTTTTGACAATGTCCCTCGCCTTAAGGATGCTTTGCTAGGCATAGGACCCAGAAAGCTTCACAGCAGAGTTCAATATGGAGCAGTTAGGAAAGAATTTAGCTTTGAACACTTTATGGAGCAGAGAGTCAGTGTTGTGGAGGAGATGCCACACCTGTTTACCCAATAAAGCCAGGTTGAAATTTTCAATGTCTCTAAACCCCAAACCTCCTTGAGACTTTGGTAAGCAAAGCTTGTTCCAAGCCACCCAGTGGATTTTTCTGGCCTCCCCCTTATATCCCCACCAAAACTTGCAGATTAATGATTCAATATCCCTACAAAGGCTCTTAGGGAGTTTGAAACACCCCATGGTGAATGTTGGCATGGCTTGTAGGACTGATTTAATGAGGACTTCACGACCGGCTTGGGACAACAGCGTTTCTTTCCACCCTTTGATTTTAGTCCAGACTCTCTCCCTAATGTAGCTGAAACTTTGCTTTTTTGCTCTCCCAACAAAGGAAGGAAGTCCCAAGTATTTTTCATATTGGGAAACCGATTGAACTCCGAGTAAGTCTGAAATTTTACTGCGAATGTGCTGCTCTGTGTTTGTGCTAAAAAACAATTGGGTTTTACCCCGGTTGATCTGTTGACCCGAGGCTTGTTCATATTTGTCAAGAATGTCCAACACTGTTTGGCAATCATTGTCGTTTGCTTGGCAAAAAAGCAAACTATCATCAGCAAAGAACAAATGGGACACCTTCGGCCCTTCTCTACCCAAGGACACACCATGAAGTTTCCCACTGAATTCCGCTTGCTGAATTAAGGCATGGAGCCCTTCTGCACATAAAAGGAATAAGTAAGGAGATAAAGGGTCTCCTTGACAGAGACCCCTACTAGGATGGATTAGACCACGTGGTTCGCCATTAACCAAAATGGAAAAAGATACAGTTCTAATGCAGCAAATTATAAGGGAAATCCATTTGTTGTCAAAACCCAAACGCTCCATGATTTTTTCTAGGAAATTCCACTCAACCCTGTCATATGCTTTACTCATGTCTAGTTTCAAAGCCATTAAACCCGACTTTCCCTTTCTTCTATTTTTAAGGTGGTGTAAGGTTTCAAAGGCAATGAGAATGTTATCCGAGATAAGGCGATCGGACATAAAGGCACTTTGAGTTTCAGAAACAAGTTTGGGAATGATCTTTTTGAGGCAATTTGCAATAGTTTTGGATATGATTTTATATATGACATTGCAAAGGCGAATGGGACGGAAGTCTTTAGGGTTGGTTGGGGCATTAATTTTTGGTATGAGAGAAATGAAAGTATGACTTATATTTGCAGGCATTACACCATTATTCAACACAGATAAAGCTGCATCAATAACATCATTTCCTACAATGCTCCAATAAGATTTAAAGAAAAGAAGGGGCATACCGTCTGGGCCAGGGGCAGTCAAGGGCTTTATTTGTTTCAAGGATTATTCCACCTCGAGAGCAGAGAATGGCCGAATTAATTCTGCATTCATTTGGGCTGTGACCTTCGGCTCAATTCCTTGAAGAAGTGGGTCGAAATTGGAAGTGGATGCAGAGGTGAACAAATTGCAAAAATATCCCACAAAGGCTTCCCCAATACCTTGTTCTTCCTCCATGATTATACCGTCTTCTAACACTAACTTGGATATGAAATTTTTTCTATTTCTCTGATTTGCCTGGCTGTGAAAATAGCTAGTGTTTAGGTCCCCTGCCTTAAGCCAATCCACCCTCGACCTCTGGTGCCATAAACAGTCTTCTTTAACCATCAGCTCATAGACCTCGCCTCGAAGTACTTTGACATGATCATGATTCCTACCAGACATAGACAATGCTTCGACTTGAGCAAGTAACTTTTTCTTTTGATTCAGCAGTCTACGAATGTTACCAAAGGAGAGTTTGCTCCAAGTTTGGAGAGAGGAACGACAAGCATCTACTTTCCTCACAAGCCTTTCCATTGGGTTGACTAAGGTGTTTCCCTCCCTAGCATTTTTAATCACACCTTCGCAATGAACATCTATCATCCAAACTACCTCAAAGCGGAAAGGTCTCCCTTTCTTGTAAAATCTGACATTTTCGTCATCCGAGCACACCCACAAGGGACAATGATTCGATAGAGAACTTGCAATGTGGTGAACTCTGACAGAGGGAAAAAGTTGTGTCCAAGCCGTTGTAGCAACTCCCCTATCCAACCTTATCCAAGTTACCACTCCATCAAATTGTTTATTACACCATGTAAAGGGAGAACCAACAAACCCCAAATCACGCAATTCACAGAAGTCAAGTGCTGACCTGAAGTCTGTCATTTGCCTTTCCCTGCGAGGAGCTCCTCCTATTTTTTCTTCTACCTTGATGATTTCATTAAAGTCTCCTAAACAAATCCAAGGAAGATCCAATTTGAGGCATAAATGCTTAAGTAGTGTCCAAGAGTGTTCCCAATTGACAGTTACAGGGTTTCCGTAGAAACCGGTGAACCGCCAGGCGTCATCCACTCCTGGATTAACTACTGCATCTATGTGAGATGGGGAAGAATCAAGAATATGGAGATTAGTCCCGTTCTTCCAATACAGGGCTAGGCCGCCCCCAGTGTTGTGCCGAGGGACGATGTGAACGTTTTCCAAGTGCAGTTTTGACCGAAGATTTTTTAGAGTGCTCTCTTTTGATCTGGTTTCCATGAGAAAGACTATTGAAGGGGAGTGTTTATTCACCATCTTAGTGAGTTCAAGAACTGCGCGTGGCCTCCCCAATCCACGGCAGTTCAAACTTATGCAATTCATGGTAATCGGCGAGGCTGATCACCAGCCATCGCCGTTGAGGTAAAGTTAAAAACTTCATCATTGCTCACTATTTGTTGCTTCAAGGGATAAGGATCTTCAGATTGCGTTGGCTTCCTGCGATCTTCAATATCTAGCATAATAGTTTCACTAGGGCCCTCTTTTGTATTGTGGTCTCTCCTAACCCAAGTGGTTTTATAGGACCTTGGGTCAAGAGGATTATCTGTCTTGATAGTGGGCTTGGTGACCAAGGCCGGCCCATTGCTAAAGATTAAAGGTTGGGCCAGGCCTGGCTTTGCCCGCTTTAAGTCTTTCCCATTACTGTTGGAAATTAGTCTCTTTAAGGCGCTAGGCACGAGCACCTCAGAGTGAATATGTATAGGGCCATTGCTATCATCATTTAATCCAGCTGTTTCCAAGTTCTCCTCATATAGCCGGGATTGAGAAAACTCCTTAACACGAGGCTCAAGGACTCGTGTTTGGTATAAGCACTTTTCAGCATCTACATTTTCAGCAAGTCTATCTGGATTATCATCATACCTCTTTACTGACTTGGGCTCATCAGTTTCTTTAGCTAGCTTTTGTTCCTTCAGTCCCACCTTTTCCCTTTCTGTATTGTCCTCTGAAAGCCCGCCCCTTACCTTGTCAAATCCGCCCAACTCCATGTCTATCTCATTTAGCCTTACCTCAAAACTTTCCCTCGAATCTTGGCCACCCGATCTCACCAACTCAGCCAACATATCCCTTGTTCTAAACTCCACCGAACTTCCATTAAATGCCTCCTAAAAAGTCGATGATGCCTCGGTTTGTGCATGCACCCTTGTGGGAGTTTGGTGACCGTTCATCTCTATCGGCGCGTTCATCCTACATTCCTCCACACCCTATTTCAGTTGAGCTTTTTTGGCCACATAGAAGCCCGGGACCATCATCACCGAGTTTCTACCCTTCACAAAAGGAGCTGCATGTATCCACGCCCCATATGCTTGACTCTCCTTAGTAAGGTTACCTTCACTTTCCACCCATAGATCACAGTCCCTATCCCCATGATTCAGACACCCACACCAGTAGCAAATGTTGGGTAATCTTTCATACTTAAAAGACACCCAACTTTGCTCACTGTGGGGTAAAGATATTAGCCTCCCCCTGCACAAAGGTCGATTTATATCAATGGTGACCTTCATCCTCAGGAAGCTCCCACCATCCGTCTCACCCTTGTCAAGACCTTGCCAAATCGTTCCAACAACTGCACAGAGTTTTTCAGCCACTGCTTTGTTCATGAACCTCAACGGGATACCGTGCAGTTGGACCCATATCGGTATTTTATCAAACTTTAAGTCATTGGTGGGTATTTCCTTGTCATACCACTGCAATACAACGATGTGTTTGTCAAAGCTCCAAGGGGCATTGCTCATTATCCTCTCTACCTCTTCCTTATTTTCAAACGTAAATAGTAACACATGGTCACTGCTTTTCCTAACCTCAAAACCTTTCACAGACCTCCACAGGGGGCTGAATGTTCTTATCACCGCCTCAACATTCAAAGCCCTCCTAGTAAAAAACTTTGCTGCCATGGTAAAGTTTTTGGTTGCTAATTCATCATCCAAACCCAGCTCTTCACCCTCCCTAGCATTCAAGGACATTCTTTGCCAGTGCTTTGTAAGATTGTCCATTTTTCCTATTGCTCACACCTCTCGTGTTTCCCGAAAAAACCAGCAAAACCAAACCCTAAAGACTAACCCACTCCAAGCAAAGAATTGCTTGAGTTACACAGAGTCCTCCTAACAGGAACGGCAGCTTCTACAGCCCAAGAAAGGTCAGCTGGTGTCCCAGTGACACCTTCTTAGAGACAGAGAAAAAAAGTCCGCGCCTATATAATATGCATTAATATATCTAAATTTAGGGATTAGCAATTTCATTCAATTATATGTGCAATGTGATTGTTTGTGATTACGTTCACGTGTGCCGATAGATAGCATTTCCTTGTTTTTTTAATATTCAACGTTTTAAAATATATTTTACTGGTTCAATTCATACATATTTTTGCCAATTTTTTTTTGCATTAACAAGGTAGCCGACATTATTGACAATTAAGTTTAAAACCACATAGTTGATAGTAATATTTAATTTCAACTTCTACCCATAGAAAACGCAGATTCATTCCCTTTAAAGTTTAAAATAGTTTTTAACCTAATTCACTGTTCTTTTTTCAGTTTTGGAATTTAAGAATTCATTTTTTGTCTCGTCATGTGTGTGTAAGGTGGCTAAGTGAACTGAGGTGGCAGAACTAGTGGAATAGTTGTGATATGGATTGTGAAATATTTTTGACCATACACTTATTAGTAATTTAATAATATAATATATATAAGTGAAAAATGCTAGAATTACAAATTTTATTATAATTTATTAATATGACAAGCAAGTAAGTAAAAAAGTGATGTCAGCCATTTGCGTAAATCAAAACTAGTAAAAATGTTATAAAATAATTTATAATTATAACGTTGTTGTAAATAGGTATAAACTTTTGAACAATGCAATTATTTACTTTCTGATTTCAATGTAGATCAGACCCCACATCATTTTATAAGGAGATGCCCAAAAAAAAAAAAAGGTTTTGCTAGTTATTTATTACATATTGGAATGTTTCGTCGAAATAATTCAATTGTTACTAGTGTGATTAATTTTGCAGTCCAAAATTTAGCTCCATGGACTTGGACATTGAAGTAGAATAGGGTCTATTCCTATTGCGGATTCACTAGATTCGGTCCAGTTAACAGAGTGTTAAAACTGGGATATATATAAGCAAGAAGGAAATTTTTTAGAACACCACAATCTCAGTTACAGGGCCCCAAGCCCAAAGCCCAAAGGCTTAAGCCGTGAAAAGAAACTACACATTAGCCACTAAAAAACAATAAACAGACCACCCCAAAAGGCCTTGTTATACAGTGCAGACAAAGGAGCAACTCCAGGCCATATTTAATGGCTTGTTTGGAAGTTTAGAGAGGGAGGAGAGTAGAGAGGTGTAGAGGGAAGGAGAGTAGTGGGGAGGAGAGTAGAGGAAAATGATTCATCTCCACCTTATTTGGAAGTTTTTAAAATTAGTAAGGGGGAATGGAGTAATTAGCCATTCTCCTTGTGTAATTTTGTTAATATAATAAGGGTAAATTATGTAATTTACTTGGTCAATAATTTATATACTCTACTCCCTCTCCAAATCTCTCCAATTTGGGGGAATTAAAATTGGGGGGCTAGAGGGAGTCCAAACCCCTCCAAACTCCTCCAAACCCCTCTCCCTCATTCTTTAAAAAACTTCCAAATAAGGTAATTGCATTACTCTCCCTCTCTCTACTCTACTCCCTCTCCTTTTTTAAACATCCAAACATGCCATAAGGGAGTGATCTCCCTTAAATCAGCTACTCAAGTATTAGCTTCCCATGATCTGATGCTATGAACAATATACTTTCTTCAGATTTGATCAGTACACCGTGAACAATTTTGTTTCTTTCAATCCAAATATGGTAAACAGTAGCATGGCGGCTTGCTAGCAATCCCCAATTTTTTTGTTTAAGGAAAACTTTTATTAAATTCAAAAAATAGACCACTTACATAGGATGTATATGCAGTATACAAGAACAAGCATCAAGCATCTCAAACATAGTATCAAAGACATATAGAAAATTCATTCATCCACTCAAATAAAGATTTGGGAAGAAAAAGCTTTTAAGTTCGTGCACTGATTTCTCCCATCTCTCGAATGTCCGAGCATTTCTCTTTGCACTATAGGTACCACTTAAGACAATGGGGAATTGGGCTCCAAATTGTGTGACTTCTAACTCCACCCAGCCTTCGGTTCCAACTATTGAGGAGATCCTCCTCCCATTCTGGCATAACCCACATAAACCAAACAACACAAAATCATGCTCCGTAACTCATAAGCACTGGGGCAATGAAGAAGCAAATGATTTACATCTCCCCCCCCCCCCCCCCCCCCCAAAAAAAAAAAAAAGATTTGCACATACAACATCAAACAATAACAGGATATTGAAGAGATCACACAAAGGCTCCTTAAGTTATCAATGAAGAAGCAAAAGACATTATAGCTTATTATTTACCAGAAGGATAGGTTCCTCAACAAAGCTACAATGGTTAAAAGAGCTTTCAGCTGTCATTTTAAAAGAAATTGGCTTGCAATCAAGAAGATAGCTTACCCATCATTATTTATGTATGTATGTATGTATTAAATTGTTTAAAAGTTTGAGTATATAAAAATATGAATTTGACCCCCTAAAGGTAAATATTATAATTTTACCATTCCAAGCAAAAATTGCTAGTTCCACCACTAAATCCACACATTTTCAATTGCATCATAATGGAAAATCTAAAACTTTTTTTTTGAGTAAATAATAATACTTATTAAAACACACAAAAAAATAGTAATATTAATATTTTAAATCAAGTTTATAATATATTACATAATCAGAGTACAACTACAAAAGGGCCTAACTTTTATAGTTGTAAACTGGGATTATAAATAGCGGATATTAGACACACACAACCAATGTGGGATAAACATCTCTATTTATTTGTAACAACAACCATACTCCAACGGTTGGCATACTTGTTAAAACAAGTTAGATAGAGTAGATTTTTTCACAACTTGTTAAGGCATCAAATTATAATTAATGTAAAATGACTTTACATGAACTCATCATGTATACAACTTTTATTATTCACCAATCACATGTCATCTCAAAAGAAAATTATAATAAGTGCAAAATCATTTTTGCATTGACTCATCATGTATAAAACTTGTATTATGCACCAATCATATGTCATCTTAGTAGTTGCAAGAGCTTTTTTGTCACAAAAAATAAGCAAAATTGATCAACTTGTCTTCCTCTCCCAATATTTCTTCCCCCCAAAGTTAACACGATAAAATTTTGCTTCTTTCAATAGGGTTTTACTTTTCTATAAATAAAACATATTATAAGAGTTGTATTTTGGCCTATGCACAATTCTTTTAAGGTTTTACTTTTCTATATACATTTGTACTTGGACGAACTCGGAATGGATCAAAAACATATATAATGACCAAGTAGGCGAATTTCCAAACAGCCATCTCACATCGAATACTAGTCCATCTCGTAAAGGAAGGTCTTTGGGATGGTCGAGTATTTAACCATCGTAGTAACATCGATCGTCCCCGTTGGTTTGACCTTTGATATTTCTATATAATGTATTTGTCGTTTAGGCTATAACAACCAACAAAATACCCCCATTTTTACCTCGTTCCAAAGGCAATTTCTTTCCTTTTCAAATCCGTCCTCCCACAATACTATTGTCAAGTCTTCTTCATTTTTTTTTTTTGGTCAAAGTCAAATAAATTAATAATAATAATTAATACTAGATGAGCACAATATGTAGTGATGAAACTGATGATGCACAGGAAATCAATAGGCTAAATGCTCTAGGTGTTAATGATGTAGTAGTCACTTGAAAGGCCTGAAAAGAAAACACACAATCAAAGGTAACCGGTGTGGATCGACCAAGAACCCTTCAATGCTTAGTTAGTTTCTCTCTCAAATTCTGGAGTTCCAACTTTTTGGGAAATGTTTCAGACTTACCTTTCTTGTCGTGAATGAATGTTTATATAGTGCACACTAGAAACAGTTACTTGTTTAGTAACTTCTCCTATCTTTGAGGAGGTTGAAGGATTCGGGGTTAACTTCCACAACCGCCATGGAAGTCAGATTATTTTATCTTATTTTCCATAACCGTTTTTGGAAGTATTTAGTAAGAACTTGTAACAATGAACTTCAATTTTTACTTATGCTTTGGGACAAAAACATGTGGTTCGCTTCATTAACTTCGGCAGAGGAACATGCTTAGAATCCTCATTTGGGGGTTGTCCAAGCACCTTTGTTGATGGACGACCTTTTCATAGACAACTATTCTATAAAGTTCCCATTCTTCCACGGACAACCATTATGGATGAGCTTGGAGTTGGCTTATTTCATAGAATACCATTATTTGCCCCTTTGTCTAGGGGTTGTCTAGGGAAATGTATAGCTTAATGCTATTTTTTGGACGTATGCCTTTATATCAGTGGTTAGGTGTCATGATCTTATTGGTGATTGGTCGCGTCAATTCATTTTTTCGAGGAATATGCCATATGCCACCTTTTGGTTGGTTATGTTGTTTCAGATGCCAAAGTCCACTGCCTATAAATAGTTCAATTCCTCCTCTACCCTTTACATTTCTGAAATTTTCTTCTTTGACATTTGTTGTCTAAGCACCTCGTCTAGAAGTCCTTTTGCATCTATAGTCTCCCTTCGTCTAGATCTAGGTATTTTCTTTATCCTCGTCCTCAGGTTTTAAGTTTTCTTCAAAATGTCTGAAATTGCCCTTTCCTCGTCTAGCAATAGCGTTGATAAGGCTATAGATGAATATCACTATCCTACTAGTTTTAGTGGTTCTAGTGATAGAAGTAGTGGTAGCAATAGTAGCATTTAGGGGAACACCACAGACGAGTACACATCTGGTGTTCCTGGGGTTCCTTTAGAGGTCTTCCAGGAGGAACTTAGGACGAAGGCAACATCCAGGTCTAGGGCTGGTACATCAAGTGCTCCTCGTCTACTGTCCAAGACGAGGTTGAGATAGTTTATAGTTATGCCATAAGGGTTGCTTCCAAAATGATGAGAAGAGGTTAAAATCTCTTAGGGCTTGGTACCATATTCCTGATGACCTAAACCCTAGGTTGGTTGTACGTGGGGAGTGGTGTTATTAACCCCGTTTTGGCGTAGGTATTTATGTGGCTTACCTCTTAGGGGGTTTGAGGTTGCCCCCTTAATGCCTTTGCCAAGGAGTTGTTCACCAGGTTAGGTTTAGGTATATGCCAGTTTAATCCCAACGCATGGAGGCTAATCGTCTCTATACAAGTTTTGTGGAGGGAGGTGTTTAAGGGGGATCATCCTCTTATTGTGGATGAGTTCCTCTATTGCTACAAGCCCTCCGAGATTAACCAATCCCTTGACTTCTATCAATTCACAACCAGAGGAGAAGATTATAGGCTAATAAAATCCCTAGTTACCTCTGATAAGAACTGGAAGACGGAGTTCTTTTTCATCTCTAGTTTTTGGGCTGGACACCCTGTTGAGGTTGACAGGGATCCATTTGCCCTTTATATAGGAGAGTTAGGAAACCTTTGTCCTGAAGGTACGTTTATGATTTTTTGTCATTTTATTATTTATTACATTTATTCTTGTTTGTAATCATCTAACAACTCTTTGTATGCTCTTTTCTTTTCTTTTTTCTTTTTTCTTTTTTTTTTTTTTTTTTGGCAGGTGTTAGACGACCACATTTGAGTAGGTTTTATTTGGAACGAGTCCAAAAGGCTCATCTATACACTGGTAGGACTTTTCATTCTTTGGTAAGTCTTCAATGTCTTGCCACTTGGGGGTTAGATCCTGAGCTGTCTGCAGAAGTTATTGCTCACAAGCTTACTGCCCGTAGACGTAAGTCTTATCTCCCCTTTTTCCTCCCTTTTTATTTATTTATTTATTTTTTTGGCACTTCTTGAGTGATTAATGTCCTTTTTTCCAGGGATGGCAACCATGAAAGAGAATAAAGGCAAGGAAGTGGTGGATGAGGCAATTAGGCAGGGGGTCCAATCCCAGCCTTTTCTAGCCATTGGTGACAAAAGAAAAAACTTATCTAAAACAATTGACTTGGAAAACCTTCCAAGTCGTCATAAGGAGAAGAGGGCTAAGCACAAGTCGTCCAAGCCTAGAGTGGTCAAGCCCAACCTTCTTGTCCTTCCTACCCAGCAACCCTCTGTCTAAATTCATGATGTGGATTTTGAGCCTAGAGATCCTCCGTTTATGGATACTCCATCCACAACCAAGGGGCTTGCCTCATCTCAACCTTCTCGACGAGTTCCTTAAAATCTCATTGAAAATGAAGACCTGGCTTGGGAGAGGTTCGAAAAGGTTGTGACCGACCAAGACATGGCGGTATGCTATGACATGTGTTTGAAGGAGTTTGAGCACTCCGGCGTTCATGACCTTTTTAAGGTATGTAAACTTTTTTATCTCGTCTTGTCAATAATATAGACATATGTATTTTGTCTAACAAAATTCTTATTTGTATATGCAATGTCTAAGTTCATTGCTGCATCCAGGCATGCAACGAAGATGGACAAGACAAGGATTCTGTTGGAGATGAGGATCCAAGAAGTCAAGGACGAGTGCAAGAGGTGGGCTAAGGTGGCGGCTAAGGCCAAAGACGATGCCTAGGAGCTGCAAAACTTAGTTGAGGAGCTGAGGACCAACGTTGTAGAGAAGGATACTCGTCTTGATCACCTCCAAAAGAGGAATGGCGAGTTGAGTACCCCTCTTAAAAAAGCAAAGAGAGATGTGGTTGTGGAGTTCAAGGCATCCAAGCAATTCACTGACTTGATGGACACCAACTACGCAGCCGGCTTTGAGGATTTCAGGATGGACGCTATGGAAAATTTCCCTGAGGTTGACTTTAGCTCCATTAAACTCAACCTTGGGGGTGTGCTACAAGCTCCCTTCTCCAGACAAGCTCAGAAGATATCAATATAGAGGATGATGCCACCACCCAGCCAGCTCAGGATGACCCCAATGTTGACACTCCTCTTTCATGAAGACGAGATCTTGATATTTAGAGACCGTTTGGCTTCAGTGTTAGAGACCCACGTTGCACGTCTACGTTTTCCTCTGCAGTAGGACCCAACTACAATAGCCCAACTTTAATGCCCAAAATCTAACGTTGAAACGCAAATTGGAAAGAGCAGAATGCACCGTTTCATTAATGTTTTCAAAATACAAAACACTTCATTCACAATAGGGGTTAAACTTGTACTATTCACAAACTCTTTGCACTTGCTGAAGCAGAGTGACCTAAAACAAAAAAGGTGACTCCAACGCTCTCCTGAGCAATTCCTTTCTTCCTCTCACCAACCGTGCAAAGATGGAGTCAATGTTCATGAATGCCCCGTCCTCCTTGTCTTCAATGAGAGGCACCTACCCACCATCCTGCAATAAATCATCAATAGTCACACTGAAACATGGTAAAAATGATCCCATAGAGGACAAAAGTCACCATTCCTTCGTGCTTCGCTCGAGCTCAGCTGCTCTCCGCTTGGGATGCCGTGGTCGCCACAGGAAATCTCTGCACAAACGGGTACTGTTCTACTCATACCTTTTGATCTATTGGTGTCTCGTTATTCTGTTTTCCATGAACACACTTCAATTTGTGGTTTTGTACAAAAATTGTGTGTAATTTTAGTTCAACGTTTGTGTGTTATTTTTGTATTTTCCATGACATTACTATGTAGGTTTCTCTCTGCTTCATTTTATTTTGGGTGTTTCTCACCAAGTGTAGATGTATTGGGACCATATATGTGAGTTTAATTTGCATTTTTCATGACTCATGCGTAATTGAAAACTGATATGCATACAAACTATTCGTTGAAATGCCTGAATGAGTATAGAAGGAAGTTGTAGCAAATATGAGTAAGGGAAAATCGAAGGCTGATGGTAATGAAGAGAGAATTGGGTGGAAAGATCCTAGGGAAGTAAAAGCTTTTTGTGATTTTTCTGCTACTCAAGTCCTAGACGGCAAGAAGCATCAAGGATTTTTGAGAAAGGAAGGGGTTGATGCAGTGATTGAGCAGTTGGCTGAAATGGGAAAAGTCGTGACTCACACGCAGTATAAAAACAAATAGGATCATCTAAAAGCACAATGAAAGGCTTGGAAGGAGTGTTTTGGTGAGATTGGGTTGGGTTATGATCCTGTAACTGGGGTTATGCAGCAAACTGATGAGTGGTGGACTCGAAAGATTCAGGTTAGTTCAGTTTACATAATTGTGAAAAAACTCTATTATCTACAACTAATATTTTGTTCTAACTATTGGTTATCCACATGTAGGCATGTCCCAAGGCGTTAACCTTTTAAAACAAACCTTTGCCGAATATTAAATCCATGGAAATCATGTATGAAGGCACGGTTGCAACGAGAAAAAATGCATTCTGCTCGAGTGGTGAAATACCAATTGAATTATCTGAAGGGTCTGGGAATTCCATTGATAGCAAAGAATTTATTGACCCCCAATGTGAACCCTCTGCGAACTCAGTTAACCCAATGGATGTTGAAGGCCCAGCATCGTCTAGAGCAAGACTGGCAGTGAATAAGGGGAAAGGCTTGGCAAGCGATGTCCAACTTTTTAGGGGAATTTGCAAGAAACCAAGAAAAAAGCGTTCAACCATTCAACACATGTCCGACTCTTTGAAAAGCATGTCAAACGTTATTGTTGAAAGTAAAAGTGTTAGTACTCATAATACACCATTTCGCACCGCAACAGCTAATGAGATGCAAGCAATAATGGACATGGTGTTGAGTCTTCTTAGGGTGCAAGCGGGTGATCACCTATATATGTTTGGCACCTTCTTCTTCATGAATAACGTAGACGGTAGGAACATGTTTACAGCTAATGTTGAGAGGAAGGAGGTCCAGCTAAGGTGGCTAGAGAAGCAGTACGAATTGAACCTCAATTTCATGTTCTCTGAAGGAAAGGGGCTTGTCTACAGTCCGGGTTACTTATCTTTATGTACCTCTTAGTATTGTAGTGATCGAATTATCTTTATGTACCTCTTGCAGTCTTTTCTTTTATTTTTTCTTTTTTGTATTGGCATAAACTATATGCTTGCCATGGGTGTGTATGTAAAACAGTGGTTACTAATTACTTGTCATCTTTTATATGCTTACTGCTCCTTTTTCTTATGCTAATGTTTATAATTGTCATATGTACCCACGTTATTTGTCACTAATTAAACCATAGTTCTTATGCTAGTGTTTATATTCTGGTGACAATTCATTTTTGGTGAGCACTTTCCAAGCTCATGTCAAAGATAGTCTTGGTGGTGAGAAATCATAGGGGAATTTTCAATTTTTTTTTTTTTAATTTCCAATGTTTATTAATGATGGAAGTCATTTCAAATTTATTTACTTTTCAAATTTAAACTTTCTACTACTGTGTGTTTTTTGGAAGGGGTATCATAATAAATTAAGTATATATCATACTTAATTTTACCTCTACCTATTAGATGATTAACTCCAATACATAGTGATGCTTGCGGATTGTTGGTCCTCTGTGTGTGTGTGTGTTTGTGTTTTGTTAACTATCCAGGTTTGTGCAGCAGCTTTGATAGAGTTTAAATCATGAAAAATGTATTCCTTATCACAGCTGTTTGTATTTGTGTTTGTATTCTTGAAACTGGGTAGAATGAGTAATTAGTTCAATTACCCAAAAACTTATCAAACAAAAAGCTAAAATTGTATTCCTTGTACATGTCGGCATTAAGCCAAAAAAGTGTTAGGTTCCTAAATACATTAATTCCATTTCTTTGTACTGCTAAGCTATAGGTATTGGCCTTAATCACACGCTGGAAGGCTAACACAAACCGTAGTGGCAATGCCATTTTTGTTCTCTTTTTCTTGTTGGGTACAAAAGCACCCAGGAACTTAAAAGGTACTGTTCACTCAGCCCGTGAACAGTACCATTTTGTCTTTTTTTTTTTTTCTTTTTTTTTTTAATAAGGAATTGCATGTACATCTTTTATAGCAATAGTTTTAAATAGATACAAAACAATAAGAGGTGAATGATGGTTTGCTCTTCCTGCAAACTGAACTTTCCTCTTTATGTGTGTATTGGCTTTCCACAAACATAAAAAGAAAGAAGTCTCAAGGTATTCAAAAGGATGAATTTCCTAAACGACACAGCTGATTCCCAGCACCAGTAAGTTTTGAAAGGAAATAACTTGTTTTTAACGTACATATTATAGTATCACTCAATATTATGTACATGCAACTAAAGTTCGTAACATACGCAGGGACGGAGACTTTGACATTAGCAACGACATTGTACTTGTAGCATATATAGCTGGGTGTGCAAGTGTCGTAGCTTACATAGAGACGTATATGACCAAAGTACCAATGCATACAAATATACAAACAGGGTATGAATGGGTACAATAGACATTAAATGGAAATGAGCAGAAATGTCACAATATGTTTAGAATGTCAAGCCATGTGTTTCGACAATTGTGTAATACATTGCGCATTCGGTATGGGTATGATGGTACCAAGAGTGTTTGCTTGGAGGAGTCAGTGGCAATGGCATTGGTGCTACTTGGTAATGCCACGAGTAACAGAATGATGCAAGATAGATTTCAACATTCCAGTGAGACAGTGAGTCGACATGTGGGCCCCGTAATTAAATTGTTAGCCACGGTTATGGCACCAAACATTATTAAGCCTACTGATCCTACATTTTGTACCGTGCCATCACATATCCAGGGGTCATATCGATATTGGCCGCATTTCATGGTACTTTGTCAATTTTGTATCTTGACTTGATTGTATTTCTATTATCTTTATGGTCATACCACGTGTTTCATTTTCACATGGCATTTTTGTGGCAATTGTTAGGATTGCATTGGAGCGATTGATGGGGTTCATGTCCACGTGGTCTTACCAAAAGAGGATCAACACCCATATAGAGAAAGGAAAGGAGCCACAACAGTAAACTGCATGTGCGCATGTGATTTTGACATGAAATTCACATTCGCGTGTGTGGGATGGGAAGGATCAGCACACAACACCAGGATCTTTTTAAATGTCCTCAACAATGAGAGTGACAACTTCCCAAAACCTCCACCTGGTTTGTAACTATGCAATTTAATGATAGTATTAAAGTATGTATTATGTAGTGAAAATGCTAATATAATAAACGTGTTCGTTTGTAGGAAAATATTATCTTGTTGATTCAGGATATCCGGTGAAGCCAGGGTTCCTTACCCCATATAAGGGGAAGCGGTACCACATCCCTGATTTTCAGCCAGGTTCACAGCTACATTGTCTAGATGAAAGATTTAATTATCTCCATTCCTCACTTCGTTCGGTCATAGAATGAACGTTTGGAGTTTGGAAGAGTAGATGGAAAATTTTGAGATGTATGCCAGCGTTCCATATACGCACTCAAAATTACATCATTGTTGCTACAATGGTTCTGCACAACTTCATTAGATCCTTTGACCACAATGACATTCCACATTCCCGTTTTGCACAGCGCGCATATGGAGGTAGTGAAGGAGGTCATTACAATGGAGTGACAGATGTGGCCTCTTACTTGGATTCAAATGAGATGAAAGAGGTTCGGAACAATATCACAACATCGATATGTATGGACCATAACTGATGGTGCACAAACTTCAATGTAATACCATTTTGTGTCATGGTACTTTTTTTGTTGTCAAGCAGAACTAATAGCTCACAAAACTTGGTTTGTTGTTAAGCATAACTTGGTTTTTTTTGTTGTAAACCATTTTGTCAATGTTTGCACGGGCTGAATGCTAAAATTTGTAGTAGCTGTATGATGTATGCTGATTTATCCTATATGGAAATGCTGAAATGCTGAAATATTAGAAATTATTAATGCAGCAAAAATTTTAATGCAGAATTTTGAATGCAGCAAAATTTTTAATGATGCAAGGCAGAATTTTGAATGCAGCAGAATTTTTAATGCTGCAGAATTTGTAATGCAGAATTTTTAATGCAAAATTGTTAATGCAGAATTTTTAAGGCAGAATTTTGAATGCAGCAGAATTTTTAATGATGTAGAATTTGTAATGCAGAATTGTTAATGAAGAATTTTTAAGGCAGAATTTTGAATGCAGCAAAATTTTTAATGATGCAGAATCATAAAACTTTCAGAATCAGTTTCATGTATCTTGTTCTGTCACAATCAGGATTTTTAGTTCATAAGTGCAGGTCAATTTCATGGAATGCTCTTAGATGTTAAGGTATATTGTTAACATAATAACTTATGATTTTTCCATAGCTGAATGTAGGAGTGTACTTTGATTAACTTATAATCCTAGTAACATATCACATAGAAACCAAAACGTTTAAGTAGCTTCCCAATACAAAAATTGTCCAACTGTCCAAAAAGCTCTCCTAACACCTGTGAATCACACCATCCAAAAGTTGGTCCAATGTGCTTTAGCAATAACCATCCAACATACTTCAAAAGTTTGGCTCACAGCAGATATATATATATATATATATATATATAAAAAATAAAAAATAAAAAACCACAAAATCTTGGCTCATTTTTTTTAAGACACCATTTACTCAATCTATTAATGGCTGGCAAATTGTGTGTATATATATATAAGCACACATATACAACAATAGAATTTCCAATCTTCTTTAAACTTAGCAATAACATTATCTCCATCAAACGTCTCCACATTGTTTTCAACAGTATAATTACATACATATCATAAACTAAATTGTAATAGTATGATTAACATACAAAATAAATGTACTATTACAACTTGCAGTTAGTACATACAATTACATCCCATTAGGGCAGACACATATGCCTGATTTTGACTTTCCCAGACCTAGTAGATAAGATAAGCAATAATAGAAACATGGCCCCCAAGACTACTAGAGATATTGTCAACTTAGTTGCTTTCTCTTTAGAGATCATGCATGCATCAAACTTTCTTTTTGCAACTCGCTCCCTTTCCAATGCTGCTGCTGTCAGGGCGTGTGCTTGCTTCAACTCTTCATTGGCAACTCCCACCGCATGCTCCAATCGGTTGAATTTGGCAATAACTATAGGTGCTACTGTTGCGCCACGCGGACAACAAATGTTGGCGTCTAACCACTGGAAGAAATTGCATGCACGGTCATCACACTGCACAATACAATACAACAAAGAAATAGAAATACAACTCATTGGTTCTTTAATACACAACACAAATATTTTGCCAATACTTGGAAAGGGTACTTACTGGTGACCAATAGCGACAACCATAAAACCTCCTACCAAATGTATGAAGTTTCAAGGACGTCCTAATTTTGCAGTTCTCAACGTCACAAAAATGGCCATCAGAACTGAAGAAATAGTTACTTGTTTCCAACATTCGTAGTTCTTGGCAGTAGATATTACGTTGGCTTTAATTAGTGAACCGTAAACCAGGTTGGTGCTATAAAAACAAAAAGACAACTTGAGCATAAAAGGAGTAGCAAGAGAGGTTGGTGCAATTTACCCCTAATTATGTAAAACACCTAATTCATAAAAGTGTAAGTAACATACTAATGGAAATTATAATTATAAACTAATCAATGGGTTTACAAGATGTTGAACCTTGGTGTTATGGCAAGTACCACTTGTCATCTACCCAAGCAATGTGTGATGAGTTCAATTCAAGTAATTAGTTTGAAAAAAGTTGAGTTACCAATGTAGGTCAGCTTGCCTCATAGTGCAGCAGCTATTGCACCAGGTGATGCAACATCAGCTGCCACACTGGTGCAGCACAGCATGCCACCCAGCACAGCATGCCACACACTGGGCAAATCTGATTCCCACAGAGCAATGGTTACTGTTTACACTAAATGAATATAGTTTTTTTAAAAAAAAATCCTACCAAAACCCAGTCGGGTGATAATCCCAGCATTCTCAGAAAAATTAATGCTAAAAAAAAAAATCAAACCCATCCTATTTCAAGCTTCCAAGTTCTTAACTCTAATTAGTTCATGCTACGGCTCACCCTTCACCCAATCTTGTGGAAGAAATAAGTGTATAGGAGCAAGAATCTGATTTAAATGAAACCCATTAACCCATTAACAAGATAAAAACTTTGTAAAAAATAAATCATATTAACCCATTAACAAGAACTGAAATTCCAGCAAATGAATAGAGAGGACTCAACTTGGATTCTATCAAATTAAATGAAGTAAATTTCAGCTAATGAAAAGAAACCCATTAACAAGAACTGAAATTCGAACAAGACAAGATGGAAAACAACGAACAAAAAATTTGACAAAACTTACCGTGCACAGTGGGATTCGTTTGTCTTTGCCGACGTCGGATTGGGTGACGTTTCCCGTGGATTTATCTTCTGAGGTCTTCGCAGGCGTCGGACCTCGACTGGGTTTCTGGTGGGCGCTAAACTCTCTTCTCTGGTGGGTGAGGAGTGAATAGCAGAGAGAGAGAGAGAGAGAGAGAGAGAGAGAAAAAAAAAAAAAAAAAAGGTTTTCAGTTGAGCTACAGTAAAATGCAATTCCTTATATATTTTCAGCTGTGCTACAGTACCCACATTTTGCTACAATATTTTTCAGTTTTCAGTTTTCAGCTGCTATCAGATCAAGGTTAAGGCGAAGTTGCTCTTCGTTATCCTTGTTTTGGTATTTTATCACCCTGTGATTGGCCTTGTGTACTTTTGCAGGTATTATTGCTTCACTTCTATAGACTAGCTTGAAAGGAGTTTCCCCTATGGGGGGTTCTCACCGTCATCCTGTAGGCCCACAAAACACCTAGTAGCTCATCTAGCCATACTCCCTTTGCTTCCTTAAGCTGAGTTTTGATGATTTTTAACAAGAATCATTTTGTCACTTCTACTTGACCATTTGCTTACGGGTGGGTGGGTGAGGAATAATGAATCTGAATTCCAAAGTGTTTGCAAAATCTTTGAAATTTGTGTTATCAAATTGTTGTCCATTGTCTGATATTAATACCCTAGGCACCCCAAACCTGCATACAAGTTTCTTCCAGAAAAAATTCTTGACATTCTACTGTGTGATCTTTGCCAGAGGTTTCACTTCCACCCACTTGGTGAAGTAGTCTATCCATACTACTAAAAATTTCATCTACCTGGTTCCAAGTGGAAAAGGACCGAAAATATCCAATCCTCATTGTGCTAAGGGCCACGAGGCCATCATTGGGGTGAGATACTCTGAAAACTGCCTAAGAATATTATTGAAGCATTGAAATTAGTCAGATACCTTGATGTAAACTTTTGTGTTTGCTTGAATGGTTGGCCAATAATAACTTGCACAGACGACTTTATGGACTAGTGCCTTTGCTCCTAAGTGGTTTCCGTTTACCTCTTCATAAATTTTCCTCAAAAAATAGTTTGCCTCATCTAGGGCCAAGTATCTTAGATAAGGCTGAGAAAAACCTCTTTTATATAGCAACTCGTCTATAAGGACGTATCTGGATGATCTAATTCTCAACTTTCTAGCCTCATCTCTCCCTTCTAAAAGCCTTCCATCCTATAAGTAAGCCACTATTGGGGCCATCCAACTTTCTTCTTCTTCTTCTTCTATCTACTGTACCTCTAGAAGATCTATGCTCAGCATATACTGAATTTTATCAAACTCGTCCACTAAGTCATCGCTGAGGCTTCCTTCGTTAAGGTGTCTGCTTTTATGTTTTCTTCTCTTGAAACTTGAATGAAACTAGCTTCTCTAAATCTTTTCACAAGGTGTCTTACCTTATTAAGATACTTATTCATCCACTCTTCTTTTGCTTCATACGTTCCATTCACTTGACCTATAACCAGCTGAGAGTCTTAATAGGTGAGTAGTGATTCTACCCCTAAAGACTTTGCCAACTCTAGCCCTTTAAGAAGGGATTTATACTCCACTTAATTATTCGTTGCTGAATATTGTAGGCAAACTTTGTACTTCAACTCGCCTCCTTCTGGGGACTGCAAAACAACTTCTATCCCTCTTGTATGTAGTGTAGACGACTGATCCACATGGACAATACATCTCTAAGCTTTGGCCAACTCGTCTAACTCTCCTTGACTTGGAGTGAAGTCCGCAATGAAATCTGCCAACACTTGTGCTTTTATCGCGCTTCTTGGTTGGTATCTGACATCAAACTCACTAAGTTCTATGGCCCATTAGACTAGTCATCCTGCGACCTCCAACTTGTTTATTGCCTTCTTTAATGGATGATCTATCAAGACATTAATGACATGAGCTTGGAAATAATGTCTTAACTTCCTTGAAGCTATAACCAAAGAAAATGCTAGTTTTTCCATCATAAGATATCGTCATTCCGCCCCTCTTAGTGTTGGACTTGTATAGTAGGCTGACTTTTGTACCTTTCCTTCTTCCCTGATCAACATTGAGCTCACTACATGTGGGGACACTACCAAATACAAATATAATTCTTCACCAAGTACGGATAAGCTTAACAGAGGAGCTGTAATGAGGTAGGTCTTGAGGTCTTGGAAGGCTTTCTGATACTCGTCCGTCCATTCAAATGTCTTCTTAAGAATCTTGAAAAATGGTAAACATTTGTTAATAGCTTTAGAGACAAACCTGTTAAGGGTAGCAACTTGCCTAATGAGAGATTGGACTTCTTTGATACTCCTCGATGGCTTCATATCCAGGATTGCTTGAATTTTGTCGGGATTCGCTTCAATTAACCCAAGGAATTTTCCTAACGAAACTCCGAAAGCGCACTTGCTCGGATTCAATTTCATGTTATACTGTCAAAGCGTAAGGTTTCTTGGAGGCCATCCAAATGCTTTTACTCGTTCAAGGTCTTTACCAGCATATCGTCCACATAAACCTCCACATTCCATCCTATCTATGGGCAAAACATGTAATTAACCAACCTTTGATAAGTCCCGCGTTCTGTAAACTAAAGGGCATCACCTTATAACAAAACAAACCTTGACTAGTGATAAAGGACGTTTTATCTTGATCTGACTCATCCATTTTTATCTGCTTATACCCTGAGAAAGCGTCCATGAAGCTTAACAACTGATGACATGCCGTTGAGTCCACCAACTGATCAATGCGTGGCAAAGGATAAATGTCCTTAAGGCAAGCTTTATTCAAATTAGTAAAGTCTACACACATTCTCTACTTGCCATTTTTCTTCTTGACCATCACCACATTAGCTAACCAATTCGAGTAATAGACTTCCCGAATAAATTGCGTTGTGGTTAACTTCTAAACCTCTTCCTTAATAGCATTGTCCCTCTCAGTAGTAACGACTCTTTTCTTTTGACGAACAGGCTTGGAAAATGCGCTGATGAGTGATAACACTTGGGTCAATTTCAGGCATGTCTTCATGAATCCATGCAAAAACATCAATACTCTTCCTAAAGAATTGGACGAGGTCTTGCTTTGTCTTTTCCTTCATACTTGTTCCAATTTTAGTAAACTTCTTTGGATTATTCTCTTTCAAAGGAATGTCTTCCAACACTTCGGTGGGCTCTGCAACAACTCTTATCTCCTCAATGCTCATTGTTTGAAATTGCTCGTCCATAGCCAACATGGCTAAATAACATTCTCTCGCTGCTAACTGATCTCCTTGTGCTTGCCCTGCCCTTTACTCTTTAGGGAACTTGACTGACAGGTGGTAGGTAGACGTTACTACCTTCCAACTATTCAAAGTTGGTCTCCCAATGATGGCATTGTATGATGATGAATAGATTACCATAAGAAAGTTTACTTCTTTGGTTATCTGTTGCGTATATGCTTCTACCACCATAGGCAACATAACAATACCCACGGGTTGTACATTCATACCTCCAAATCGCACCAAGGGTGAGTTCACTAGACGAAGTTGATCTCATCCAAGCCTCATTTGCTGGAAAGCAGGGTAGTACAAGATGTCTGCCGAACTATCATTGTCATTAACACCTTTCTGGTCGAATAATCAGCAGTAAGCAAAGTAATGACGATCGCGTCGTCATGTGGGTGGTAAACCTTTCCAGCATCCTCATCAGTGAATTTAATGGCATGTTCTTCAGTTTCCCTTGTTTTTGGAGATCGTCTTGAGAGTTGGACGATTTGCACTACCTTTAGGTACGTCTTCCTTGACTTGGAAGATTACCCTGCCAAGGTCCCTCTTATGATAACTCTTATTTCTCCAAGTCAAGGTCGTGACAACTCTTCTAACTTTGCCTTCATCTTCTCATCTTTGTGATCTCGTCCAAGGAAATTTCTCAACTTCCCTTGCCTAATGAGATTTTCTATCTGCTGCTTCAGATCGAAACACTCGTCCTTATCTTACCCATTATCTCTGTGAAGCAACAATACTTGTTCCTATTGCGCTTATTGAGGTCTCCCTTCATTTTTTCCAGCCACTTCAAGGAAGGATCGTCTTTGATTGCATAAGCACTTGTTCAAGCGGCATGTTCAAGGGTGTATATTACTGACTCCGTGCTGAAGAGCCTACCTTCTTGTTGTCTCGATCTTTCTTCTCACCCATTCGTGCCTTCTTTAGATGAGGACCTTGTTCAGGATGGCATGGGAGATCTGCTTCCATGCATTCAGCTCTCTTCCTTTTCTTAGCTATAATCGCGTCTTCTGCATTCATGAAGTTTTGTGCTAAATGGACGAGTTCAGCCATGGTTTGAGGCTCTTGCTCATAAAGCTTATGAATGATTAAATTAGAGTTGACTCCATTATGGAAGGCTGCCAATAACAACTTGTCATCCATCTCATCCATTGCTAGGGCTTCCTTATTAAAACAAGTAATGAAAGACCGTAAACTTTCATTTTCCCCTTGTTCTATGGTTAGCAAGCTAGACAAGGAATGCTTGTGCCTTTGTCCTCCAATGACGTTGTTGACAAATAGCTTACTCAATTCTTCGAAGGAACTCACGATATTTGGAGGTATCTTACTGAACCATACTCGTGTTGGTCCTTTAAAGGTAGTAAGGAAGGCCCTGCACATAATCTCATCTAGAACCCCTTAAAGATGTATCGTAGTCTTGAAAGTAGCAATATGATCGAAAGGATCACACATTCCGTCATACGAGTCCAAGGAAGGCATCTTGAACTTCAGAGGCAAAGGGTGACTGTTGATGGAAGCCGTGAAAGGGAAGTTTGTTTAATGAACTAAATCCTCTACGGGATTCACCCTTCTCATGTTCTCCCTCATCTCGTCTATAACCTTCCTCATCTGGTCCATCTCCCTTTCCAAGTATGGCACCCTTTGTGAAGCAGTATCCTTTGACTGGCTTTCAAGCTCAGCATTTCCTCTATCTTCTTTACTTTGGGCTTGTCCTTCTTCATACCTTTCATAGTGCTACCTCCGTAGATTAATCTCCCTGGTCAACTCTTGCTTATGACGAGTTAATATGGTGGCTGCCATGGACTGTACATGTTGGATGGAAGACGGTTTCGTGACAGGCGCTAACTGTCGATCATGGTGGGGATTGCTAGAGGCATCCCTACTCTCCTAATGTCTTGGACTCGTGGTCCTTGATCTTGTTCGAACCATGCAGCCTTTTGTTAGAGAAAGATAAACTACAGAACACGAGATTAATCTTTCTCATAGACAACGCCAACTGATGATGCACAGGAAATTAGTAGGTTGAATGCTTCGGGCATCAATGATCTAGTAGTCAATTGAAAGGCCTGAAAAGAAAACACACAATCAAAGGTGACCAGTGTGGACCAACCAAAAACCCTTTGATGCTTAAGTTAGTTTTTCTCTCAAATTCTGGAGTTCCAACTTTTTGGGAAATGTTTCAGACTTATCTTTTCTTGTCGTGAATGAGTGTTTATGTAGTGCACAGTAGAAGCGATTACTTGTTTAGTAAATTCTTCTATCTTTGAGGAGGTTAAAGGATTCGAGGTTAACTTCCACAACCGCCATGGAAGTTAGATTATTTGATCTTATTATCCATAACTGTTTTTGGAAGTATTTAGTAAGAACTTGTAACAATGAACTTCGATTTTTACTTATGCTTTGGGACAAAAACATGTGGTTCACTTCATTAACTTGGATAGAGGAACTGCTTGGAATCTTCGTCTGGGGTCGTCCAAGGACCTTTGTTGATGGACGACCTTTTCATAGACGACTGTTCTATAAAGTGCCCATTCTTCCATGCACAACCATTATGGACGAGCTTGAAGTTGGCTTATTTCATAGTACACCATCAAAAACCATAAAGGTAGTCTTAGTGAAAAAAAAAAAAAAAAAAAAAAAAAAATTTACAAATAAGTGTTGAATTGGTTGTGGTTCTATAGTTTTTCATTTTTCAAATGTATTATTTTTCATTTTTCATGCTTCAAAATGCAATTAATTTCATAAAATGAAACCGAGAAAAAGTGGGAAAAAAATGGAGCTAAAGAAAGAAAATTTAATGAATCTCAATTTTTTTTTTATAAACTAGTGAATCTCAATTATGTACCACGTGATCCTTCCTATGGTCCCACGGGAAGTAGTCACTGTAAAAGGGATTCTAATGTCTACTTCAGAAAGCAACCGATGTGTTTATAATAAAATAAGTGTGCAATTATTCTCCTTATTTTTTAATTATCTTTTTCACCAAGGTGATTTTCTTTTATTCTTCCACCTCTTGTTTTTTTTAATATTTTTATTTGTTTTTGCAAAGTAATGACATATCTTATTTAATTATACTTACCCAAGTATAAAATTCATTACTCATAGTCATAGAGTCTGTTTGTTAGGCAGGGTAATTATTTAATACTTTATAAAAACAATACTTTAGCCTCTCACAAAAGTAAATTCTTTGTAGAACACCCACAACAAATGTGGGATATGTGCCAAATGCTAAATATTTGGCACATATCCCACACCAAACCAAGTTTGACCCATTTATCAAATGTTTTAAATGCCCTTACAATCACAAATTTGCAACAGTATGGTAAGCTGTGGCATATGAATTTATTAATTTTTTATTCCTCTTTCACTCTCATATCTCTTTCATCTTCTCCTTCAGCTATTCAGTATTCATCGCCTCCATCTCCATCTCCACTCTCCCATTCTCTTTCTTCTTCCCTCTTCCCTGTTGCTCTACTCTCTTCCCATTCATGAATATGAGCCACCACCAATTTCCTCTCTACCATCACTGATCTATATTTTTCACCGGTTTTTTTTCCTTTTTGTTCGCACTCTCCTCTCTGTTCTATTGGCGTGGGTTTGGTTGTGGGTTTGGGTTGTGATTGTGATTTCCGATTGTGGGTCTGGTTGTGGGTCTAGTTGTGGTTTTCAATTGTGATCGGTGTGGGCGTAGGTCTCTAGGTTGTGGGTCTCTCCACTCTGTTCTATATCCTGGAGAACTAACTGAGCCCTTGTCTCATCAAAGAGTAGGCTCTTTGAATCAATTCTTGGCGCAAGAACTTTATGAGTGGACTTCCAGTTTTGTGAAAGAGGCCCTGGTGAAATCTGTGCACGAGAATCACGACATGAATAGCTCCAATTAGGAACACAAGCATCAACCCGTGAAATTCACTGGCAACTGTAAGACACACCCAGTTTTCATTTTGTAATTTTCTCTCACTTTTAATAAGGATTCAATCAAATGGACCACAAATATATGTTTTCATTGTTTCTCTCTAAATTTGGTTATCTGGGTAGTTCTTAGATCTTGTCATCAATTCATTTTGTGTAAAAAGTTATGAACCTTTTTTGGCTTTAAATAATTCCACAAATTTTTTTTTTAAAATTTTCAATTTTGTACATTCTTCAATGATGCTCTATTTGTTTGCTGAGCAAGTGATAGAATATGAGAAATTTGAACTAGTTTTTGTATAAAGATTTCACAATTTTGTTGTTGGTCCTGTGTAGTTTCTATGACTGGAAAATGGTGCAAGTAGTTGTGGATTGAGTGGTTGCATTATGGATCAAAAAAATATTACCATTGAACAAACAATAAAGAAAGAATAAAATAAGAATTAAGAAAGAATTAAGAAATAACATTTAAATGAAGTGGTAAAAATATAGAACGTCTAATAAATGGGATATTGTAAAATGATGTGGTAAAATAATAAGTAAGCTTTTTGTGTAGCAAAATGACATAATTTTTGCAATGGTTGCTATGGATGCTCTAAGATGATCTACTGCTCATGAAAGGTTGTATAATTTTTAACCTTATTTTTACCCAATAAATAAAATAAATAAATAGATACAAGTTCTAACTACAATGAATTTTTTATTATTTTTTATTTTTTTGATAAAAACTGCAGTGAGGGTTGTTTTTGTCATTTAGACAAATTCAATGGCAGTATCGTAATACAAAAAAGCAGTTTACGCGAAAAGCATCAAAAGCAAGAGAGTGGGCATTATAGTAATTTAATAAAATATCATTACTGACATAAGAATCCTCAACTTTTGCTACTACCGCGTTCGAAACGAAGCCTTTATAAACGGAAGTGTGTTCTGTTCGTTAAAGCAAAACCAGGACCATAACCAAAACCAAAGACATAGTGAGAGAGAGTGTGTTTTTTATTTGTGTATTTTAGAGAGAGAAAGTGAAAGCAAGGAATCCCAGTCAGCTAAGTTAAAGCTAAACTCAAGAGTAAGTTTACAGAGTAATATAAATTTCTCATATTGTTTTTGTATCTGCGCCAGTTTTGGTTTTTTAAATTTCTTTGACCATTTAGGGGTGTTTGGTACCTGCACAAACATGTGTTTCGTTGTTTGAAATCATTCGGTGAAATACGTATGAGTGAAAAAATGTATGAAAATTCGTGTAATGTTGACATGAGTTGGAGTTGGTGTACCAGATGGGCCTTAGTTTCCTGTCAATTTTTCTTAGTTAATTTCATAGTATTTTTTTGGGTGTTGAGAAATGGGTTTTGTCTAGGAATGATCCTTCAAGGAAGGAATTTGATAAAATGGTATTTTTTTTCAAACATACATTTGACTTGGAAATTTTTTTTTTTTTTTTGGGTGACTCTTTGATCGTTTCAATCTATTTTAGTTATAAAAAAAGAAACTTTTTTTTGTTGGTGATGAGGAGGTTGATTTTGTCAAAGATTTAGCTTTGAGAAGTTAAATTTAAAAATTGGGCAAATGTTTAAGGATCACTTTTGGTTTGAAAAATGGTGAATTTTTCTCTGATTGTTGAAAGGTGTTTTTTTTTTTTTTTTTTTGGTCTGTAAGAGTTTGGTTTAAGGATTTGTTTCGAAGTATGAATTTCTTTTCCTTTTCAATCTAGTATGTGATTTTGTATATATGAAAGAACTGAAATTAAAGTAAAGTAGAGGATTCAACCTGAAAGATGGTTTTTAGCTTGTAGTTCAGAAGCACCTTTTGCCATTGGCGTTCCATCAGCTTATTGAACCATTAAGTTCAGAATCAAACTTTTGGGAAAATGTTTGGGACTTACCTCCAAGCAAGTTAGAGAGCTGGTTTTAAAATATTGTTGGATAAAAAAAATGGTGCTTTTTAAAGAAAGTTTGAAAATTGTAAATTGAATAGGTCAGAACAAGTGAAATAGAAGTCAAATTGAACATGTCCCCAACTCATTGTATAGGAATTTGAAGTACTTATTGTCAATCTGTTTTTTATTGTATGATATATGACAGTAGTTGATTACCTCAGCTGAATTTTGTGATAGATTTGGTGCAGAAATAGGCAAATAGATCTCAGTTTCTTCTTTAAATTCAGTCTCATGTCTCCTTTTTTTTATTATCTTATTTTCAGATTGTGGATTGTGGAGCCTATAATAGGAAGTTATACTTCTTCTTCCTCTTTATCCCCTTCAGATTGAGAATAGATAAATGGGTTCATTGTCAGAACCAACACCTGAGAGCAACTATAGCAAGCCCCCTGGAATCAGATTCTTGGAGTACATCAAGGGAACCAAACTTTCCTACAAAACCCACCAAGCAACTGTTTTGATTGTAACATTTTTAGCATATGCAAGTTACCATGCCACTAGAAAAACCACAAGCATTGTTAAGAGTACCCTTGATCCAGAATCATCATATGTGGGATTGAATTTCACCCCATGGAGGACATCTTACTCTGAGGAACCAGCTAAACTTTCATGGAAAGCTGGGGATGGCTGGGCTCCATTTAATGGACCAGATGGTACAGCATTGCTTGGAGAACTCGACGTTGCTTTCCTTGGGGTTTATGCTCTGGGAATGTACTTCTCAGGTCAATTGGGTGATAGATTGGATTTAAGGATCTTCTTAACTGTGGGAATGGTGGGAACCGGTTTGTTTACTTCACTCTTTGGTGTTGGGTATTTTGGAAACATTCATTCTTTTTGGTACTTTTTGGTAGTTCAAATGGTTGCTGGTTTGTTCCAATCAACCGGATGGCCTTCAGTGGTTGCAGTGGTTGGTAACTGGTTTGGGAAGAGCAAGAGAGGGCTAATTATGGGTATATGGAATGCTCACACTTCCATTGGAAACATCACAGGTTCTTTGATTGCGTCTGCTCTATTGAGCTATGGATGGGGTTGGTCCTTTGTTGTGCCTGGTCTCATGATTGTATTCATTGGCTTGGTAGTTTTTCTTATACTGCCTGTTAATCCTGAGTCTGTTGAAACTGATAAAGAAAATGATGAATTGCATTCTCCTAAGAAAATTGGCGAGGGAGTAACAGAACCTTTGTTAAATTCAGAGACAGTGGTTAAGGAGAAAGCTGTGGGGTTCATAACAGCATGGAAAATTCCAGGAGTTGCTCCTTTTGCTCTTTGCCTTTTCTTTGCCAAATTGGTTGCTTATACATTTCTCTACTGGCTTCCATTCTACATTACCCACACAGGTATATTAGCTTTTTTGCTTTTTTGTTCCTATGATTTGGTTAAATTTGCGTTCATTTTTAGTTGCAACTATAAGATGGTAAAAAAGAGATGAGAAAGGATATTATGAGTTACTGGACTAAATGAGTCTTCTATGAATTAGCTTGAACACACAATTCTCATAGTTTTAAATCTCAACTATACTCAATAACTTCTTGACAAGTTATTGGACTAAATGAGTCTTCTATGAATTAGCTTAAACATTTGTCTCTCCTAGTTTTGAATCTCAACCATAGGCAACAACTTCTTCACAAAATTTGTTATTGGCATCCAAAGTAACGCCTTGATCAATTCTCATTTCTGTTTTTTCATTTTGCAGCTATTGATGGAAAGTATTTATCTAGCACCACAGCTGGAAACTTGTCTACATTGTTTGATGTTGGTGGTGTGCTCGGAGGAATCCTAGCCGGTCACATTTCTGATCGCTTAGGTGCCAGAGCCATAACAGCTGCAAGTTTCATGTACTGTGCTATTCCTGCTCTCTTCTTCTATCAAAGCTACGGACATGTTTCCTTGACTGTAAATATCATTCTCATGTTCATCACCGGCATGTTTGTTAATGGGCCATATGCTCTTATAACAACAGCAGTTTCAGTTGACTTGGGAACCCATAGTTCACTTGAAGGGAACTCCCGGGCACTGGCAACTGTAACGGCAATTATAGATGGCACGGGCTCTGTTGGGGCTGCTATAGGACCTTTAATAACAGGTTATATTTCCTCTACAAGCTGGAGTGCAGTTTTCACAATGTTGATGGCAGCAGCTCTAATTGCAGGGCTGCTTCTAACTAGACTTGTTGTGGCCGAGGTGGCTGCAAAGATAGAGGAATCAAGATCACAAGGGGGGTCTGCATCAAGATCTCCAGTACATGCACTTGAAGTGTGAGTTTTTGGAGGGCTTATAGTGCTACTACTTGTGTTGTACATGTGTGACTTATACATAAGCTCCAGTTCACAGCCTCTGGTGAGTCTGGTCACTATATTGAAATGAGGATCCGTGTGTTATGGTTAAAGAGAGTAGAGGATATTTTTTAACCTTCTCCATCATTTGGTTTGGTGGGGGGTCCAAAATGTGGAGAGTTGAGGCATCCATTGTACATTATTTGTATCTCTATCAAATAAATCATATATATATATAGCATCATCCAGAAGGATGACCAATTACAATCTGTACCATTTTCTCTCAACTGGTTTGCCTTGTTTAGAGCTGCATCTTTTGAACAACTTATGTTCAACAGTGTCTGTGCTTGGCTTCTTTACTTGGTTTCAGTCACTTGGGGAGTTAGATTCATCTCAATTTTCAGGGAAGATGCTACAGTATAGAACAGGGTAGGCTAATTGGCTTTGTTGCTCTAGTGAATTGAGCTCATAAATTGAATTGTAATCAAGAATATGAATTTCAGTTGTTTGTCATCAAAATCCTTTGTATCCAGTACAAACACAAATATTTTACAGATCCAGAGAGAGTAAAAAAGTTAACACCAAGTGTTCTGGCTTGGGCGTTGAGACATAAAAAGAAGTGCATAAAATGATGATGCACTTCCTTTCACACTAGACAAAGGTCTGAAAAGAATTCCCGCCTCATTTATCAGTCTAAAAGAGGTGCAACAACTTTAGCCATTGAAAGTAAAAAATGGTCCACACATAAGGTTACATGCTTCAAGATCAGGTGACCAAAAAGTATTAGGAGGTTTGTGAGCCCAGCATTGGCACTGACTCGTGTAACATGTGCAAAGATCATAATCCATTCTTGTTTTTTTCTCAATTAAAAATATTCAATGCTTTGTAGTTTGTACCTATGGAGGGAGGACAAAGAAAGTTGAAGAAGTGGGAACCAAAGAATATAGAATCTGTTTGGAACGTTGTATGTACAATAATTTTTGTTGTTTAAACCACACAACATGTATTTTTATAATATTTTTTTACTTATACGTATTTTCACAATACTTTAATATCATTACTATAACAACATTATCAAAGGAATCCATGTATAGCACCACAAAACATCCCCCGCCACTTTCTCAAAAAAAAAAAAAAAAAATCCCCACCAAACTTTATACTTTTGACCTACAGAACCGTCTGGTAAGAGGCACTCAATTACCTATCATGAATAATCCATGGTGCAAATTGTTTTGGTGAAAAGAATAAAAAAAGTAAAAAAAAAAAAAAAAAAATCTTCCTTATCCAAAAGAAAACACATGGTATTCTCTATTCAAATAGAATAGCTACTAGTTTTTCCATCATGGGCTTCTTTAGTGAAGATGTTACATTAGCCATAACACAACTGCATTACAATAGGTGAGTTTGGATTAAATTTTTATTTTATTTTATTTTTTTATGCTTGTTAGTTTATTTATTGATGTATTATAGGTTCCGATTAGCTCAACTGGTAATGTCTCTGACGGTTAAATAAGAAATCTAGAATCTAATCCCTGCTCACATCAAAAACCGATTGGTGTTTTCGTCTAATGATAAAGAGTTATCATCAGGAGCGGACGTCATAGGTTGAAACTCTTTCTAAAACAAAATACTTATTTTGTTTCTCAAAAAAAAAAAAAAAGGTTTATGTATAGTATTTTAAAGTCTCACTTTTTCAAGTATTTCTGTCAACTTTTAACAAACAAACAAACAAATCTTTAACAAAAAGTTAATTCAATCTCTCAAATAAGTACTCCTATAAAATTATACTTGCCCTTTTTAATGAATTAATCTGAAAGGAAGGAGATGAATATTTAAGATTGTGTCCTCGTCATCAGCTCTGATTGAATTATTATTATCCAAAAAAAGAAGAAGCTTTGACTGAATCACTGTTTATATTAATGTAATAACTACATAACTTTGGATTATAATATAATCTTTTAGACACATGACATCAAAAGCAGATTTGAAGAGGGATAAATATTAAATGGGTCATGCTAAGGAGTGTTCTAAGGGCATTGGTTAACAATCTAATTAAAGAAAGTTTTTATGAAAAAAAAAAATTAATGTTTTGATATTTTTTTCATTTCCCATAAATAGGGCTGTCCACGGGTCAGGCCAGGTTAGATTTGTGCCTAACCCGGACTCAACCCGACTAATTCGGGTGGTTGAAAATTTGACCCGAAACCGACCCGCCTAATCTGGTTGGATTTATGGTATGGGTCTCGGGTTTTATTGTCGGGGACGAAATCTAGCCGGATCCGGCGAGATCTAGCCGAAATCTGGTCAGATCCGTCGAGATCTAAACGGATCCGTCAATATCGGACAGAAATCTAGCCGAATCCGTCGAGATTTAGCCTAGATTTCGTCGGATAACGGCGAGATCTCGCCGGATTGGTCCAAGATTCCTAATATTTCGCTGGAGAAGATGATTGTTTCGGTTTGGGTCGGGTGTCAGGGGTTTTGAAATGTAAAACCGACAACAGACCCGCGAGGTGTCGGGTTAGAGAGTTTGGACCCGCGTTCGACCGCCGGAGACGTCGGATTGGGTGGCGGCGGGTTGGGTTGGGTGGTTTGGGCGGGTGACCGAGTGGGTTGGACAGCCCTACCCATAAAAATGACATCAAAACTTTCTTAAAATGAATTATTAATCAATACCCTAAGGCTACTCATTAGTATTTTCCATATTAAATGAACCAAATTCTATAAAAACAAAACTCTTGGTACGAGAACGAGTATGTCTGTTGTTCACGTTTCTATTATTTTGTGACTTTGTGTGGTGACTGGTGAGGGACTATATAGTTTTCTGTGCTATTACCAATCCCAATTGATCTCTATCTAAAACTCACGCGGGCTTGAAGAACAAAGAACAACGTGTTGTCAGAAATTAAAGACTATTTTTTCTCTCTTTCTCCTCTAGCACATTTGATCATTTGTGTTTCCACGTGTGCTTAAGCTAATTGGATTAGCATTAGGCACATTTCCTCCTGTCATTTATTTTTTTTAGTTGACAAAGGGAGCAAAGGAATCCATTATTTTCAGTAGTAACATTATGAATGCATTTCAAATCAATTAAAATTTTGGAAATTTTGCTCTTAGGGAGTCTCATACGTAAGTTTCAAAGTGGATTAAGTTGGGTGTTTGAGAAAATATATAATAAAAAAATAGAAAGAAGAATGTGGCCAACACTTGAGAATTATGATGGGGATCATGCTAATCAATTCTGAATTAGATGACAAATATTTAGGTTAGGTGAATGTTCTTGCGTATCCATGACAAGGCTAGTGTTAGTATTGGTTTGTCATGACTTTCACGGTTTAAGGGCAACAAAAAATTTTCATAACTGTTGATGCAACTTATTGGGATTAACATATAATCAAAACGGTGTTACTGATTGGCTAATGTGAATGAAACATTACAATTACAATAATCACAACTTGCTAATATGAGAAATTGTGAAATTTTAACATTATTCACAAGGCAATTATGGGGATAGTGCAACAAATAGTGTAAAAAGGATTACTTCATAGCTTATTAAAGTACCTTTAAAAGAGACGATATCAGTTTTTTTATTAGTCACAAATTAGATACTTAAAACGAGTGGTAATCACTACATATAATGATTCATATAAGTATTAACCAATGAGATACCAATTGTATTGGAACCACAAATTAAAACATTAGTTTTTGTTTAGTGACCTTATTAAATTACAATATCTCTAACTCTAATCACTAGGTTAAAAAAAAAAGGTTTAACATCTTCATCTTGTGATTCCTTTAGTTATTGACTAACATATATTTCTCTTTCTAGATATATATATATATATATATATATATAACAACTCCACTAGATCATCACATTCACACTATTATTATGGGGACCACTAGAATCCTTTTCTCTTTTCAAATAAATTCTTGCTAGAAAATTTTCTCTTCTCTCTATGGGTCATATAAGATTCTTAGTTTCTACACTTAATCTCTCAGCACCAATTAATATATTTGAATTTAGGGATTAGCATTTTCATTCAATTATATGTGTAATGTGATTGTTTGTGATCACATTCATGCATGCAGATAGATAGCATTTATTTGCTTTTTTTTTAATGTTTAACGTTTTCAAACAAAGTTTACTAGTCCAATTCATACATATTTTTGCCAATTTTTTTTGCATTAACAAGGTAGTTGACATCACTGCATATGCTTGGTGTGCGATGGTCACTTCATCAATATAAGTGCTTGTAAAGTGTGGAAGATAAGGGCCAAGATTCAAGTTTTCAAGAAAAAGTTTCATACACATATACACTAATTAGGCTATAGTAAAATTTCTATCTTGAAAAAAAAAAAAAAAAAGTAGCCGACATCATTGACAATTAAATTTAAAACCACATAGTGGAATAATATTTAATTTCAACTTCTTTTTTTTTTTTTTTTTTTTTTTTGGGTTTCCCGCCCGGTATCCGGAGCTTCGCCCCGACTAATCCGGACCCGACCCAGGTCGCGCACCTGGAGTTGGTGGGTGAGTCTCCCAACGAAGGCTGTTGCGTACACAAGGACTCGAACTTGAGACCTTGCTTAAGCTGGAACAAGCCGCTTACCACTTGATCCAACCCCTCGTTGGTTTTAATTTCAACTTCTACCCATAGAAAATGCAGATTCATTCCCTTTAAAGTTTAAAATAGTTTTTAACCCAACTCACTGTTCTTTTTTCATTTTTGGATTTTAAGAATTCATTTTTTTTTGTCTCGTTATGTGTGTGTAAGGTGGGTAAGTGAGCTGAGGTGGCAGAATAATTGGAATGGTTGTGAAATAGATTGTGAAATATTTTTGACCTTTCACATATTAGTAATTTAATAAAATATTTATAGATGAAAAATATTAGAATTACAAAATTTTTTATGATTTATTAATATGACGAGCAAGTAAGTAAAAAAATAATATCAGTCATTTGCTCAAATGAAAACTAGTAAAAATGTTATAAAATGTTATAAAATAATTTGATTATAACATTAGATATAAACTTTCTTGACAATGTAATCATTCACTTTCTGACTTCAATGTAGATCAGACGCCACGTCATTTTACAAGGAGATGCCCAAAAAAAAAAAAAAAGAGGTGTCGCTCGTTATTTATTACATTTTGGAATGTTTCGTTGAAATAATTCAATTGTTACTAGTGTGATTAGTTTTACAGTCCAAAATTTAGCTCCATGGACTTGGACATTGAAGTAGACTAGGGTACATTCCCATTGCGTATTCACTAGGTTCGGTCCAGTTAACAGCAGAGTGTTAAACATGGGATAAATATAAGCAAGCAGGAAATTTTATTAGAACACCACAATCTCAGTTGCAGGACCCCAAGCCTAGAGCCCAAAGGCTTAAGCCGTAAGAAACTACACAATAGCCACTAAAAAACAATAAACAGACCCCACAAAAAGGCCTTGTTAATTGTTATACAGTGCAGACAAAGGAGTAACTCCAAGCTATATTTAAGGGAGTAATCTCTCTTAAATCAGCTACTCAAGTTTTAGCTTCCCATGATCTGATGCTATGAACAATACACTTTCTTCAGATTTGATCAGTTCTGGAAACAATTTTGTTTCTTTGAATCCAAATATGATAAAAAGTGGCATGGCAGCTTGCTAGCAATCCACCTTTTTTTTTTGTTTAAGGAAAGCTTTTATGAAATTCAAAAAATAGACCACTTACATAGGATGTATATGCAGTATTCAAGAACAAGCATCAAGCATCTCAAACATAGTATCAAAGACATAGAGGATGCATTCATCCACTCAAATAAAGATTTGAGAAGAAGAAGCTTTTAAGTTCGTGCACTGATTTCTCCCATCTCTCGAATGTGCATTTCTCTTTGAACTATAGGCACCACATAAGACAATAGGGAATTGGGCTCCAAATTGTGTGACTTCTAATTCCACCCAGCCTTCGGTTCCAACGATTGAGGAGATCCTCCTCCCTTTCTGGCATAACCCACATAAACCGAACAACACAAAAATCATGCTCCATAACTCATAAGCACTAGAGCAATGAAGAAGCAAATGATTTACATTTTTGCACATACAACACCAAACAATAACAAGATACTGAAGAGATCACACATAGGCTCCTTAAGTTATCAATGAAGAAGCAAAAGACATTATAGCAAATTATTTACCAGAAGGATAGGTTCCTCAACAAAGCTAAATGGTTAAAAGGGCTTTCAGCTGTCACTACAGAACAGTTCAGACAAAGGCCTATGTTGAGTTTGGCTTAGCTAGAAATATATAAAGGCATAAAACATGCCAGTATATAGAAGTGATATATAAGAAATTCCATAAGTGGAGGTGAGTGACCCAACAAACTCACACATAATCACTCACAATAAACTATACAATCAATGCAACAAAGAGCTTAAATGCAAATTCGATGAAATGCTCAATTGCCTTCTTTTGGAACACCCAAAATTAATAAGAAGACCTCACTCCACAATTCACTGCCCTTAGTTTTCCATTCCTCAATAGGCTAAGTGCAAATGAAATGTCCATCAATATTGCCAAATATGTGCTTATCAAAATAATAACCATATATGCACAAAGGCAGCTGAGCAACATCCAAATCCATATTGCAAAAGAAACAACATAGACAGACCCATAGCCCCTATTCTAGCTGTAAGGACATCAACCACGAAAATCTCACAAAAGTGATTGTTGAGTTGAGGAAAGCAACATGAAACTCCTATGTTTAAGCTTGATAATAGGCCATGTGTGCCTAGCCACAATATTAGGTAATAAGGGAAGAGCACCATGAAGACCTTTGATGGGAGCACATCTAGGGTTGAATATGAGCTTTGACTGTATTATAGGCATCAGTAAATAAACATTATCTAAGTCTGTACTTTCTAATTTCAAAAACGTCGAATACTCTCCTCTAGTCCTCCTCCTTTCCTATTAATGCTATAAGAAATGTGTGTTGTGGCACCAGTAGAGTATAAACTACTTCAAACTATAACTCAATGGTGCTCTTTCAACGATTTTTTTTTTTTATATATATAGGTAATAATACTTTTATTGAAAAAAATTGAACATCATGTTCACGATGGTGAACACTTTGAACAATGAAATGCTCTTTCAACGATTCTACATGGTTGGATATTACTGTCCTAAGTTGAGATTGCCAAACGTTGATTATTGAACACGAAACACCCCCCCCCCCCCCCCCTTTTCTCTTTCTCTTTTTATATTTGGTAAGTTACATAGGCAACTAGTGAGTGTTGAACCCACAAACTCGCCCTCCACCACTAGATTATCAACATTAAAAAAACCATTTGTGAAGTGAAAAAGGAATGGAATGAAATGGATCTTAATGGGAAGAAATATAATGGTTATAAGGGAATACACACTCCGTTCTATCCCCTCCATAGCATTCCTCCCAAAAGTGGGAGAAACACCCATTCCTTTTAATGAAATGGAGGTGAAATATTAATGTTATCCCTTGTTCGAGAAAAGAGATATAAAAGGTGAACATTATATCGGTAAAATTATAAAGTTCTTTCATTTCCATTTATTCTTTTATAAAATACTAAATACACTAAAGAAAATACACAATATTCCTTCCATTTTCCATTCATTTATGATTTAACCATTCATTCTTTTCTAAACTCCCAAACATAGTGACTGTCTACATGGGTAATCCAAATGAAAAACAACTATTACAAATAGACATACAAGGTCTCCCAAATACATAATGACATTGCTAAAACCAGCTCCTCAATTTTTTTATTTTATTTTTGAGACTATGTCGTGAAAATAAACACGAAGTAGCCTAAAGAATTACAATGGGATAATATCTACATATGAGTTGACTCTATGAAGGAGTGAATAGAGTTACTATCAGTAAGACTGGATACAAAAGACCACTCATAAAGAGAACTAATGAAGGATACATGTATTTGAGAAGACAAGCACTCCACATCTTCAAAAACACACCAATTTCATTCCCTCCATATAGACCACATCAAACATAAAGTGATAAGATTCTAGATATCCAAATTAGGTCCGCGACATCGCCACCCACATAATAAATCAGGAACCTTCTCCAGTAAAACCCACTGAACCCCAAACATCCTAAAAATAGAACTCCATAACTCGAAAGCCATGCTACAGTGAATCAAGAGGTGATCCACAGTCTCCCCACTACAACGGCACGTACAACACCTACTCACCATTGAAAAGCCCATACTGATGAGACTCTCATTATCACAGGCAAGAATCTATTCACGAGCCGCTGTCCAGCTCCTCCCCCATTTAGTAAACTCCCTTAATCAGTTAACTTATACAACTTCCATAGTGTTTTATCCTAGATCTACCACATACTTCTATGTCAGCAGTTTCAATGATTTCTTCAAGACAATAACTCATCCTTTCTGCAAAAAATGTCATATCGCTTTCTCCCCCACATAGTTAGCCCATCAGAACCCCTCCGTTTCTTTTTTTTTTTTTATTCAACAAGTAAATAATAATTTTACTGAACTATACTGCTTCACGAACGCGAAAATGAATCTCAAAATTCAAGAATGGATTAACAATTAGTAAACAATTCTATCAAATTTGTCCCTAAAATTTCCAACTGAAATCCAAAATATTAAAAATCATATACGCCTACTGTTCGGTCCAGTTCAGTCCATTTCTAATATTCTAAAAACAAAGAAGGTAAAAACACAATCTTTTTTCTCTTTTTGTTTGATAAGTGATTCCAAACTATTATTGATTAATAAAAAACACTGACTTTACACAATTTTCACAATCAATATCTGAATTCAAAAGATAAAAAATAAAAAAAAATAATTCACTGTATTCCTCTAGAATTCAAAGTACAAGAGTTTATCTTGAAGACCTGGTTGGATTTGGCAAAACGGGGTCGGGTCGGATCCTAGCCATCGTCGTTGTCATAGTCGGCCTTGGTTTTGGGCTTTCGGTACTTCTCTTCGACGATCTTGGCCTTGTAGAGTGCATCGTGGACGAGCTTCCTGATGTTCGGAACGGCGTAGTTTTGAGCTATGTATATTCCACACACCGTCCCTACTATGAACGAAAAACTACTCTTTATGATTCCCATCTTCCAAAATCAACAAAACAAAATTTGGGTTTTTTCGATTTTGATTTAAAAAAAAAAAAAAAAATTGGGATTTTTGTTTTTGGAGGTTGAAGAAGAAGGAAGTATGAAAGTCTCTGGAAACATGAGCTGAGCATAATGGGAGATACAGTGTGGTGATCTTGACTGGTGTATTATAGAATAGGGCCCATGGGTTGAGCCCATCTAGCTTTGTACATCAATGGCCCAGCCCAGATTAATGTTTTTTTTTTTTTTTTTCCAATATCATTTTTAGATTTTTTTTTTTTTTGAAAAGCAGGAGCGTTCAGAATCTTCATATCTTCGAGTATTTGAATATTCCCTCAAGTGTACTTTATTTTTTTTTTTTTTAACTAAATAGTTAATTCTTGTATATATATATATATATATTTTTTTTTTGTGAATGACACAAATTAACAACTATATACATATTTTTACATTATAAAAAAAATAGTAAATTTCAGTTAGCTTAAACAATAAAATCATTTCCTAGTTGTAAATTGAAATTCTATCGTATTTCGTGGGAACTTATATATCTCTACTTTTTGGGTGCCTTGTTATGAGCTTGAACTTGCTTTTATAAACTTTGAGGAACAAGTTTTTACTTTCTATACTTAGGGTCCATTTGGATAGCTTATTTGACTAAAAACACTGAGCAAAATAATTTTTAAATATGTGACTAGTGTTGTTGGGCCTATTTTTAATGAAAACGTTGCTGAAAAAAAAAAAAAAGTTTGTGGGTTTCGTAAATAGTGCACGAGATCACTGGTGTGACATAAAGCCACTGAAACAGTGCTTTTCCAAAAAAAAAACAAAAAACCAAAAACGCAAACTTGGATACTATATGAAACGCGGTATTCAAACAGTCGCTTATTTTACGAACAATGAATTCATATATTGGCTTGCTTTTCAAAATTTGAATTAAAGTTCTTTCTTTGATTAAAAAAAAAAAAATTATATATTAGACTAATTTGAACCTATTGATATACTATATATATATATATATATATTTGAAAATAATAAATATTTTTAACACACACAGGGAGGGAGAGATAGAAGGTCTTAAAGAAATTTATAGTGGTGTATATCCAAAAGAACCTTGATATACTATATATTTACAAATTGGCTGAAATACTATTTATATTATGTAAAGTTTATGGTCTCTTTTATGGTATCTTTTAAAATTAGTATTTTGAATATTATAATAATATCGATGTGCCTCTTATGTTAAAATGTGTTAGGACATTGCTACTAAAACCATTGTTTTGGACCCCAAAAAAAGAAGGTATAATTTTGTTATTGTTGCAAACTTATGTTGTTTCTTTTAAAATTAGTATTTTGAATATTACAATAATATCGATGTGCCTCTTATGTTAACATGTGTTAGGACATTGCTACTAAAACCATTGTTTTGGACCCAAAAAAAAAAGTACAATTTTGTTATTGTTGCAAACTTATGTTGTTTTTGGCTGTTTAATCCGTTAATGACAAATATATAATGGGAAGTTATATTATAACTATAAGTTTTGAAAATCAAGAAACAACTCATAACTTAAAAAGAGTATAATTGTCCCTCAAAAAAAAAAAAGTATAAAATGCCTGCCTTAGCTATAATAAAAAATAAAATCAACTTTCCTAGTCCTTAAAAACAATATCCCCGTATACCCATTTCTCATATAGTCATATGCATGCCACCTCCATATTTGTCTTCAAAATAATGTCGTTATATTGAAAAGGACACCCACCTTTAGATTCCGTAAATTTAGAACTATTATTATTACAACCGTCCAAGTAAAAAAGAGAATATTGTTTTGTCATTTACACATACTCTCTCTATCCATCCCACTACCTAAAAGCATTGAATGGGACACTTGACCAAGACAGTAAATTAATAGGGAGATGTAAATAACATGACTGTAATTTAAGAAAACCTTTTTTTTTTTTTTTTTAGATAATCAAAAAAAGGGTAGGAGCGATCAACGTGGCAATCCTACTTGAGCATGACCATAGTAGCACCCTACCCGTTGAGTCCGGATCCTATTGAGGTGCAAGAGGACACGGTGAATCATAACTTCTCAGCTCCACGAGGGACACTAGTGATTCTAGGCTGCCAAGCTAGGCAACCCCACACAAGTCCATATTCGAACTCGAACATGAGACCTCACCCTTGGCGCATCTTTGTGCAACACTTAACACCACCCACGTAAGTCCATATTTGGACTCGAACATGGGACCTCACCCTTGGCACATCTTTGTGCAACACTTAACACCACTAGACCACATCTCTTAGTGGTTAATTTAAAAAAACTTATGACGTAAGGAAAAGAAAACAATTATTTACATTAACTTTATTACATAAATCATCAATTACATTTATTATTATATTTTGTGTAAACTTTTTTAGTAATAATATTAGTATTAATGTTAACATTTTCCTTGAAATATTACTGATTCCAAACAAGATCAACAAGGCAGGGATAAAACAACGGCATTAGTGCATTACCTTAAAAAAATAAGTAAAGTCAAGGAATATATATATATATATTTAGTATGATTCACACACTTACCAAAAGCAAAGCATAAATTTTCTTACAAATAAATCTCCCAATTTTTATTTTAAGGTTAATTTTAGGCTGTCGTTTTCGCCTTTATACATGATACTCTAATAAACTGACAGCAATTACTCTCTCTCTCGTCGTTTACCAAAAAAAAGAAGAAGGAAAAAGCTCTCTCTCTCGCACGAAAAAGCGATGCCGGTGAAAATTGCAGAAACCGCCACCGACGAAAAAGCAATATGATCATAGATCGAATCAGGTCCGTTCATTTGCTTATTCATTCTCAAATTTTCGTTTAATTACTCCACAATTATATCAAAAAATTTCAGAGATTCAGAAATAAAGTTTTTGACTTTTTCTATGCTCTTCAATTGATGGGGTTAATAATTTTAGCTGGATTCTTTCTGTGGTTTCTCAAAAGTTCATGTTTTTGCAGTTAAAATTCGAAAATTTTTAAATCGGGGTTCAAGGTTTATGTATCGGTGATTTGAATTTATAATTGTTTTATTGCACATTTAATTTATTCTAGCTGGGAAAGAAAAATGAAAGAAATGTAAAAGTTTTGATCTTTATGTGTTTTGGTTTCTGGGTATTGAAGAAATGAGAAATTCATAGCCTTTTAGACAGTTTTCTATTTGAATGAAGTATCACCTGGTTACTTGGTTATTTGTTTTTAATTTTTTAATTTTTTTAATTTTTTTTTTTTTTTTTTTTTTTGTTTTGGATTTGGGGACAGGTTTTGGGATTTGATCTTGGAGTGTTTGGCATGGTAGTGAATTTTTGGTGGGTTTTCAATCTAAATTAAAGTGTGTCCGTGACTGGTTTACTTCACTGCCAAATTGTGATTGTAAAATGGGGAGAGTTATGCTAATGCCATTTTGATGAAAATTTTGGAGTTGGGTTGTGGTGAAAAGGTTGAATATAGAGTTACTTGTAATGGGTGTGCGCTACATTGCTGTGTCAGCGGCGTCTACGGTGCTAAGCTTTGTCTTTCTTCAATTCTGGACCGAGTTGTCTTTAGATAATCTTAAATCGGATGGACTAATAGCTGAGAATTATATTCATTCGGAGAATGCAAGCCGTGTCATCGAGCTGCTCTCGGGTTCTCATGCTACCGTTGGACTGCTGACAAATTTTGTGCTCAATGTATTTGTTTTACTAGTTCTATGTCTAAAGGTAAGTTTGCTATCTTGCTGAGGGACTTTTAAGCAATTATGTCTTTGTGTTGGCCAATGAACTATTTGCATAGTGGACTGTATGCTGAGTTAGGCAATGTATAGATCGCATTTACTGTTGCTGCCATAGGATATGTTATTTATATAAAGCAGGTAGATTTTTTTTGAGAATATGAATTTTACTTTGCTATAATGCCACAGTTATTGAGCAATGAGAATGATGCTAAGACATTAAAATACAACATAAGTGGCTGCAGTAGGTGTAATAGACTAATAGTCTGTAAAATCACTGAATTATGTCCATCTTTTCTGTAAAGTGGGCCAATTTGTATATACACTGCATGTATTGGTTTAGATGAAAAACCTTCTCTAGGTTTCAGGAAAATTTGTAGATTTTTTTTTCTTTGGCGGAGATTATTGTGAGCTGCTCTGGCAAAGATAATTGAGTTTGATGAATTGTATTAAACAATAATGCCATCAGCTTATCCTCTGCTAGCTGGATTATGCAATGGTTAACCACTAATTGGTGTTGGCTCTGCCAGTACTTATAAATGGCATTGGAGAAAAAAAAAGCATATTGATATTATGAATATTTTTGCTATTTTGTTGTTAGAAATTATTCTTTTAGAGTATCAAAGTCATAGATAGATTGAATACTTGTCTTCTGGAACGTTCACTTGTGTAGAGATTCAAATTCTTACATTCTTTTTCACGTGTATCATTTATCTCCCTTAATTTCATGCAATCATGCTACTTTTCATCACAGAAGTGGGTGAGGGGGTCTTTAATGGTTCTTATATCAGATAACCTAGGACTTATGGTTTGTCAATGGTGAATGGTTGTAGACTGAGGTTCAAGCTAGCAAACTACTGGTTGGTGTAATGAAGAAAGAGGCTTCTGGAATATATTAATTAAAAGAACTATACACTAGATTCTCACTAACCTTGGAACAAGGGTCAGTATAGTTATACAAGCACTCCTGAAATATATTAAGTTCTAGCTTAGAGCTAGTTATATGAACTACAAAATTGTTGAAATTGGATTACAACTATGCTTTCCATTTCAGAAAGTTAAACGCTAAAATTCATCCATATGATTCAGACTATTAGTTACCAAAACATTGTATGGAACTTCAATTTAAGAATAGGACCTCCTACAATGATTGAGTTCCATAGTTATACTGGTAAGATTGAGAATCTTTTTGAAAGTTTATATGATTAATTATCAAGTCAACTCAATGAAAATTAGTTGATGATTGAGTGGAATTATTTATTTATTTGTAAGATGTATGGGCTATTCTTTTGAGTGGACTAAAGAGTGGCGTATTAGCAACAAATTTAACATTGGACATGATACCTATAAAATGATGTTTACAAACTCATCATCAAAGTAATGATGAATTTATGACCAATAAGACTGTCTTTGTAATTATGGTTTATACTTTTAACTTGCAGACCATATTCTTTGTGGAGTTGTATCCTCCTGAGACTCGGAAATTGTTGGAACGTCTTGTCAATTATGTTATTTATAAGGTAAATTTTTTTTATTTGCAATTTAAAAAAAAAAAAAAAAAAACATATTCTGATCATTCCTACTAGTAGCATGTACCTATTTAAATATGTGAGATATCACTTTTTCTGGAACTTGTTTTTGGGATCCAAATTTCCCCACGAATCTTTACAGGATTATGTATGGGGATATGTGTGGTGGAGCCTATCTGAAGTTTTGTGTAAAATATCACACCATAATACATAAAAAATTTATTACAGTGGAAGTGTTAAAAAAAAGTCACATCATGACATTGAAGTTTATTTGTAATTCTTAGTTTTTTTCTTCTTGTTTTTCTTTGAGTATTTAATATGTTTTTATTTTATTGAGAATCTACTCTAATGTTGTAGTATGTGTGCATGTTTTAATTAATTAATGAATTATTTCTACATCTGGTAGTGGTGTTAGGCCTGAAAGGGTTTGATCCTGTTGTTTATCTTGGGTAGTGACTGTGGCAACTTTTGGTTTGGTTGGGCTTTGATGAAGGGAGTTTTGATGGTATAGTGGCTGTTTGGCGGAGATGGGTGGTAATGCATCTAGCTACATTTGGCTCTAGTGACAGCATAGATGGCTTCATAATTGACTAAAGTGGTTGTAGCATGAACCAAATGCACATCAACTCTAAAATAATTGATAAAATCAATTTCCACCCTACAACTTTGTTGTTGTTGTCTTCATCACCAGCAAGTCCATGTCGCTACCTTCAGCCATGGTAAAAAAAAGAGAATAATAAAGGGAAAAAAGGGACAGAAATGATAACAACGTGATGCATTTCCTCACTAGATGTAAGGGAGCTCTTCTCATTTTGTGAAACCCTGAGGCAAATTGATGTGTTTACTCATAATACCTATAATTGAAGAGAAATAGCTTTTCTGATTGATGAGATTAAAAAGGGGCTGTAAGCTGAGGAGCGTAGGCCTGATCTGTTTGGTTTTGGATTTAGGGATTGGGTTTAAAAGACCTTTGTAAATTACTTATCAAAAAAGTTCGAGAGACCATTGTAGTTGGATATGTGATCTGTTGGGTGTTCCTTCAAGCCATGGTGCTAAGTTATTGTTTCATGCATTTTCTGAATTTTACTTTCCATGCAGTAGTGGTTTTTTTATAAGTAAAAAGATATCTTGAAAAGCACAATACTCTCCATATAATAGTAGTTTCCAGAATGGTGTAGTTAATTGATCTATATGGATAATAAGGTACTTATGGAGAGAAGCATGACTTCATGCACTGATGTTTAATGTTTAGCAATGCAATATTAATGTGTTGGGAAAGGTCAAGTCAAAAGGCTACTTAACATATTTATATATGTATGTATAAATGTATATATCTATGTATTGAGTCCTTGATATTATCTTGATTGATTTGCTATATTTATTTATGGCAATGTCCTTTGTGCCATCAATTCTCCAGGAGGATGGGGTGGTGGTTAAGGCCATGAGTTCAAGTCCCATGAGTTAGATGTGTTTCTTATCAATTGAATTGTTTTTCCCTCCCTGATTTCTATGGTTCAGTAATTGTGTGATGTCTGTTGCTGAATATCAAACAGGGGACGTTTCTACCACTGGTTGTTCCACCAACAATATTTCATGCAGGCTTGTGGTCAGTCTGGTTGACTGTTTTATGTTCTTTAAAGGTAATATTTTATGATGGTTATGCTGATTTTGGATTTAAGATGAAAGAGACTATTTAAATGCATGGTGGTTTATCTGGTTGACTGTTCTTCTGGTTATTGTCCAGATGTTTCAAGCTTTGGCTAGAGATCGACTTGAACGTTTGAACGCATCTCCTTCTGCTACACCTTGGACATATTTTCGTGTATATTCAGTCTTATTGTTGGTCCTCTCTGTTGACTTTTTTTGGTATTGCTTAATTTCTCCTCTCTCTCTCTCTCTCTCTCATACACACACACACACACACACACGCACACGCTCACTAAAATTGGTTGGATGGTAGTCTTTGTAGGGTGGGGTTTCTGAGGTTCGACAGCCCATGCCTCCCTTTCTCAAAATTTATCTATCCAAAAGCACACCCTTTTTAGATCTAGTTTCAATAAAATTTTCACCTTTTACTGATAAATGTGTTTTAGGAAATGCATTTTAGGAAATGAATTGAACATGTCTTTTATTATTATCTTCATTACAGAATGTATTAGAATTTGTTGGATATGTGTCAACTTTTTACAGAGACTATCTCAAAAAACAACACAGTTTGGACTTTATAATTGGGAAGTTATCATTATTTATACAACAAAGAAAGACTATGATTTTTGCTTTTTAAAAAAAGAAAAAAAATTCTTTTTGGTAGAGTGATGAAGCAAGCCCTTATTTTCTATTTTACATAGTTATTTTGTATAAATTTTCCCTTATTACATGTTTTTAATTGGCAGTTTTCCTTGTCATATTTTTTGGTCATTTCTTGTGTGCCTTGTTAGAGGACTGTTTGGAAGGTTTTAAAAGTTTGAGATGTTAGATGGGAGTAATAAGTAGACAAGTACTTGGGTTCGGCATATATTTACAATTTCTTCAAGTTTTATTTATGCTATTTTTCAGATTCTGGTCTAGCAAAACTTTTAAAAGGTTAAATGTTGGAAATTGGTAATTTTAGCTGTGGCTAGCTGTATACGTCTTAGTTTGCAATTCCATCTAATAGTGACATCTGCAAGGAAATTTTATAAGGGATTTCTTAGAGGTTGCTAGCTAGGTGCAGACTCGTAGGAATTATAGTAATCAATGAGTTTTCAAGAAAGTTCTAGATAGGTGTTTGACCAGCAGGCTACTTAATGTTGGGCCCTGTGATGTTTTAGTTAGGAGTCATGTTGATTGCTGTAATCATTCATTTTTAGTAAGTTTTCTCTGCAGGTCTATCTACGGGTCTTGATTTGTTGCCATATACCTTTTATTTTATTTTAATTTTGCTAAGATCTTACCATATGCCTTAGGTTTTGTTGTAGATGGTCTTTGTATATTATTAGGGTTTTGTGTTGCCAATGTATAGGCCTTTGTTGTGAAACAAAATGGAGACCATGGATGAATTACAGTTAATATTTATGAAGACCTTGTCTCTCATTCCTTCCCTCTTTCGTTTTCTATTCTCTCCTTCCCTTTATGTTGTCTTTTTCTTATATATATTTTCTTTGGTTGCTATCAGGATCAGGCTGTGTCTGGTAATATATAGAATGCTGGGTTCATCGATGTTTCTGTTGTTATTCTTTGAGCCTTTGAGCATTGCTTTTGAGACGCTGCAGGTAATGCTATTAGAATACATCTTGGCAAGTTTTAGATTAGTTGGATCCTGTGATATATCAGAACTCAGGTTGACTGGGTTGTTTCATTCATGAAATATGCTTTGTAGGCCATTTTAGTTCATGGATTTCAGTTGCTTGATATATGGCTCCATTCAGCAGGGAACAGTGCCAATTGCCAAAGGTTCAAATTTTTAGATACATCAGCAGCAGGTAGTTCTTAAGAACTTTTATTAAAAAGTATAGGAAATTTATATGAACACTACATCTGGCATGTTTGTATTTTGTTGTTCTTGTTCATTTATATGATTGTCTTACTAAACTAACGTTTTGTTTGTAGTCATTTTGTTATTTTTCTTTTTATTCTTTTTCTATTCTTGGAATGCACCATCTGGATCATGAGGTTCAAAAATAGACTTAAACATATAATTTATTGATATATATAATAAAATTTTCTTTTAGTTTTTTCTGTTTATATGCTTCTTCCTCTTGTTCACTCTAAGTTTGTGTATGGTTATTTATTTTTTTTTAAATGCTCACGCATTTCATGTTTGATTGAAAAAACAGAAGCGAACAATGTAATAAGAGAAGATTATATTGAAAAACACATACCTAAATTAGTGGGTAATTGTTATTATTATTATTATTTTTTTGGGGGGGGGGGTATTGGGGATGGACTGATGAACCAAACGATATAAGTAGTGGGTTATATATATATATATATATTTAAAAAGCTTAAATTTGTGCTGATTGGTAAATGTGAATGTAACACTTTTTTAAGATTGAGGGGGTAATAATGGGAATTACTGATTCATGCATCACCTCTTTATTAGACAGTGAGTTGTATAATGAGAATTATGCACATTAATGAGTGGAATATGTTGTGAATGGAAACACAAAATCCTCTCACATGGAATATAGATAGCAATTTTTAAGATGACCTGTAGTGGATGTAATGTTTTCTGATTAAGGAGTGTGACTGCAGGTTCATTGTGGGAATGGAAGGGCATTCTTATTCGGAATGTGGGGTTTTCCCTGGACATGGCAACATTGTTAATGGCACTTGGTCATTATGTGCATATTTGGTGGCTTCATGGCATGGCATTCCATCTTGTGGATGCAGTCCTTTTTCTAAATATACGTGTAAATATTTGTGTAAATATTTCATTCTACTCTCTGATTTGAATGTCAATTTTATTTGGTTATCTGACATTCAATGTCATGTTCAATCTATAATCAATTTAGAATTTCTGATCAGGCCTTGCTAGGTGCTATGTTCAAGCGTATAAAAGGATTCATCAAATTGAGAAAAGCTTTAGGTGCTCTTCATGCTGCTCTTCCTGATGCAACTACTGAAGAGCTACAAGCTTATGATGATGAATGTGCCATCTGTCGGGTATGATTTGGTCTTTTATTGGTTACCTTTTAGTTGTTATTCATGCCTCAATGTTGAACTCGGCTAAATACAGGAACCTATGGCCAAGGCTAAAAGGCTACACTGCAAACATCTTTTTCATCTTGCATGCTTGAGATCTTGGTATGATTCACGCTTTTTCTGATTTTACACCTTTTGGTTTTGTATATTCAAGCATGTGAGTCATGCTGAAACTTACTCTTTAATGCCAGGTTGGATCAAGGTTTAAGCGAGACTTATTCGTGTCCCACTTGTCGAAAGCCGCTTTTTATTGGCAGACCTGAAAATGAAGTTACCCCCCGTACTGGAGAGGTTTTGACTGATGAGCAGCTTGCCCGTCAAATAGGTGCTGGACTTGATCGGCAAAACAATTCTGAACATACCCTACCTACTGGAGTATTTCCCAATCAGACACAGAACCCTATAGAAGGTGGTCCTTGGAGGTTTGTTTCCTAACTTTATGTCATTGTAGTTTCTCTTGCTTGCCTTGAAATAAGAACCTTGCTACCTCTCACTGAAAAAGCATACAAATTGGCTTTGGAGTCCACTTAGATTATGGGAATCTTGTTCTCTTTAGTTTTGTCAGTAGTGCAGCCTTCTTCAAGCAATATATATGAATAATCGTTGGTGCAGTAAATTAACAAAAAAAATTTCTTTTTTTGGGAAATCTTTTCTCCTTTTGCTCCATAGGACTGCAGGAATGGAATCAAGTTGGTTAAATGCTTGGCCAAGCCAGGGTGTTGATGGGGCTGGACCCTCTACTGCAATCAGATCAGTTGGATTAGGGAGAGTTCAGATGGTGATGAGGCATCTTGCATCTGTAGGAGAAACCTATGCACAGACAACCCTTGACGATTCTGCTTGGAGCCTTTGGCCTATGAATCCCTCTCAGGCTGCCGCAACTGGTGGACCCATCCCTCATGCTGGTGGTGGCAGATACACTGGAGGCACTGGTGGTTTACATATGAGGACTGCCTCACGCACTGCAAATGATAACATAGCGAACATTCTTGCCATGGCTGAGACAGTACGGGAGGTTTTGCCACACATGCCTGATGACATAATTTTGCAGGTATAATTTGGACATGCACACTATTTCTCTATGCTCCCTGAAGTTGGTTGTTTGAGTCAGTCATATCACCTGAGGTATAATATATACATATATATATATATATATAAATGTATAATTTGTGAGGTATAGTATGACCATTTAGTTATATAATTTTCTTTAAAAATCAGTAATGTAGATTGGATTTTTTTTTTTTTTTTTTTTTTTTTTTTTTTTTTTTTGTATTGAAGTCCTACATTCTTCCCTTTTCTTTCTTTGTTATATATTTGCTTTCCAAAATTTGTCTAATCTGTTTGAGATCCAATGTACCAAATTTTGCAGGACTTGCAGCGGACAAATTCTGTCTCTGTTACCGTTAACAATCTTCTTCAAATGTGAGTATGTAATATGTTTTCTTTTGTTGTAACATACTCTGAGTTCTCAAATGAGGTTCCTGGTCGGTCATACACCTCTTAAGGCTTTGTTGGCACGCATGACTTGTGGTTGCCAAATTGCCTGATTTTTTTTTTTTTTTTTTTTTTGAATTTCTCTTTTCCTCCCTTTTTAATAGTATACATAAGCTTCTTTCTCTGTATATAAAGGCAACTCACTCAAAAAGTTTTATTTGTGTAGGAAGAAAAAAGGTGCAAATATAGTTCTTTTTTTCTCCTCTCAGAAAAATTAAATTGCTATACACAAGGTTCTGCATTGTGTTGCCTTGTTCTTCTCAGTAGTTGCCACTTTTACTAAATTTTCTACTGTGATTTAGTGGCTATATTCTCTCCTAGATGCCATAGTAAATTTCAAAGTAAAATATTTTGCTGCTTTGATCGATTAGGCGTTAGTGAAGGGAAGGTAACTCATAAAATGGAGAGCTTGTCACCATTTTTAGGCTGGTTTTTCACCTTATGAAATAAATTTCCATCTAAGCCATGTTGGAAACTGAACCATTTGAGATTTTGCATCATGGACCTATTCTAGATGAGTAATGCTACACACAGCATTTTTCACAACCTCTTAAGTGACATTTTGTGATTGAAGCACCACCACTTTCCCAATGGCTCACCTCTTACTCTACTTTTGTTATGTACCAATAATAACAGGCCACATTAGTAACTGTGATGAAAAAAAAGTGAAAATTTGTGTATAGGTTTATAGATTCTAGATTGGTTGATCAAACTTGCATTCAGGATGTGTTGAAATTGGATGATGAATTTGCTGTTTGGGCTAGATATTTGCTCCCTAGGCACATATGCTCCCACTCCACAAGAATATTTTCCAAAAATTGTAATTGTTTTGTGTGTATGGAGGTCACTATGTATATGTATTATGTCCGCAGGCATGTTTGGGCCAATGATATTGAATTCTGTTTATCTTTGTTTCAGTGTCGGGCCTAGTTGATAAAGGGTCTGTTAGAACTTAGACGTTGCTATAAGTAGAGCTTTTAGGACTTTATCATGTTTATAACAACTAACAAGAGAAGAGAGATCTACGAGAAAGGAGAGAGCTACCGCTCATTGTATAACTCATTTGTCCAATGAACCTCTAGTGGAAAAAAATAATAATAATAAAGAAAAGGATTTATGGGTTATTAGGGGGGAAAAAAAAAAACAACAACTGATGTAATGAGAGGGAATTTTAAAGGAATCAAAATTGAATCCTTCTATTTTCTTGAAATATAGGAGATGTTTGGTATTGTTGTTTAAACAATAGCTTTCACTGTTTAAAAATCGCAACATGTATTTTCACAACACTTTCTAACTCACATATTTTCAAAACATTTAAACAATGATACTATAAATTTCTTAACAAACGAGTATCTAAGTGCATGAGTTTTGAACTTTTTTGGACTCCAAAGCATATAGCCTTCCAAGTATTAGGGAGATAACACCCTAAGAAAATTCTAATTAACTCTAAAATATAAGATAAAAGATAAAGCATATTACTTAAGTCAAAAGCTTACTCTTAGGCTTCGCTTGGGAGTTCATAAGGGAATAGAATGGAATGGAATGAGAGGATTATAAGGGAATGAAAAGGAATGAAATGTAATAGAATGTATTTAAGTAAGGGAAATGAATGGAAAAGAATAGAATTAAGTAACCTTGATTGGATGTTTTAAAATAAAGGAATGGAAATGAATGAAATGTAAGTAATCCTGTTTGGGAGCAACATGGTGGGAATGGAATGGAATCATTTTACGAAAATATTATTATTAAACCTCTATTTTAAAATAAAGGGTTGAATATATAGGGGTATTTTTAGAGTTTTATTAAAAAAATCATTAAATCTAATTTCATTCCCTCTTATTCCTCCCAATTTCGAGAGGAATGAAAATTTGAGATTTTAAGAGAATAGAGAAGAATGAGTGTTCCCTTCTACTCATTCCATTCCCTTCCACTTAAACTCTCAAACAAGAGAATAAACTTTCCATTCCCTCTTTTAAAACTCCCAAACAAGAGAAGGGAAGAATATTCTAAAATTATTCTTTTTATTCCTTTTCATTCAATTTCATTCCCTCCTACCAAGCGGAGCCTTATAGATTTGTAACCAAATTATATTATATTTCTTTTTCAATTTTTTATTTTTTATTTTTTATTTCTATTTAGAGACTTCTACTTATACATTTATATCTATATAAAATCTAAAAGTTGACGCGTAACATTTATTATTGCTACGCTTCCATTGAGCCTTATCAGTGTTGCATTTTAGTCCATCTAGTCTAGTTCAGTCACTTTGGTCCATTTTTGTCCAATTTTCTTCACTTGGGGCCAATTCAGTCTACTTTAGTCAAATTTGGTTCATTTGTCTTCATTTCAGTCCAATTCTGTTTGGTTCATTTAGTCCACTTCAAGTTTATTTTTGTCCAATTCTCTTCACTTCGCGTACGTACTTAATAATGAAAAAATACATCTTTAGATTGAAATTAATTATTTTAAATCCGAATTTATTAAAAAAAAATATATAGATCTCAAATTGAATAGACAATTTGATAGGTTAATGGATCAAAAAATAATAAACGTAGATAATTTAAGATATGATAATTTTTGTTGTTGCCCATAATTTGAGTATAAATCCGATAGATTTCGAATGTCTTTTAAAAATAAAATGTGTCAGTCAATAGATTAGCATTTTCTCTCCTTTCCCTTTCATGTTCTAACTTCTAACTTCCAATCACGCAATAGATAAGGAATACGATAACACACTGTAGACTGTCTGTTATTTTTTATTCAAAACATTTACATATAAACATTATAATACAATTGGATTAATTATTCATATCAACGTAAGGTTCCAAACTGAATGTGCCAAAAAAATGCGAGTCCAACTATGAAGACAAGAGCACTGAGCAGACCAAGGATGCTGTGCTTTTAAGAAACACACGTACGTTTTGAGTATTTCAAGCTCAAAGTTCAAGGTCTTTGCCTTGCCGACCATATCAACAAACATTAATTCTTTAATCTCGGTACTACTTCATCCTTGTCCTAACTTCTAAGTGTGAAATTAGGGGTTGTGTCTTGTTTCAAACCAGAACTAGAAGTAACATATACATATATGTCTGCATCCTTTTAACCTAACATGCTCAAAGTTACAAAATTCTCAATGTCCAAATTTAGTCAAAGCTCAACATGATTTTTCTCTTTTCTAACTGTTTCTCAAATCCCGATTAGTTAATGCTCCATTAAAATTATTTTTATTTTATTTTTTCTTACTTCAAGTCTACAATAACTGCGGACACATGTGAATTAGAGCGAAACTATTTCTTTTTAGATAATTTCAACATATGGTGTCCGTTTTTTATAATAGTTAGACCAAAACATCAATTAGTTTTTGGTATAGGCAGAGATTGAACTCTAGATTTTTTATTCAACCATCAAAGATTTTATCAGTTGAACTAACTGGAATCCACATGGTGAAACCATTTTCTTTTACAATCAAGAGTCAAGAGGCTTAGAGGCAAGAACTGTAAGTGCTCCTCCACAATTTACCACTTGTGTCTTTGCTTGCTATATATAAATATAACACATACTTATACATACGTATATGCATTATACATATACATTATTTTCTTCCACTTTTTACAATAATGGCCTACCATTTAATACCAATGATAGGAAAACAAGTATGTAGATAACATTTTTTATTGTGATTGAACTAATATTATTTTCACATGATTTCATAATAAACTTTACTTTTATTACATATCAATCATAAATCGTCAAGACAATAATTGTGAAAGTTTTTGTATATCTATACTTTCTAACCATTTAATTTGTCACATTTTGGCTGGGTCCCCATGCATGGCAGGATGCTCCTAATTTTAAGCCATGATTTAGGCCTATTTGATTTGCTATTCATAACTATCACCTCAATTATAGCTAGTCATTTTCTTATAAAAACACTAAAAAAAAAATTAACCGAGAGGAGAAAAATCTGAAAAGTTTAAAGGACACAGCTTGTGTGATTAGTGCACTAGACACGTTGGGATACGGATATGTGTCCAAAACTGGACACGTGTCCGCATCCTAATGTGTCTAATACAACTGATGAACAGGACACAAGGTCTTCCCAAATTTAAATACAAGTCTATGGATATAGTATTTTTTGTAATTACTCACATAACATGTTATGATTCGCGCATAATACAAGTGGTGTACTGATAGACCCATATCAAATTAATGTTGATTTGATTATAACTTACAATCAACTCAACAAGTTGCGAAAAAATTGTTTCCTTAGCCTTGCTCAGAGATTAATATATCACTTTTCTGGATGGTTCTTGGATTAAACAATTTTTTTTTAATATGTGATAAACTGGGATTAAAGTTTCCGTAATACCAAGTACAAGGCGGAGCAATATTAAGGATTCATCTTTTTGAGCTTATTGTTTATCCCTTGCTCGGATCACAATGTCTAATGTGAAGAAAAAGTGTAAAGAACATGTGACACTGTGGTATAAAAAACAATACGAACTAAAAGTTATTTATTTATTTATTAAATTTATTAATCTATAGTTGGGGTCTTCTAGTAGAGGATTAAAAAAATGGAATGGTAAGAATTTTGTCGAGGTGAAAAGGTGCGAACGAGCAACAAACACGGAGCCACAACCCACAAATCACAAGCATGAAGTAGCTACAAGTAGAACGACAAATATTTGGAGATTTTCGATGGAAACAAATTAACTGGGTTGGACTACTCTCTAGCTTGCTCATCCTATTCCTACCTTTTGTTTTTCTTCGACTCCCATTCACTTTTTAAGGGCATACTTTTCCTCATCATTAACACTTTTATACCTTTTTATTTTTATTTTTTTATAGTATATTCCCATGTGTTTTACCCTATCAATAAGGATGTTTTATAATTTCTGTACATTTATTATTATTATTTATTTAAATCTTAAAATTTTGAAAACGAGAAATTCTTATCAAATTTTTGTTTACGTATGAATATGTTACCATGTAAATGGTCAATACCCTAGTTGCCATAATTAGCGGTGAGTCGGTGAAATTAAAAAAAAAAAAAATTGTTTAGTTACAAACATGATTCTATTTTTTTTAAGGGTTTTCTTTTCTATCCCAAGTGATTGATAATTATTCATTCCCCTTTTATCTTTGGGATATAATATGAGCCTAAGAATACATTCCATATTCTTAAAGAAGAATTTATACTCATCTTCTCTATCTTGGTAGTAATGTAAAGCTATCATGTTGTGTATATTGTGGGTTCAAACATGTTATATATTGTTTTGAAAAGAAAAAAGAAGAAGAAGTCTTCTCAAGTATACAAATACATTACAAAACTCAGAAATTCAAACTGCTATATATATTTTTAGGAATGCTCTGATTCAAATCTTAAGGTAAGAAAATGATGTGGCAAACTCTCAGACATAGTAAAAAAGATGAGTTTTAGTCTTTTTTTTTTTTTTTTTTTAAATAATTTTTTTATTTTACAAAGCCATAAATTTTTTGTTAACAGAGGTGAGTGTTTGTTTTAACCATATTAATTTGTCTTGTACTACTTTGTTTTGCATTTTTATCTGTGGTACCTTCTTAAATATTAAACTTATAGTTTACATTTACCATTCAACTTGCTTAGTTTAATCATAGCTTCCTAGGATAAATTAAAATACCTATTCTTTTGGTTTTTCTTTCTTGCACAAATTACTATGCTAGCTGCTATTCCTGGTTCATGCGAAGTTAATTGAAAGAGTAGTCCAAAATCTCCTCCGCAACCAAAGGAATTAAGTCTTAAACTTTCTATGAAAATGTGAAAACTAGCATCCATTTTACTATAAAAACTCATCTAGGTCCGAATGTGATTTGTACCACTACCGCATCAAAAACATAATCAAAAAATTTCACAATTATTTATTATGTATATAAATATTGACTCATCAATTTAAATGGTAAAATTTATAGCATTCATAATATCGATTAAAAAATAACTTCGAAAGTTGTAAAGCTTGAATTTCCCTTCTATATATATTTCATTCTTGAGTTCAAAGTTGAGCCTCCCTCTCCTTTGTTCGGGTAAAACGCCTATGATTTGGGGATTCTAAATCACTTAGAAGTGATTAAAGGGCACAAGTGAGGCCACCACCATGCATTCCCTACAGTTTTCTTCTTCGTAAGTCTTACAAATACCAGTTTGTTCTCTTGGACAGCCTCTTCTGTCTCTTACAAAACCTTGTCTTAAATAATTGTTTCTTTTGGTAGCGACATTCTGCACTTACTGCACTACTCCCTTGTATGTACACAACACAAACATATACAGTAATCACTTCTCTTTTCAACTTAACAACTGTTGAAAGAGCTCTCCTCGATCATGTCTATCATATCTTCTGTTTTTATCCTCCTCTTGTTCCTTTCCATGCATGGATATTGCAATGCTCGCGGCCTTGGAGTAGTTGATAAAGCTTCCAACTTACAATTCATTGTTTCTGAAAAGGTTGGTCTTGTACTTCTATGCTCCCCATTTTTTTTTCTCACTTATTTCTTTATGTAATATTCTGGAAGTTTAAATTTTGGTATTTTCTTTATGGAACATTTTTACTATCAAATTTGAACTAACGTGTAAGTGAATGTGATTGATGACATTTCAACAACATGGTAAATGAATGTTTAAATTGTTGTTTAAAATATTGATGACAGATCGGTTTATAAGGGTTATATGATTTAAAATTGGTAATATCCCTTGCATCAGTCTTATTGCTAATAGTTTTGTTTATCTTTCGGGGTATGTTGAAGGTAGAAGAGAAGGTTAAGCATAACATGGAAACAATTCAAGGAGGAACAGATGGAAACAGCATTGATGACAAGTCTCAAGGTGGTGCAACTACACAAATTCCAGGTCTAGTCCCAATCAAGCCTTTTGTTTCAGTTTCTAGGCGCATGCCCCACAAGAACCACGATGAACATCCTGGCTTTAACTCGGACTATTCTCGGCCTAGAACTCGCCCTCCCTCCCATAACTGAAGTTGTTCACTCTTGCTTTACTTTTAATCACTCATTAACTTCCTCTTTTGAATTTCTTGGCTGCTTTCTTTCATTTTTTCTATCATACCTTAAATCCTTAAGCCGTCACAACCGCATAGATAGAGCCTTAGAATGTAAGGACTGTGTATTTACTACTTATCAAACAAAATTCCTTATTCTTCAGTTTTGTACACCAAGGTTATATATGAATCTATAATTCATTATGCTCTATCTTCATCTTCTTCTTCATTATATTATTATCAGCATTATTATTGATAGGAATGGAATATGCAGGATGTGAGAATTCTAAGTCATCTTGTCACATGGGCTTGCTAAGGGAAACACGTATTAATAAGGTAAATTGCCCTATGCTTTTATAGTTATATAGAGGGTAAGTTTGGGTTTAAATATGGCAATAGGGAACTTATTGATCCCATTTTTTTCATCATGTCCATTGTGAGGGTGACAAGTGCAAATGGTCTCTATGCATAAATTTATGAATTTTCATGTCTATGTGATATATGACTGGCCCCAAAACTCAATATATTAGGAAGTGCACGGAAGCCATTGTGAGAAGTGGAGCAAAACAGCTTGTATGTGATGCTATATATAGTGTCTGCAAAATCAGTGTTACCTTTGTTGAGAAGCTATTAGATAAGTTTTAAAGCCCCTTATATGATAAGTGAAAACATTGTTTTCTTCTTCTTACAATTTGAACCCAGGTTTTATTCCTATAGAGAACACTTAGCAATGTATTGAGTTATAATAAACATGATTCACAACAATATTTTAAGTTTACCAAAACTTTTGAAAACCAATTGATAGTTGATATTTATTAAATCACATTACTTTTTTTCTTTTAGTAAGTGATGAATTTGGATTATAAGACAAAAAGTCAGGTAATGAAAAGAACTAGGAATTGACGTGCCTGACCGGGTGGGTAAGAAAAACCTTACTCAGTAGATTATATTATAATGAGTGTAACATGTTACTGTTGCCTATGTAGGGATCAAGAAGGCGAGCATTATCAATAGTAGGATTTAAAGTCAAAGAAGATATTGTTTTCAATGGTAACAAAGTACAAGATGTAGAAGTGACAGACTATGAACCACCACATCAGACACCACCGATTCACAATTAATATAGAAATCTAGCAAATTTTGCTACTTCTGCTACGGTTTCTATGATCATATTATATACATTTTCTTTCACCATCTATAAGAAAATAACAGCTAAGAGAATATTTGTGTATACTATAAATGGAAGTAGAAACATAAGAAATGGAGAATTAGTGGCTTAGATTGCTACTAGTTAAAAAAAGTGGTAGTTGGTGTATTGTTAAATGATGTAATGACTTATTTCAACGCTTTTATGAGTTAGAATGGTTTTGATGTTCCATGCAAACAGTTTCCAGAAATCACTCCCTAAAACAATCCAACATTATACTTTAATTAATTTCCAAAGGAATTTCTTTCCTAATGCTTGGAAATCCTCTGCATTTAAAATCAAGAGTAATTCCAAAGTCCAACACTCAAAGGCGAAAATATTGTTCCTTTTGTTATTAAAGTTCGAAGTTTGAAGTTTGAACTAGTAGAAACATATAGCATGCTGTATATTAACAACTAATAACAAGCTTTAACGTGGGAAAATCTGTTTTGTAACTGTTAAGTAACTTCAGGCTTAGTTTATTCAACATTTCCTTACAAGTTCCAACGCAATTGAAGGGAGAGATGAGCAAAACAAAGGGTTCTATTCTTATCTTGAGGAACTCTATATCAAATTTGATAAACAACATATCCCACAACAAATTTGAAAAACAAGAACAAGAACAAAGTAGTTCCATGCAAAAACAATTTATAATAAAAAAGCACTATTACCAATGGTTTTTTTTTTTTCAATCTTTTGCTTTCTCAACCAAGACAAGAGCAAATGTGGAGGAGTTGATTTGACGCTCGGGTAAAGGGCAAACTTTATTAAAAATTAGCCTCTAACTTGCGCGAAATGCATATGCACAATATTGAAATAACATTTTTCCGCTATCAAGAGATTAGAAACACAAAAAACGTTATGATAGAATACAAAAGAGATCTATTATTATAAGATAAAAATCCATTTATAACATGAAACTCAATTTGTTCTAGATAATAATTTAAAAAAAAAATCCACACCATGAATCTCAAATCTACACGGAGTAAACTCTATGATTAGCTCTCAATGTGAGCAATTGAGCATATCTGATAATGGCTACAATCATCTCTTAAAACTACTACTTGTCTCTACTACATTTTTCATTGCTTAAGAGTGTTATTTTTCTTGTTGGTGAATAGTGAATCCATTCTTGGCAAAATGCAATGTCTTAGACGGAGAATCCTTGATTAGAAAAGGCTCCAAGGTCTTGTTCATTTGTGGATCAAAGTCTTTATTAGTGGTTTCCACGTGAATGCAACTCCATTGTTAGGTTCCTATGGTTATGTAAAAATGCATTAGTTCCAATTGGAGGCAAAGATAGACTACTCTTTTTTTTTTAGAAGAATATAACACAACTTAAAACCCATAAACAATAATATGAAATTTAGTATTAAGAATACAATCAAACTTATTCGAAATCTAAAATTAAGAAGCTAACACAAATCATAAATTAAGATATAAAAGTAGAAAAGAACAAGAACAAAGAACAAAACTGAGAGAGAGAGAGAATGAAGAGAAGCTTACCAGTGAGAAATATCAAATTAGTTTTTTTAAAATAAATTTATTTAGGTCATGTGGCATTCTAAGTTGTGCTAACAAATGTTTTTACTGTATTGTTAGCTATGTCAGTTTCTAGTCACATTGGATGGTATTGCCCAATGTTCCGTAGCTAACATCACATACGATCATATGTGATGTTAGTTCTACCTAATCGGACATTGACACTATCCAATGTTAGTTAAAAGAAAAAAGAAAAAAGAAAAAAAGAACCATTGAATGTGATAATAGTACATCCATATGTGATGTTGGAACTTGGAACCAGTTGACATGAGTAAAAAATAAGATAATCACCAAGTGGAATAAAAGTACAATAATATGTAATATTGGTACTACCCAATGTGATGATAGAACCATTTGATGTGAGTAAAAAATAAAGGAATCACGGAATGTGACAAAAGTATGGTTATATGTGTTGTTGGTATTGTCCAATATAAAGATGAAACTATCAAATATGAGTAAAAAAATAAAGGAACTACCAAATGTGACAAAAGTGCAATCATATGTGATATTGGTATCACCCAGTGTGACCATGAAATTGTTAAACGTAAGTAAAAAAATAATGAAACTACCGAATGTGACAAAAGTATATGTGATGTTGGTACTACGTAACATGACGATGGAACAATCAAATGTGAGTAAATAATAGGGAACCACAGAATGTGACAAAAGTACGGTTAAATGTGATGTTGATGTTGATATTGCTTAATGTAACGATGAAACCTTCAAATGTAAATAAAAAATAAGAGAACCATTGAATATGACAAAATGACGGTCAGATGTAATGTTAGTACTACTTAATGTGACTATGGAACTATCAAATGTGAGGGGAAAAAAGAAAATTATTGAATGTGACAAAAGTACCATTACATGTGACATAGGTATTGTCTAATGTGACGATAAAATTGTTACATGTGATGTTTTGGTAACTTAGTATGGTAAGTTGCTTATTTGTGGGTACTCTAAAAAAAACACAAAAAACTATTTTCACACAAAATTTTTTATCAGAATGACTAGAACATACAAGAAATTTCTAAAACTTTTTTAGAAAACACTTGAAAATGTTTTGCAAAACTTTTTTTTACTGTTGCAAGAGTTGTGCAGTAATTTATCTATTGCAACATTTTTGAAAGTAATGCAATAAAGTTTTTTTGTTTTGCAACGGTTTTTGACAAACATTGCAATAAAGTATGTATTGCAACGTTTTTCAATACCTTACTAAAAGTTTCAAATTTTTTTTTTAATTATATATAATCGATTTTTTTTAAAATTAACATTTATTTTAGTATCTTGATTTCAAGTACTAGCTCATATTTAAATTGCAAATTCAAAATGCTCCAAATATTAAAGAGTACACAAGTGAAAAAAGGATGTTATCTATTCAAATAACATGATTACACCACAAAGTTCCACCAATAGATTATAAGTACAAATATCAATGTTGAAAAATTCAACAATAAAATTTACACACTATTCAATTTATCAATTGTTAATTACAAAATAATGATTTTTGTCTCACGCCGAATGATTATTGCATCAAACTGCTATTTATGCTTTTTACTACAACACAAATTACAATAACAAAAATCAATAATGTTATTTACAAAATTTATAATTGCTATGTCACAACAAACCCAACATAAATTATGAAACATATAAAAGAAAAAACTATAACTTTACTCAATTAAGATCTCATATACACTAAATTTGCTTCTAAACAAACCATATGTCACACTAGCATAATCCTATACACTAAACTTTAAACATACCTACTTCAAACCAATCACTTTTATTTATTTATTTATTTTTGAAAATTGAATACCAATTTACAAAGCATAAACTACAAAATAAAATCAACAAATTCAAATCCCCCACAAAATCACTTCCAAAAGCAAAAACAGAATTCCTCAACTACTCATAAAAAGAAATCATTCAAAAAAATTAATTCCACAAAAAATAGGGAAACAGAGGGTGATAGATCATCATAGCACTACTTGTTATTGTATCTCTTATATGAATCGTATGCTCTTTTTAAGAAAATACAAATAATTATTTTAAATAGAATAAAATTCATAATTAGCTAATAAGGGGGGGGGGGGGGAGAGAGAGAGAGAGAGAGAGAGGTTGGGCAAATGCAATCTCTCTTCTTAGCTGGGACGGACCCAAGATTTAAAGTTAGGAGGGGCCAGAGATAAGTAAAAAAAAAAAAAAAAAAAAATTCACAACTGCATCCATATATGTTGAATTTAAATCTTTTCTTTTGAAAAAGAAATCAAATATTGTAGTTGATTTTTTCATGATCTACAAATAAAATAAAAATTATATTTATTATCTCACAAAAGGACTAATCAAACATTGACAATTTTATTTTGATAAATTTGTGTCACATATATATTATATTATATTATTTATTTCATTTTGTTTCTTTATCTTTGCTTTTTTATCTTTGTCATTTTGTCTCTTTATCTTTGTCACCCATTGCCCCAAACACACCGGTACCCCCATTAATGTATTATATATCCTTTATCTCCTTCTTTCTCTTTATCTTTGTTGCCTATTTCCAATATTGCCCTACTACCAACAAACAGTCAAAGTGTCAAACAATCAAATGCTTTATATATTATCACTTTATAAATCACAACTCACAGTCAAATACTTTAGCAAAAACTATATATAAATCACAACTCACATCTCACTTTCTCAACTTAGACCCTCCCACTCATCAGTTCCCAAAAAAAAAAAAAAAATTCTCTGAGATAGACAGAGACTCCCAATCCCCAAACACAATCACATATTCAAATTCAATTCACAATCATCCTTTGCTTGGGATGGAGGTTGGAGGTTGCAACTATTGGAGACAATCGTGGGTTGGGTAGATTAAGTTGCCAGAGGTGCTAAGGGCAGTGGTAGCGATGTGGGTCTATGGCAGCTGAGGCTAGGTGGCATGATGGTGGCCTGTGGCGACATCGTACGAGGCTGACGATTTGTGCGGTGCCGTGGCTGATCGCTGACTCCAGTCAGTACTCAATACTCTCTCTCAATCTCTCCACTCCAATCACTCTCTATCGACTTTCTCTCTCTATCTTTGTCACTTTATTTTTATATTTTTAAATTTATATGAATCGGTTTCTAAGATGAAAAGTGTTAATGGGTTTAAAAAAGAAAAAAATTCTAGTTAGGCTTAGGGGTGCCGGTTAGGGTGGGACTGGGGGTGCCTGGTAAGGGTTGGCAGGGCTTAAAGTATTATATATAACTAAATTTTTTAATTATATTTTGGGCCAAGGGGGCTTGGGCCCCCTACTGGGTCCAGCCTTGCTTTTTAGGGATATGTCAGAGTGTGAGAACATCTTTGGTGGGAGATATGATTGGGGTTGAATGCTAGAGAAAGTGAAATTAGGGATTAGGCTTTAAAACTAATAAAAAAAAAAAAAATCTAAATGTGGGACCGTGGGAGTGTTTTTTGGTGGGATTTCCTTAAAAAAAAAATTATAATTGTGAGATTTTGGGAATATTTTTTGGTGGGAGCCTTTTTTTTATTATTATTTTAATTATGAACACAGGAGTGTTTTATGGTTTTGGAGGGTTTGGAATATTTTGGTGGGAGCTTTGGAGGGTTTAGAATTCTTACGCCTAAAAAATTTCCTTGCTGTAGCATTTTAAAAGAAGTGTATATAAAATCACTTCAAAATCCAAATAATTTAGCAGCGTCCACCCTATCTACTTTGCATTATTCTTCTTTTAGTATTATTTTATGAAAACGTTACAATATCACTATCTATTGAAGCGTTTGTCACAAAAGCTTCAAGCCAAACACTGCAAAAGTCCTCTTTTTTTGTAGATAATTTTCCCATGCCTACAAAAGGTACTGTCTAGGATTGCCAAAAAGTTCAAAATATCCAAACACAAAAAAGAACAAAAATCTATATTTGATGATAAGAAACAAAGTTGCTGACATGCGTTTACTTGGGATGCTCGTTTTGATAACATTGATGATAAGGTTAATAACAATAGTACCAGTGGTGACCAAAGCATCTATAGCCAAGCTTGGCTGTCCTAACAAGTGTGGCAATTTGGAAATTCCATATTCATTTGGCTTGAATGAAGGCTGTTACCTAGATGAGACATTTCTCATCACTTGTAACAACAATAAAGTAGCAATATCAAATAATGTTATTGTTAAAAGGGATAATTACACTTTACCCACTTATGGTTTGCCTCTAATTCTATGTGCCTACCCGTGGTTCAGATTTTAACACTTTACCCACCTGTGATTCCCACCGTTAATGTGTCATGTACCCACCTCTCCCTCACCGTTACTCTAACACATATTATGTAAAAAACTCACTCCCATCTAGATCAAAACACTCTCACTCCCAAAAGTCACTCACTCCCATCTGGCTTGCTCACCAAACTAAGATCCTACAATGGGCTCCGCTTGAGATAACTGGGTTTTGATTGTGCATGCAAATCGAGCTGAGGAAGAAGGAGACACAGTTGCTCCTCTGTTCAGCTGTAGCAGGTAGATCAGGATTATTACTTTTTAATTTTAGAAACCTAGGGTTCTAAATTGGGTTTTGAAATTCTTTCTTCCAAATTGGATTTTGCTTAACCATGGAACTAGTAGTGCTTGTGATCTAACTAATAGTGCTTGTTAAACAACTATGTTTCAATTTCATCAAACTGTGATCTACCATGAAACTTGTTAAACAACTGGTTTTTTCTTCCTAAAGTACGAGCTTTTTGTTCTGTTAAACCTGAGGAATACCATGTTTTACATACTGTGAATATGTTTTGTGCCAACATATATACTCTGATGTTCAAACCAAATGTGAAAAAAAAGGAATATGCTTGTCATAAAAATATGTTTTGTGCCAATTTCATCCATTTTGAGTCACTAGCAAAGGAATATGCTTGTCATAAAAAAAAAAAAGAAAAAAAAAGAAAAAAAGTGCAATGCAATTGGGTTTTTGCTTCTATTCTTCAATGTGGAGCTGCTAGACCATAGTATTGATTATTGCTTTTTTGCTTTCCTTTTCCATGGGTTTGTCTCCCAAAAACAGAACAAAAACTTTTAATAATATTGTCTATTTTTGTGTTGTGCTTTGTGTGGATCACAGGACCACATGATACTTTTCCACATGCAAGCCCATCTCATACTTTATTCTGTTGTGTTTTATATGCAGATGGTTGACTTGGCATTCAATTTTGATATTCATCATGGTGGCCAGTTTGTGTGGAACCCAGATTTGGTATATTTAGGAGGTAGTTCTTCTTTTGTTGATAATGTTAACCCAGATAAACTTAGTTATTTTGAAATACAAGATATTTTTTCTGATGTGGGGGTAGTTAGTATAAGTAGATTTCATTATCTTATTCCTAGAGGTAATTTGGGGCAAGGGTTAAAGCTTATAAATAGAGATGATGATGTAGTTTATATGTGTGAGATTCATGCTGCATGTCCTACAGATAAGATAACATTATATGTTGAGGGTAGTGAGGAGCCACTTGCAGTTGAACAACCATTTGGTAACGAGGCAATAGCAAATGATGATGATGTGCATAAGGTGGGGTCAGAATAGTGATGATGTGCATGAGGTGCATGAGGTGCATGAGGGAGGTAATGTGGATGTTGAATGAGGTGGTGGACAAGATTTTGATTGGTTAGAGGAAAGGTTTGAGAGGCCAGATTTTGATGATGATGTATTTGGAAATGTAGATGATGGGCCATCTACACATGGAGTTAGTGTCAATGCAGCAGCCCCACATAGGCCCTCTAAGGGAGATGATGAGTCATCTATACATAAGGATCTACATGTGTATGAAGCCTCACATAGGACTACTACAGTTGACAATGACCCACCTCTTGAAGAGGGTGAATGGATTGACCCACCTCTTGAAGATGACATAGAAAGTCTAATAGGGTCTGATGATGATTAGCCAGCACCAACTGCTACAAAAGAACTTGAGTTTAATGTTCAAACTGGCATGAGAAAACCAGAGTTAAAGAAAGGAATGAAGTTTCCAAACTCTAAGGTATTTAAGGAGTCATTGAGGGAATATGTTATAAAGAAGCCAGTAAATATCAAGTTCAAGCTAAATGAGAAGAAGAAGATATCAGTTTATTGCATAAATGAATGTGGATGGAGATGATATGCATCTCAACTATGTGGGGAGTTGACATTCCAAATAAAAAAAAATTTAATCCTGAGTGCACCTTCCCTAGATCCTTCAAACACAGCCAAGTGACTTCAAGTTACGCTGCAAAGAAGTTTATGCAGGAGTTTAACAAAAATCTCAATTGGAAAGTGGCTGGTATTCAATATCATGTTAGGGGGTTTAAAGGCAAAAAGTTTTAATCAGTTGGTGGAAAGGGCAAGAAGGCAGCTGGTAAGGGTACCAAAAGCAGTAAATGAAGATGGAAGATGTTAAAATTTCAACCACTTTTTTTGTTATAGTTCCCACTTTTTTTGTTATAGTTTACACGCTTAATGTATTTTCTTAAAGTATTTGCTTAAGCATGGTCAAGTGTCAAAAACAATATTAGCAATTTTGGTTGGAAGATGTGTATGTTTGATGTGTGATGGACTAGTAGTTAGGTTTTGATTGGAAGATGTGTAAAGTCATAGGATGTGCCAAAAACAATATTGGCAATTTTGTATGCATGTGACATAAAGTTACAATGACTGTCTTCACTTTTATTAATGTTAATATGCATTGATACAGGATAAAGTATTTTGTTGTGTTATGCTTGTCTTTGCTTTTGGTAGATTTACACAGGATTGTGTGTTTTGCTTGTCTTGTGCTTTTGGTGGATTTACACAAGTGTATGTATTCACACAACAAATCATGTATATGTGTAAAACATGTTCCATTTATAGGCATGTGTGCATTGACACAGCAAATCTTGGTTCCATATATATTCCATTTATGGGCAGGGCAGGTGCACATTGACACAGTAAACATGTTTCATGTTCCATGAATTAATATTGCATTAACATAGGGGTATGTATTGAACCAACATGTTCCATTCATGTTATTATGTTATTAACATTTCCACATAACACTTTGTGCCAATATATATATCAATCACAGAATGAAGTAAAAAAAAAATTATACTAAAAAATATTTGCACAAAAATAACACTTTCTATTTTAGGAGATAGATACAATAATCAGGGACTTTGTATTTTAATTATCCAATAACATTTCAACATCCCCCTCAAGCATCATGGCAGATTAAAGTTCCTCACCCTTACATTATTGTTCACTGAAGCAAAACAAAACAATATTACAAAAATGAAAAATAACCATGACAAAACTAGTGCCACCTTATACAATCTCACACTCTCTCTAACCCTCTTAAGTTTCTCCCTAGCTTCTACATAAAGCTCATAAGTTTCTCTTTTCCTCCGGTTAGATCTTTCTTCTATTTCCCTAGTTTTCATTTCTCTCTAATTTGCAAGCTGCAGTTCATTCTCAAGCATACTTATCCTTCACAGTCACTCTTACAAGTTTCGTTATCCATCCACTGAAAGAAACCACATTTGGGACCAACCTGATCATTATAATTATAACAATTCATTTCATAGTTCACAATTAATCACAACTAATAATTCAATTCAATTCAAATACAACAATGTAATTGTTTCTTACATTAAATTGAATATAACTGAAGAATCTTCTTCCATAGTTACCAGCTTTTCGACTTGTTCGTAGGGCACAATTCTCAAGTGTACATAAATGACTATCTTCAGCATGATAGAAACCACTAGTTATAGAGCTATTGCTACTTGATGAAGACATAGCAAAAATTTATTACATGCTTATAGACCAACAAATCTGTTACAAGTGGCATAGTTCAAATTTTCAACACGTGTGACAGCATAAACTATTGTTAACACTTATCAAATTAAGTAAGTTAAACTCACTGTACCTCACCACTATCTAACTGCCTAACTGTCCAAAGCCAGCTATATCCTAACTAACCAACCATATTAACTAACTCTCATGCTATACAATACTGGTGTAGAGAATACAAGTATATACTGCCAACTAAGCAATTATAATTATTACCTATAGTACAATATCACTATACACTCTAGCAGCACTAATGGATGCACACCTCATCAGAAACACATGCACGCCTTATCAACAACTCATGCATCCTTCATCAGCAACTCACACACGCACCCCACTAGCACTACACATGCAACACCACACACACACCTCATAAGCTACACCTGCACATCTCATTAGCAACTCATGCATCCTTTATTAGTAACTCACACATGCACCCCACTAGCACCACAAATGCAGCACCACACGCACAGCTAATCAGCACCACATGCACACCTTAACACACCTCATCAGCTCCACTTGCATGCCTCATCAGTAACTCATGCATCTTTCATCAGCAACTCACACATGCACCCCACCAGCATCACACATGCAGCACCACACGCAAAGCTAATTAGCACCACATGCACACCTCAACACCTAACTAAGAAACTTGATCCACCTATTAACTTGACCCAAATTGGGTTTTTGTCAATCACTCATAATTGTGAAATTGAGCATGAAAATAGTTGTGTTCATAGTATTGATGGTTGGATCTTACTGGGTAACAGAAGAACATAGTTGTATATGACAGGGGAAACTAAATGAATAAAAACCCAAGTACCATAATTAGCCAAATAAAATAGAGACTTTTTAAGTACCATCAGTACAATTAAAACGCAATTAGCAACCCCACATTGATGAATACCAACAAAAAAAAAAAAAAGCAAAACAAAACAAAACATAGATTTGCATTTAAATCGTCCTTGCAATAACCTAATTTCGAATTTTTTTTTTAAAACCCTAGGTTTCAAAAAATCAGATGAACAGAGCATATGGATAGAGCATAAGAAAATAAAAAACCAAAACTTGAAACTCACCTAAGCAACAGATGAACCTAGAATCAAGAGAAAACTAACGGATCAAATACAAAAAATAAAAAATATAATTATTGCACTATGAACTCACCCGAACTCACCCAAGCAACAGATTAACCTAGAATCAAAGCTCCTTCTTCCTCGAGTTACTGCACGATCAAAGCTCAAATGGTTATTGGTTAAGCGAAGCACATTGCATCATGTAGGATCTTCGTTTGGTGAGCAAGTTGGGTTGGATGGGAGTGAGTGTGTTTTAATCTGTGGGGCTTTTGTTTTTTACATATTTCTATGTTAGAGTAACGGTGAGGGAGAGGTGGGTACATGACACATTAATGGTGAGAATCACAGGTGGGTAAAGTGTCAAAATTTGAACCACGGGTAGGCACATAGAATTATAGGCAAACCACAGGTAGGTAAAGCGTAGTTATCCCTTGTTAAAAACATATCCATTGAGGATTGTAAGATGTGTGTCTTGCATCTTGTAACTTGAGGCTATTACAATCAAACTAGTAAATATGTGAAAGGCAACAAAATAGTGTTTTATGCAACCATGAACACCATTTCCAAGACCAAAAATAAGTTTGCTGTTGGCTGTGACACTTTTGCAAACCTTGAGTTCCTAAATGGAGTGTACTTTAGTGGGTGCATGGCTGATTGGAGAAGCCTTAGCAATGTAGTGAATGGGTCCTACTCTAGCATTAAGTGTTGTGAGATAGCGATTTTTGATGGATTAAAATATACGTGGGTGGAACTATACAGCTTTAAGAATCGCACAGATGTATAGGGCTTCAATCCCCATGGCTATGCTTTTGTTGAGGAACAAGGTCAATTCAATTTCTCCTCTAATTATCTCAAAAATATTCTAGATAAAACTTTCCCAATGATGTTTGACTAGGCAATTGGGAATGGGACATGTGAGAAGCAGCTCAAAACAAAACAAAATTTGCATGTAAGGAGAAAAGTAAATGCTATTGGCCTACACAAAATTGATTCTATTATAGCGAACACAAAATGCTACAAAATGTCTTGCAACGTTTTTTTATAGCGCTTTTCCAACCGCTGCAAGAGATGCATAACAATTTCCACATTGCAATGCTTTTCGAAAGGGCTGTAGTAAAGTTTTTGCTTTGCAGCATTTTCGTTGCAATGTTTATGAAATGTTGCAACAAATAAAAAATTTGCAATGGTTTTTGACAAACACTGCAATAAAGTATGTATTGCAGCATTTTTCAAAATGCCACTAAAAGTTTCTAAATTTAAAAAAAAAAAAAATTATAAAAGCATTTTTCCCAATAAATGATTTTTAACAAATTAGCATTTATTTTAGTAATTTGGTTGTAAATACTAGCATATATTTAAATTGCAAATGCATAATGCTCAAAATATTAAAGAGTACACATGAAAATATACTACCATTTATTCAAATAATGTGATTACACCACCAAGTTTCACCAATACTCTATAAATACAAATTTCAATGTTGTGAAATTTAATAATAAAATTTACATTTGTTACTGTGGGATCTATGGGCCTAATAGCCTCAGCCCATCGCGCAACAGGTCCAAGGCTCATGCCGAGGAAGACTGACCATCCGAGACTGAATTGGGGAAAACATCTTTTTTGGGTCCAGGCCGAGGACCTCTTTGTCCTCGGAATGCCAAGAATGATTTTTGAGAAGGGACAGGCCCAGGACAAGCTGTCACCTCCACACTTAATGCATTCACCTAACCCCTCTGACCGCATTAATGGTGACACAACCCCTTAGCAGGGCAACGTTGATTAGAGTGAAACACTTGAGTGCTGATAAAACCTCTGATGAGATGGGCAATCAGAAGAAAGGCGAATAGATGATCAACAGATGGAAGAACGAGAGAGGACGATGAAGATTATATAAGAAAAGCTAGTAAAGTAAAGGGAAGGGGAGGGGGGAAGAGAAAAGCAGAAGGAAAAGGGGCTCCTCGGCTCATAGCCGAGGAGCATCCCCCGGTTGTAAACAGTTATAAGTATTTTGAATATTAAAGATGAAGGTAGATGCTTCATGCTTAGGGAGCGACGGCAAGGGCCTAAACCTTCAACCCATTCTCTACAAATTTATTGTTTGGGCCTGTTGGACTATAAAAACTGAGTCCTTACAATTGGCGCCGTCTGTGGGAAGGATTAGTGCGCTGGCCGGTGCACCAGGCTGTTGCTCTAGGTGGTCTTTTTACAGTAAGCAAAAAAAAAAAAAAAAAAAGAGAAAAAAAAAAGATTTGACAACGAAAAGAGAACGATTGATATTATTCCATAAAAATTTATTACAAATTACAATCGGAAGTATTTCATAAAAAATTACAGATTACAATCAGAGGCTTAGGCAAGCTTGCTTTACAACTATCCCTACCAGCTAGATCTACAATCAGAGGCCCAGGTGGACCCGCTCCAAAACTAGCTGGAAGGAAGTGTCAACCCGTGCTTTTATTGGCATTAAGAGAATGGGAGAGCTTGACAATAAAAGCAGGGGACGAGGAGGGCCAGGTGACCAAAGCTTGAACAAAGTGAGATGCAGATGCAGGCGCACCGGCCATCCTTCCTCATGATGTTCCCTTGATTCTCTCCAACCCTCACGAGTGCTGACCGTAGGAGACGGCAACACTCGGGCACCGGCCATGACGTGAATTCACACATCTCCTCCGTCGAGGATACGCTCCGAGGAGGGACATTAGGTACTCCAACGACCTCCCTTCGGGCCACCATGCATGGCACCATCGGGGTTACGCCTAAACTCTGCCGTGCCGGAAACCCAGTAGGGGCTGCGGCCACGACGGCTCTTGGCATGGATGTCCTCACACCCGCCCAAAGCCGCTCCATAACTACCAGCTTCGGCCAAGTTATTCAAGGGGCTAGAGGGGCTAAGGGTGTGTATTTCTCTGTTTGCGTTTGGGAATTCATGGAATATGAAGAAGCCTTCCCCCCAAAGGAGTCTTATATAGGGAATAAATGTTGGTGGGAATTAATTCACGCGGAATCCGAAAGGAGAATTGTCAACAGTGCAAATCACGGAGCCATCAAATTCCGAGGGGCTGTAGACCGCTAGATGTGTGCTAATTCACGAGGACATTAATGAGGGCGCGTCTCGAGCACCGAAATGTTAAGCGCGGAAAACGAACAGCCAAAGGACGCCTCGTAAACGAAAAGGGTGGGACTCGAACTGGAGGCCGGACAAAACGCCACGTGTAAGGTCATGACCTAACTCGAAGAGGAATTGTCTTCAGTGAAGCAGTCTGAAGACAAACCCCTCCTTATAGAAAAATAGAAGTGGTAGACAGAACCAAGGTATTGCATGGTCCTCGTACCCAAACCTATGGTAAAACTATTCACACCGTTATACCTGAGTATTAGACAGAACTAAGTTATTGCATGGTCCTCGGACTCAAACCTATGGGGAAACTAGATACTTACAGAAAAATAGAAGTGGTAGACAAAACCAAGGTATTGCATGGTCCTCGGACCCAAACCTATGGTAAAACTATTCACACCGTTATACTTGAGTACTAGACAGAACCAAGGTATTGAATGGTCCTCGGACTCAAACCTATGGGGAAACTAGATACTTACAGAAAAATAGAAGTGGTAGACAGAACTAAGGTATTGCATGGTCATCGGACCCAAACCTATGGTAAAACTATTCACACCATTATATCTGAGTACTAGACAGAACCAAAGTATTGCATGGTCCTCGGATTCAAACCTATAGGGAAACTAGATACTTACAGAAAATAGAAGTGGTAGACGAAACCAAGGTTTTGCATGGTCTTCGGACCCAAGCCTATAGTGAAACTATTCACACCATTAAACTTAGATACTAAACGAAACCAAGGTTTTGCATGGTCCAGGGACTTGAGCTTTTGGAGAAAATAACTATCTGTAGAAAAACCAGAGTGTTACATAGAGTCAAGCTATAATACGGTCCTTAGATTTATATTTGAAGGATAGCAGATGGTCTTATAAGACTAGCTCCAGAACAGAATACAAATATTGAGCAGAATAATAGAGAAAAGCAAGTAAAAGGAAATATCCATAAATTGGAAATAAGGTATCGAGCATTTAGTTTAAACAAAAAATATACAGTCTCCTCACAACGCCACTAAGGCAAGAAATAGAATGAAATAAAAAAGAAAGTAAACAAAACTATCCTATGTCATACACCAATCTCTTCAATTCAGTAGGCAAATTAATTTAATAAACAGATCAAAAGGCTTTAACCAGTGCCTAAGGGCCTTGTCTCGAAGGATCCGCAAGAGGTCTCACCACATCCTGTGGTATTTCCTGACCCTCAGTTCTAGCTCCCCTCAACATTCTCAGGGGTTCAACTTCCTCGGGAGGTTGGTCAGCGGCAGGTGTATCTTCGGCGGTCTTATTGCGACGCTCAGTCGTTGGTAATGAAGACCCCTCCTCGGGAGCATCAAGGGCAGTCTCACGAATCGCAATAGGGTAATATACCCTGTCCTCCCTCCTAAGGTCGGATGAGGCATCAACCCCTGCTTGGTTGAGGGCTTCATGCCAGGTCAGAGAACAGTAATGCCTGCACACTGCAGTAACTTGTGCCCGAAGAGTGGCTTCAGTCTTAGCCACTCCATCTGCGAAGGCCTCCTCTTCCACCTGTTCTACAGAGCGCTCAACGTCTATTCTTGCAAATACCGCCTCGTCTTTGGTTCTCACAGCCTCGTCCCTGGCATACTCGGCAATACCTTTCTCATGTATTGCCTTGGTCAACTCTTTCTTCAAGTAGACATTGTCTTCTTTGGCAGTCTGTAGCTGGCCCTCAACGTCTTGCAAGTGAGTGGTGTGGTCCTCAACTTGCTTCCTGGCCTCGGCCAGGTTGGAGGCAGCAGTGTCCCTGGCCCTTCTCATCTCCTCCAGATCCTCGGTCGCCTTTTTCAGGTCGGCCTCAGACTTCTTGAGGGTACTGGCAGCTTTCAGGAACTTGTCACGCTTTTATGCCAAGACACTGCTCTGACCATCGACCTCCTCATCCAACCTGAAAAGAGCCTGGATAGCCTGCCGATAAAAAATAGGTAACTCCGTAAAGAAAAAGGAAGGCACTAAGCAACAAAGCTTGAATAAAGGAAATAGGTACCAAAGGACCCACCATGCCCAGATACTTCTTAAGGTCAAGGACAACCTCTGACCCACTCATATTTTCAAGCTCGGCCATGTCGGTGGGAAGAAGGAGAAACTTCTCTAGGGCATCGGCTACGAGAGCCCCCTCAGCCCCTTGAGATTCCCGTATCGATGCGTCATCCATCAGGGGCTGATCATGAAGCATGGCAGCGGGTAGCCAGGCTTGGGCCTCAGACTGTTGGACGATCTTCTTACCTTTTTGTTGACCACCGAGCTTCAGTTGCTTCAGAGGCTTGCGAGATTTACCCTCCTCGGGCAGGGAGTAGGATTTATTCCCATCCATTGGCTCCTTACCTTTGGAAAGTCTTTTCCTTTTCGGGTCGTAAGACTTGGTTTGAGGGTCTGATGCTATGGGGACAGAGGATGACCTAGTTTGCACAGTTAATATCTGAGGCGGAGGTGTTGGGGGCTTAGGCTGCGACTCTTCCAGTGCACCCTTCTTGGAACCGCCTTCAAGCAGGTCAAAAAGACTGGTTTGGGGTTGTCTTTTTAAACCCATCTCAGCTTGAGTGCCAACTCTGCGGGACCAGAGGTCGGCTTCGGAAAAACGAGGGTCTCCTAGATCACCAGAGGGATCCTTGAACCGATCAGCTAGGTTGAACACACTATATTCGTCCTCAGAAAAGCTCAGTTCAACTACCTCCCCCGTATTCTTAGATTGTCCTTCCTCAGCCACCGTTACTTGTCGAGATGAAGAAGGACCTGCTAACGGAATTCCTTCAGGTATGTGAGATCCCTCGGAAAATGCAAAACCGTCCTTCACCACGGTAATCTGAGTAAGCCGAGGGTCACGAGCCCTAATTACATGCTTCGGGACTAGGAATGATTTCTGAGCTGGGTCGCATCCGAGGATCTTGTGAGCAGCTCTGACCTGGTTATCAGTTTTGTTCAGGAAAAGTTCTGACCTAAGAACGGTTTCCAAATCCGCTTTGTTGATCAGGTGGAAATGACGTGCGAAAGCATGCGGATCTGCGAAAAGAAGAGTGAAAATCCTGTGGTTAATCAACCAAAACGGATATATGGCTATGAAAAATAAAAATACTGAAGCCCCTACTTCAGATACCCTACTTGGCTCCCCCTCTACTGTTGGGCAATGAAAGCCATTATGCCACTCCCACGACACTATAAGGAAATCTTGAGTCAACCCCTTATTAGAATCAGGAAGACATTAGATGAGTCGGACCCTATCGTCCCTCGTCTTCATATAGTATGTCTTACCCCTAAGATGATGAAAGTTGTAGCACCAGTTCACATCATGGTGAGTCAGTCTCAACCCCATTTTCTCATTCAAGGTATTTACACACCCTAATATCCTAAATACATTCACGGCACATTGAGTAGGAGCCAGGTGGAAATGCCTAAGGTAATTGAGAGTCACTGGCCTCATAGGGATTCTTATCCCTCCCTCTACGAAAGCGGCTATCGGGATCACGACTTCACCCTCTCTCCTCTTAAGGTACTACTCCCCTTCTTCACAGTACTTCAAACTCACATTATTGGGTATTCCATAGTCAACAATGAACTTGTTCATCATCTCGTCGGACTCAACCAACTTCTTAAACTTACCCATTCTCCAAGGACGACTAAAAATTCTAAAAGAAGAAAAGAAGGAATAGAACTAAGAAAAATTTGGAGTCCCCGGAAGAAGAAGACTTATAGAAATATAATGATTCTTTTTAGGTAGCGCGCAAGTTGAACCAAATTCAAATTATACACATCAATGGTCGTAAGCGCGAAAACGAGAAAACTAGGCGGTTCAAATAGTTACTTATACTCCCCCTTAGGTTCTCCCAAAATGTAACCGCCTGCCCATAAAAGCAGGAAATCTCCACTGAATGATTACCATCACACCGTTGAAAGTGGAAGACGTGGTGCTGCCAAAATTTAATGTGGGCACACGTTAAGTCTTGAAATGCCAAAAACGCACATCGGGCAGTCGAAAGGTCGCCGGTATTATCGTGGAACGAAGTGGAGTAATGCGTCTAGAGGGTTTAGGGATATCAAAACCCTCCTCCCCGTCCGAGGGAGCATGCAGCAGGGTTTTGAGGGGCTATTGTGGGGTCTATGGGCCTAATAGCCTCAGCCCATCGCGCAACAGGTCCAAGGCCCATATCGAGGAAGACTGACCATCCGAGGCTGAATTGGAGAAAGCATCTTTTTTGGGTCCAGGCCGAGGACCTCTTTGTCCTCGGCATGCCAAGAATGATTTTTGAGAAGGGACAGGCCCAGGACAAGTTGTCACCTCTACACTTAATGCATTCACCTAACCTCTCTGACCGCATTAATGGTGACACAACCCCTTAGCAGGGCAACGTTGATCAGAGTGAAACACTTGAGTGCTGATAAGACCTCTGATGAGATGGGCAATCAGAAGAAAGGCGAATAGATGATCAACAGATGGAAGAACAAGACAGGACGATGAAGACTATATAAGAAAAGCTAGTAAAGTAAAGGGAAGGGGGAGGGGGAAAGAGAAAAGCAGAAGGAAAAGGGGCTCCTCGGCTATGAGCCGAGGAGCATCCCCCAGTTGTAAACAGTTATAAGTATTTTGAATATTAAAGATGAAGGTAGATGCTTCATGCTTAGGGAGCGACGGCCAGCGCCTAAACCTTCAACCCATTCTCTACAAATTTATTGTTTGGGCCTGTTGGACTGTAAAAACTGAGTCCTTACAGTTACAAAATAATGATTTTTGTTTCACACCTAATGATTGTTGCACCAAACTACTACTAATGTTTCTTACCTACAACATAAATTACAATAACAAAAATTAGTAATGTCATTTACAAAATTTATAATGTATTTATCACAACTTCAAAAAAAATCATGAATCATATGAAAGAGTACTACCTTTGGTATGTAAACTAATGTGATCAAATTATTGGGTTGTTGTTTAGAGACACATATTCCTTTATTAGTCTATGATTTTGTCCCTAATTGTAACATCTTTAATCACATACATCATGAAAGCATCACATCTACCATATCATTATCATGGGAAACTCCTTTGAGGATATCTATAGAAATAGTAGACGTGCTATCATATTTGCACTCCACAACTTTTATACCTATAATTCATAGGGATGTCAAGTCTACAAACATACTGCTTGATGATGATTTTATTGCAATACTCTCTAACTTTGGAACTTCAAGTTGATTCCAAGAGATCAAAAGCAATTAGTTACTGTAGTGCAAGGAACTCTTGTATATTTGGATCTTGAATACATGCAAACAAATCAATTGACAAAGAAAAGTGATGCTTATAGCTTTAGAGTAGTCCGTGTGGAGCTACTAACAGGATAGAAGACACTTTCATTTGCTAGGCCTGAATAAGAAAGAAGTCTAGTTATGTATTTTCTTATCTCATTGAAAGAGGATCAATTGTCTAGAATTATTGAAAATGGTATAGCATATTTTCTTGAAATTGCTTCTTATACTTGGCAAAGCATTATGAGCACTTGGGAAAATCTTGATAAAAGGAGCTTATGGAGGGTGGCAACAACAGGGAGAAAATTAAAGTGAGGCAAGACCGGTGATTATCAACGCCTACCACTCACAAAGTGATGACTCTAAGAAAAGATTTGGATGACATGTGTGTAAGCTAGTTAAGAGATAAATATCTCAAATGGTGGAAAAGGGACATGGTGGAGAGGATTTTTAAGTCATAAGAAGTTGAAGTCATCACTACCATTCCATTGAGCCCCATGCTACTCAAAGATAAGCTTGTTTAAGGAAGGACAACAAATAATTCCTTTATCGTCCATGTTGGGGGAACCACAATTTGACTATTTACAACCTCTCTAAAAATAGGCCTGTGTGGTGTGATGTTGAATACCATAAAAGATTTGAGTGTGTCTTCCTCATCATCAATTGGTTTTGAGGTGGAATGACACAGCTCACGGTCTAATAAATGGTATTAGAGTCAATGTTATGAGTTCGAGTCATAGGGGTGTCATTGTGAGGGAGGAGTTGTTAGGGGGACCACAATTTAACTCCTTACAACTACTCTAAAAATAGGCCTGTGTGGCGTGATGTCGAATGCCATAAAAGGCTTGAGTGTGTCTTCCTTATCACTAATTGGTTTTAAGGTGGAATGGCATAACTCATGGTCCGACAGTCCATAATGTGTACAATGTTAAATTATCAATTCTTCTAAAAGCTTAAATTATTAAGAAATTGTGATTAATCACTTAATCATAATTCTAACACTTTCTCTCATGTAGGGAGCTCAACTTCTCCTTAATAAGTGGGGTCCAATACAGAGAGTTAGGGAACAAACTCATGATCTACTATGCTTTAATACCATAATAATTACAAAACTTACATTATTAGAAAATGATAAATTTAATCATTTAATCATAATTTTAACATATATACTAGACACAGAGGAAAAACCAAAATGTAGAGGAGAATGTTCCTCTGGTAATGGTAGTGCACAACTATGGAAATCTTTGTGTCTAGAAAGGTTTAGTTTTTTGCTTGGCATGCTTGCCACAATAGCGTCCCCATGGTTGCTGAGTGTTAAGTGTTAACCCTTGCAGTGAGAATGCCCTAAGTGGACAAGTGAAGTCTCTATGTAAATTAGAGGAAGAGACCACAATCCACGCATTGTGGCTATGTAATGAAGTACACTGATAACAAAATCATTACCTATGAAGCATAGATACGGCTGGGAAGGTGCTGCACCGGAGTTCGACGTGGGGTGCAGTGTTCGACGCGGCTATCGGCGTGTTGGTGTCGTGTTTGAGCTTTTTTTTTTTCCTCATGTATTTGCACCGACTCGGCTCGATTTGCGCTAACTCAATTTTGATTTGCGTCGAACCGGGTTGATTTAGCCAAAATTGGGTCGTATCAACCGAATTGAGTTGTATCGGCTGGCAACCAAAACGGTCGAAATAGGCCTTGAATCATGCCGGAATTGCCAAAATTGGCTTTGAATGAGGCCCAAACATCCTAAATCTGTCATTCCTCAATTTTATTATGAATATTTGTTGTTTCTTTTTTGTTTTGTGTTTCTTGCCTTCTTCTTTCTTTGTTTTGTGAATCAAGACATAGTTTAAAAATATTTTAATAGTAAAAATATATAGAAAATATAAATAAAAATATTTTTAATTATTTTTTAATCGCCACACCTATACCCTACTTTTTAAAAAAGTTGCCAAATTATATACCTGCACCCGAACCTAAATCTGGAAACGCATCCGTGTTTCATAGTTACCACCGCACATACATTTTGATGGATTACAAATCCTCGCTGGGATGGATGGTGGAGCACGAGAAGAGCAAAGACAACCTTGAGAAGTATCTCATGAAGGCATGGGCTATATGGAACAATCGCAGCAATCATACCACGGTTTACAAATTACAACCAAGAAGGCCGACACAGGCAATAAGTGGCCAGGGGTGGCCCAATAGATTTTTGGGCCTAAGTCAATGTTTAAATTTAGACCTTGATATATTTGAATTTAATTAAATAATATTTCTTGTACTTCAAATCTATTCATCTAATTTGTTTAGATGCAAAAATTCTTAGAATTTTTAATGAATTTCTTGTTCATAGAGTTTTTCATTTAAATTATTTTATAACTTTTTATTTTTTTTTTATTTTTTTTAGATTTTCAAATTTATTTTATTTTATTTTGTGTTTATTGATAGTAACAAATTATCTAAATAACCCTTTTAAAACTTCATTAATTTTTACAATTTTTTTTTTGTTAACAACTAGAATATATATAAAGCTACAAATATTATAAATTAAATTAAAAAAAAAAAAAGAAGTGAGTGGACAATGGTCCACATACATTTTGCTAATTCCCCCCTCCCCTCATTTGTTTTTGATAAAAAATTGAGTAATGCTACGTTCACAAATTTTCATAATAATTTCACAGCAAATTTTAGTGGTAATTTGTTATTAATTTTAATTTGAGCCCACTACAAATATCAATTTTTTACCTATTAATAACAAATTGTCATCTAGAATTTATTGTAAAAATATTGTGAATGTAGTATTACTTTAAAAAATTTATTTTGAGTAATGCTAAGGATACAACAATTTCACGAACTTCATAAATTAGCATGGCAAAAAAAATTTAATTAAAAATGTTGTGAAATTATTGTTCGTTGTAACATTTTGTTTTGTCCACTACATTAATAATTTAATGTATTTATTTTTATCTAATGGCTAATATTTGAGGCATAATTAATACTTTTATAGCTAGGTATAGAAACAATAAGTTAAAGGCGAAAAGCCACTTTTAGTCCCTATATTTTCAGGCGATTCCCATTTTAGTCCCTACATTTTATTTTTATCGCTTTTAGTCCCTATCCTTAAAAACACTTCTCATTTTAGTCCATGCCGTTACATCAGAAACAGAAATTGCATAGCTGATAAACGGCATGCATTGTTGGCCTGACGTGATTATTAAAATAATAATAAAAAATGCCATGTCAGTATTTAAATTAAAAAAATTAATTTATTAATTTTAACTAAATAAAAAAATTAAAAACATAATTAAAAAAAATCACAAATCGATAATGAAATTAAAAAAAAGAAAAAACCAAACCCTGAGATGAAGAACAATAAGAACACAGTTCAAGATACCCAAAAAATAATCCAATCTCCAACAAACCCATAAATGTTTATTTTCTTAGGAAATAAACACAAAATAAACCCAAAAAATTTAGCTCAAATACAAATTTTGCTCAATTAGCACCAGAAATTTCAACCAGGTCCTTGTTCAGCAACCCGGAGATGAGGTCGCGCGCTTGGAGCTCGCTAGTGCTGGGGGGCGTGGGGGACGTCGGGAACTCGAGGGTCTTTTTTATGATGTTATGCTGTGTGGTCTCGTTCGATGGAATCGCGAAGGGCGTGCGACCATAGATCATTTCATAGATGAAGATCCTGAAGGCCCACCAGTTGACTGCGTTGCCATGGGACCCGCCGAATGCCACCTCCAGCGACACGTACTCGTGGGTCTCGATGAAGGAGCGTGACTGGGCATCGACCGGCTCTGCCCCAAATAGCCGGTTCGAGGCTAAGGTTTGGACCTTGAATGACCGGAAGAGCCAGTTCGGGAGGCAGGAGAATGGCATGTGTGCTCCGCGAGTGTACAACAGAGTTGATGGGGTCGCGGTGTCTAGGGAGCATGATGGGGATTCGACGGCTGGGATTGCGTCTGAGTGTAGGGAGAGATCAAAGTCTGAGAGCATGATGTGCAACTCAAAAAACAACACCTAGTCTGAGAGATCTAGGTGTTGTTTTTTTGAGTGAGTTTGAGTGAAGGAAAGAAAGTGTGTGTATGTGGGTGTTTTTTTTTTTTTTTCTTTTTTTTGTTCTTAGATCTTGAACTGTGTTCTTGATCTTAGGGTTTGGTTTATTTATTTATTTATTTATTTTTATTTCATTATCGATTTGTGATTTTTTTTAATTATGTTTTTAATTTTTTTATTTAGTTAAAATTAATAAGTTAATTTTTTTAATTTAAATACTGACGTGACATTTTTTATTATTATTTTAATGGCCACGTCAAGTCAACAGTGCATGCCGTTTGTCAGTTGTGCAATTTCCGTTTCTGATGTAACGACAGGAACTAAAATGAGAAGCGTTTTTAAGAATAGAGACTAAAAGCGATAAAAATAAAATGTAGGGACTAAAGATGACTTTTCGCCTAAGTTAAAATTGAGAGCCTTCTTCCACTTAGGGCGGCTTAGGTGACCACCTAATTCGAAGCGGGTGGCGTTGGAAGTGGGAAGCAACAGAGGAATAATTAAAATTAACTTCGACGGAGGTTTGTTTTGAAAAGTGAAGAAGCGGCTGGCATTGGAGTCATAGCTAGCTAGAGATGAGCAGAGTCACTGTATTGCAGCGCTGATCAAGAAGATTCAGCTGCTGCAAGCCTGCAAGACGCGACTGCTGATGAGGCACTATCAGCTTGGCAATAGGCACTGCTTTTAGCTCAGGATCTGCACTTAACGAGGGTGATGCTCAATCCATTATCACAGCCTTGGAAGCCAATAAGACTTCGATGGTGCCTTGTGGGCATATCATGGATGTGATATGACAAGGAGACCAACACTTCCAGAACTGTAGCTTCAGGAAGGACCCCAGTGAAGCCAATCAGTCCATGGACTAACTCATGGACAGAGCTATTTATGGACTCGATGGGGCAATGGACCCCTCAATAAAATTACAATTTACCCCGCTTCACCAATGTCATCCATTTTTTTAAGAATAATGTTAAAACCGCATTTGCATCACTTTTCACTTACCAATAATTACTTACCATATTAATAATTTATAAAATTTTTTGTCGTTTTAGAATTTCCCACCTTTTAAAGGCCATAAAAAAATTAATAAATTAAATCTAAAATAAAATATACAAGCCCAAAAAAATTAGCATAACAACAAAAAAAATCAATAATAAAGCTAAAAAAAAAAAAAATTAAGCTTAATCAACCTATTTTACAAAAAAAAAAAAATAACTTGACATTTCAAAAAGTTTTAAACAAAAATCCGTGGTGGTTAAGAAGTAAAGTCAAAAGCTGAAGTTATCACAAACTGTGAGCAACAGAGCTACTCATCCTAACTCCAAATCCTGGCTTCGTCCCTCAACTAACTCAAGTCCACTTTTCTTCTTTCTTATTTGCGAGCTAATGTATCAGGCTCTTCATAGTTTGTAATTTGAAAAAAAAAAAATTCTTCCTTTATGGCAAATGTTTGTAGTATAATTCCAATATAACTAAGCAAGTTAGAAGACAAATAATAAATCCTAATAAAACTAGGAAGAAGTAAAATCTTTTAAGTGAGCCGGTTGCTTGATAGTCCTTTTGCTCCTGATCAATTTTTCCTACATCAGACAAAAGATGAAGAGAAGAGTTAATAAGATCTTTATTATTACAAACTTATTTAGGTTATTATGTAAAAAACAGCAAATCAAAGAGTGATTAATACACTACTGTAGTATTTCAATGAAAGAAGCAACAAACTGAAAACAAAATTAAGTATTTTGATGAAGAATTTCCCTAAAGAACAGTTGCATGCTTGAGGTAGTTATTTTTTTTTAGGCCAAAAAACAAAAAACTTTCCTTGTTCTAATTTTTTTTTATTAGAATTGTGGACTTCATCAGTAATTGAGAGATTTTGGATGTTAACATGACTGTTTTTGTATATATATATATTTTTTTTTGATAATATAAGAAAATTAACTGAAAAAAAAGAAAACTCTCAAAGAATCACAATAATGCCTTGTGTTTATATGAGATTATATGAAAGCTTTAGATGAGTCTGCTAAACAGAGAAGCCCTGTTTCACTAACAAATAGGAAAGAAAAAGTTCAAAAAAACTCCTTATAAGTGGGATGTTTGGGCTTTGAAAGACTATAGAAAGCAATTTAAAATATGCAAGAATATAGGGTATAACTGGTCATTGCCCTTAGAAATTTTTAGGCACAATCTAGTGGGGAAAATTCCAAGTCCTTGAATTAAGTACAATGAAAAATTTCCCAATCTAGTACTCAGCAGGGAAAGAACTGTCAAATAAGTGAGCTTCAACAATGAATAATTTTATTTTGGCCAAGGTTGACTATAAATCAAACATTAAAATAAAAAAGCTTTTTCCTAGAGTCATTCCAAATATATGCAACATCACATCAAAAGTCTTTTATCTACCATAAGATTTGAAAATATTCCAAACCCGAAGCGGTGAATACTCACAAGTTTTTATTTACTTTATGTTTTAAGGCACTTCAATTTCAAATATCTAGATATATGTTCTTTAGTGGTTTTGTTACATGGTTAATTAGCAATTGAATTCACAATTGCTTATATATATACATATATATAGTTGGTGAAAAGTTCCAAATATATGTAAATCAAAAGACAGTCAAAATATCCCATCCAAAAAAAAAGAAAAAGAAAAAAAAAAAGACAGTCAAAATATAGAGTTGATGAAAATATAAAAGATGAATGGATACTTACAGTTCCAATAGGGAAAGGAACTTCACATTGTAGATAAGGAAAAACAACTTTACAAGCTGATCCATAATGTGTATGAGGATCAGACAATCTCAATTTGTTCTCCTGTATGTCACCAAAATAGTACTCTTCGATTTTGCAAAACCAATTATCAACCCTAAGACTGAGAATAATAGTATCATCATACGGATGAAAAGCCATTGGTTTCAAATATGTTGAGGGGATCATCTGGGAGAGGATTGCTTGGGAGGGGATTGTGTATTTCAAACACCATACATAATTATTGTCTGTCCTAATACAATTGTGTCGAAGCATCCAAATACGCAGATTTGATTTGTCCGAATGGGAAAAATGCATCACACCCTGATTTACTCCAATACATGCAAGCGGAGACTTTTTGGCAACTTCAGGTAGGTCAATAGACTCGACCTTAACTCTTGCACTTGCAGTGATTTCTTGATCAACAATAAACTTAATCAGATGACCCGACATAGATAACCTATATAATGCACCATCGAAATAAACAGATCGTTTTTCCCAGTTAGCCTTACGAACATGATGTTCGAGTTGATGTTGATATTTCAAGCTAATCCAAACCCCAGTCTTTGAATTATAAATATTGAGTGCACTAAAACCCTGAAAATAAACAATTTTATAGTGACAAGATTTAGAAGGGTCATAAGCGAGTGCTGCATACTTGTAACGACTTGTTCTTGGATGAGGCTGCTTAGTGATAGTATCAAATTGCTGGGTTAAGATGTTGAGGACATAATAACGACATAACCTTGGACTTGAACTTTGTGATTGAGGATACAGCGCGGTTGTGTAAAAACCTAGAACCAAACCGTTGCATGAATCAAGCAAATCTCGTTTGTTGAGTGTCCGTTCAATTGTTTTCCACCAAGCAATTAACTTTTCATCAATAAGAACATCCTTAAAATTAATGCATCTTTTAACACATGAAACATGCCCAGTATATGCAAGCTTTGATGCCATCTTTGGAAAGCAAAAGTTGATAATCAAAAACTGCCATGACTTACAAACACACGTGAGTTTTGCAAGAAGCTTTGCAGGAAACTTACAAAGAATTTCAATCTTCAAATCATCACTCAAATCGTCGAAGCTTGTAAAAACACCATGGTTTCTCTCCTTGTTGTTAAGCTTCCTACGTTTCATGGTGAGTGATTCCAAAACATAGGAAAAACTTATTTTGATGAACCGAGACATTGACAATTTATGCGCCTCTTTTGGTTTTTGTTTTTTCTTCAAATCATCACTCTTTTGGTTTATATATATATATATATAGTTGAAACCTTTAAAACTCTTACAATTTTCGACATTAGTATAATATTTAAATAAAATTATTTTTGTTTAGTCCAAATTTAACAAGGAGTAAAACTCTATCTTTTTCTAACAAGTCCAAATTAAACTCAAACTCATCATTATCATTAATATTAATATTTAAATAAAATTATCATTTTATTTAAATAAAATTATATTTGTTTAGTCCAAACTTAACAAGAATTGAAACTCTATTTCTCTAACAAGTTCAATTAAAACTAAAACTCATCATTATCATTTTTTTCAATATTTGAATAAAATTATCATTTTATTTAAATAAAATTATTTTTATTTAAATAAAATTATTTTTATTTAATCCAAACATATATATATATAAAATTGAAACCTTTAAAGCTCCCACAATTTTTCACGTCAGCACAATATTTAAATAAAATTATCATCTATTTAAATAAAATTATTATTTTTTAGTCCAAATTTAACAAGGTATAAAACTCTATCTTTCTAACAAGTCTAAATTAAACTCAAACTTAAACTCATAATTATCATTAATATTAATATTTAAATAAAATTATTTTTGTTTAATCCAAACTTAACAAATATTGAAACTTTATCTCTCTAGCAAGTCTAACTAAAACTAAAACTCAAACTCATCATTATCATTTTTAAAAAATATTTAAATAAAATTATTTTTGTTTAGTCCAAACTTAACAAGGAGTGAAACTCTATTTTTGTAACAAGTTCAACTAAAACTAAAACTCATCATTATCATTTTTTTTAAAACAAAATTATTTTTGTTTAGTCCAAATTTAACAAGGAGTGAAATTTTATTTTTCTAACAAGTCAAACTTTAACTCAAAGTTAAACATTGATAATTTATTTCCAAATTTGTGAAGTTAATCATTCTATAAAAGCAAAGCAAAGTAACCCCAATATATATATATATATTAAAGCCGAGTAGAGGTATGAACTCTTCTTATGTTATTTTCTTTTCCTCTATTTTGTTAAATATATATATATATATATATATATTATGGTTTTTCATGTATTTTTTAAAAAGTAATTTTCGTACATGAATCACCAAACTCTCTCTAGCTTTTTTTTTTTTTTTTTTTTTACAAGATAAAAAAGCTTGCAACAATTGAAATTATTCTTTTGAATATAACTTATCTTTCTCTTATATTTCTCTATTGTTTAGTCATATATATTTCATTTTGTTTCAATAATTTCTAAGTCGTGAATCATCTAATTTTTTAATATATTTTGGTTTTTTCAGAAGTTTTAATATCTAAAATTTTGAGTTATTTTTTGTTGTATTTGAAATTGTCTGACAAATTTTTTGTAAGCCATTGTAAATTCAAACAATGACTTCTTTATCAAATTATAACACAAATTGAAGTCATACAAGAGCAAATCATGCAATGGTGTAGTTTCTTAAATTTTTTATAAAATTATTTTTATCTACCTCACAAATAGTTAGGCTCCCGTGTATAGCATGGGTTAGCGACTAGTTATACTATTTTTAAAATTTATCCCTTAATTTGAATAAAATTTAAATGATAAAATTTTACATAAATTATATTATTGTTAAATTTTAGATTTTCCACAAATTCACTATTTCTTTTATGGATAGTCATAAATTCACTTCGCTTGCACATACTCAACATGCATGGGGGAAGAGAACTATGGTTTTTTATTTTTTATTTTTTTATACTTTGTTGGTACTTGGTAGATATATATTATCCATTAACCGACCTTTTTTTTTTTTTTGAGAAAACATTAACCGACTTGATATGTTTTCGCTTTTGTTTTTATTTTATTATTATTATTTTTTTGTTATTTATTTATTTATTTATTTATTTTTTGTGCTCATGAATAACTATTTAGATAAGCATTATACAATCTGACCATATTTACAATTTTGTTTCTGACGTCAAAATGAGTTATGTTTAGAAAAAATTGTTGCAATTTGGTAAAGCCATTTTACATAAGTAACTACTTTTAGTGTCTATATAAAACACTTAAATTCTTTGGATTAAAATGAGTTATGTTTACTCTCTCAAAAAAAAAAAAAAAAAAGAGTTATGTTTAGAAAAAATTGTTGCAATTTGGTAAAGCCATTTTACATAAGTAAATACTTTTAGTGTTTAAATAAAACACTTAAATTCTTTGTATTTCCTCTTAACGTGACTTTTTTTTTCTTTGGATTTTTTGTTCACACGCTACTTTTTTTAAGATTTACTTCAGCTTTACACTTCCACAAATTAGACTAACATTAGACTTTTTGTTCATATCAACTTTATCAATGTGAAATATCAAATAATCCATAAATAATACTTACCATGCGATTCATTTTCTCTATTCTACCTACAACCTTGCTGGTATGTATTTGTTTACTCAATTTTTTTTTTCATTAAATTGAATAGGTTTTGTGTATTTTATGTCTTTTGTTTAACCTAATTTTAAGTTTTATCCAATTTATATGATTATGGTTTGAAAATCAATCATTAAATATGCTTAGACATTATTTTTTAAATTATTTTGTGTTTTATGACACGAGTTCAATGGTAATATGTTGCCTTCATCATCTCAATTTTGATTTAGAGAACAATATTCTTTTTAGCTTATTACTAAGAATGTCTTGATAATTTGACGATAAATTGTTCATAACAATTTGATTTGTATCAATCATTAAATTTTCTAATAAAGAACAATGATAAACAAGAGCAAGAATACATATAGCGTACAAAGAGATACTCAACAATCTCACAAAGATACAAAATTCTCATTAGAGCACAATTGGTATGTTACAAAATTAATAATAATTTTTTATTTAGGTTTTATCATTTTATATTTGTTAGTTATTATACCAATACAATTTATTTATTTTGTTATTATAATAATTATTTACTTCATTATTGTTTATCAGATAAAATATATATTTTATAAATTTATGATAAAATCATGCAACACACGAGCCTTTAATTATTATATATAAAAGTAGAGACCTCATGTTAGAGAATATGAGATTGTGCCATGTGACGCATGCTTTGAAGTTCACTTTATTAAGTTTTCTACTTTAACAAAGTTTGCATTTATATTAAAGGATTATTTCATTGAATTAGCCAATAGAGTAAATGCATATATTAATTATCTATTGTTGTGCATTAATTATTTATATTAAATGAATTCATATGATTATTTTTATAAACTCTATATAGAAAATAATTTTTAGTTGAAATAATAATAATAATAAATTTAGAATATGACATTCTTAATCATGTTTAATTATTTTGACAACAATTGTCACAAAAGCCATAAAAAAATTATATATTTTTAAATTCACTAAAATTAATCTTAATCCTTTAAATTTCCTAACTCCTTTGTGTGTGTGCACGCGTGTATATATGTTTGTATGGAATTAACACTGTATTATGTATTCTATATAATTAGAAAGATTACTAATATAATAAATATGTTTATTTTGTTATATTAATTATTTTAAGCTTAATGAAATTTTAATACCATTTTTCTAAGATTTATGTGAGAAACAATTGTTTTTTTTAATGTGAGAAACAATTGATTTGAAATATGACATTTTTACTCAAATTTAGTTGTTTTTGCAACAATTGAAACCATGTCCAACAAAAAGGGGAAAATGTTTTTAGTAACACACAAAAAAAAAAAAAAAAAAGATTGAAAGATATATGCATTTTTTAGTAAGCATGAAACATGCCTATCTATATTAGTTACTATATCATGCAATTTTCAATTTGTAAAAACACACACACACACACACACACACACACACATATATAGTATGATTAAATCATTATACTACTCATAGTGTCTTTTTATTTTGTCTATATATAAAATAATTAAAGATTACAATTTTTTACAATGAAATTTATTGAAATATCATTTTTATACATTGATTGTTGGGAGTGAGGATCTGAATCTTGAATGTTTCTATTAAAAATTGAGGTGTCAATCAGTTAAGTTATAATATTTTTGGCAAAATTTATCAAAATATTAGAGAAAACTAATAATAAGTTGCACCACATATCGTGTAGAAATTCAACTAGTTGTTTAAAAAGTCTATGTGCCCTAGTGGAAATTGATTTCTTATATATTCTTGTATGAACTTGTATTCTTATTTTAGTGGTATTTCACTGACGTGCCGTCTCATAAATTAATAGGGTTGACCTCTACTTGGATTGTGACGGTTTAGGCCAACCCCTCTCTCTCTCTCTCTCTCTCTATATATATATTTTTTCAATTACAAGAAAAAAAAAATTAATGAACCTATAATAAACTAGTTATTGTATATAATAATACAATTATATTTACAATGATTTTATTCAATTGTGTCTTGCATAATAAAATTATAAAAGAAGCATATCATGTGTAAGGGGTCATGAGTTTTACCTAGAGACATTTAAAAATGGCCATGAGAGTACTTCCTCAGGATGAGAAGGAAAAAAAAACGCTTGCTTACTTCAATATATTCAAGCGGAGAAATAGGAAATAAAGGCATGCTTAGTTCCAGGGCATAATTAAAAGGAAGGGCTAGAAAACCTACATTCACTAGCACTAGTTTTTCTAGAGGGGATTTGTAATAAGAAGTTGATAGCTTGAGCCGAAGAGGACCAAGTTACACTCAGGTGAATTGAGACATCCTAACATTCTCTGGGACCTTAATAGCCTTGAGCATATTCCCTCATAACATTTTTTGATCAATTACAAATCCAAAGTAGATGGCCTAACATAAATAATCTATATAAAGCTCCCTTGAAATCAATGTTGTTTCTTTCAATTTATCTTAACAACACGATCTTTGAGCTGATATCTCAAACTAGCATATATATTATGGCAACAATGGTTGTCTTGGTGACTTAGAAATTGGTGTTCTCATCTTTTTGTTATTGTTGTACCTTTTCATATGACTCCGCCATTCAAGACCTAAACCACATGAACTTATAAACACTCCCACTCTGCCATTCAACATTACTTTGATTTCCTTCACTATTTCAAGTGATAAAGTATTTCTACTATTATTAACTAAGAAAGACATTATGAATAAAAGCTTGTATATGATACAAACTATTTGTTTGTATAATACTTCTTATCTAATTACTCAAATCATGTGGAGTGACACACAATTTGTCAATCACATTGAAATTCACACATAACATGAGGTTGGTATGTTATATATTCTCTTCTTCTCTCTTTAATTTTTATTTAGAAAAAGCTTGAACCATTTCATTAGAAGGAAACATGATTTGGGTGAAGATTAATCATCACCCAAATCATTGAAGGATGTACAAACATCATAGTTACTCGTGTTAATCTTTCTACGTTTCATGGTCTTTACTCCAGAAAAGTAGAGTACTAAACTAGAGAAGGAAAATCTATGGCTTTCTTTTCGTTTTGTTATACTGGAAATATATACCAAGCAATTGTTTAAAAGATATTGTGTTGGTGTTTCCTAGTGTTAATCGAATTCTGAATCCAAAAGTTTTTTTTTTTTTTTTGGGATTCAGAATTCGATTAACACTAGGAAACACAAACACAATATCTTTTAAACAATTGCTTGGTATATATTTCCAGTATAACAAAACGAAAAGAAAGCCATAGATTTTCCTTCTCTAGTTTAGTACTACTTTTCTGGAGTAAAGACCATTAAACGTAGAAAGATTAACACGATCGAGTAACCATGATGTTTGTAAAGTTTAAAAACACTTGCTATGGAGGAAGGGAAAAGTAAATCCAAGTAACCTTTTAAGACATGGTATTTCTACGACAGGTCGTTTCATCATATATTAATGAGATGGACAAGTGTCAATTCACAATACGATACCGTATAATTATTTTGTTTATCTTCGTTGAATTACAAAAACGATAAGTCGTGGAATAATTAATAATTACCCACGACACGCCTTATGGGAAGATGATGGTTTGGACATTGATGTGTTGAGGTTTTTTTTTTTTTTTTTTAATTTTAATTTTTAATTTTATTATTATTTATTTATTTTTATTTTTTATTTTTTTATAATATATATATATATATATATATAAATTTTATTATTATTATTATTATTATTAATTAATATGGAAGGGTTTATTTTGTTTAATATTAAGGGTTTAGGAATAACTTATTTTGCTGAAATTGAAAACTTTTCGTTGAAAGTATTATAGATAAAGTTAAAAATTAGTTGAAATAGTACAGTAAGACTCATTAATAATACCAAAAAATGCAATGAGACCCATAAAGAGTAGTAAAAATAAGCTAAATAGTTAAAAAAATTACATTTTTCAGCATGTTGATGCCCATTTTTGCAAATCTATACCCGTATGAGGAAGAAAGCCTAATGAGAAGCAAGGCCCAAAGACTCACCAAGAAGACCGAAGAGTAAGAAATTTCCAAAGAAAGAAGTGTAAGTGAAAGCAATACACAGCAAAACATAAATTTGCTGTAGAATATAGCTTTACCGCAGAATACAGTTCTCTGGCAGAATGATTTCGGCAGATGAAGATAAATTGGGCCCAAGACCCTTTTGATCCAGTCAACATTATTTGGCCCGCAAATTTGTAGAAGAATACAAATCTGCCACAGAATACAGATCTGCCGTAGAATATAGTTTTTTGGCAGAATGGTTTCGGCAGATAAAGATAAATTGAACTCAAGACCCTTTTGATCCAGTCAACATTATTTGACCCATAAAGGCCTAAATCCTTTTGTATAAAAAAGATAGGCGTGAAAACTGATATGAAAAAGTACGGTGAAAAGAAACAAGGAACAGCAGGAAGTGTCAGCAGCAAGAAACGCGTGAAGGAAAGAAAAGCTAAGTTAAAGGAAATGACGAACATAGCACGAATCGTGTGAAGAAATAAGACAGAGCCACGCAGCAGAACAAAACAAATTTGCTATGGCAGAAACGACGTGGGAACGAAAGAATACAAAAATAGAAGGGCTGGAGCACCACCAACTTGTACCCAGCCAATACAAGGTAGGTGGGCCCATAGTTAAAGGGATTCAGAGGGCAAGGTTTTGTGGTGGGGGGAAAATGGGGTCTATATTTGGTTTCCTGCCATAACTTCTTTTGGGAATATATCCTGCTGGGATGGTATCTTATCCAAAAGAAGTAATAAATGGTTAGGATCATCTGATGCATGCTATAGAGTTAGGCAGTGAGATAGCCCAAAGGTAGAGGTATACAGCAAGAACAAACAAAAGAGAATTTTGTCGTGAAATGAGTAATGGTGCGGCAAACACGTATTGGAACAATGGCAGTGGTCGGGGCAACCAATGGGTTGGTGGGTAGTCTTGAAAGGATGCCCATAACAAACCAAAAACAGTTGGTGAAGCCCTAGGGGTAAAAGGGAGAAATCCCATTGAATTAGCTCACTATAAAAGGAGGAGTTAGCCATAGATGAAAAGGAGGAAGGGGAAACCTGCATTTAGAAAGAAAGAGTCACCCAGAGAAAGGGACCCAAGAAAAGAAAAGACCAAAGTGAGAAAAACAACTTATGGCAAGATAATAGTTAGAAAAAAAAAAAAAAAAAAAAAAAAAAAAGAACGAAGAGAAAGAAAAAGAAGAGAGAAAACGTGGCAAGAATAGGGGCATGCATCAATAGACCATCTTTTTCCTTCCTCTTAACAAATTCACTCTTTGAAGTCTCCAAAAGTAATAGCTAGAAGTCATTTAGGCCTATTCTCCAAAATGTACAACTTTTATGGCATGAGCCTATGACAAGATTGTACAAGTTGGAGTTTGGGTTCCTTCTTGGTTTACTTATTCTATGGGAAGATTCAATACTTGATTTCAATTGCAAATATATTTGATTTCTCACATTATAACTTATATCTATTGTATTTAGTCATCCTGCTGTAGCACGTTTTTATCACATTTGCTGCATTAGTTGTCCTGCTGTGGTGTCTTTTCTTGCTCTACTAGTTATTCTGCTGTAGCACCTTTTCATTATATTTACCGTGTTAGCTATTATACAAGCTAAATATTTCCTGCCGAAGTTTTCTTCTTTATTTGTTATTACATGTTTTACTTTTGACACAAACTAATCATTATCTTACCATAAGTATATATATACATATATCTTTATTTACGAATATGTATACATATTTGAGAATATACTAACCCATTTAAACTAACATTTGTTTGATGAGTATTTTCTTTGAGTTTTAGATTTTTTTATGTGCAGGAAGTGGAAAAGTATTTCTGCAGTAAAAATAAAAAGAAGTCATTCATACGGCAGAAGGTTTTAAAGCATAGCAGATAGATTTAAAGCATAGCAGAAATCTTTAATGCACAGCAAAAGGCTTTACGGCAAGAAGTTTTAAAGTACGGCAGAAAGCTTTAATGCAAAGTAGATAGCTCTATTGCATAGTAGAAGGCTTTACGGCAGGAAACTTTACTGCACAGCAGAAAGCTTTATTGTACAGCAGACAGCTTCACTATATAGCAGAAAATTTTACTGCATAGCAGACTATTTTACTACATGGCAGAAAGTTTTGCTGCACAGAAATGTCAATCCTGTGGCAAAAACTGGCAGTGGCAGAAACAAAAAAGTCAATCATGCAGTAGAAACTGGAAAAAAGTTCCTTCTGCAGCCGGCAGAAACGGAGGATAAGCTCACTTTGTAGCGTCTTCCTTTAGACTTGGACTCAACATTTGCGCACAAACCGGACTAAATTGAGTTACAGTTGGACCGGTCTCAACTCCCTTACTCAAACTTGGGCTTACTATCGTGGGAGGCAGCCCAACCCAACGCACAACGAAAAGACCCCTACACAGCCAATGCCAGACGCAACTTAGTTTGACTCACAACAAGCCAAGCTCGTGACAGAAATGAGTCAACCAAGTTGTAGAATTTATGACCCTTACTTTGATTTGACAAGTGAGGTAAGTTTACCCTTGTATGGCCAATATTTGTGTGGACAATGTTTAGTTACATAATTAGTTGTAGTTTTAGGTCACAATATTACTCAATAAAATAAACATTATTATATATTTTGAAAATGTTATTTACATTCTTAATACACATGTCAAATTTTATTTCAATAGGATATTATTTACTATATGATTTATAAAGCATATATTATATACATAATTTTTAAACTACAAAAATTTGCAATTTTAAAAATTTATTGATGACATAGTTATTGATTTTTATTTTTCTAGAAATTTTGCAAGTATGAAATATATAAAAAAAAAATAATAATAAAATCCAATGGTAGATTTGTTTAAATAATTTAATGGTTCTGTGATTTATTACATATAAACAGTTTTGTGAATCGCTATATAATAGATTGAATTTCTTTGACCAAATTTGGAGGTTTTATTAATTGCTACATAAATAATTGGAGAAAATAACTTTAAATAGGGTTGGACGAAAATTTTTTTAATGTTTGTTTCCCCCTTTAGTTCTAACTTTCCAAAAATTTTATTTTAACCCAAAACACCGCCTTAAGTTGTTATAAATATTATTGTGTTTTATAATTAAAATTAATAATAGGGATAATATAAATGCATAATTGGGTTGGATTCAAATATTTATAGTGTAAAACCCAAATCTTAGTGGGTTTTAAAATTTAAACCCAAACATTATTTAAACCCAAAGAAAAAAAATTTAAATCCTCATTATAAGGGTTAGGTTGGATCAAACAATCCATTAAAATCAATCCATTGTAATCCCTATTGTCTAGGTATGACTACACATTCTTTAAATAATTTTTTAAGATGAAATAAATAAATAAAAATAATCTATACCAAATTATGGAAAATTATGAGGTACACTTAAAATACTTCATAGTTCCTCGAGAATAAAGGCAAGATGTTTCCCTCACCGTTTCCCCAAAAACACTATATACCCTCTAAAACATAAGAAATGTTTTGTTGCATGCTGCATGCAAAACATTCACAACATGCATTCGCACTTCCGATACATGCAGAAACATATGCATGGGACTCACGTACGTGTTGTGAGTTTTTTTGCTCCACGCAACGAAAATACTAACGTAACTTACATGAAGTCATGAACTACTCTAATATGTCAGTTACTATCTCTTTCTCTCTATATACACACTAATGGACAGGGGCGTAGCCAGGAATAAATAGATGGGGGGGCCGGGTTGTAACATAAATGTACTAAATATAATTCTTAAGTCTATTGAATACAAGATTTGTTTCTACAGCCACAGATGTCCTAATTTCTGAACTGCTAGCATCTTTTTTCTTAAAGAATGCATCAATTGTTTTTCGTTTGCTCATAATTCTTTTAACTTTAAGAATATGACTCAAAAATTAACCTGAAAAGAATTTTTAAAAAAAAAAATTTAATTAGAAATTTTTACTTAGTTATATGAATGTTATTCCTACTCAAGAAAAAAACAAAATTTTCACTATAATTTAAACAATCAGCCTATTTTTAATACAACTTTAATTAATAATAACCCTTATAAAAACAAAAATGATTTAATTAATTTGTCTTTTATGAATGATTTAATTAATTTGTTTTTTATAAATTTAATTCTATACATTAATTACAAGCTCTTAATCAAACTTATATTCACGGGATAAGAAAATAAAAGAAAATTATATTATTCTAGCCATACTATTTTTTATTTTTATGGGTTAAAAATTTCATAGTTTATTTTTGTTATAAATAAGTACTTTATTTTTTTTTTTTTCAGAGGACATTTGGGCACTAATATTTTTTCAGAGAATCAATTTAAAATTTTGCAATAAGGTGGCTTTGCGCCTGATCCCTTTCTCTTTTCAATCTATGTACATATTCTTTTTTTTTTTAATTTGAATGTACATATTCTTTTGAAACATCTTATTTTATTTGTTGGGTTTTGGTTACTTTATAAACAAAAATAATAATATTCACCAAATACTAACACTGAGTCACTGACCAACAAAAAAAAAAAAAAAAAAAGATAAAGCCACAATTAAAAAGACAAAAACAGAAAAAGATAGTCAACCGGATAAGATAAAGCCACATTTAAAAAGATAAAAAAAATGGAAAAAAAACAAAACTCAGCCATTCAGCCAATGAGAGAGTCACAGTTCAAAAGAAAGAGAGAGAGAGAGAGAGAGGGACTTACCGAGATATGGATCAGGCTATTAAATAAAATACCTTCAGCCTTCATAAAATTCAGAGAGTGAGATAAAGAGAGCTAAATAAAATACCTTCAGCCTTCATTTCATTTTTTTCGTTAAGTGAGAGTGAGATAAAGAGAGAGTCAGAGAGAGACTGAGATGAGAGAGAGTCAGAGAGAAACCTTGAGGGCCGGACCGCCGGAGCGGAGGGAGCAACTGCCAACGACGACGACTCGAAGACTCGATGAGGCGATCTGCCGGAGCGGAGGGATCTCCGATGACTCGATGAGGCGATCTGCGAGCCGCGGCGAGCACGATGACGACGACGAGCGAGCCACGGCGACGACGACGGCGACGTGCCGTGGGTTACTGGGTTAGTGGGTTTGGTTTGCTGGGGTTCCAGGTTTGGTTTTGGTTTGTGTATTGGGGGGTTTTTATTTTTATTTTTGATAAACACTCTGTTTTTTGGTTTGCTGGAGTTTGTGTTTGCTGGAGTTTGTGTGTGGTTTGCTGGAGTTGATGTGCTTTAGTATTGGGTTTGATTTTTTTGCCTCTGCCAGACTGCCAGCGACGTGATGGACTGATGGGTTTCAACTCTCTGCCATCGAGTGATGGGTTCATTTCTGATTTTCTGTTTTTTTTTTTTTTTTTTTTTTTTTTTTTGGTTGAGAATCTGTGGGCTTGCCATGAGAGAGCTTGGGCTCGCCGTGGGCTTGGCTCGCCGTGGGCTCTGTTACCATTTTTTTTTTTTTTTTTTTTTTCAGATTTTAGTTCAAATTTTTTTTGGGCTTTTTTTTTTTTGCTTGAAAGTAGAACAGAGATATATATATTTTTTTTAATTTGAGGTGTTCTTAGTTTTTGATTGAAGGCTGGAAAAATGGGTGAGAAATGGGTAGGGGGGGCCGGCTGTGTGATGTTGGGGGGGCCTAGTTATATTTTCTTCCTAGTCTAATGGGAAAAAAAAAAATTTTGCAGGGGCCACGGCCCCCCCAAGCCACTATGTGGCTCCGCCCCTGCTTATAATCTTCAGCAGAAAGTAGTCAATGCTTTTATTTTTATAAGTAAATTATAAGTGATGTAATTGCTCCAGTTGAAAGTAGTCAATGTTAAAGTGGTTGGTTTAGAGCTTGGACATCAACACTTACGGTGTTCCTTTAGTCCACTAATGAAACAACCCACTTGATATGATGGTTGTAACCCACCTACTCAGTTGAGAAACTTTCTGAACTGGTTCTGGTAACCTCTTTGAACCCGCTTGTTTGAGTTTGGTAATATTGTTTTGTATCAACCTCCTGATCCAACTGTTGGTGCTTCCTCAAGGCCTCCACAACTTCTCCGTGGGCATGTGAAGCTTTCTAGACCAGATAAAAACTTTGACCCTTCAAGCCAGATCCAAAAGAATCATTAGAACCCTTCAATGTTGCACATGTAAAGGTAATGTGCAACATTGAAGGGTTCTAATGATTCTTTTGGATCTGGCTTGAAGGGTCAAAGTTTTTATCTGGTCTAGAAAGCTTCACATGCCCACGGAGAAGTTGTGGAGGCCTTGAGGGAGCACCAACCCCTCTTGACAAATGCATTAATCTATGTAGATGATATCCTTTTGTTCTCAAAGGACGAAGAGTCTTGCGAAGGGAAAGATCAAAGACAGAACTAGTTGTACAGACTGTTTTAAGCAGTGACCAAGTAAATAAATTTTCTTCTTTTTTTGGCTAGTTGATACCATAGTTAAGTTGCACTGCATCATCAAGGTGATATGCACTAATGCGGCCAAGGGAATTTACTGTTCCGCAAAATTTTGGAATTCAAAGAATTGTTCCACCTACATAACACAATATTTTGGAATTCAAAGAATTATTCCACCTCCCAAAGTGACCAAGTATAATATGTTTGAAAGAAACTTCTTTTTATTTTAATTTTTTTTTATAAGATGTGTTTTTTTTTTTTTTTTTTTTTTTTTTTTGCAAAAAGGCTACTCCATATAGAAATGACATAGAGAAGGTTTTCTTTGTCTTTTTTTTTGGTTGAGAAAAAGGACATAGAGGAGCCTAAAGACTACAAAAGAATAGAATTACGTATAGAGAGACAACGACTATATAAATTCAAGGATGGAACTAGAACTAGTGAATCCCCATTCTCTAGTCCAATCAAATAAAGAGCCACAAAACAAATCTACCAAAAGGATTCCTGATGTCTCTGTATCCTCAAACATATGATTATTTCATTCCCACCAAATTGTCTACATTAAACACAACCTAACTAATTTCCAAATCTCCAATGAATGCTTACCAAACCAATTCCTCTAACCAAACAATAGGTCTATGACCTTACCTGGTAGCGGCCATTGAATCCTGAAAGATCTGAATGCAAATCCGGTTGTTGAGGAAGTGGTTGTGGTGTTATGGGAGCAAGGAATGGGCATTATGGTGGAGGGTTATTGAGTTGAAATATGGGTCTTCAGTGTATATTGGTGCTTGGGGAGGTTTGGGGCTCTCATGGAGTGGGTTTATGGAAGTATATTCCTCGAGGATTGGGATAGTTTGGCATGTCCTCAGATATGATGTCAGGTGTAGTAATAGAGCTAGATTTTGGAATGATTTGTGGCTTGTGCCTGCCAAGGGTGGCTTTCTTTTCTTGGTGTGTGTCTTAGGGTTGGGTATTGATGACAAACAACTTAAGGAAGAGGGGTATAATTGTTATGGTGTGGTATTTCATGTACCTAATGGAGAGGATATGAACCACCTATTCCTACACTGTTCTGTGGCTTTGGACCTATGGGCATTGATATTTTGATTATTTGGAGTCTATTGGGTGATGCCCTCTATGGTACAGGAAGTGTTTGTGGCATGGAAGGAGGGTTGGTTTGGAGGGGGAAGTATTGGGACAATATGGTGGGTTGTTCTGTTGTGTCTATGTGGTGCATCTGGTGTGAGTGGAATGCCCAATGCTTTGAGGGAGAAGAACTCATTGTGTTTAAATTGAAATATTTCTTTCTAAAGACTTCGTATGAGTGGACTTCTTTGATTTCCTCTTTCTCTGCAGATGGGTTTCTTTCTGGATTGCCTGAGTTCTCATTTGTTGCTGATTTTTCTATTCTTTGTTTTTGCTCTCTTGTTTTTGAATTGCCTCTTGTATACAGCCTGTATTCTTGGGCTTTCTCCAATTCTCCTTTTTTTTTGGTTTTCAATGAAATTATTTACTTATCAAATATATCTACTGTACATTATAGAGCTTACCTTAAGAACTAATGCTAATCTCTTCTACTCCTAATAGTTAAAGATAAGCTCCGATGATTATCTACAATTTTATTTGAATAATGACTTGAAGGAAGATAAACATAAACTAATCTGAAGTCAATTCGAGATCTGCCCATGTGTTGGTCCCTTGCCTCGTGCATCCATGCAGTCCATTAGCCATAACAGATGTCATGTGACTTTTGGGGGAAAGCTATTGAAGAATGTGGTGAACCAGAATGTTTGAATTTAAATTAATTATGCAGAACAATGATGAACCAGTTATTAAAACCTTTTTCATAATCAGAAGTTTCATATATTTTGCTATAACCAAGTACTGTTATGTGTCTATTGGGCATGAAAAGATGTTTTAGACTGAAGATATGCATATTTCTATCCCGTTACCATTTCTGTTCTCTACTCAGGACTCTATGGAATTTCTTGGTGCACAAACATAGTTGGACCTTGAATATAACTAATACATAGCATCTTATCGTTTTCATTGACATGGATCATTGCAGGAGAAGAAGTAACTGCTAATGAAGAGGATTCCCATCCTCAGCAGTTCAAAAAGCTAATTTTGTTCTCTGGAAATGATTATTTGGGCTTGAGCTCACATCCAACCGTTAAAAGGGCTGCTTCGAAGGTGTGCTTGATGATATTTCTTTTAAAGAAAACTTTTGTAAGACACTCCTAAACATTATGAATTTTATTGTAGACCAGGCAGCCCAAGAACATGGAATGGGCCCAAGGGGTTCTGCTCTAATTTGCAGCTATCCTAATTACCATAGGCTACTTGAATCATGCTTGGCAGATCTAAAGAAGAAAGAGGTAAAAATTGTATTACTATAATTCCTTTAGCATTTTATGTGTTTTCTTTCTCCTTCCATCTGTGTTTGTTCTTATATATAGCCATTTCTAAGTAAAGCTGACTTGATCACAGCAATAGAACTCAAAAATATAGGGGTATATAAGAAACTCATAAAACATTGGCATAAACTAGGGAGTTGGAATTCTACATTTATGTTGATTTGGTTGTAGCGGTTATGATTATGTATGGATTTGCTAAATGTAATATGGTTGGTTGAAACCACAGATCTCAATAATGCGGTATCCTTGCAGGTTTACTTCTTGTTTTGTTCTTATGATAACAATCTGTCATTCATGTTTGACCTTTTCTACTATTTCAACAGAAATATGATGAATTCTTGTTTAAATTTTTGCTATAGGATTGCCTCCTTTGCCCAATAGGGTATGCAGCCAACATGGCCTTGATGGTATCAACTGGAAGTATTGCCTCCCTCTTGGCTGTAGGTAGTAAACCTTCAGAGGAGGACAGGATTGCCATATTTTCTGATGCCCTGAATCATTCATCAATTATCGATGGTATTTGTCTGGCTGAGCGCCAACAAAGTGTGGAAGTGTTCATTTATCGACATTGTGACATGTCTCACCTTAATGCACTATTGTATGTTGTTACCTTATGTCCTAATTTTTCAGTGTCCCTATGACTGTTAAGCATACTCTACCCAGGACTCATTATTGCAATGCATTTTGTGTTTTGACAGATTGAAATGCAAAATGAAGAAGAAAGTTGTTGTAACTGATGGGTTAGTCATGTTATAAGTGTTCCTTTATTTTTTGCATGCTCCAAGTGGCTGAGACAAAAACCAAAAATTGAGAACCAGGAAAACACAGTTAATTGTTTTAATTCTCTGTGAAATTCTAAATTTTCTTGTCTTTTATCGATATATTAAATTTTCAAACAGGCAAAACTTTTATCTTCGATTAGATTGAGAATCATTGTCAACAAAATTATTTTTAGATGATTGATAAAACTTATCAAAACCACAGTAAAAGATTTACAGCACAAATTAGCAGAATCAAGTAGCTAAGCTGCAAACTAGACCACCTACTTCACATACACATGGAACTAATTATCATGAGAAAACAGAGCAATTTGAAAATATAAAAACAGAGTTAAAAAAAGCCAGAAAGATCACAAGCAGGGAATCTCTACCCTCCAAATACAACAAGCACTTGCTCTGAATAGTTTTAGTTATCTTCTTTGGTTGCAATCTATTCCTGACATTGTTAATATAATTTCTAGCAAATCCTCTCCAGTTAAGAATTTTCCAACATGAATTTTGTGGTCCTTTTCTCTCCCAATACTATAAATGGTAGCTGCCAAGTTAGCCTGGCTATGGTGCTTTTGAAATCACCATGAAGCTTATCTGTAGCCCACCAAACTTCAGCGTCCTATCATCCCACCATTTTGTCATACAAGCACCTTCTACAAATGGCTGAGCAAATTCTTCTAAGAAGGGGTAATAAGAACAAAAAAAAGTTCTCTCTAGATTCCATTCTACTCCTGCAGAACTGACACAGTAGGCCTCCATTGAAGCCCCACTTAACCATTCTTTCCTTTGTAGCAATTTGATCTTGAATAATCATCAAATTGATAAAAGCAGACCAATCTTCACCGTTTAACGTTTAACTTGCTTCCTTTAGCTCTATGCACTTCCTAAGCATAACCACAACTGAATACCCCATTTGAAGTAGCAGTCCACAAGATTTTATCCTTCCCACCATGAATTCTAACTAGAGCCACCTGAGCTTGAATGAGAATCATATTATCTGATCCATCCCTCAACATTAATATTATTTATGTTTGTCTTCTAATCTTTCTTGTGACTTCATTATTTTGAAAACTAACGTTTCAAACATGTGTACGTGCATGTGCATGTACGTTGTTATATTTGATAAATGACTTCAATCTGTTTTTATTGCAGTTTGTTTAGTATGGATGGCCTTCTAGTGTACTCTTCATCTGTGGTATGAATAAATCAATAGAAGTAGGGCTCATCTAGACAACTCTCAGGAACATATGACTTCTCACTGTATTGGACATAGCATGCAAACTATTTTTCTTATTATTTTCTATAACTAGCCTTAATATAATGAGTTCCTTGAATGTTTTATCTCTTGTATGTGAAAATATGTCTGATTTGGTTATGCTGCTTTCTGAAAACTATATGAAAAGCAAAAGTTGGAAGCTAATCATACAATCAAGGGGTCGCTCCTTTATATTTTCCACTGCAATGCCAGTCCCCGATGTTGTAGTTGCCCATGGTAATTCTTAGCATTCTCTTTTGTTGGGGATCATTTATTGAAACAATAAGCTTATGTTGAATGTTTAGTTAAAATTAAACTTCTTTCTTGTTCATGGTTCTTGCATGGATTAGGATCCTTTATGGTTTTTAGGGTAATGAAGTTCTTAAATTTTTATTATTATTTGACTTTGCAAGTTGTCATCTGTAGAACCGCTGGCAATATTATTGATGTTTCAGAAAACATTAGAAGCCCTATGTGCACTATGATAATTGAGTAATATGCAGCCCTGGCTAAATAGGGTTGTGTTTGTGTATATCATAATCATGCAACTACTTTTGTAGCCTTCATAATAAAACTGGAGCTACTCTGAACATAAACCTAGTTCTGGATGACATATATTTAGTGTTCTTGTATGTGTGCCTGTTTTTTTCTTTGTTTATACTTTATATCGATAAATTACCGATTTCCCCCAAAGCTTAAGCTGTTAGTAAATTGTGAATTTAATCATTTTGTCCATTATTTTAACATTTTTTTATCATCAACTCAGTGATGTAGGGTTAGATCTCTCATATCACTTTGTAGGAGATATCTATAGAACCAACCCTTATGTAACAATTGCAAATACATCATTTTTAAAATACACCTAAATATATTCTAAGCTTCGATGCTTTCGTGCTCTCATTCATTTTCTCACATTGTGACATAGGTGATAGGACACGACTAGGGTTGACCTTTGAGGGGTTAATTTTGTGTGTGTATGGTCATTTGATTTTCTGAAGAAAATATTAAATCATATTATGAGTGATCTTTATATGTTACACTCCCTACTAGAAATTTGATTCTTATTTTGCGTAAACTATTCATCCACTTTGCCTCCATGGTGAAACACTTTCTTTGTTAACTGCTTGAGTATGACATGCAGCTGCTGTTACTGTGGCAAAAAAGGAAACATGGCGTAGAAGGGAAATTTGGAAGAGGGTACACGACTTTCGTGTTCTTACTGGAATCCCCATCTCAAGTCCAATAATATCTCTTATTGTAGGGAGTGAAGAGAAGGCCCTGCTAGCTAGCCAGTTAGTATCTCTCATTATGATTAAGGTCATTGCTAATGCAACTACTAAATATGTCAAATCATTCTGGAACAGGCATTTGTTGACATCTGGTTTCTATGTAATTCCAATCGGACCCCCAGCAGTGCCTCCGAACTCATGCAGGTTTGTCGTGTACTCTTCATTGTACTTTGTCTCTCTGTAAGTGTGACTGCAATTTTCTAGTTTAGGTTGCGTTTTGGTGACTCAATCTTACGAATTCGCTTCTATTGCTCTCACTCATTAACCAATAGGATTGTGGTTTGGTGCTCACCCAGAAAAAAGTGGGATGTGGTTCCCATGTGTTCACACTTCACACACCTTTATCTGAAAATATTGTGGCTATTATCTCTCCAATTTGGACTAGTAATTTTGGTTGCCACTGACTGAAAACATTGGATTCATGCCTTAGTGCTTTTTACATGCTCTATCATATTCCACGGTATGTAACCCATCTATTCTGCTGACTAGATTTGTCAATGGTTTGCATAAGTTATTGAAAAAGATACAACATAACTTTGATATCATGTTAGAAAAGTGAGACATAATATTGACACCATGATAACATGTATGAGAAAATATGATAAAGAAAATAAAGAAAGAAGAGAAAAATTGCAGGAAATTAACTTGGTTCAGCTTTAGAGGGCTAATTCACAGCAGAAAGCCTTTGATGGCTACATCTTTCTATTAAGTTCTATATATTTCAAGAAGCTGTTGAAGGGTAATTATAATAGGCTAAATTTTAAGCAAAACCAAGGTTATAATACTTGCACTACAACTAAGCTTAGGATGTAGTCACCATGCCAAAATGTTAAGAAACTGATTATGTAATATAATTAGTATCTACGTCAAATCAATGTATATAGTGAAAATGCATATACATATAGATAAATGAAAGATGAAAAACAATACAGACTAAAGATATTGAACAACAAATAAAATCAGATCCAATTCATTCAGGTTAAAGTTTGGAAGTCAAAAGCAAAGCTATCAATTATGCTCAGATTTGGGCTTCTGTTCTCATTTAATACTTATTCTGGATGAATTGCTTGATGTTTTTATCAAACTCACGAAGTTATCTTTTTATTCTATTTTAGGCTCAGGGTGACTCTCAGTGCAGTGCACACAATGGAGGATCTGAAGAAGCTCACCACGACACTCTCGCAGTGCATTAATTTCAAAGATGTTGACAGTCAAATCTCAAATAAAATTGCAAAGCTGTAGTGTTTGGATTCTTTTTCTCCCCTCCTGGATTGCATTAATTCATTTCTGCAATATGGGATTGGAATGTTTAAAGTTTACTATCTTAAAACAGTGATGATTAAAATACTTATGGGCAGCTTAAGCCAGACAATTCCCTTTCTTTTCTTTTAGCCATCACTTTATTCACTATTCTTGAGTCTTCCTATGCATGTAAAATGATAAAATCTAAAAACTTGGACCATAACTATAAGCTATCCTTAACTTAAACAGACATTAATTTAAGTCTCTGAACATTGGTCATGAAACAATTTGACTCGCAAAGAAACTATTAGTTCACATGTGCCGAGAAGTTAGAAAAAAGTTAGCACCTGGCAATTGTCCTCAAAAACAAAATGAGGGTCCAATTGATGGTGTTAAAGGAACCCATATAGCTTATGATCTGCTGGGGTAAATATGATGAAGTGTGAATTCGTCAGTCAGTGAATGTTGACAGGGACGATCTTCGGCCTCTTGCAAAGATGTATTCTCAAGAACGGTCACCGGTGTGGTGCCTGCCACAACGTCTCCGATGCTAAAGTTAGTGTCAAGAATTACCCAAGAATAAGCAATCAAATAGTATCAATCTCAATATGTTCATACCTTTTTTTTGGGGGAGTGTGAGGGCTTTATATATGTTGTTGTAGGCTCTAGCCGTTGGGTAATTATGGTGGTTTAATTTTTCTCTGGGTAACGTTTTCTGGCCTCATCATGTGGCTTTAACTTTGTCCCAACGGTCTGTCCAACTGGTTTTGTAACCGTCCCTGTCATTTACTGATGGTATTGAATGAAATGTTCAGAGTTCTCAGTAAAGTGTGTTCTCGTCATTGAAGGCTTTCCTCGTCGGTCCAGATTACCTCTTCCATGATCTTCTTCGTCAGTCCCATCAAAATACATCCATTTGATTAGCTATAAAAGTGGACAGAAAAGGAGCAAAAGAATTTTAAAATGTATAACATTACTTCTTTTCCTTGTTTGAAGGGTACAGAACTTTGTTCAAGATTTTTTTTTATTTATTTATTTGGATTATGTGGCCTTGCCTTGAGAATTTAGGGGCCGTTTGGTATGTGATTTTGAGCAATAATTTTCAGTTTTTAAACAATATTACACGTATTTTTATACATTTTTATTCACTCATACGTATTTTCAAAAAATACAAACAACGCTACTAAAACAATATTACCAAATACCCTCTTAGTTTGCCCTAGGCTCAATTGGTCAATTGGAGTTGATGCGGCAGTCAAATATGTATAAACACTGTTCTCATAGCAAAAACGTTTGCTTTTTTTTTTTTTTAATAATGATATATTGTTGATTTTTTAGAAATATAATTTATGATATATTGTTCGTTAATTATGATCTACTACATAATTATGTTTATTTATATTGCACTAAGTTTAAATTGTGTGGAAGAAAAAGATACTAGCCTACACATTTTGGGGAGGAACTTTCCTATAACATTTTATTCTCATACATAAAACATTCCTAAAATTAAGAGTTGATCCTCATACATCTGTTTAGTAATTATCAAATTATAAATGGTCATGGTTTATTATTCTGATATTCTCATACCATAAAATAAAACAATTTGCGGTTTCATACATATGATCGACCTATGCGGACCTAGAGACTGCACTTATTGAATATTGCCAATAAAAGTCTGCATCAGTTACTCTATTTTTGCATGGTGAAGAAAAAATAATCTTTAGTGCAACCTAAAGTCCTACACTTCCTAATCCCTTCCTTAAAGGTCGAAATAAATCCTTACTGATTAACCCTTTTACAAAGGAAAAATTGAAAAGAATTGTAAAATTTTTGGTGAGTTACAGTCAAGCATCGTCTTTGTCTCCATGCAGGAGTGTTTTAAATTTCAAATATTCTCACTTCCATGATGATTGCATTTAATCATTCCTTGCATGGAATTGATGAACAAATTAATCATCTTTAAGCAATTAATGTTTTATTAGTTATTACATGAGTGCCTTTGAGAATTCTTTGACATGACGTAGGGGATGAACTTGAAGTATACCTACATTGGCACAGCATATCACCATTTTCTTACAAAAGTACACAAGCAATAAATATAGAGAAAAAAAAAACGTGAAATGCATTGTTTTTTTTTTTTTTTTTTTTTTTTTTTTTTTTTTTTTTTTTTATGCTGTCCTGTTTGGTACACCCACTCAAATATATGTTTTCAGTTTTTAAATAACATTGCACGTATTTCTATATATTTTTTCACCCACATGTATTTCTATATATGTTTTTAGTTTTTAAGTGCATATACCAAACACCCCCTTATTATCCATGATAATGATAATGAATAATTGAGATAGGAAAAATTCAAACGGAAATAATTTCATAAAATTTTGGATTTTAATTGAAAAAATTAAAAATTTATAACTTAATTTGAAATATGGCTAAAATTAGGGTTGTAACAAGATGAGTGAGTAAGAAAGTTTAAAAGCCTGAGCTTGGCTTGATTCGTTACTTAAACGAACTCGAGCTAAATATCAAGCTTAAACTCGAGTTTAATATCATGATTTTGAGCTTGAGTTCCAACACAAATACATTGTCAAGCTTACTTAATTTAGACAAATGATTCCAACACCTAATTAATAAAAGTCTCAGTAAGATATGAGTTTATTTATCAAGTACATATGAAGCTTATTACCAAGCTTGAATTTTTTTTTTTTTTTTTTTTAATTTTATCGAACCCTATTGTTTACAAACCTATTCATGAACACATTTTTTTTTCTTAGGCTCAGCCTGCTTATTAAACAAACCTAAAACAAAGACTTGAACTTGGCTTATTTTTAAACAAATAAAACTTAAACGGACTTTTTATATGAAAATGTTTTTATTTATAATAATAATAATAATTGATTTAGAATATATATGATATTCTTCCTCATGTTTAGTAGCTTTGACAACAATTGACACAAAAGCCATAAAAAAATTAAATATTTGTGAATTCACTAAAATTAGTCATAACCATTTAGATTTCCTAGCTTTTTTTTTTTTTTTTTTTTTTGGTGATATATAAACACACACACACACACACACATACACACACAAAATCAACATTGTAGTATTTATTGATTACTAATATGATAAATAAATATTTTTTTATATTAATTATTTTAAGTGGTTCATTAATTATTTAAGTATAATGAAATTTTGATGTTAGCTTTCTCAGATTTATATGAGAAAAAAAATTATTAGAAATATGGTATCCTTGCTCAAATTTAGTTACTTTTGCAACACTAGAAACAAAGTCCAACAAAAGAAATTTATTTATTTTTAAAAAAAATAATACACAATCAAGAATGTGTATATATATATATATATATATATATATATATGGGTTGGGTTCAAGTTACACTTGGTGTAACTCTAAGCAACGAAACCAATCAATATTTTTTAATTGGATGTAAATTTTGATAAATTGACTGTTGGATTAAATTATTTTTAAATATTCTCCATGCTTGTAAAATTTCAAGGTAATCAAAGATCAATATTCATGTTATCTATCAATTGTATAAATTTGAGTTTTTGTAGTTTAAAATAATGTATAAAAGATGAGTTTATGGATCAAATGGTAAATAACATTCGATTGATATGAAATTTGGCATGTATGTTTAGAACACATAGAACATGTAATCCAACGGTGAAATTTAAAAAATATAAATTCATTAACAAGTAATTGGGTGGTGTAATATTCAAGTTTTATATATATACATATGGAACCAACATTGTAGCATTGTTCTATGTAATTGAAAAGATTACTTATATGATAAATACATATATTTTTTATATTAATTATTTAAAATGGTTCATCAATTATATAAGTATATTGAAATTTTGATGCCAATTTTTTAAAATTTATATGAGAAACAATTGATTAGAAATATGATATTCTTGCTCAAATTTACTTACTTTTGCAATAGTGGAAACAAAGTCCAAAAATATAAATAAATAAATTTAATAACAATTTTTGAATTATATTTGTATTTTTATTTATCAAAATGATATTTGCATTTTTTTTTTAGTAGGCATGAAACAAGTCTATCTATATTAGTCACAATATCATGCAATTTTCAAATTTGTAAACACATATAGAATGATCAAATTATTACAAAATTCTTATTGTCTTTTTATTTTGTCTATAAAATAAAACAATAAAGATTAAAAAAATTTTACAACTAAAATTATTGAAATATTAGAGAAAACTAACAAAATGCATTGCACATCACGCGGGAACTAGACTAGTGAAAAAGTAAAAATGAAAGCTATAATTTGGGCAGTGTAATTAATTTGCTATGAAGAAAGGAATATCATAATTGAGCAATGGGAGCTCATTTAGTTATTTAAAATATAAAATTCTTTCTCTTTTATCTAACTAGTTGTAATTTCCTTTGGGTGTACCAAATTTAGGGAGCTCAATAGCTTGAACCTAATTACTTAGGTTGATTTCTTGATCATCAAGAAACCTAATCAAATGGCTTGATATAGATAACCTATATAACACCCCTTCAAAATAAACAATTCACTTTTTCCAATAAACTTTAATAACACGATTTTTAAGCTAATATCTCAAAGTAATCCAATCTCTACTCTTCGAAAATTGAGCACCTTAAAACCAACTTTGTAGCCCAACTTTGTAGTGATAAAATTTACAAAAGTCAAAAGTCAAAGCTCAATAAAAGGTTATGTCTTGTTCTTGGTTTATTTGGCTTAGTTAATTGTTTGGTTAAGGAGTTAAGGACAACATAATGCCATAAGTTTGGACTTGGTTGAGAAATATTCAGTGCTTTAAAATAAAAAAATAGAAACCAAATCAAGTTACTCTTGCACTTGAAGCTTAAACAGTATAAGATTTTCCCACCAAGTATCAAACCTCCCTTTTGATGCCATCCAGCAATCCATGAGACGAGTCTAGAATAAGCAAGCTTTGATGCCATCTTGGGATAGCAAAAGTTGATGATGATCAAATACTGCCATGCTTTAGAAACAAGAATGAGTAACTTGCTATGAATGTGGTAAGAACCCTTCCGGGTAATTTGCTGGCAATTTCAACCTTCGTGCTCTATGCAAGGACTTTTGATGGATTGATTTTTCTCATGTACATAGACAGAGTAATAAACCAGCACACCTACTAGTTAACATGGCTTAGGGATTGTTAATTTCTCTACACGAATGTAGTATCTTCTTCGCACCATTATTAAAGTTTTAATTTTATTAGTTTAATTAAGTTAGATCTTACTTCTTGGCTTTTTTCTTTTTGTTTTTAATTTTTCGTATTATGTAGAATGGCCGGTCGGACTACACGTATGTACTGCACATCAGTTTTGTAATCTGTCTTAATTGTATAAGGACATACATTATTCTTAATTTGTTAAACGAATCCAATAGTGGAGTCAAACGCAGGCCAAATACAGCAGCATCTAAGTCGAAACATATGAATGAGACAAAGCTATCTTTTTTTGTTAAGTGTGTCATGGTATAGCAACGTGCTTTTGTGGCGAAATATATATATATATATATATGATGAAGCTGAGAAATTCAACAGTGAGTCACACGATACCTTTGCGCTCGAACACAAACCTACACAATACAAAGAAGAAAACGTATCAAAGGGCACCGGTGTGGTGCCGGCCAAATACCCTCCGAAGGTTAAGTCAGAAAGTATTCTCACAACTCTAGAGTGCTAGAGAGGGTAGATAATGTGTATCTTTATTGGTGAGAGTATTGGGACTTTTATAGTAGTCGAAAGTTTTTCCTCTTAAACTTGGCATCCAAGTCTTTTCCTCATAGAAATCTTCTTTTTTTAGAGTCCGAAACGTGGTGGACAGATCTTCTCCTTATAGGGAAGATCTTCACCAATACATGAGAATTCTAGAGTCCAAGTTGCGCAAGGACTCTTCTTAGGGCTTTACGAGAATGGGTCAAAGTGTTCCCACTAAGGGGTCCAACAGGCCCATGGCCAACCAGCCCATCTTTCTTCCCTCTGTCCACATCAGGTCTGTCCACTTAAGACCTTGTATAATTAATGGGCTCATCTCTTCTTTAGTTCGCAGACTATAGTTAGCCCATACATTCACTCTAGGCATCCTAATGCTTATTTTCTCCCTTTCAGTTGCCCCCTCACCCGATGGGTCCCTTATAGATAAGAGAATGAACCCATGGGGTGACGGTTTTAAAACTTCGATCATGTATTCATGACACCTAGATCCGTGAACTTACCTCCGTACATTGTCAGATCAGGAGTTAACACATTTATGAGCCGTGCCAAGTGTCATCCTGTCAATGGTCATTGTTTTGGAACGAGGTGTCGCTTCGTCTTCCGTGCATATCCTTTATAAATATCGACCCCTCCGCCCCTCATTTTTCCACTTGTTGCTGGAAAAAATTGTCAGAGCAAGTCCATCATATCTGTCAGAGAATAGTCCGTTCACTCATACCCATCGTTTGCAGCATCTTGCCTACTCCGAACTTTTGGTAAGTAGTCTCCTATCCGTCCTCTTTTAATTTTACTTTCTTTTTTATCTTTTTCTTTAGACTTTATGCGCCCGTCGTTCTTTCCAAACCTGTCAGAGTCTTAGGTTTTGTCATTACCTGTAGGCCATGTCTAGTGCGTCGAGTAATCAGTCAGTCGTCCGTGACGGGGCAAACTACGAAGAGGTATACCCGTCAAGTCCCAAAGACCACGACGCCTCGAGTGAGGAGAGTAGTCCGTCATCATCCTCCTCGTCCTCAACAAATGAGGGCCTGGAGATAATCGAAATACAAGAGGGTTCAGCTGATGACGAAGAGCCGATAGTTAGATTTGTCGTGGGAGCTGATGGACTTAGGGAGTTCATCATGCTTCCAGAGTGGACGATACATGCCTTCACGTCCACTATCAAAGAACCCCACTTTAATACACTTAGGGCCCGTTACCAAATCCCAGACCACATCCCACTCTGTCTACCCTATATGTCAGAAAAATGTTATTACGAAAGAGTTGACAGAGTAGGTGTGTATGAACAAGTGCTCAAGGCCGGCCTGAGATTTCCACTAAATTCGTTGCACCATGAACTTTTAAACTACCTAGGTATATTCGTTAGCCAGGTGTCCCCTCATGCTTGGAGGGTTTTTATCGCGATGGAGGTTCTGTACGGAGCCATGTCGGACGGTGGGAGAAGGCTTACGATAAAGGAGTTCCTCCACTGCTACCGTCCGGATGAGAAAGATAAGTCAAGAGGCATGTATAGCTTTGTCCCTAGGAGCCCTGTCTTGAAAGTTATTTTTGAAACCCCAGACTTAAATAAAGATTGGAAGAGTCGCTACTTTTTCATCGAAGGAGATAATTGGATATGTCATCCAGGGGAGACAAACTCCATGCCCGTCGACACAGTTTGGGGCGTTTTAAACCATCTGGTATGGCTCGTCGTAAATGACTCCGTGCAATTGAATAATTTTTATAATGTTTTTAATGTCCGTCCTCTTTGATGCAATTCGACGGCATCCCCAAATTACCCTCGAGGAATTCAGCTTCCTTGAAAAAAATTTTGCAAAGATAAAGCCCGAGGAGCGGACTTGGGCCAAGCTCGTCAACCTCAACACCATCCATTGGTATTGTGACGGGCCCGAACCAACCCCGGCAGCACTAAAGTACGAGAAGCAGACCCATCTACGTAAGTCTGTTGACCTTATTACCTGTTTTTACCATCATTATTATTATTATTTCTTAATCCGTCTACCTATTTTAGAGATGGAGGATGCAAAGAGGCGAGCAGTTATAAGACTTTAGGCTGCAAAGAACAAAGAAGTTAGAACGGACCCCATGGGGACGGGCTCCAGCAAGCAGACTCTAAAGAGGAAACTGCCCGTGAAGGGTGACCGTGCGCCAAAATAGCCCAAGATCCCCTTGGAGCCAGTTGTCGGCTTGATGGCTGAGGGGAATAAGTCGGTCACTCCAATTAAACATGGTGCGGGTAAGGGTCTGATGACGGGTCCGTCTAGTAGCCAGAAGAAGCCACCCGTCCTGCTTCGTGAGGACTCCAAGTATGCCCTCGAGAGGCTGTCATCGATTATTACTACCGACGACTACGAGGATTTGGGGAATCACTCAACGGAGGCGATGAGGGAGACGAGCCTCTTTAACATTGCTCAAGTAATTCTTCTGTCGTCTTTTGGTCCATCCGTTCACCACTTGCTGCCTTTAAATATTTTACTTATGCATTTTTGTTGTCCTTCAGGCTATGATCATAATGAAAGGCATGATGGGACGGTGTCTCAATCATGAGACGACCATTGGCCAGGTTCGTGAGAAAGCCAAGGCAATGGAGGAGGAGCTGCTCGATCGCAAGGCTTGGAAGGTCGTCTAGGAGAAGAAGCTTAAGATGGCCGAGACGGCCCGGGATGAATGTATCCAGCCGACGGACCGTTTGAAGAAAGCCTTGGTGGAGAAAGATGATGAGGTCCGTCAGGCGAAGGAGGATGCGATACGCGAGTACCGCGACTCCGACGCCCTCATTTCGGAACTGAGTCTGGTTTATAATGACGGGTTCGTCGATGCCTTCCGTCAGGTGAGGGCATTATACCCGGATATAAACTTATCCACCGTCGTCGTCACTGCCCCCGAGCCATCAACTATTCAGCCTGTTCAGTCTGAAGATACTGATGTTCTTTTTGATGAGAACATCCCTGTCCATGAAGCTCCTATAGATCAAACCGTTGCGGATAGCTAGGCTAAGGACGTTAGGGACCGTTCAGCTGAAGAGAAAGAGACAGCAGTAGAAGATTTGTAATAACTTAGTTTTATTAATTAATCTCCCTCTTTTTTTTTGTATCAAGTGTAGAACAATTTTTAATGCCCGTCATGTTTATGGGGTTTGTATGAAATGCATGTGTTTTATTTTAAAGTACATTTCATGTTAAAATGAACTCCGTTCTGCTTATGCGATTCTTCCGTCCTCCCTTCTTTTTTTTTTTTTTTTGAAGATAATCTGTCTAGCCTTGCGGAATTAACTTTTCTGTCCATTAACCGTTTAACCAAGGGTTGTCATCCCTTAAGATGATTTGTCCGTTCGTGGGATTTTTAGAATTACCATTCGTTTTAGAATGGTCCGTTTAGTACGTGGGATTAGCCTAGATTCTTAAGTGCTATCACCCTTTGGGGATGATCCGTCCATCTTGTGGTCGTTATTTTTGGCCCGTCCATTATGTGAATTTTAAAAGAGTTACAATCTTTTTTGGGATGATCCGTCCAGCTTGTGGACGTTATTTTGGGCCCGTCTATTATGTGGACTTAGTAGTTACCATCTTTTTAGGATGATCTGTCCAGCTTGCAGACATTATTTTGGGTTCGTCCATTATCTAGACTTAGTACTTACCATCCTTGTAGGACGACCCGTCCAGCTTGTGGACGTTATTACTGGTCCGTCCATTATTTGGACTTAGTAGTTACCATCCTTTTAGGATGATTCGTCTAGCTTGCGGATGTTATTTTGGGTCCGTCCATTATCTGGACTTAGTACTTACCATCCTTGTAGGATGACCCGTCCAGCTTATGGATGTTATTACTGGTCCGTCCATTATCTGGACTTAGTAGTTACCATCCTTTTAGGATGATCCGTCTAGCTTGTGGACGTTATTACTGATCCGTCCATTATCTGGACTTAAGATTTTCATCCTCTTGGGATGATCCGTCCATCATGTGGACAATAACCGTCCGTCATAGGACATAAGATTTTCATCCTCTTGGGATGATCCGTCCATCATGTGGACAATATTTTTAACCGTTTGTCATAGGACTTAAGATTTTCATCCTCTTGGGATGATCCGTCCATCATGTGGACAATATTTTTATCGGTCCATCATAGGACTTAAGATTTTCATCCTCTTGAGATGATCCATCCATCATGTGGACCATATGTTTAACCGTCCGATATTGAATTAACTAGATTAAGCAGGAAAAATTCAGTAGAGTCTAAAAGAAATCTTTATAGGAAAAAGGGTGCCTACCCCCTTGGGCTTAAAAAAGCATTGGTAGAGAGATTTGTTCAAAGTAAAGAAAAATAATGGAAATAGCTGTTTGAAGTAAAACTACTGAAAACTTTAGAAGTAAACTGGAAAGTTGGGGGGGGGGGGGGGTTGATGCCCTTTATGTCGTCTCTATTGGTAGTATCTCCGTAGGTGCTCTGTGTTCCACGGGTGTTGCAATTTCCGTCCGTCCATGGTTTCGAGGTGGTAGGTTCACTTCCTCTGCCAAGACAAGATCTTGTAAGGTCCTTCCCAGTTGGGGCCAAGTTTTCCTTGTGAAGGATCTTTAGCCACTCCCATTACATTCTGTAGCACAAGGTCCCCGATCTGAAAGTCTCTGTGTCTGACTTTGGAGTTATAGTATTTTGCCATGAGATTCTAGTATCGGGCCAACCTTTGTTTTGCTGTAGCCCAGACTTCGTCGACTAGGTCTAGCTGTAGTTGCAAAGCCCCTTCGTTCTTGTCGTCGTTGTAGCTCTCCACTCGATAACTTGTAAGCCCTATCTCTGCTGGAATGACAGCCTCGCTCCCGTATGCTAGCCTGAATGGTGTTTCTCCCGTGGGTGTTCTTGCCATTGTACAATATGCCCACAAGATACTTGGTAACTCATCGGGCCAAATGCCTTTTACCCGCTCGAGCCGGGTCTTGATGATTTTGAGCAGGGACCGGTTCGTGACTTCAACTTGCCCACTCTCCACTCGATAACTTGTAAGCCCTATCTCTGCTAGAATGACAGCCTCGCTCCCGTATGCTAGCCTGAATGGTGTTTCTCCCGTGGGTGTTCTTGCCATTGTACAATATGCCCACAAGATACTTGGTAACTCATCGGGCCAAATGCCTTTTACCCGCTCGAGCCGGGTCTTGATAATTTTGAGCAGGGACCGGTTCGTGACTTCAACTTGCCCATTGGCCTGCGTATGTGCGGGTGATGAGTAGTGATTTCTGATGCCTAATTTCGAGCAGAAATCTTGGAATGCCTTATTGTCAAACTGTTTTCCGTTATCGAAGACGAGTACCTTTGGTATCCCGAATCTGCATACGATATTTCTCCATACAAAACTCTTGATGTTTCTCTCCGTGATAGTCGCTAGAACTTCCGCCTCCACCTACTTAGTGAAATAGTCGATCCCTACCACCAGAAATTTCAGCTGTCGTGCAGCCGTCGAGAGAGGGCCCATGATGTCTAGCCCCCATTGGGCGAACGGCCAAGGGGCCGTCATGGGTGTCAGCTCTTCGGTTGGTTGCCTAATTAGGTTACTGAATCTTTGACATTTGTCATAAGTCTTGACGTAGGCTTGTGCGTCCTTTTGCATTGTAGGCCAATAGTATCCTGCCCAGATCAATTTGTGTACTAAAAACCGTGCCCTCGAATGGTTTCTACAGATACCCTCATGGACCTCTCTCATTATGTAGTTTGCTTCCTCGTGGCCCAAACACCTTAGGTATGGTCATGAGAATCCCCTCTTATATAAGACGTCATTGATTATTATGAATCGCGAAGCTCGGACTTTCAGTTTTCTTGCTGCGTCTCTATCGTCTAGGAGCGTGCCTTCCTTCAGGTAGGCCGTTAGCGGCGTAGTCCAATTGTATTCAGGATTTACTTCCTGCACTTCTGCCCTACTGTTAATGATTGAGGAATTTTGGATAAACAACAATACCTGATCGGGGGCCATTATGACCTCTGCGGAGGCGGCTTTTGCGAGCCGGTCAGCACACTCATTCTCCTCCCTTGGGATTTGGATGAATGTGACCTGGAGGGTGTCGATCCGTCTCCTGACCTCTTCCAAGTATTTCTTCATCTTTTCCCCCTACACTTATAGGCACCGCTAATCTGACTGACTATTACCTACGAATCGCAATGTACAACCATGGCCTCAGCACCTGCTGCTTTTGCTAGGTCTAATCCTGCCACCAATGCTTCATACTCAGCCTCATTATTGGTTGTTGGGAAGTCCAAGCAAATCATACACTTGATTTTCTCTCCGTCAGGGGTTTAAATTACAACCCCGGCGCCTCCAGCTTGCTTGTTTGATGATCCATCCATGTGGATGTTCCATTGTCTGAGGGCTTGTGGCTCATTCTGCTCTGTTTGCGTGTATTCGACGATGAAGTCCGCCATTGCTTGGCCCTTTATTGCGGTTCGCGGTCGGTAATGTATGTCAAATTCGCTTAGCTCTATCGCCCACAGGGCCATTCGTCCGGCAGCTTCAGGGCTGCTCATTGTCCTTTTTAGGGGTTGATTCGTTAGGACGATGATGTTGTGGGCTTGAAAGTACGGTTTGAGTTTTCGGACTGCGGTTACCAGTGCAAAGGCGAGCTTTTCCATGTGGGGGTATCTCTCTTCAGCCCCTTGGAACCCCCTGCTTATGAAATAGACAAGTCGCTAAGTTCCTCCCTCTTCTTTTACTAGGGTCGCGCTCACTGCCACCTGTGAAACTGCTAGGCATAAGTAGAGGTCTTCTCCTGGCTTGGACGGGCTGAGCAAAGGTGGCGAGGTGAGGTATTTCTTCAGGTCTTCAAATGCCTTCTGGCACTCATCCGTCCACTCGAATGATTTCCTTAGGACACGGAAGAACGGTAGACACTTGTCTGTTGCTTTGGAGACAAACCTGTTCAAAGCAGCAATTTTGCCGTTTAAGCTCTGCACGTCCTTTACTGTCCTTGGCAGTTCCAGCTTCATGATGGCCTGTATCTTCTCCGGGTTAACCTCTATTCCTCTTTGGGACACCATAAAACCCAAGAATTTTCCCGCCGTTACTCCGAATACGCACTTGCCCGGATTCGGTTTCATGTTGTATGATCGTAGGGTATCGAATGTCTCCTGGAGGTCGCTCAGGTGATCTTTTTCGTGTGGGCTCTTGACCAGTATGTCGTCGACGTAGACCTGTATGTTCCTCCCTATCTGGTGCGCGAACATTTTGTCCATTAACCTTTGGTACATTGCCCCAGCGTTCTTGAGTCCGAATGGCATTACCTTATAGCAAAAGAGTCCTTGGCTGGTGACGAAGGACGTTTTCTCCTAATCAGATTCCTCTATCTTGATCTGATTATAGCCTGAGAAGGCATCCATAAAACTTAGGAGCTGGTGTCTGGCCGTAGAGTCGACTAGCACATCTATCCGCGGGAGGGGGTAGCTGTCCTTTGGGCACACTTTGTTAAGGTCCGTGAAGTCGACACACATTCACCACTTCCCGCTAGCCTTCTTGACCATGACCACGTTCGCCAACCACTCCGGGTAATATACTTCCCTAATGAAACCCGCCTCGAGTAGTTTTCTGACCTCCTGCACTATTACTCTGTCCCGTTCGTGAGTGAACACTCGCTTTTTCTTCCGGACGGGTGGGGTTGAGGGGTTCATGTTAAGCTTGTGTACTATGATAGAGGGATCGATCCCGGGCATGTCTTCGTGGTTCCATGCGAAAACGTCTTGGTTCCTCTTGAGAAATGTTGTGAGGGCTTGGTGCACTGGCTGGCAGGCCAATGTTCCTATTCTGGTCGTTCGCTCTGGTTTTGATTCGTCGAGCATTATCTCCTCCAACTCTTCGACTGGTTCTGCGACCATCCGCTACTCTTCTACGCACATTATCTGATGATGATCTTCCATTTCTAGCATGGCAATGTAGCCTTCTCAGGTGGTTACCTGATTCCCTTACAATTCCCCAATCCCATAGTCCGTTGGGAACTTGATCATCAGGTGGTATATTGATGTTGCTGCTTTCCACTAGTTAAGTGTGGGTCGTCTGAGAATACCATTGTAAGCAGATGAGCAGTCCATCACGAGGAACATTACATTCCTAGTGAGTTCTTGCGGGTAATCGCTTATTGTTACCGGGAGTGTGATGGAGCATATTGGGAATACCCTTGTCCCTCCAAAACCGACAAGTGGAACACTCGTTGGTATCAATCGTGCTCTGTCTATCCCCATTTTCTGGAATGCTGAAGAGTATAGAATGTCTGTTGAGCTGCCGTTGTCGATTAGTACTCGGTGGACGTTGTAGTGCCCCACACGTATGCTGATAACCAGCGCGTCGTCATGTGGATGATGGAGTCTCCTTGCATCTTCTTCAGTGAATCCAATGATAGGGCTTTCCACCTGTGCGGTATTAGGTGTAGAGCCTGTTAGATGGACGATCAGGACTGATCTGAGGTACGTTTTTCGAGCTTTTTTGGAAGAACCAGTAGCTGGGGTCCCTCCCATGATCATCCTTATGTCTCCGATGGGGGGTCTAGGACGCTCGTTATCCCGTCGGGGGGCCGGCTCTTGGTGATTGAGATCCGCTCTCTCTTTGTTGACGAATTTCTGCAACTTTCCTTGTCTAATGAGGGCTTCAATCTGCTGCTTCAAGTCATAGCAATCGGCTGTGTCGTGGCCGTGATCTCGGTGGAAACGAAAATATTTGTCTCGCGGCCGTTTGCTTGGGTCGCTCTTTAGTTTCCCCGGGAACGTCAGTGTTTCCTCGTCTTTGATTTGCATCAAAACTTGGTCAATCGGGGCGTTTAGAGGGGTGAAACTTGTGAACCTTCCTCCCGGGGGCTTAGGGCGCCTTTCATCCCTTCTGTCTCCTGTCCTTGGTCTTTTCTGCCTTTGATCTTGACGCACATCCGCTTGCCATTCCCTCTTCCTGGGCTTTTCCTCCCGTGCTAGTAGCATGTCTTCCGCGTTCATGTACTTGGTGGCCCTGTAGAGTACCTCTGACATGGTTTTGGGGTCGTTTTTGTATAGGGAAAACAAAAACTTGCCCTTCCGCAACCCGTTCGTGAAGGCCGCCACCAGTATTTTATTGTCGGCTTTATCGATCGAGAGCGCTTCCTTATTAAAGCGGGTTATGTAGGATCTTAATGTCTCGTCCTCTCTCTGCCTGATGCTCACTAAGCATGCCGTGGATTTCTTGTACCTGTGTCCCCCTATAAAGTGCGAGGTGAACTAAGCGCTCAATTCTTTGAAAGTACTGATAAAGTTTGGCGTCAGCCGACTGAACCAAATTCTCGCGGGACCCTTCAGTGTGGTTGGGAATGCCCTACACATGATTTCGTCTGGTACCCCTTGTAGATGCATCAAGGTCTTGAACGTCTCCAGGTGGTCTAGGGGATCCTTGACCCTGTCATAACTCTCTATCTGTGGCATTCAGAACTTGTGTGGTAGGGGAAAGGAATTGACGGGGCCGGTGAATGGAGAGTCAGTCCGGTTCACTAGGTCGTCCAGGTCACTGGACATTCATCCCTTTAGGGCGTTCATCATGACCTCCATCTGTTCTTTCATCACCTGCATCTCTGCGAACATAGGCAGAGGAGTCACATCCATGAGGGATGGGAGGCTCGTGTTTTGTCGTTCTGGCCTGCTTGGGGCATTGCTCCCTTCAGGCCCTTCTCAGTCTCTTTGCATGGCGTTGGTACCTTCCTGATCCTCTCTCCGGTTGTTAGGTGCTGTGTTTCTTTGACGCAATTGTTCTTCTAGGTCATGATTTTGTTTGGTGAGGCGCTTCATGGCCGCAGTGAGAGTCTGAACATGTCTTTCGAGTGCGGTTGTGGGTAGTTCCTCTTTTTGGATGTCATTGGTTGTTGCCATCGAGCGAGTGAGCACCATGCAACCCTTCTGTCTTAGGGATGAAGCAACGTCTGACTACTTTCTTCTTAGTTTCCCACAGACGGCGTCAACTGATGAAGCTGAGAAATTCACCAGTGAGTCACACGATGCCTTCGCGCTCGAACACAAACCTACACAATACAAAAAAGAAAACCTATCAAAGGGCACCTGTGTGGTGCCGGCCAAATACCCTCCGAAGGTTCAGTCAGAAAGTATTCTCACAACTCTAGAGTGCTAGAGAGGGTAGATAATGCGTACCTTTATTGGTGAGAGTATTGGGGCTTTTATAGTAGTCGAAAGTTTTTCCTCTTAGACTTGGCATCCAAGTCTTTTCCTTGTAGAAATCTTCTTTTTTTAGAGTCCGAAACGTGGTGGACAGATCTTCTCCTTATAGGGAAGATCTTCACCAATACATGAGAATTCTAGAGTCTAAGTTACACAAGGACTCTTCTTAGGGCTTTACGAGAATGGGCCAAAGTGTTCCCACTAAGGGGTCCAACAGGCCCATGGCCGACTAGCCCATCTTTCTTCCCTCCGTCCATATCAGGTCCGTCCACTTAAGACCTTGTATAATTAATGGGCTTGTCTCTTCTTTAGTTCGCGGACTATAGTTAGCCTGTACATTCACTCTAGGCATCCTAACGCGTATTTTCTCCCTTTCAATATATATATATATAAATGTTTTGACTAAAATTAATTCCTATTAATGTGTGAAAGTAGGTTGCTCTATGCTTATTAGGGCTGTCCATGGGTCGGGTCGGGTCAGTTTTGGGTCCAACCTAGACTCGACCAGCTGGCGTCAGGTGGGAGGGTGGAGGAACCCGGAACCGACCGCCGGAAAAATTGGTCGAGTCGGTTTCGGGTGAGGGTGAGCGTCGGTCGGGTCATTTGGCCGCCGGAGTAAAATAAATCTTCGAAATCTGAAGAAAAAAAAAAAGTCGTCGGAATCTGAAAAATATTGCTAGAATCTGGAAAGTCTCGCTGTCATTTGCATTTTTTTTCGCTGGAATCTGAAAATTTTCACTAAAAATTGCTGGAATTGGCCAGATATGGATAAATCCCACTAGATCTAGCTGGATTTGGTCGAGATCTCCTTGGATTTGTCGAGATCTTCTCGGATTTGGCTTGATTTTGCAGGTTTGGCCGGATTTTTTATACATCTCCAATCGGGTTCGAGTTGCTTGGGTTTTGGAGAAGCAAACCCGCCACTCGACCTGCAGGTGTCAGTTCTTGAGAACGGAAACCCGTCGCTGACCAACTGGACCTTCAGTGCGGGCCAGAATCGGGTCTCCAGCGGGCAGTTTGGTCGGGTTGTCCAGCTCTGGTCGAGTCTGGACAGCCCTAATGCTCACCACGTGGTTGCATGAGTAAGAGCAGGGGGCGAGCCAGGAATTATTGTTGGGAGCCAGGTTGTGACGTTAATATATGTATCAAGAAAACCTCACATATACATTTAAAATATATATATATATACACACTTTTTTATTATATACACACATATATATACACATTTTTTTTATTTGATAAGTTACATATATAAACACACTTAACCAAAAAAAAAAAATAGCTTAGTATGGGGCCAAAGAATTTGGTGACCCCGACCTATTTCATAATGAGCCCAAGACCCATACCGAGGAGGAAGGAATGTCTGAGGACGAACAAAGAAAGCCCAAAGTGCCGAGGAGCATAGTTGAGGGTAATCCTGTCCTTGGTCAATCAAGATCATAGAAGGAAAGAGCGACACACCACCTAAGATAGCCTTCCAGAGCATTTCAAAAAGAAGGACGAATACAATGGACTAGTTATGGAAGCATGGTGGAGGAGTAATTCACGGAGAAACTGTCACCTTCGCATTAAATGCCCACAACTAATGTTCTGACCGCATTAATGAGGAAATGACTCCTGAACAGTGTTACCTTGATTACCGCAACTCACAAAACACCAGAGAGGACGTCTAATGGGACATGCACTCAAGTGTAGGCTTGGATGACCAACAGGTAGAAGGTCAAGATCGTTTAAAGAGGACTATATAAGAGGAGAAACCCACGATAGGAAGGGGGGGTGGGGAAAGGGGGAGAGAAAGCATCATGGAGATCCCAAGAACTCGTACAACCATTGTCACTCAATATATGTAAAAGTAGAGCTCCTCAGATTGTGCTGAGGACAAGCTTCCTTTGATAAACCCAGTTCATTTCTGTTTGATCAACATAAAAACCCATCTTAACTGTTATCCATGCACTAAAGTCTAGCTCTTTGACCCGCTTTCTACAAATTCATTGTACTAGGTCCACTAGGCCAAGATCACTTTCATTTTTAGGTTTAGTTCGAAAATCGAGACTCTAAAATTGGCGCCGTCTGTAGGAAGAGCTTGGGTGATAGCGAGCGCAATGGGTAGCTAAGATAGGATTAAGCCCTCATCAATCAGAGTCCCTAGGGAAAGCCATTATGGCGGCCAGTTTACTATGCAAATAAGACACTACATGAGGCACACATAGTTGTCATCCAAGCTTAATTTTTGCTCAGGTCTATACTTTGAAACGCGGATTATATGAGGATGATTGCTAAATGGGGGACAGTTCTGGGGGCTTTTGCCACCAGGTACGTGCCTCGTTCCTTTGTCTGGGGTCCGGTCCTCGCGAATCTGGCAGTCGAGTTTGTCGGACCTCCATTAGAGGAAGGGGCAGTAACATAGGGTGATTCAAGGAGGCTCTGCGGTGGGGCTAGTTCTGGAAAGTATATGTTGATATCTTCTAACCTACTGAAGTGGTTAAACGAAACCTTAGCTATGACGAGTCCTCAGACCTCTTGCTTTGGGGGAATTAACACACACTGGTAATTACCTAAGTGTTAGACAGAACTAAAGTCTTGCATGACTCCTCGGACCACAAACCTATGGGGAAACTAATAACTTTTGATAATTATCGAAGTGTTAGACAAAACCAAGGTCTTGCATGATCTTCGGACTCAAACCTGTGGGGAAACTAACAACTTTTGACAATTATCTAAGTGTTAGACAGAACCAAGGTCTTGCATGGCTCCTTGGACCATAAACCTATGGGGAAACTAAAAACTTTTGGTAATTATCTAAGTGCTAGACAGAACCAAGGTCTTGCATGGTCTTCGGACTCAAACCTATGGGGAAACCAACAACTTTTGTCAATTATCTAAGTGTTGGACAAAACCAAGGTCTTGCATGGTCCTCAGACTCAAAACTATAGGGAAACTAATAACTTTCAGCAACTGCCTAAGGGTTAAATGGAATCAGGGTGTTGTATGAACCTTTGGACCACAGCCCTTGAAGAGATTAACTACTTCAAATATCTATCTGAGTGATGTCCATAATCTAAGAGGAGTCTGGCTCCTCGGATCGCCTACTCTTTCCCTTCTCAACAAAGACGTGAGCAAAGATCTTGCATGGTCCTTAGACTCAAACCTGTGGGGAAACTAACAACCTTTGACAATTATCTAAGTGTTAGATAGAACCAAGGTTTAGCATGGTCCTCGGACTCAAACCTATTGGGAAACCAAAAACTTTTGACAATTATCTAAGTGTTGGACAGAACCAAAGTCTTGCATGGTCCTCGAACACAAACCTATGGGGAAACTAATAACTTTTGACAACTATCTAAGTGTTGGACAAAACCAAGGTCTTGTATGGCTCCTTGGACCACAAGCCTATGGGAAACTATTAACTTTTGGCAAGCATTTAAAGGTTGAACGAAAATAGGATGTCGTATGAATCCTCGGACCAAACGCTTGGGGAAAATCGACACCATGATGTCATTATAAATGCTGAACAGAGCCTTAATGCACGAGGGTCCCCTTGGATGACCTACTTGAAATCAAACATCCTTTCATGGTTGCACAGTTTGTGGTATAGAGCACATGGTTGTGTTTCTGATTATTCCTACATGGCTAACTTATCTAAGGTTAGCAACCGGGTGCTATTGTCAGTTTTGTTAAAGTCAGGGTGACAACTCTTTGTTGCCGTCAACACCAGTTCTAAGCCCCATTGGAAGGAAAAATAACAACACACACTAAATAATTATTGTAGAGGAGTGAAAAATTAAAATTCATAAAATAAAAAGTGCAGCCCTTTTTATTAAATAAAGGAAAGGTACATCATACACCAAATGACTTAGACAGACTTGTTTTAAAGCTAACTATAAAAAGAGAGGTTGAGGTAGGCTTGTTTAAAAGCTAACTATAAAAAGAGAAAGCCCGTGAGAATGGTAGATTCGCCATCTTATCCTGGCGGCAATCGAGCCAGTATGAGTGGTACTGGCAATGAGAAAGAAGAAGAGGAGGAAGCGCTTGATGGCCCCATCCTAGGATGTTCCCTTGATTCTCTCGCAGTTTCATGATAAGTAAGCATTGGAGATGGTAACACTCGGGCATCAATTGTTCGGCAATCTTGTAAACCTCCGTCGGTGCCCTACCATCAAGGTGAGACCCAAACTTTGTTGCACCAAAAGTCTAGTGCAATCTATGCCCGCTTCAATACTTGGTTGAAGGAGAAGGGTCTTCTTTCTTACTCAGTTGAAAGGTAGGAACATCTTTGGCTTCTGCTTCCTTTACCTCAACTGCGTCGTCTAGGATCTGGGTGGCATTCTTGGTTCCTAAAAGGGGCTTGGTCTCCTTGCCCTTGCCTTTATCTTGGGCCATCTCATTTCCTGGACCTTGATCACGATTTTGGCAAGGTCCTTTGAAATGCTTAAAGGGTTAAGAACTTGAAGTTCCTGCTGAACTAAAAGATTTGTAAATATGGAGGAACGATTCCCCCGGAGCGCCTTATATAGATGGTGAAATCCGGCGGAAATTAATTTGCGCGAAACTCAAAGAGAGAGTTACAGGCGAAATAACTCTTGCCCAATTTTCAAAGAAATCCTCAACTGTCGGATCTACGTTGCTTCGTAAAGACATTAATGAGGTCGCACTACGTATATCGAAGCACCAAGAACGTGCCTTGGGCAGGTGAAGAGACTCAGGAGTTGACGTAAGACAAGACTTGATAAGCCGTGACATAGACCCGAGGATATCAAATTCTTCCTCTTCGTCCAAGGAGTCGGATAGCAAGTTTTTGAGGGGCTATTGTGGGGCCAAAGAATTTGGTGACCTCGGTCCATTTCATAATGAGCCTAAGGCCCACGCCAAGGAAGAAGGAATGTTCAAAGATGAACAAAGAAAGCCCAAAGTGTCGAGGAGCATAGCTGAGGGTAATCCTGTCCTCGATTAACCAATATCATAGAAGGGAAGAGCAACACGCCACCTAAGGCAGCCTCCCAGAGCATTCCAAAAAGAAGGACAAATGCAATGGACTAGCTATGGGAGTATGGTGGAGGAGCAATTCATGGAGAAACTGTCACCTTCGCATTAAATGCCCACAACTAACGTTCTGGCCACATTAATGAGGAAATAACTCCTGAACAGTGCTACCTCGATTACCGTAACTCACAGAACACTAGAGAGGACGCCTGATGGGACAGACACTCAAGTGTAAGCTTAGATGACCAACGAGTGGAAGGTCAAGATCGTTTAAGGAGGACTATATAAGAGGAGAAACCCACCGCAAGAATGGGGGTGCGGAAAGGGGGAGAGAAAGCATCATGGAGATCCCAAGAACTCGTACAACCATTGTCACTCAATATATGTAAAAGTAGAGCTCCTCGAATTGTGCCGAGGACAAGCTTCCTTTGATAAACCCAGTTCATTTCTATTTGATCAACATAAAAATCCATCTTAACAGTTATCCATGCACTCAAGTTTAGCTCTTTGGCCTGCTCTCTATAAATTCATTGTTCTAGGTCCACTAGGCTAAGATCCCGTTCATTTTTGGGCTTAGTGTGAAAATCGAGACCCTATACTTAGTATTTTCAATTAAAATTATTTTTTATGGTAATCTTTCATAAATAAAATTTATTTTTTCCATTTTCACTGTGAAATTCTTAAAAAGTTTCATTTTAAATATAAATTATTAAATTTTATACTAAAGTAAGTAAAAAATCTCTCAATTGAACTAATGAAATTTTCAAAAACATGAATGATGCAAAAGTTGGAGAAATAAGTTAGACTCCAAATATATTTAAAGCTACCTTACTCTAACTCATTATGTGACAACTAAAGACACATTTCATGTGTAGTTTTAATGACAATTTTTTTTTTTTAATGAGTCAATGACTTGTTAATCAAACATGTTTCACTAGTAATACTAGTATATTGAACTAAAATGTCTTATTTTGCCCCCTAAGAGCATCAACATCAGTTTGTGCATAAGATTCCGTCTATTTTACACTTAAAACTTACTTTTTCTATTTTACACTATCATTTTTACAAAACATTCACATCAGTTTATTTATTTTACAAGATATTTCAATAAAATATTCATTCTTCTCAATTTTTTTATTATTTTTCAACTACCCCCATTTACATACGTGTGCCTCTCTCTCTCTACCCATTTTTTTGTTTGATTTGTTGCTCTCTCTATGTACCCATCTCTCTACCCATCTCCATCCATCTCTATACCCGGTCAGATTTCCATAGATAGCTTCACTCCTCAAACAAGACCCAATCTCCAAACAAGCACCGATCTCCAGCAAGACCCATCTCTATACCAACACAGATCAACTCTCCTTCTCAGTTAGATCTCCCTAGCTTTGATCAGGCAAGACCCATCTCGGTTAAGCTCTGATCAAGCAAGACCCACGAGCTCCGTTCAAGAAAGACCCACAAGCTTTGATCGTTCCACAAGCACCGATCAAGACCCACGAGCTCCAGTCAAGCACTGATCTATCTCTTTGTTGGTTTGTCCATGTGTGTTTGCATGTGTGTGGGTGTGTTTGTGTATTTCTGTGTTGATTTGTCTGTGTAGATGTGTTTATGTGTGGGTGTGTTTGTGTGCTTCTAAGGAAAAAGAAGATGAGGAGATGGAGAAGCCACTGAGTTCGTTGTGCATGGAAAAGAGAGAGAAAAAAAGAAGCGAATGGAAAATTAATAAAATAATAAATACACATGCTACAGTAACCATGCATATATGCACAGTTACTGTAGCAATTGTGTATTTATACACAAGTTTACACCCACTGATATGGGTGATTTTTTGCTCAAATTTTATAAAAGTAGTCATTTTTTCCATTTTGCACATTTATGCACAAGCTGATGTAATTGCTCTAACACAAAGGATAAAGAACTTTTCCATTTATTGTGTTATACATACACTCGCTTGTCTAACTTTCTTTCAATTTACGACAACTTTTTTTCACCTAATACTAATAGACTTACTTTCTTACTACAACTCTTATACTAATGGGTCCCTCCTAGTAATGATTAAAAAAAAAAAAAAAAAACCCCATTACACAAAATAGGAATTAGAATTTAGAGGCGTAAACCTAATAGAATTTTGAAATATATATATATATATATATATATATATATATAATATAATATAATTTAAACAAACTACTTTCAAGCAGAAATTTCTTAGGTACTCCCGAAGCACGGAGAAATAGTGCTCCCTCCTCTCATATTCATGATAGACCCTACCATAAATTTAATAAGTGGACCCCATCATGAATGTGAGAGGAGGGAGCACTATTCTCTATACTCCAGAAGTACCTAAGAATTACCCCTTTCAAGCATGCCTGACGCCTCCTATAAAAAAAAAAAAAAAAAAAATCTTTTGTTACCGGTCTCTTTTAGTCTGTAACCTAGAGTTTTCTATTGAATTTTTAAAAGCAATCAAGCCATTGAGTTACATTTAAATATTCACATGTATATTGCATATTCTTAATACTTTGATTTATTTTTTTTTTTTTTTTGAAGAATCAAATTATATGTTTAAACTTTTTGTATTTAGATGGATCTCTTCATTTGATTATTCTTAATCATGAATTTATAATTCAAATTATATGTTTAAACTGTTTGTATTTAGATTGATCTCTAGATTTGATTATTCTTAAAAATAAATTGGTAATTATTTTTCTTTATTTTAATGATATGACATATATATATATATATATATATATATATATATTTGTAGTTAATTGAGATTATGGAGAATTCTGATCATAATAATTAGTCCGGATCAATTCCTAAATGAACTTGTATCAAAGTAGATTATGTATGACAATTACATTAGCATATAATTATTTATTTATTTTGTTATTAATATTGATTAATTTTTTATTTTCAATCTTGTCTCCCGACCTAAATTCCTGGCTCCGTCACTTTTTGCATGCAAAAGTTAAAGATTTAACGAAATATCATGTTGTCTTACACTTTTTTTTTTTTAATCTTTATATAACTTCTTACACTCCCTTTACACTTTTCAAAATATATCATGTGTCAAATATAGACATTCTAAAAAATTATTGACACCTAATATTAATTAAAGTATGGACATCATGTGTGTAAAATTCCAATGTAAAACAATAATTTTCCTTTTTACATTAGATAAATTATTTAATAAAACTAGGGTTGGATTGTATTATCAAACTTGATACATTTTTCTTCTATAGCCCCCAAAACACAAACTAAAAATCAAAAGATCACAAAAATTAGCCCTACATTATCCATTTTTATAGATCTAATGATTTTTACTTATTAATTTTCATAAACATTTTTCAAAGAGATTATATTATGTTATAATTGATTTAAACATATAGTTGTATTGAATTCAACTATATAGTTGTGTAATGAACAATTTGTTTGAGAAACAAACTAACAGTTAAACACACACATACACACTTAATTACACTCTCTTACCAAGCTCAAATACATTATTTAATCCTAAATACCACTACAAAATGGCCTAATAGAGTGGAGTTTTAAGCGATGGGAAAGAGTTGTTGCATTGATATGGTAAAAGTAGCATTATTTTTAGAAGAAGAAAAAAGAGTTGTTGCATTGATAACTTCAATTATCTTTGGAACAACATGGTTAAATTTAGTGATAGAACCTAAGTTATTATATCTATTTTTTTTTTTCTCACAAATTAGTCTAGAGGCCACTATTTTTTTGCAACTTATTAAAGTGGTAGGTCATGAGTGTTGAAAATAAAAACAATGTTAGTAATGAGTTCATGTGAAAGTTATTATTCCCCACTCAATCAGCCACCTAAACAAATTGTACAAGAGTTGAGTTCCTAGCAAAGTTGTTTGAGTGATGTTGGAAATACCACAAAATAGTATTTTCCAAATGGGTTTATCTTATTCTCTCCCCACACTCCCAAGTCCCACCAAGGAGTGAACTACTCAACTACACTCCAACTTGGCAGTTAGGGGTGTGCATGACATGGTTTTTTTTTTTTTTTTTTTTTTTTAACCTAACTTGATCTTCTCATATTAATTTCTCCTAACCAACCCAACCCATTACTAGTATAGAAACAAACCCAATCTTGCCCACATGGGTAGGATTAGATTGGATTGGATTGATGAGTTGTGTTTATATGTTTTAGGATAAAGTTTAGGTATGAAATTGGTTGTAACTTAAGACTACAACCTTATTCAATATCATTTTATTAGAGGTGAATTTTGACAAATCCACCGTTAGATTACATCTTTTTCTTATAACTTTTATGCTTGCAAAATTTCTAGAAAATTAAAGATCAATAGCTATGTCATCAATAAATTGTTTAAATTGCAAGTTTTTGTTGTTTAAAATTATGCATAAAATATAAGCTTATAAATCATATAGTTAATAATATTCGATTGATACAAAATTTGACATATGTATTAAGAGAGTAAAGAACATGAAATTTAACGGTTAAATTTTCAAAATATATAGTAATTTTTATTTTATTGAGTAAGTTTTTAGCCTAAAATTACAACAAATTTTGTAGTTAAATTTTGTCATATATTTTATAGCTTATAAAAAATTGGGTGTGCATCAACTATTTAAGTAATTTTTTTAATAAGTTATTAAAATTCACACAATTTCCTAAATTGTATTTCAAATTTTCAAATTCATCAAAACTAATTTTCAAAACCTTAATATTTGTTCCAGATGTCCGTACTCACAACCCTACAAATCGTGTTTTCTAAAACACTTATATAATTTTGAAATCATGTTTATTTTGAATAGATGAATTTTAACTAAGGTCACCAAAATACTCTCTGTTTACTACAGAAAAAAATATTTTGTATCAAATAATATTACGTCAATGGTATCAAAATCCAATTTAATGAATGACAGATATGTGAATAAAAATAAGTATCCCCTAACACATATTTTTCATATATTAGTGGAATAATATTTTGACAAGTAATATCATTTGAAACAAAATCATTCTCCCACCTGTAATAATCAGCCGACGTTTGTATCGTGGGTTAGGTGATCACCCTTTTAGGTCCTAATGGCAGCTAACCAAGCCAACTACCTCGTTCCAGCCCAAATCTAATAACTACCTTTCTCTCCCTCCCTCTCTCTCTGCTAATGGAAACAATGAACTTGTGGGACAACTTGGTCGAAGAGGCACTTGTAAAGCTCGAAAATCTGAAACTCCTGCGGTCTCTGAGACCCATTCACCTCCCCAATGACCAACAATCAAAACCCATTGAAAATGAAGCTCAAAGCTCCTCAATATCCGATCATGAAGAAGCAGGAGAAGATCTCTTCCAGGTGTACGATGAAATGCAACAGTGGGACCGGTCCTCTGTGGAGGTCCAGATTGCAGAAGAAACGTTTCAGAGATGGGTCTGTGACATTCCCAGTACTGGTAACCTTCTTCTTTTCTCACCAAAATCCTATCTTTATTTGCTTTGGTTTTTTAAAAAAAAAAAAAAAAAAAAATTGTGGGTGATGTTTGAGACTTGAATATGCTCTGCGTATTTGCATTATGAAGCTCATAACGTTTTTGCCTTTTGATTTCATTGGTTATGCATGCAAGTAATAACAGTGAATTGTCAACAAAAACCAACTATTGTGTTTGTAAGTCATTGTAAAACCAAGAGTGTAATATGGACATATGTATGTCTGGTGAGAAAATTTAGTGTGTGGTTAGTGAGGGTTGTATGCCAAAATGGGTTTGACTTATTTCATTGTTACAGCTTACATGCAAGTAGGCAACTCTTGTGGGTCAATGAATGTTCTGTTTTGGCTGGGGTGTGTGTTTAAGAGGGCAATCCTGATGAGATATGGGAATTGTGGAATGAGAATGGGAGAAACTAATTCTCTTAGTGTGTGTTGGATAAATATATTGGCTGCTAAATGATGCATTGATGGATGACAAATAAGGTCTGGTGAGGACAGCGAAGTTAAGTTTGATGTAATGTGAAATTTGGGCAAATGATATTGAAGAATATGGTGAACAAGAATACGTAAGTCAATTATGCACGGCAGTTATGAGACATTTTATTGGAACTTTTATCACAATCTGGTGTCTTATCTTTGGCTCTCATCAAGTTCCGATATGGTGTCAATTGGGCATGATAAGATGTCTTAGTTTAAGAAGATCTGCATATGTCTACACAACCATCATTTCCATTCTTAGACTCTCCAGGGCCTTATTTGTTGTTGAATTTTACAAATATATATCATCTCATTATTCACATTGACACTGATCATTGCAGGGGATGAGGCTGTCTGCAGAGATAAAATAACTGGTAATGAAGCAGAGTCCTGCCCTCAGCAGTTCAAAAAGCTACTTTTGTTCTCTGGAAATGATTATTTGGGCTTGAGTTCACATCCTACAATTGGAAAGGCTGCTGCAAAGGTGTGCTTAATGATATTTCTTTACTCAAAGTATACTTTCCCCAAGTTCATAGGTTTTTATTTTTTTTTTTTATTTTATATATATATATATATATATTAACTTGTAAATAGTTATCCTTTTCCTAAAAGGACTGTAATTGTATACCAGGCTGCCCTAGAACTTGGAATGGGCCCAAGGGGTTCTGCTCTAATATGTGGCTATACCAATTACCATAGGCTATTGGAGTCGTGCTTGGCAGATCTAAAGATGAAAGAGGTATGTATTATAAAAATGACTTGAGCAGTTTATATGATTTTTCTTTTTTATAAATTTGTTCTTGTTATTATATCTAACCATTTCTCAAGAAATTCAAGTTGTTCATGGTATAAGAACCCAAAAGTATGATTAAGAAATTCATAACATGTTGGCATGAGCCATGGTTTGCATGAATGCCAATAAGGGTTTTGGAATACTACATTCATGATTGACTTGGTTCCAGTGATGATAATTATCCAGATCACGGGTTTTGCAAGATGTACTATGGTACATTGAAACTAATGGAGCAATTATGTAGTTTTCTTGGAGGTTTAATAAATTGGGTTGTGTTCTTTTGATCACCATTTGCAAATCATCTGACCTTTTCTAGTTTTTTTCAACTGAAAACTGATGCATTTTTGTTTAATATTTATGCTATAGGATTGCCTTCTTTGTCCTACAGGGTTTGCAGCGAATATGGCCTTGATGGTAGCATTAGGAAACATTGGTGCTCTCTTGACTGCAGACAGGACACCTTTGGAGGAAGAAAGGATTGCCATATTTTCTGATTCACTAAATCATGCATCAATAATTGATGGTATTCGTCTTGCTGAGCGACAAAAAAGTGTGGAATTGTTCATCTATAGACATTGTGACATGTCTCATCTTAATGCACTGTTGTAGGTTTTAACATTTTGTCTTAAATTTTCAGTTTCACTTCATTGTTTAGCATACTCTACCCAAGAATAATATAATTGATGCATTTGTGTTTTGACAGATTGAATTGCAAAACGAAGAGGAAAGTCGTTGTGACTGATGGGTTAGTCATGTTGTAATATGCGTTACTTTCAATTTCACTTTAGCAAGCTCCATGTGGCTGAGAAAATTAGGCAAAAATGAGAGCTAGAAAAGCACAGTGCATGTTTTTAAATTTTAATGCTTTCTTTTGATATTCTAAATTTAATTCTCTTTTATCCATTTATTATGTTGTCAAATGTGCATTTAAGAAACTTTTATTATGGATTGGGTTGAGAATAATTGTTGAAAAAATTCTCTTGCATTCCTCTGGGCATATACATCAAAGTCAAAGGTGGCCATCTTTGACACACATGGATACCACTAGGATATTCTAAGGCTTGTATTATATATCATTCTTCTCATTCAGATCATAATGAGAACAAATTATGATATAATAAATGAAGTTTAGATACTTATAAAAAAAATAATAAATGAAGTTTAGATAGGGGACTTCTGAGATGTCTTTTTAATCTTTAGTGGTTCACATTTATCACCATGTAAATGACTGCTAGGATGGGCTTTGTTGGTCAGTGGGAAACAGTGGTATTTATTTGTTTAGCTAATTGTGTCCACGTCTTGGTTTGTTCTCTGACAGACTTTATGTCTGGTGTACTAATTAGGTTCATATTCTAAACTTTTGTGTTATTTCATCATTTACAAAGAGGGTGTTTCTACATACATGTCATGTGTGTGCGCATCTATGCATTGTTGGATTTAATGGATGACTTCAATCTCTTTTTATTGCAGTCTATTTAGTATGGATGGAGACTTTGCACCAATGATCGAACTTGTGAAGCTTCGCAGGAAGCACCAGTTTTTGTTAGTCATTGATGATGTAAGTCACTTTTAGTATTGATGCTTATGATATCAAAAGAAGATGAGTCTTGTACATATAAACTCATCTTGGGATTATGGTTAACCCCAACGTGAAGTCTATGATTTATTGATGGCTAAAGTATGGAGAATATGGCTAGATCACATCTCTGACAATCATATTCATTCTTTTATCTTTCAACTATCAACATGCACCTTGGTTTAGTTCATGAATGGTAGAGGCAAAAATGGCTTCTTCCTGTTTACCTTCTTCATTGCATTATATGCCCTGAAGAATAGAGAGTTACTCTTGTTGAGATTTTTATTCCCAGGCTCATGGAACATTTGTTTGTGGTAAAAATGGGGGTGGAGTGGCTGAAGAGTTCAATTGTGAAGGAGATGTTGACATATGCATAGGCACTTTAAGTAAGGCTGCAGGTTGCCATGGTGGATTCATAGCATGCAGGTAATTCCTCTTGTGTGCTCTTCCCTCTAGGTATGATGGAGAATAATAGAAATAATTAGGCTTATCTAGACAATTCCTGGGAAGACTTTCATTTTATTGGAACTGAGCAAAACAAATTATTTTTCTTTAGCATTTATACCATAAGTTCCTTGAATGTTTTGTCTCCTGTATGTGAAAATATGTTTGATTTAGTTATGCCATTATCTGAATGCTATATGAACAGCAAAAGGTGGAAGAAACTCATACAATCAAGGGGTCGCTCCTTTATATTTTCCACTGCCATGCCAGTCCCCATTGCTGCAGCTGCCCATGGTACACCTTATATCTTCCTTTCAGATGCAAGCTTTGTGGACAAATTATTGATAATTATCATTTTTATGTTTATTCCAAATAAAGGAGCCTGAGTGAAGGGAAGAGTGAGAGCAGAACATAAAAGAAAGAAGTGACTAAGTTTTTATCCCAATTCACGGTGTCGTTGTGCCGTAGGAAGCACACATACTTCATTTAGGGTGTTGTACCTGAGTTCGATACCTAACACGCCTGGGACACTTCTGCATGTGTATCCTAGCTGTGTCCTTTTTTTTTTTGAAAAAAATGTAGGACATGGCAGAGACATGTAAACAAGAGGAATCGAGTACCCTTTCACAAAACAAAAAGAGTATTCATGCCATAAATCTTAATATTGTATTTGAAAATTAATAAATATCTTTATTCTTGGTTTGCATTCTAATTTCTAAACATCCTGTAATAGTCATGGATTTGCTTTATTATTAATTATTACTCTTAATTTGATATATATATTTAACATTATATGAAAAAAATGCTTAATAATATATAGAAGATAACAATAAAAATTAATTTAATAGTTATTTAATAGATGTGTCCCTTTGTATCCATGTCGTACTTGTACCCGTACTTGTGCAGTGACAGTTAAAATTGATAGGCTGTTGCTTACCAACTCATTTGCGTACTCTTGTTGATGCATTTATGGAATTCAAAAGTGTGAAAAATCAAAGCCTCAAGATATATGTTAAATATATATATATATATATATTTTTTTTTTTTTTTTTTGATAACATAGGAGAACTTTAGTCAGATTAGTTGCACGTCGTAGAGCATACTGTACAACAATCCTCACTGTTAATCAAACTCCTACGGGATATGTTAAATACATGTAATTACATAAAGGTGTAATAACAGATTATTTGGTATTCTAAGTAAGAACCCTCATAAAACCATTGGAATTATATCATTCTCAAGAACATAATTAAATAGCGAATGACCTTTAGGTCAAGTGGCATTTCCTAGTGTTTCCAACTGTTACATCTAGGTTCAAGTCCCCCTCCCCCAACTTGTAATATATAGAAAAAAGAGCATACTTAAATATATTCTAAGCTTTGACACTTTCACACCCAATGTTTTTGTGTTGTTATGGTTGTGTGTATATGCATGCATGTATGCTTTTTTTGCTGATAGTACGAGACATAATTGAGTGATCTTTACATGTTATGCTCAGTGAGAAATTCAAATTCTTAGTTGCCACAACTAATTGTTGCCTTTCCCTCCTTGGTGAAATACCATCTTCCTTAATTACTTGAGTATGGCATGCAGCTGCTGTTATTGTGGCAAAAAAGGAGACATGGCGTAGAAGGGAAATTTGGAAGCGGGTGCAAGACTTTCATGCTCTTACTGGAATCCCCATCACAAGTCCCATAATATCTCTTATTGTGGGGAGTGAAGAAAAGGCCCTACAGTCCAGCCGGTTTATCTCTCTCTCTCTCTCTCTCCTCTCTGTGTGTGTATGTGACTATTGTCATTGCTAAGACAGCTACTGAATATGCCAATTACTCTGGAACAGGCATTTGTTGAGATCTGGTTTCCATGTAACTGCAATCAGACCCCCAACAGTGCCTCCCAACTCATGCAGGTTTGTTGTGTACTATTTGTGATGCTTTTGTTTTTTTGTTTTGTTTTTTTTTGGTTGTTAGTACCTATGTGAGTGTAGCATTAGTTGTATATATCTTGCTAGCTTCATGCCAAGAACCTTGTTGCCTAGTGGGATTTTTTGGGATTAAGAATTTTGTGTGCCCGACTGAATAGGATGGTGGATTCACTCATTGCATCTCTGTTTTCTCCCACCTCAATACAATCTGACCAGAATAAACCATCCACCCATCTTATTCTGTTGACTAGCAACAATTATCTCATACATTGGATATATGCACCCTCCCTCTCACAGTTTGGGTCCACAACTGTGTTGGACAGACCTGCTTTGAGGAGGATGCATATATCTGATGTACAAGATAATTATTGCTAGTTAGCGAATATGACAGGTGGATGGTTTATTCTGGTCAGGCTGTATTGAGGTGGACAAAAAATATAAACAATCTGATTATGTAAAATAAATATCATTGTATACAAATAATGAATACAGTAAGAATGCATATACATAAAGATATGTACAAGTTGGCACTGGATTCAGATTTAGGAGTAATTATGTTTTATCATATGCTCAAATTGAATTTTTATTCTGATTTTTTCCTTTTAGGCTTAGGGTGACTCTCACTGCAGTGCACACAATGGATGATCTGAAGAAGCTCACCACTGCATTGTCACAGTGCATTGATTTCCAAGATATTGGCATCCAAAACTCAAGTGGATATGCAAGGCTTTAGTATTTCGATTCCCCCTCCCCAACACACCCCCCACCCCATGGCGCCCCCCCCCCCCCCCCCCCCCCCCCCCCCCTTTCTCTTTCCTGTGGACTGCATTGATTCCTTCTTTTTTTTTTTTTTGCTAGAGCATTGATTCATTTCTAGGATAATAATTTATATGTTATAAATTTTGCTCAGTTAATCACTGGTGAATGATCTGGCTTATGGATTTTCAGCCATAAGCTTTTATTGCTAGTGAATGATCTGGCTGGGTCAATTTACTCTCATCTTGAGTCTGAAGTAATACAAAGGAACTCATATTTTTTGCAAAGAAACTATTATGAACCTTGTGGGAAGAATTTCAAAAATGTTGGCACCTGGTCATTGTGTAATCGTCAAATATATATATATGTGTGTGTGTGTGTGTGTGTAACGTGTTTGCATTGCATGGGCATGTGTTTTAGAAGTAGTCACCACCAACATGCAAGTAAGAGGCAACAAAGCAGCATTATTACTAATTTACTATTTATTATAATGCTTACCAGAAAGGACGGGATAATCACCTTGTCTTACATAGATCTCAGGTTTTTCACTTTTAACCTTTACTTCCAAAAGAGAGAATCCCAGAACCTCCAAAAGATATGTTGTCTATATAAAACCCCTTCTTACAAGTTATATATGTATTGTTCAATCGTGTAAATATGACTTTACTAAGAATCTCTTTGTATACTTAACCCCTAAAAACCTCTCCACATAACAATATAATAATCAAAACAATCAACCCTAGTTAGACTTGTCCAAAGAAGGTTTGGGAGAAGCCAGACCCAACCACCACCCCTCTCCTGATGTCAACCACGAGGAGTTGGAGGTGGAAGAGGAGCTACCTCGAGAAGTTTGCTGCTTCTGCTCATCAGGGTTTCTTTTCATATCCTTGCTTTCTGTTTCTTCCTCATTCTCAACCATTTCGAACTGTAAGGTACAAAAAAGCACATCATAAACAGGAAAACAGATTCATTTTCCTCATATATAGTAACTAAGTTAAATAGAACAATGCAAGAAGAACTAATATTTTTCACATCTTGTTAAGGTTATGAATTGTGATTGGAACAATATAATTTTCACATGCACGCACTTGTGAGTGACACCACTTTTATAATACATTGATAATAAGCTACGTCATAAGTTGTTAAAATTTTTATACCATTAGACTTATTAGGGAGCAATAGAAATAAGTCTACGGATACTATTTTTCACAACCATTGCCGTGATTTATTGTGTTTGGTATATGATAAAAATGATGTCAATGATAGAAGGGCGATATATCACTAGTGAAATTTTTTTTATCCTTATGATTACACAATTGGAGGAGATGAGGCTAAGAGATGCTCACCTGTGGCGTTGGAGCAATGGAGGTCAGGTTAAAGTGCTTTCTTTGAGAGGTGATAGTCCCACAAAACGCAGTGTCGGTGTCACTCTGTTGTGTCTGAGGGGGCTCATTGAGGTTAATGAGGGAGTTTTTGGTTGTAGTGATACTTTGGGTCTGGGGGGTCTCAGGTGGGAGAGGAGGAGAAGGAGAGGGTTTAGTGATCACACACTGAAGGATGGCATTGCTGACAGGGCGCCTCTCAGCCAATGGCTTGACAGGTGAAGTTGGGCGTGGGCCAAGTTGAGGCTTATATGGAGGGAGGAGATGGGATTTTGAGGTTGTGGAAGAGGCTGAAGGTGGAGTTGAGACCACTAGGTGGTCTTCAGGGTGGACCATAGACTGAGGGGATGTAATCATGTTTGACTTCGGCCACAGAAAGGACCCCTGTGGCTTGCATATCCTGAACCCACTCTTCAGCTTTTTTATCTTTGCTGCCTTGTCCTCTGTTGCTGCTGTTACTGCTGCCTTGTCTCCTCCCTTGTCCTCTTGTTCTTCACCTGATTTGCTCTTCTGTTCCAACTGATCCTTTGTCTCTCTTACAGTGTGTGATGGTGTTGTTGGAGATCCTATCAATAATAGTGGTGGTGCTTCTGATTCTGGCATGATTGTTTCCTCCGCTGCAGCTGATTTCAGCATACCCATTTTCTCCTGCATTAATAAGCGTCCATCAATGCCACTTCATTTACTCCTTTCCGTTTTTTTTTTTTTTTTTTTTTTTTTGGGTTATGCTTGTGGGTGCTCTTAGGACAATAATTAACAATTTATTTTAGAAAAGTTTTAACACTACTTTTAGAGAAAGTGAAAAAAACTGTTAAAATATTAATTTTTTTCCTTTTTCTTATAAAAATTTTATTTAAATAAATTATTAATCATTACCTTAACGATATTCGTTAGGATTACCTTTTTATTTTATTTTATATAACCCACTTCATTTATTACTTAGTAGTTAATTCAGCACCATTATTCATGAAATATATGTTGTTGATCCCATGTTATAATGTTGTTTGCAATAATTATGGTCATTCCTCCATTAAATCAAAACATGACAAAACTGACAAAATATAAAGACAACTGCTCAGGTGTTATTTATGTCCAGTACATCTCAAAATTATCCTAAGTATTATTACCCGGAAGGGAATTGTTAATCCATTTATTAAATGTTATACTTGGCCTTAAACTTTTTTTTATTAAATGTTATACTTTAGATTTTTTAAATAAATTCAATCATGTTTTTGTATTAATTAATATAACATAAAAGTTATTATTTTCTCCTAAAGACAATTAATTGGCCAATATAGTGACAATATAAAATTTAATTGGGTAACCTTATACAGCATAGCGAGAACTACATGTATCCTTTATTTCTTAATGGATCAGCATGTGGGTCATTTCCAAAGTTCGGATACTATGGTCTTGACAATAATTGTCAGGCGCTTCAGGGCAAAAAATAGTAATCATGGCAATATACCTACACACTTTCAATCGACAAAACAGCAAGGATTAGGGGATGGGTTCATGGTTGGTACCTCCATTCCACTCAAATATTGTGAAATTTTCATCAGTTCTTTGACTTCTTTATCAACCCTAGCTTTCCTATTCATCCAATCTGTATACATTTCCTGTGAAAACATTAAGCAAATAGTTGATTATTTGGAGGGGAAAAAAAATCATATAGTTAATACAGGCATCGTCAAGCTGAATTGAACGCTAGCAAAATCTGTTAATGTTCACCTTCAATGGAATCAGTGAACCTTCTTCATGGTCCCAGTTCAGACATGTCACAGAAGAATTTGGGGTGGTGACAATGGGTAGATTCTCCTCTTGCTTTTTGGTCACCAGCTCCTGAATATTCCTGTTTGACCAACATGATCAAAGACGCAATAAGACTAAACTCCATTTCAGAAAAGTGACTGTTTTAAAATCCACAAAAGTGATAAATGAAATAAAAAATGGAAAGAGAAATGGCATTATTATCAATAAGAACAAGGCCAAATATATAAAGGAGCAATACTATCAAGAAAAAAAGTCGTTACTTTTTCATTTTGGCTATCTCTTCCTTGAGCTCCCCAAGCTCTCTGGTAGAAATAGCATCCTGAGAAGGGTCATCTCCTGGCTTCCACCCAGGTGGTGGAATCCAGTAAGGGTCTTGAATCCCAGCATCTTTTCTAATATTTAGCAGATCAGCACTCTCCAGCCAATACTCCATGGCCCCTTCAGAATTGTGCCGCCGCCGGAACCGCTCCTCCCCACCGGGCGCCACCTTTCCAGCCATATGCTTCAGCAAATGGTCTAATAAACCTGTATCACCAACGAGCTTCCTTGCCTCTGTTCTCAGTGCTGGCCTTAGTATTGGATTCCCAAAGACAGCTTTTTGGTCCTTCATAATTTTCAAGATGTTCACCTCAGCCAGCTTGTACCTTCATAAATACAATTTCATGCATCAATTTAAAGAAATTTCCAAATCTATTCAAATACTAAAACTACCGTCAATTTACTATTAGACTAATTATGTAGCAAAATGATAAATTTTTTGACATAATTATTGGAACAGTTCTTTGTGTCCTAACCTCTCCACAGACCATCTTTCTATGGAATTTTTGATCTTTTTCTTCTTACTCTGATTGTGAACCTGAATTTGAGATTGCTTCTTCTGTCGCTTAGCTCTTTTGGGCATTTGAGCTCTTCTAGAACCGTGGCACTTTCTCTTAAGATTCTTCTTTGCCTTAGATGACTCTAGCTGCACAGCTTCACCATCAACTTCTTCTACCTCATCCTCATCCTCATCCTCATCCTCATCATCTTCATCACCACCTTCCTCTTTCTCTTTCCCTTTCCCTTTCCCTTCTTCTTCTTCTGCATCTTTATCTTTCACATTTATTGATAAAGTTTCAACCTTTTGCTCTTCATGCCTGCCTATGAACCTGACCCTCTTACGCTTACCCCACTGGACCATCCCAGTGAGATTGACCTCAGAGCTGCACATTCCCTTTTTAGAAGCTGCATCCCTGAGCCTAGTCCTCGAGGCTGGGCCCGAGTCAGAGTCTTTCTCAGCCTCCATACAAGGCACAACCCAGAAGCTCCATGAGTTTCTCTTTTCTGCAATTTCCTGAGTTGTTAGTCTTCTATAAAGCATCTCTCCAGCAAGTTCTGAATCCATTATGTATTTCTCATTCAGTGCAGGAAGCTTCTTCCCCTCTGGTTTCTCACAATTCCCATTGCTAAAATGTGTGCGAAGAGAACAAGTGCTTGGATACCTCACTGCTACGTTAAATTCAGTTTTCTCACTCACCTGAGAAAAAAAAAAAAACCCAAGTCATCAAACTGACCCAATTGAAAAAAATAACAATGCTTGTTAAAAAGAACCCAGGAAAGATGTATATATCAAAAATAAAACAATAACAATAACAAGGGTGGAACTTTTGTGTATAATATGTACCATGACGACCCTGATTGAGTTGAGCTGTTCTGGGGTTTGTGGTGTGAGCTTGGAGTGATCAATTTCATAGAAAGATCCCACCTTTATGTGCTCTATAGCATCTGCATTACCAGAAATGTGCAACTGGATAAATTGAGGGACATGGATGTAAATCAGTAAATCTAAAAAAACGATAAGGGCATATCAGGGATGTGATAAAAGATGCCGAGTAAGGGTACAATTGGAAGAAATTTTGGGCAGTGAATGTCTAGCCAAAGATGGCCTTTCTGCTTGCTCCTCCAAGTACATCATTTCCTGCCCAAAACCAAAAGCCAAAAAAAACAAAAACGCAGTCACAAACAAATTATACACAATCATTATACATACCCATTATTCTGACTTTATGATTATAAAAAATAGTAAAAAATACACACTTTTATCTTACCCAAAATACTAACTTTTACGGCCGGGTCCGGTCCGGTGCTAGACACAAAATTGACGCTTCTTGTATTCGTGTTGCATGACAATATCAAGTCTATTTTCATGTTTCAAAATTTATTTTTTTAACTCTAATAGTCGACTACATCATTTAAATTTTTAAATAATGTAGCATTAGATACACCAATAATAAAGAGTGTCATTTTTTGCCTAGTACACTAAACACCTACAATTTTCTCTTTATATTAAATTTCCTAAACCTGACATTACTATGCCATTCGTTTTAAATAGATTTATTTTATAGATTAGATTAAATTTTACAAATTTTTTTTTTTTTTTAGTATACTAGATACAAAATATGGTCTTCTCTATTCCAAGTTTCCTAAATCTAAATGCTGAATATTTAAAATAATACACTTTAGATTTGTAATATATACTCTAAACCACAAAATAAATTTACAATGTACCATTTTACTCTCCAATTCATGACCAAAATACTAGAGAGCCTATTCAATTAAATGTTTAGAGTATTTGGGCTAATAATTCGCAGTGTGACAAGCACACATCACACATGCACGTACACAAACACAATCTGCAAAGAATATACGCTGCTTAGCTGCAATTGCATATATATATATATATATATATATATATCAGTCAGTGATAATGGTTTTGATATACAATACATGCTTTGCCATTCATGCGGGTTTTAGCAAATCTCATCATTATAGAAAACCAAAATCTTCTCTCTTTTTCTCTACTACACGTCCATGCACACAAACCCCACAAATATCGCTGATTTTGTTCTAACAGGTTCTGGACAACATTACACGCGCTTTTGTAGCGCGTGCTGCGACAACAAATTGCTGCTCTGCAATATTCACGTTGGATTGTTTTTGCTTTAGCATCACTCAAGTCAAGTGTATATCAACCCCAATTTCACAGCGCGTGAGTGGAAACATATTTAATAACCAAAAAAAAAAAAATTTGAGACTCAGACCACCATGCGTGTGTGAGTGAGAGCCCTAACTAACAAAATAGAGATCACCAAAGATGCTAAACCATAACTTTTTGGCACAGCTTTTGTTAAAAATTTTCCAAGTAATGAGCTGTGAACAAATTGTGGCAAAGTAATAGAGAGAGAGAGAGAGAGAGAGAGAGAGAGAGATTACTTTAGCAGTGGCATTTACATTATCTAGCTCCTCCATGGTTGTGAATCTGTAAAGATAATACAGACCAAAATGTTTAATGTGGTAACAGCTAAAAATATGGTTAAAATAAAAACTAAGATGGGAATTTGATCAAAATGTTGAAATGGGTTTTCAATATAATGTACTTTGGAGCTTTTATTTGTTTGGGTTCATGTAGGGTTCTACGTATATTATATAAATAAACATTGTGGCTGCGTAAGAAAAAGCTTCAGAGTATAAACATGACAAAATATGCAGGCCTGAACTTAGAAACAAACAGTCACAAAGCTTTAAAATATAAATATTGCCCAATGAGTTTAAACTATGAGATTATGAAGGAGCTTGTACAACTAGCAAACAGTTGTATCTATGCTTATTTTGAATTGAAACAAAGACCCAGATTAGTTTGATTCGTGAAAAATGAGTTTGAATTGCTTGGGTTAGATTTCCAGGTACTTTGCTATTGGTTTACATCAAAAAAGATTTCCAGGTACTTTCCTATTGGTTACATAAAAAAAGATTTCCATGTACTGAAAGTCAGAAAACCCATTTCCGAGAAAACAAGTACAAGCTTTTAAAAGAACTCCAAAACCCATTTTACAGTTTCCCTTCAGTTTCCTACGATTTTTCTCGTAAGCCAAACAACTTATACATTCTTATCTCCAAGAAAACTTGAAATGCAAGAAAAGAAAAACGCAAAAAAAAAAAAAAAAAGGGTTATTAACTTATTACCTTTGTGAAATATACTGAAAACCCAAGTGGAATTTGGAAAAAACAAATTATAAAACCTGCAAAAAAAAAAACATCACCAAGCAAGTTCATTGTGTCAAATTTCCGTCACTGACTTAGTTCCATGAAACTTATCATGTAAGAACCAAACACAGAAAAAAGCTAGCTAAGCAGACCTTAATTCTGATCGATGAGAATTAATTTGTTGTATCAACAAGTTGCTTTTTCTTTCTTTGCTTCCTTTTTCTTTGTGATATTTTTTCTCGAGAAAGTGGGAGCGAAAATTTGTTATGAGTGAAATCCGATTGAGCGTAGTGTCACCATTTCATATTTATGAGAGAGAGAGAGAGAGAGAGAGAGAGAGGCAATGATTATCAGACGCGTTGGACCTCACGTGACCTTTGGTCCCCTATAAACGGTTTGGGAAATTTTTTTTCAGGTTACCGAAAATGCCCCTGTTGAACTTTTGCGTGAGTGATATGAGACACTACTAGTATTGTTTATACACTATTACTAATACTTTCTCATTGTGTCACCCAATTTATGTAGCTACACCTAGCAATATGTTTTGTGTTTGTGGAAGTTTGGATTTGGACTGACTCAATTTCCTTTAGGGGTCTAAAAATCATTGTCCACCAAACAAAATGGTTTGAGTTTGTGCAAAAGTTTGGATTTGGATGGGTTAACAGGTTTGGTTTTAATTTTGTCGAGTCTACATATAACAGGCGATAGTTAACAGGCGATAGTGTGAGATACAAAATATTTCACTTTTTTACTCGCAACTTTTTAGAGTGGTGAGTTTTTATTAGAATCACCTTTATATTATTCCATCATTGACATCAATTTTATTAATGTTTCTTTAGTATAACTTATTACTTTAATTTTTAGAAATATGTTAATTGAAGAAAACTATACTCAAGGGGGGAAAATGAAGTTTTAAAAAAAAATTGTGCTTTGAAAAAGTGTAATTTCAAAACAATATTTCAAATGGGTTTGTATCGAACACAACATGCCATGCAAGCAGTTGTGAAGACTTTTAACATCAAATAAAATTTATTATTTTCAAAGTCTATGAGAAACTTTGGCTTGACTAGTTTTGATAATCGGCGATGCACCTTAATTGCGTTTTGTTGGATGATAATTATATCCCCACCTCAAACGTGATTGGTTATTTCTTTTTCTCATTCAGATATTTGTACTATCTATATGGTAGACTAGAATTTGCATTACAAAGATTTTGATCGAATTCTATGATATGGTATCATATAGGTTTTTTTTTTAGCTAAATTTTTAGAATTTATCTTGGTCAGCTTTACGTTTAAGTTTCTCAAAAAAGAACAAAAGCTTTACGTTCAATGATGACTAAGACACACATAATCGGTCCATAATTTGAAAGAGTTTCTTTTCTTTTCTTTTCTAGAGATAATAGCTTTAAGCACGATTTTTTTTTTTCAGCTCGTATTTTAGGGTCAGAACCCAATATATTGGAAAAAGAATTAGTTTTTCATAAAAGGCAATACCGAAATAGGTTTCCAATATAAAAAATACAATGGTACAATCTGACTTAGAAAAAGCCTAAAAATGACAATCTCTTATCCTATAAAGTTACTTTAACATAAACACAACTCGACAATCTAATTTAAATAATTATACCTAAACATAAGAATATCTTATTCCAGCAAAATATTTTATGAAGTCTCTAATCATCTGGCACTTCTTCTATTATAATATTTGAGCTTACACTTCCTTTTTTTTCAGATTTTTTTTTCCTGCATTGCAATAAATGTATCTATAATTTAGCTTCTAGTTATGCATATATTAATCCCAAAAGAGATTTTTAAAGTAAATAATTAACATAAATAATTATTGCAAAAAAAAAAAAAATTATAGTATAATATCTTGCAAGTGTTTTATTCATTTGTGCAATCAAAGCACTAACATTATCCTTAAGAATCAACTTGCAAGGGTTTTTTAAGCAAAGGGAAAATTTCCTCAATACCAAACAACTAGTACTGGTGATACGGTAGCACACACGACAATATCTCGATAAAGCTCAAAAGCCCCCAAAACCAAACCCCCAAATTTTAAAGCTTTCTAAAAAGAAACTTAAAAGGCAAAAGAGCTTTTTCTTTTAGTTTCTTCCACCAAGAAGATCAAAGTTCCGGCAGCTTTAACACCTCATCCTTAATTATCGAACATTTTATAATAAAAAAATAAAATGTCACATCAATATGATTGCAAAATTTGGAATATATGTACATCCCTCGAATATGTTAAAGTTTAAAACCATTTTTGGCCATTGCATGACTAACCCAAAATACTATCATAGTAAGAGCTTTTACAATAAAAAAATATCATCTTATCCTATTTTACTATTTCAAAAAATTATTTTATTAATTATACTATATCATTTTACAATATATCCAACATCTTAACTTTTATTTTACAATACAACACATTAAAATAATATAAATTATACAATAAAATAATAAACAAATTATCTATCACTCATCTCTCTCTCATTTTTGTCCCTGCCTCTATGTCTCTCTCTTAACAACTAAACAACCCAATCACCACCATGCCCACCACGCCACCCTTACCCACTGCCCACCAAAATCCCATCGGAACCAAAAATACAAATTAAGAAAAAAAAAAAAAGAAAAACCCAGCAAATACCCACCAAACCCATTAAAAAAAAAAAAAAAAAAAAACCAAACAACCTAGTCACCACCATCGCGCCTCCACCATGCCCACCACACCACCACTGCCACTAACCACCAAAACCCACTGGAACAAAAACCCATATTACCAAAAAAAAAAAAAAAAACCCAGATCAACCCCGATCAAAACCTAGACAGTTGTTGAGAAAAACCTCGTCTAAAATCCCATCGGAAAACACACACACAGTTGTTGAGAAAAATCCAGATCAACCTGGATCAAAACACAACACACAAAACCCAAATATTAAAAAAAACACACTAGTTGAGCAAAACCCAGATCAATGCCGACCAAAACACACAAAACATAACACACATCGCACCGTTGCCGCTAGATCAACACCACCACCACCACAGCCGCTAGATCAACGTTTCCTCCATTGCACCACAACACACAAAACCCAGCTCATCTTCACCGAGCCTGAGCAACCCATCATCGGTGAGAATCATAGCCCATTATTCACAAGCTTGAGCAACCCACGCCACCGCCAAACTCACGCTGGACCCATGCCAAAATATGCCCACCGTGACAGAGAGATGTGATGAGAGAGAGAGATTGTGGAGAAGGAGAGAAGAGATGAAAAACACAGAAAATAAAGAGAGAGAAAAGGTCAGATTCATTTATAGGTAAATAAAAAACTATTATTTAGTTTTACAATTGTGCTACAGTGTCAACCTACACTTAGGATGGCACTATAGCACAATTGTAAAAAAAATTGCAATTCTAGCATTTTACAAGTCCGGTTGCCAACACCTTTTTATGCCTTGATTGTACTTTTCTCCTATATTTTCCATTTGCAAGCCCAACTTTGAATGCTATAATAGTTGGGAAGCCATTTAAAACCCCAAGAAAAGTTAGGATATATGGGTCATCTCAACTAAAAAAAAAAAAATTGATAGAACTCTATATGATAATTGAATAAAAGGGATAAATTTTCAATGTACAGAATTCACGTTGTTCGATTCGAAAAGTTACCTTCATAAAATTGATGACTTAAACGTGTTTGGTCTCTCTTAGAGGCTGTTTGGATGCTTTTTTTTGGTCACTCAATTTTTGTCACTCAATTTCCATCTCTTAGAGGCTGTTTGGATGCTTTTTTTTGGTTACTCAATTTTTGTCACTCAATTTCCATCACTCATCACTCATCACTCATAACTCATAACTCATCACTCTAAAATACTATGTTTGTTTGGCACCATCACTCAATATTTTTCACAGTACTATTTGTGGGCCCCATTTCTGTAACCCACTACAGCTTTTTTTTTTTTTTTTAAGAGTACCCAAAAACTCGAACCCAAAAAAAAAAAGAAAAAAAAAAAAAAAGAAAGAGGAAGAACAGGGGAGACATGAACCCAGGTGAAGAAGGAAAAAAAAAAAAAGAAAAAAAAAAAGAAAAGGAAGGAGGCATGAACCCAGGTGAAGAAGAAAAAAAAAAGGGGGAGACGGTGAACACCAGTAAAGAAAGAAGAAAAAAAAAAGATGGTCAAAAGTTGTGGCTAAAAGTATGGCAGTGAGTCTCTCATATAGTGTTATTTACTAAAATGCCATTGAGTTATAAGAATTGAAAACTAAAAACAGCCAAAAGTTGTTTTCAATTTCCATAACTCATAACTCAAAAAGTAGAGAATTGAGTATTGGAAACAAAGTTATGGAAATAGAGTATTGGTGCAGGCAAACGACTATTTTGCTATAGGTTCTACCATTTTTGAGAATTGAGTTATGAAAACTGAGAATTGAGTTATAAGATTTGCCCATCCAAACAGCCTCTTAGTCTCTTTACTTTCTTCCATTCTCACTACACAATTTTCTCCACAATATTTTCGCCTTAATTTTAACACTAACACTAATCTAGTTCATAAGAAATATCCAAATACTAAGCAAACTCGGAATAATTAGGCCAGACACACTTGTAGAAGACGATGGCAACAAAGATGATAAGAGCATTCACACCCCAAAATGCTATCCTATTCTACTTTATCATCAAAAAAAAAACTATTTTATCAATTATACAATATCATTTTACAATACTTCAACATCCCAGCTTTTATTTTACAATACAATACATTAAAATAATATATCCTAAAATCACCATCATCTACAGTACAACACATTAGCTACAGTCTATTTAATAAAAAGTAGGAGAGAGAATTAAATAATAATATGAGTTTACCATTCAACTACAGTGCAATTTGACATGTAGAATTGCACTATAGCAGTATTGCAAATTTTTTTGCAATACTTGGCTTTTACAATTTCTGATAGAGTGGAAATTTTGGGCTTAAATGCTAAAAAATGCTTACATTTGGCATTTGGCATTTGGGGTGTGAATGCTCTAATGACTAAAGAGTGATAATAATCTGAAAAGGGTTGTGTTAGGAGTTTTGTTAGTAAGTTCAAAAGAATTTTAAAAAGGTGGAGTTTGGATAGCGTTTCCCAGCTTGCGTTGCACGTTTGCGTTGTTTTTTTGTGGGTCCTGTGCATTGTTTACGGGGTCTGCAAGTACATTTTTTCAGCAAAAACAACTTTAAAAATGGGTCCTATGGCACTATTCACACATTTAAAAATTATTTTGTTATGGTTTTTTTTAGTTTTTAGTAATAATCAGTATCCAAACAGTCCCAAAGAGATTGTTATAGCAAAATTCGAATTCTACTTATACAGCCATGTTGATGTAGGATGTCCCTTTATGCACTATAAATTACAATCTCATGAAAGGCAACCGCTGTATACAATTTCAGTGTAATTGTACAAATCATTGCAACGCTTTTTGCAGCGTTTTGTGCATCTCTTTTTCCTTAACTGCGCCTTATCTTCACACGGGGTGAGAGAGTGAAAGCAAGGTGGAAATAGAGAATTAAGTGAGAAAAAGGAAGAAAAGGATCAGCTTGAACTGCATTTATTATATACCATTCTTTTTCTTTTTTGATAACAAAAAAAAAATGGGTAGGGGACTATCTGAGTTGACGTATTCCACTTGGGCATGACCATAATGACACTCTACCAACTAGGCTCAGGCATACAGGAACAGGGAATCCGGATGAACCATAACTGTGCAGTCAACCTTGTTAATCTAAGACACTAGTAGGCAATAGCATGAGTCGAGAGTTTAGAAAATAACGCTTTCCATTCTAACACTAAACTAAATGAAAGCAAGCATAAATCTAGATTAAACATAACTAACAACTAAATACTTGAATCCAATTTGATTAAACTTTATTACAAAGTTCAAAGAAAGCACTTACTAGCATAAATCCTTTGCAAACGCTAAGAACTAGAAGATCTCCTAAGAAAGTACAAATGAAGAGACCTCAACAAGTTTTGCGTGTTCGTGGTCTCCTTTTTTGTAAAGATAACATTGTCCTTTCTATTGACTCCCACGAGTGCTTTGACAATTTGTCCTTTATATTATAGCGCCTCAGAGCGTTGCCTTGTAACATAAATTAAAGGTCATCTATCTACTATCGAGTGGACAATTTTATTTACTGTCATAACATATTATCTTTTGTTTATCAAATCTTTTGAATTGTACTCTGAAAATGAATACACACAAATAGAAATACATAGGAGATGAATACATATAAACATAAATATATAAGAGATTAAGAGACTACTTACATATTCTTTAACAATTTTTTAAATGAAAAAAATACAAAAAGAATATAATCCATGAATTTTTGTCAAAATTAAACTGACTATTGTGATTTTAATTTGAATAAAATTTTAGAAATGTCTAAATTGATAATGGTTGGGTTAGAGGGTTTTTTTTTCAACCTTGTCCGGTAAATAAGTTTCTAATCTAATTCAACCCATCACATGTGTGTAAATTGTAGATTCCAACCCAACCTCATCCTTATGGGTCTAAGGTTGGGTTTGGATTCCACTGAAAATGTGCGTTTGCATTTTTTTTGTAGGTTCCATGCACTGTTTACAGGATCCGCAAGTACGGATTTCAGCAAATTTTTTTTTTTAAAACTAGGTTTCACGGCACTATTCACACATTTAAAAATTATTTTGTTACAGTATTTTCAGTTTTTAGTTTTTATTTTTTAGCAATAAGTGGTATCCAAATAGATCTTAAGTGATTTAGTGGCCAATAGTTACATGTTTCATGCATAGCATAAAATTGGATATTTATTAACTATTTCAAAACTTTTTTTTCAATAAATTATTACACTTTAAATAAGGTTATGTTTTTTTTTTTTTTTTGAGGAAGTTAAATAAGGTTATGTTAATGGGTGTCTTTAGGACAAATGTTATTAAACCATATTAGGAAGGTTTTTAACACTACTTTCATGAGAAATATAAATAATTGTTAGAAAAATTAATTGCTTTATCATTCTCTCATAAAATGTTTCTAAAAATAGTTTATAAACCAATACTTTTAGAACATTTATTAACATTTCCTATTTAAATAATATGCATAAATTATATACCAACATAAACCTAACAAAAAAACATTAAAAATAAAAGTAATAAAACAAACTTATATATATAATGAGTTGGGTTATGTCATATAAACTGAAAAAATCATCAACTTTTTTTTTTTTTTTTTGGAGGGGGAAAAAAAAAACATCAACATGAACCTAATACAACACAATACTCAAGGTAAAATTCAAACTCAAGCCAACCCTACCTATGAAACCAACCCAAGGCACCAAGTTGAGTTGGGTTGGGTTGGGTTGGGTTGGGTCGGGCTTGTTTTATTGGATTTGTGGGTTAGATGCACAATCTTGCCACTAGCATTACTTTTTGCAAATCCTTTTCCAACTTCTCATGAATCTTTTTTCCATTTTTTTTTTCTTTCTTCCTATCTTCACATGGGCTGAAACAAAGGAAAGCAATTGGGCTAGCCCTTCAAGCTCGAAAGATCAACCAAGTGGGTAAGGGGTGTCTAAGAAGTATATAAGGTTTTACCTTTCCGTCACTACTGAATGTGCGAATCCACGCTTCTGCACACGTGCATATGACTCAAGGCTTGCAAGTAAGATATTATTTTCTGATACTATTGGTAATACCTCAAGTCTTTCAAGCCCAAAAGACCAGCCTTATAGGAAGAGATGGTTAGGAGTTATAAACTTTTCAGTAGATAACTTCTAAGTACTTTCCCATTAGACTAGACTTTTAAGCATTGGAGAACCAGAAAGTGTTCCAAATGAGGAATTAGAGAAGAAGGGAGAGGTTTATCAACTTGAACTACAATTAGCACAAGTATATATACATACAAAGGCCATGCTACCATGATCTTCACCACTGGTTTTCCTAATTAATACTATTTCCACCCATAACTCTCCCCCCCTTTCTTTAAATATTATTATTATTATTATTATTATTTTCCGAGAAGATTTAGTGTCCTTTGGATCGGAGTAAGAAATTTTAGGTGAATATCATGTTTTTAGCTTAGGTCAGGGGTGGCTTAGAAGGGTGAGAGGCCATGACCCACCCCCCTCTAAAATTTCTCAAATATTAGATTATTACCACTAAATTTATCAAAAAATTTCAAAAGAAATATGGTTCGTTCTCCGAATTGTTCATATTTTTTATATGAAATTGTTAAATTGGTTCAATTTTAAATTTGTTATTATTTTGGCCCCTCATTTATGAAATTCTAGTTCCATCCCTAGCATAGGTCAAGAGTTATTAAAAAAGCTATTATATATACTTAGGAAGTAGCTATTATTTAAATGTAAAATTTACACATAATTCTAGCTGTATTCAATCTAGTTGGTATATAGTATGATTTAAACATTAAAAAGCAAAAGATGGGATCCAATATATTGTATGAAGCTTAAACGCTTTTAGAAATATGCAAGGAATAAAATAATAATTCAAATGAGTGATACAAAGAGTCATATTGAATTTCATGAATTGTGATGTATACAATGATGCAAAGACACAATAAGTGGTCTTAGCAAAAAAAAAAAAAAAAACACACACACACACACAATGAGACTGTAATACCAAATATATATTCAGCAAAAAAAGAAAAAGAAAAAGAAAAAGTAATACAATTGCTATGTTTGAATCATGTATCATTTTTCTCAATCAGAATTAGACATCACACCAACATCCAAACAAACACTAGACTTTTTTTTTTCTTTTTTTAAGAAGAAAACAAACACCAAGTCTGATTTGAAGATAAGATAGTAAACTTTTAGCATACACAAAATTAGAATGCTCATAAGAAACTTTTAAGCTAATGGAAATAGTATCCAACATTTGTCCTTAAAAAAAAAAATTAAGGTTCACAAAAATTTAATCAAAGAAAATAAATTAAAAAAGATAGGTTCCAAGTTTTATTTATAGTAGTAAATTGGAACATTTTTTTGGCAGATCAGAAGAAGTACCAAAAACAGAAATTAACCATCCTATTATTTTTCTAGGAAGTGGCTTAGGTACACAAATAGTTCATTAGCTTTGGTGGGGTTAACTAGTTCCACCGCATGATAATCTCCTTCAGTGAATCGTGTTTCCACCTTAATACCCTTCTTCTTAAACATCTCTACCAGATTCTTTTGACTGTCAATCAATTGGTCTCCATCACAGCCCGTCACCACAACCAACCAACCCATCTTCTTGATTTGATCAAATTCATCACCCACCGTTGGATTGCAATACTCATGGTCACGGTCAGACCCAATTGGCAAAGACATTTTCCACATCAGATCAGTACCGCTTAGTGGCAAAACTGGATCGTCGATCAACCTCAGCTCTGATTCACTCCTCTGTGTCGCACCAAAGAATGGTGCGTGCAACAAAAGCCCTTTGATCTTCAATGGTTCAAGATCATCTACGGCTTTAGATACACGTAGCCCCACATGATAGGCAATATTGCCACCAGCACTAGTACCCATTAGATAACACCTGGAACAATCAACATGGTCACGTATCATTTTTTCATGTGTAGTCTTGATCCAATGTAACGCTTCCACTGAGTCATCGTACGCCGCGGGAAGGCGGTGCTCGGGAGCGAGGCGGTACTCAACGGAGACGACCACGGCGGAGAGTTGGTGTGCCATGTTGTAACAAAAGTCATGATTAGGTGTGGAATCAACATGTAGAATAATAAAGCCACCACCACGGTAGTACACGATGAGAGGAAGTTTTGTGGTGCTAGTGTTATTATCAAGGGCTTGACGGGGTAGGAATATGCGGACATAGGTGTTGTGTTCTGGGTTGAGAATTACATCTTTGGTGATCACAGGGGTGGAACCATCGTGATCATCAGGCGCAGCAGCGGTTTGAGGAAATTCGTAAAGACGTTTGATAGTACCATCGTCGTTTTCAACGATATAGAGAAGCTTAAAGGGATCAATTGGCTTTGTAGTTTCTTCTTTAGACATGGTATTGAAATATGCTGATCAAGTACTGTGTTGAAGAAAGATAGTTTAACAGTGTAGTTTATATATAGATAAAGTAAGTGTGGTTCGTAGTTTATATATAGATAAAGGGTGGTACCCATGTGCTATGTTAGTTTATCAACAAACGTTCAAAGTACGATAGTTAACATTAATCATAAAAATCATTATCTATATAATTATTGCCTGTTTCATTAGAAATTTTTAGTATCATTATTTAAGTTTTGTAGAAATATATATGAGTTAAAAAATGCTGTGAAAATATGTGTTTCAGTATTTAAACAACTGCTATTTAAACAAGTGTACCAAACCCTTCCTATATTATTATAAATGGGTGCGGCTTGTGTCCAGTGAAAGTTATCACTGGACACGTCAAGATTTGGACATGTGCGTTAAAACTCATTTCTCTCTTTCTTGTATGTGTTTGTTTCTTAAAAAAAAAAAAAAAAAAAAAAAAAAAAAAAACAACTAACATATTAGTTTGTTTGGTTAGAGATTTTTAGTATCTTTATTTAAGTGTTGTAGAAATACATGTAAATTAAAAAATGTTGTGGAAATACGTGTTTTAGCATTTAAACATTGAAAACTATTATTTAAACAACTTTACCAAACACTCCCTAGATTATTATAAATAAGCTAACATTGTGTATGTGTGTTTTAGAACCACCTTTTCTCTCTCTTTTGTGTGTGTTTGTTTCCATATGTATATATATATATATATATATATATATATAAAAGGCTAACATTATCATAATAGAACATTATTTATATGAATTTTTAATAAATTATTTGAACATTCCATGTGAATACGATAGATAGCTGCCATTAGTCATAATAATTTTACTTACTCAATAATTAGAACATTAGTTTTTCTAGCATTAGTTGACAACTAATGTTCTTAGTACGATAGCTAACATTAGTCATAAAAATCATTATTTATATGATTATAAATAAGCTAATATTACTCAATAACCTAATTATAAATCCATATAATTTCTTGAAAATATTTATAATAATATTTATTCGAATTTGCCGACACCACCTTCTGAATTTCATTACCATTTGTCAAATTGATAACGTGCAGTGAGCCCACTATTATTATTATTATTATTTATTAAGGAGATTAACTGTCTATTATTATTAACTAGCTTGTAACCTCATACATATGCATGAATACACTTAAAGATATATAATAAGATGCACAATATAATTTATATATATATATATATAATTTAAATACTATTGATAGTCATTTTTATATTTTGTTAACTCTTTAAAATAAATTTGTAAAGGTATTATTAGGTATAAAATGTAAATTGTCTATTTTTTTAAAAAATTATTATGAAGCACATTTTTTTTTTTACGATTTATTTATTCTAGACTTTCTAGTTTTTGTACTTAATAACTCACTTGGATGAATATTTATAATGTGGTTGCACATTTGATTCTAAAATTAAAAAATAAAATTCTTTAAGAATAAATGATTCAATACACATAGCGCAAAATTGCAACTCTAATTTGAAATTTTAATTTGAGTTTCTCTCAGTTTCACATATTATTAAATATATAAATAAGCTAACATTAGTTGATCAACTAATGTTAGCTTATTAAATAGTACGTTAGTTGATCAACTAATGTTCAAAGTATGAAAGCTAACATTAGTCATGAAAATCATTAATTTTATGATTATAAATCAACTAAAAATACTCAATAAGCTAATCATAAATCCATATAATTTATTAAAAGTATTTATAATTAGAATTTATTCAAATTAACCCGCCTACCCAAAAAAAAAAAAAAAAAAAAAAAAAAAAAAACTTATTAGTGCCATACTTACTTTTTAATAGTATAGAGAAACAAGTATATTGTAAAATATAACATACCCATCATACTCACATATGGAATTATCTTATCAAAATAATTGCTTCCTTTCAACTTGTTTCTAAATTTGAGTGGCAAAATTATATAGAGGCTTGTATAGAGACTTTATAATGGTTGGTCCCATACTCCCATTATTGAGTTTTCGCCGACGCCATCATCTAACAATAAATACTAAAATACTACTAGCAAAACCTTTATAGTTTGGAGCTGGACTTGCTAAACATTATTGTATGGGATTTAAAGAAGACAGAAACGGTGGGTACCCACTACCCAGATATGGATTTGGAGAAAGACAAAGTGGCAGTCGCAATACCCACTAGCAATAACCAATTACACGAGAAACTATAAAAGGTGTTTCAGTATTATAAACTCAGCATCTGAATTGGTGTTTTTAAATCAATAAAAAATTGACACTAGCTTAAAAATATAACACATTAGTTTACTGAACAACACCAATAAAATGGCGAAATCACCCTTGAAAATTTTGAAAACCCTGCTTCCTTCTCCCACTTTTCACCTCTAAATTAAACAAACCAAAAAAAAAAAAAAAAACTCCACCCTTAGATTTAGCAAAATACGAGACTTGCTATTAGAACTTTACTCCCTGAAATTCAACAGAATATATTAACTCATAAAGCTATAACAAGTTCTTATGACAGATGGATGTATCTTTTTAAAGTATTAGTCTCTACAGCATTTATCAGAACAGAAGACATGACAGGTGATGCATGGTTATCTCATAAAGCTACATGGTATGAGAGTTTTGGAGATGCAGACAAAGTTTATGAAAGAACAGGAGACAGATATGATCCCTACCCGGGACTAGTTATCAATACAGAGACAGAGGATCCAGTAATCCGTGATCCTTTATGGTTATCTGAAATGCTAGAAGCAGGGTTTATTAGCAAATTAGTTATAACTTCTGCAATTCATATTAGTTTATTCCCTAAAGTCATTCAAAAAGCAGCAGCACATATTGGAGGAATTAATTATATGAAGATGGAAATCTAGAGCACACTTCTAGTTTGGGACACTAGCTATTATATGAAATCTCAGCCAGCACATATTTTGGTTCTTATTTATGATTGGGGTTTTATCCTTGAATACAACTGGTATTCAGGAGATACTTATTTATAACTGGATGATCCAAGTGCTCTAGCTCAAGAATGGTCTAATTTCAAGTGTAACAAGATTTATGAAGTACAGAAAGATTTAGACAGAGATTTCCACTTATATGGCTACACTGACAGGATAGCTGTATATGGTCCAAGACCTTCAGCAAGAAGGCTTATTGGGAAAAGAAAGATTGTCAAAGATCCTAGATTAATGACAGCTAAGGATCATGTTCCTATTTTCCTTCTTATTTCATACTATGCTTTCTACATTGATTACGGAGTGCTCCATGAGCATGAGCAGTATGAGGACAACACCGATCCGCTAGATTATGATAACTATGCGAATACAGATTGACAAGACAGGCAGAAGGGTTTTTCCCGGACAGACAAAAATGACAAATCACTATTCGCTTAAGACAAATTACTATTCACCAGACACACCAGACAGATCACTATTCACTAGCATGCCTCCTGACAGATAGACAAATTTTACTATTCATCAGCATGCGCAAAAGTAGTTCAGAAAAAGACAAGACAGATTTTAAGTTACTCTTCAAGATTCTATCGACAGATTAACTTGGGTTCACTTTATTTAACCCAGGTTACTTTTGAAGCTTACTATGGTTTATTTCATCTATAGAAGGACAGACTTTGAAGACAGACAACAGGTCCAGTTCTCAGGTCCAATTCTAAGGTTCAAGTTTTAGAAAGCTTTTGTAATAGCCTTCCCTCTCTCCCAGAAAGACTTTTGTATTCTATCCCTCTCCTTTTGTAATCTTGTAACCTTTCTCCTCAGATAGTTTTACTTTGTAATCTTATTACTCTTCAGACAGTGTTTTATTTTCAAAGCTTGTATCAAAGACAGTTTGTTTTCAAGTTTAATCAAAGACATAAGTATTTTCAAGTAAGATTTTATAGTTTTTGTTTTCATATTCCATACTCTGTTTTAACTTATTTTTGAATATATCTGTTTTGCTATTTTCTTCTTTATTATCTATTTTATCATTGTTTATGCTTCTATATCACTGCTGTGCTCTCTCCTGGGTAGTTAATGGTATCAGAGTCATGGATGATAGATGTATGAGTTTTATTTCTATGCAATTAAGAAGTTACTAGGAACTTTCATTACTGCATAGCCACTACTTGCTCCTTGATAGCGTTGGTCAGCCTTACACTCGTTGGCAAACCATAGTATTCACGTTGGTCAGCTTGTTTTGTTAGCCGACGAACTGGTGTTGTTTGGGTGGTCCCGCAATGGAGTTTCCCGAGGAGGTGGTCCCGATAGCAAGGATATCAGTGGTTAGTAATAAGTTTCGCCAGTAATTATTAATTGCCTAGAAAGAGAACAAATACACTTATCAGCTCATCATCTGTTTGCTTGTACACACTTAGGTTAGGCACACACTAATTTGAAACATGGACTATGATAATATAGATTATGATAAAGGTTATAGCATAAGAGATATAGACAATAATTGGTCAAACAGTAATATGGATTATGAAACAGATTCTAATTCTGACAGTGATATGGATGACTATAATTATAATTATAATAATAATGCAAAAAATTGGAGTATATTAACAGGAGATAAAATCAACCGACAGACTAATAGACATTGCTTCTTAGACATAATTAGTAAAAAATTAGAATCTATAGAAAATGATGAAAGACCTACAACATATACTAAGTAGAAAGAAAAAATGATAGTTTTTTGGACCTCTATGAAAAAATGAAAGTTTTAAATTCACTTTTAGAAAAAGAAAAAGAATTTGAACCCCATCATAGATCACCTCTAACAAAAGCTATGACAAATAATTGGCATAATAGAGAAAAGGATGAACTAAAGAAAGGAACCAGTCAAATAGGAATTATACATGAAGAAAGTGAAAGAAAAAAGACTGATAACATGAAAGATGGTCCTACTCATGAAAGAATAACACGTATGGAAGATAAAGGAATGATTAGAAAAGGAATGGTAAAAGAGATGATAGAAGCAATTGAAAGAAAAGATAGTAAAAAGCTAGAGACAAAAGAAGATGTAGGGAAAGTTATAAGAAAGGACATGTTAAAACCAAAAGAAAATAGTACTCTTGAAGAATCTCTACGTAGAAAACTAGATATAAAGGACAAGATAGAAAAAGTCAATAATGGTTGGAAAACTAGTAATAATAGTCCAAAAGAAGTGATGGAAAAGCAAAAAGAAGAAGTTAGTTCAGTGTAAATTATATGTAAGAAGCCAGAAATAGAAAGAGACATAGAAAGATAAAATAGCATAATAGAAAAGGTTATATATACAAAGCTAGAGCAAAGAGAAGAAATAAAAAGAGATAGAGAAATAGTCAACAAAAGTAGGAAAAATAAAAATAATAGTTTAAAAGAGGTAATTAATGAAAGACTAAAATTAATTGAGAAATCTATGATAGATAGCAGTTTGGCAGAATTAAAAAGAAAGTTGGAAATCTTAAATTCACCTTTAGATACAGACAGGGAAAAAGAAATAGCAGTTTTAGCAGTTTTAAATACTACTGAGTCATCAGATAATGAGAAAACTGACAAACATGTTAAACATATTATTTGTCATAAATGTAAAGAATATGGACATACTAAAAAACAATGTGCTAGACAGAATAAAATTGCTAAACAAATCAGTATGTTAGAATTTGAAAAAGACACTAAATGAATTAATGAAAATATTTAATGTCAGCCAAAAAGAGATAGATCAAGTAAAGAAAAAGGAAGAACTAAAATCAACCAATCCACTTAAAGTTAATAAAAGAAAAAGGAAACAAAAGGATATCATAATGAAATTAGAATTTGAAAAAGACACACTAAATAAATTAATGAAAATATTTAATATCAGCCAAAAAGAGATAGATCAAGTAAAGAAAAAGGAAGAACTAAAATCAACCAATCCACTTAAAGTTAATAAAAGAAAAAGGAAACAAAAGGATATCATAATGAAATTAATAGATAATCTACCTAATCAAGACAAAAAAGACTATTTACTAAGTCTGAAAGAATCTATAGACATAATAATTTTACTTACTCAATAATTGGAACGTTAGTTTTTCTAGCATTAGTTGATCAACTAATGTTCTTAGTACGATAGCTAACATTAGTTATAAAAATCATTATTTATATGATTATAAATAAGCTAATATTACTCAATAACCTAATTATAAATCCATATAATTTCTTGAAAATATTTATAATATAATTTATTCGAATCTGCCAACACCACCTTTTGAATTTCATTACCATTTGTCAAATTGATAACGTGCAGTGAGCCCACTATTATTATTATTATTATTTATTAAGGAGATTAATTGTCTATTATTATTTACTAGCTTGTAACCTCATGCATATACATGAATACACTTAAAGATATACAATAAGATGCATAATATAATTCATATATATATATATAATTTAAATACGATTGATAGTCATTTTTATATTTTGTTAACTCTTTAAAATAAATTTGTAAAGGTATTATTAGGTATAAAATGTAAATTGTCTATTTTTAAAAAAAAATTATTGTGAAGCACATTTTTTTTTTTTTTTTTACGATTCATTTATTCTAGACTTTTTAGTTTTTGTATTTAATAACTCATTTGGATGAATATTTATGATGTGGTTGCACATTTAATTCTAAAATTAAAAAATAAAACTCTTTAAGAATAAATAATTCAAGACACATGGCGCAAAATTGCAACTCTAATTTGAAATTTTAATTTGAATTTCTTTTAGTTTTACATATTATTAAATATATAGATAAGCTAACATTAGTTGATCAACTAATATTAGCTTATTAAATAGAACGTTAGTTGATTAACTAATGTTCAAAGTATGATAGCTAACATTAGTCATGAAAATCATTAATTTTATGATTATAAATCAACTAACAATACTCAATAAGCTAATCATAAATCCATATAATTTATTAAAAATATTTATAATTAGAATTTATTCAAATTAACCCGCCTACCCAAAAAAAAAAAAAAAACTGATTAGTGCCATACTTACTTTTTAATAGAATAGAGAAACAAGTATATTGTAAAATAAAACATACCCATCATACTCACATATGGAATTATCTTATCAAAATAATTGATTCCTTTCAATTTGTTTCTCAATTTGAGTGGCAAAGTTATATAGAGACTTGTACAGAGACTTTATAATGGTTGGTCCCATACTCCCGTTATTGAGTTTTCGCCGACGCCATCATCTAACAATAAATTCTAAAATACTACTAGCAAAACCTTTATAGTTTGGACTTGCTAAACATTATTGTATGGGATTTAAAGAAGACAGAAACGGTGGGTACCCACTACCCAGATATGGAATTGGAGAAAGACAAAGTTGCAGTCACAATACCCACTAGCAATAACCAATTGCACGAGAAAGTATCAGGTGTTTCAGTATTATAAACTCAGCATCTGAATTGGTGTTTTTAAACCAATAAAAAATTGACACTAGCTTAAAAATATAACACATTAGTTTACTGAACAACACCAATAAATTCCACAGACCCCAGGAAAGCTACATGAGGAAACGATACGCCCATTTGAATAGACTTGGAGATGGCCCAGGATGCAACTGGCAGCCGAATGACTGGAATTGCCCACCAAACAGTGCGGGTCAAGAACTGTTTCAAGTAGTAATGAGTCAAATTTGCCGCTGTACCTAATCTCCAAAAAAGAAAAATTAAACTACTAATTATACAAGTGCATAAACATATGCATTCTTACAACTAAATATATGCATGTTGTAACCTATGACCTAATAAAATAAGGTTTCTCAGTGCAAACAAAGAGATTGTACCTCCCAAAAACCACTCTCAAAAAATCGAGGGCTTTCCTTGCTAACAATAGGTTGGTGAACCCACTCCTGATAAGATTCACCAAGATAGCCGACCTGTGAAAGATTGTTTTAAGTTAACATGCATACCAAAACCATTAGCATAACAACAACATTTATGTACCACCGGGCCTGCTGGGCTAATGGTACCCGGTCTCCATATGACCTGTCAACTCAGGGGTTCAATCCCCTGCATAAATACTTACCTAGCAAAAGGAAAATAAAAAAATAAAACAACAGCAACATTTATGTAAATTCATATTAAAGTTTTTAGTGGGCTCCAGTTCCTATGAGACCGACCCTAATTCCACTATTTTTAGTGGGCTCCATTGCGACTTCCTTCTAGATTTATTTCTGATTTCCTTGCTACTTCCAACACCAGACATGCAATAAAGTTTTTTTTTTTTTTTTTCCTCTAATTTTCTGTTGCCTTTCGGTTTCTTTTTTAACATATTTTTTTTGTATGCTTCTTTTTTCTCTAAAATTACAGGTGGCTTATTAATTTTTTTTTTTTTTAAATCCAGATGCACATTTGTGTGTAGAAAAGGAATCCTGAACAATCGCAGGGATGCCAGCGTAATAACAAGCGTGTCAGATTTTTAACATTGTATTCCTACTTTTCCACTTTTTATTTTTTATTTTTTTACTTTTTTATTTTTATATAGATGTATTTTTACGTTTTCACTAGTTTTAACTTTTATAATTATATTCCTTATACATTCCTTTGGAAGTGAGATTCATTTGTATATGTTTGATAAAATGTCTCAACAAAGATGACGACGGACTCCTTTGTTCATAAAATATTTAATATACTTTAAGGGGCTAATTTTTTTAAAAGATGTTATTTTGGGTCAAATTAAAGCTATGTTTTTTTTTTTTGTAGTTTCATGTGTAGAAACATAAAGCTTCTTTGTTTATTAGTTGATTACAAGTATTTGGTGGGTGTGCTTGAGTTTCAGCCATTAAATTTTTAGGGTAAGATTGCTTTTCTTAGCTATGCATTTTAAAGATTGTTTCTTTTAGATGAATCTAAATTTGTATTATATGCTGGCTTACTTGAAATTTTCAAATTTTGGTACTTTGCAGCGGCTTTTTGTTGTTGTTGTAGTTGTTTAGTATACCATTGGTGGTGGAATTGGAATTGGAATAGTAATGCATTTACTTTAGTAAACATAGAGGGATGAGGTGCAGATATACTTTGTAACAGTGAGATGATGGATTAATGTAGTGGTGGAAATAGTGGCAGGGGCATATAGGAACTAATGGAGGGTTGTGATGGTGGTGAGATAGATATTGACCATCTGCTCCTTCATTGCTACTATGCACAAAATCTATGGTCACTGGTGTTTTCTTTGTTCAGGATATATTAAGTTATACGTAGAAGTGTTTTGAATACATTGTGTTCTTGGGATGTGATGCATCTATTTTTTGAATAAGATTTTCATAAAAAAAGAAAAGAAAAGAAAAAAAGATATTGAATTATGGAGTAAGTTGAGAATGAGATATTGTTTTTGTTTTCTATATGATTTGGATTGGCCTTCCCTTACTCTTTTCCATAAGAATGGTTCACTAGTTTGAAGGTTTGAGTTGAGGAAGTGAATAGGAATGAATTTGTTGGTTTCCACATCTCCCATGTGGGGACAAATCCTTCTCTTGGTCCTTGCAAAAACATGTTTGGTAAGATAGTTCAAACAACAATTTTTAATGTTTAAACAATGAAAATTGTGGGTTTAAAAAAAAAAAAAAAAAGCATTTGGCAAGGGATTTTATTTAGGAGTGTTTGAGTTAAAAGTTTATCATTTTAGGGTATTTAAATATTGAATTTAAAAAACTCCACCTACCAGTTTTTAATTTTCAAATAACATTGCTCAATGACACTTTTGTAAATATTTAGAAAGGTGTGGGAGCCACCTAATAAAACTTAACATAATTACGGCTCTCTCTCTCTCTCTCTCTCTCTCTCTCTCTCTCTCTCTCTCTCTCTCTCTCTCTCTCTCTCTCTCTCTCTCTCTTGTGCACACCTCATCTTTTTTCCCCCCTTTCTTTTCCCCCATTCTCTGTTCACTTTCAGATTTCTTCATCTCTCTCTTCACCTCCATTACTTCTCATCTCATCTCTCTCTCTCTCTCCAAATAACTGCAAAATCATATGGAAAAGCCAAAGTAGATCAAAGAAAATCCAATCTCACCAATTAGAAAAAAACACAAGCCCAGATTTCTTCATCTCTCTCTCTCAATCTCTCTCTCTCTCTTCCTTTTTTTTTTTTAAATTTTTGGGCAACGGATTCGTTAGTTTTTTAGAAGAGTAATGAGAGTGGGTTCTTGGGTCTTTTTTACCAAACGATTATATTTTTTTTTTAAGAGGAGGAAGAAATTTTTTGAAGAGAGTAGAGGAAGAAGAAGACCAAATGGGAATAGCATGGGAAATTCTCCCCTCTAATAATTATTAATAAAATAATTGTACATGTTAGAAAGTTAATCACTTAAAAAAAAAAAATACATACGCATGCCAAACACACAATTATATTTTTATTCACATTTTAAAATATGTTGTTTGAAATATGGTACCAAACACATTTTTTGCATTATGAGTACTTTATACGCGTATTGTAAAGAGGGAAAATTCCCGACCTATCATAAGCTAACACATCATGCTAACAATTTCACAAAATACAACAAATTATAAAGCGCCATGTACTACTGCTAGGTTTTGCTATCACTACTCATAAACCAATAGAAATTTGCCAAGTGTCATGCAAAAACCAATCACACATTAGCACGTGTAAGCAATGACCTAGGTAGTCCAACACGTGTAAACGATGACATATGCAAACCAACATGTGTAAGCGATGACATAAGTGGATTAATCAGGCTGTGACATGTGTTACTAATCAGACTCTGCCACGTGTCGCTCACTTGCCCCTAAACTCTTATAAATAAAAGCCTTCTTAAGACATTTAAGGGAGACCAAGCCATGTGGAGCACAAGTAGTATCAAAGAAGATTCAGAAGCACTCAGAAGTACAGAAGCTCTGTAAGAATCAAGCCTTAAAGCCTTCAAGAACTTCAAACTCAAAATCGAAGAACATTTAAAGTAGAATCATCTAAACTATTTATCTAGATCTCAAAGTTCACGAGAATCAAATTTAAAAGACTCTAGAAACCTCAACAAGCCATAAATCAACGAAACTCTACGGATTCAAGCCTTCAAAGCACCGAAGAACTTCCACCATAAACCTTCAAAAATGAAAAACACATGAAGAACACGAAGAACGTGAAGAATAAAGGATTTCTAACAAGCTCATAGCTAGAGATTCATTGTAATTATATTTCAAAAATCTTCGATCCATTCTTCAACTAAATTGAAGTATATTTGGTGTTCGAATTAAAATCACATTACCACAATTTCAATCAACAAATCTTTCAAGGAGATCGAATTAGAGGATCACTCTTTTGTACTTACAGAGAATTGTACCACATATTCATCAATACAAATTCGTATTTGTGAAACTATTTTATTTGTTTGATTTATTTCAAACTGAGAAATTTAGTCATCTATACACATATTTTCACAACACTTTTTAAGTCACAATTTTCACAACATTTTGAATAATAGTACTTGAAAGCTACAACCAATCAGTCCCCAAAAGTGCTTGTTTTATTTAGAAGTAGTGTAGTATCGTTTTATAATTTATTATTTTGTGTGATTTTAGGTGATATACTCGATGCGAAATCAATTTATTTTACAAAAATATCTGCTTAGTTCGGCTTTTTGTTTGATCAATTCTAGTTCGGCTTTTTGTTTGATCAATTTTCCTGATGTAGAATTATGGTGATCTTATGGCAATAAATGTGGATAATGATCTTATGGCAATGAGTGGAAATTGCTACCCAGTTGGGCTTTCGTAATGAAATGTATAAAAAGGTCCTGTATTGTAAATAAAAAAATATCAATGAAATATGTTATAGTTTCCTTGTTATTCTAAATATTTTCCCCTCTTCTTAGTCTCTATTCTGTAGAGTTTGGTTCCATCGAAGAACCATTTCTTGCATCAAGAACCAATTAGGTTCTTATTAGGATGCTGTTTGTATAATGAGCTCACTAGTTACTACTGAGTTAATAAGACGTTGTAGGCTCTTTATTAGCAGTTTGAGATGAATGGAGTGCATTTGTTTCTTATATTAGTTAAACAATAATCTTTTCTGTTTCACTTTCATTTTAGAAGAGTCATTCGTTCTATTACGTACTTCTAGCAAATGGTTCCGTCAAATATGCTTTAAAGATGATTAGATGACTGAAACCAATTATGCTTTCATAGATGGCCAATTAAAATCAACTAAAGGATTCTACCACTAAGTTTTTGAATTATGATTGATAGCTTTTCTGGACAAGCTGATTACTTGTTTAGAATTGTGCATTTCAATATAAGCCTTTTTCATAAATTCCGTTGCTTACAATTGAGAGTAAATAGTTGTGACAAATAATTACATAGAGACAAAGGGAGCAACAATTAAGAGAAAAACAATTTGATTTTTCTAAAATAATATTACAATCGCTCATTTTCTCTCTCTAAAACCTTTCAGTTCTTTATCCCGTAATGTCCAAGCATTAACTTTTCAGTCACAGAAGGTCTTGGATAAGTGACCAAATCATCTATTGGAAACTAGTAATCTTAGACAATTATGCTGAGCAGAAAGCAAACTCTCATTTGTTATTCAACAACTTCCATTTTTCTTTTTCCAATGTCATAAGATTTGCACATCAACAAATTGTGAAAGTATTTAAGCTTGATCAAATCATCACTGAAACATCAAAAATCATTAAATTAAGATTCAACTAAAAAATCATTCAATTGAGAATATGCAATTAGTTGGCAAACTTTTGCTTTGAATAACAATAAAAATACTTTCAAACAGTGTGAACAAGTTAAAGACTTCACAACCAAAAAGAAAAAAAATTCAAGAATATTAACCACAAAATAAATGAAAAGAAAATTTTGGAACCCTTAAACTTTTTAGGGATTATTATGAATAGCCATTAAAGTTCTCATTCACTAAACTTTATATACAAATTGAGAATCTATCTTTCAAATTCACTCAATATAATCCACCAATACCTCAAAAAATAAGTTGAGAGCTGCTCAATGAGCATCTTTTTGCCTAATCAATTTTAGCAATAATTGCAAACCAAAAAATCCAACATAAAGACAATAATTCCAAATGTGAAAACACTAAAAGAGCATGAAAAACATTGTGAAAGATAAAAATCTACCAATTTTACAAAGACAAAAACCTGAAAGATAGAAAAGATAAAATTGTTTTGACCTATTCTTATGCTTTACTCCTAAGATTTGTTTCTTTATTTATTTTAATGAAACCAAGTTCAAACTCAAATTTCATCCAAACCCATACCACCACCGGCAATATCATCTCCACAATCCCAGAATACAAAAATTGAAACCAATCATTTCATCCCATCCCATCAACAAAGATAAATGCCAAACTCATATAACCAAACCAATCTTCCCTATGCAAAAAAAAAAAAAAAAAAAAAAAAAAAAAAAATCCATGACAAAACTCCAAAACCAAATTTATCGTCAAACAGATACACCACCCAAATCTTACCTAGCCTTGCCTTGTGCCCACGAATGCTGCTCAAGCGATAACCAAAAATTTAGTAAATTAGTGAGAGAAATTTCTAAATAATTAAGAAAACCCAATAGAGAGTACTTTAAACCAAAAAAAAAAAAAAATTCAGTGACTAGAGAGGAAGACAAAGCCTGTGCTGAGGTTGGCCATGGAGGTAGCTAGGGGCAAAGTTTTTGAAGGAAGCAAATACAAGTTTGGGTACTGTGATGGGTTGGTGGATGGTTTTGGAGAGAAGAAAGTGGTTACAACGAAAATAGTTGGGTTTGAGAATGGAGGAGAAAGTTGTTGAGGGCTGGACCAACGTGGGGTTCACTAGAAGAGGTCCACTGGTTAAATAAGAACCGTATTGTCCACGGAGACCTAACAATTAAGAAGCTGGCATTACTAAGCGGAGGAGAAGAGAAGATATTAGGTTTTTTTATTTATTTATTTTTAATTTTTAATTCATAGGTGAAAAAAGGCAGAAGGGGGAGGGGCTTCAAAAATTTCAGGGATGATTTCGTCATTTTCTTGGTGTTGTTCATTAAACTAATATGTTATATTTTTTTTAAGCCAGGTGTCAATTTTTTATTCGTTTGGAAATACCAATTCAGATGCTGAGTTGGTAATATTGAAACACCTTATACTTTCTCTAATTATAGATTTGAAAACAAAGTGTTGAGTGTTGATGACGCTAGCGATCTCTTACTACTGTTGCCGGTGAAGGTTGGAATGTGTTGAGTCTTATTTATTTATTTATTTTAAGTAATAGAATGGGAAAAATATAAAATTAGAATTTAATTAAAGAGGTGGGACGTGGTAAGTTTTTATTAGCGGAATAGAAAAACGGGACAAAAGATTTGGACTCAGGAAAAGATGATTAGGATATATAAACATTTCAACCTCTCTATCATCAATACATAACTTCCAAGTACTTTCCGATTAGACTATATTAGTCTTTTAAGCTTGGAGAACTAGAGAGTGTTCCAAATGAGGAATTAGAGAAGAAGTGAGAGGTTTATCAACTTGCATTATGTAAACACCCCATTTTAAAACTCTCATTTGACCTAAATTGCATTACTTTGCATATCATCATCATTACATGTCTCCAAGGCAAGGCTGTAATTTTGGCCGTTTGATCTCCAAATATTTATTATAAAACAAATCTCAAAGTCATAACAACCAAAATGATAGTTTATGAGTGTTAATGGGACCATTGAATCAAAAATATCAAAGAAACAAGTTTTAATAGTAAGGTGCATTTGTATAAATTAGATTCCAACCATTGGTGATTATGATCTCTTAATTCTAATTGGCCTATTTTTCTTTTATGCTTCTAGATTCAAGCATACTTAGTTTCTAGAGTTTTCACATGTTCTTGTTTGATTAGCATGTTAAATCTAGGTTGATCTTAGTCTTGCATGATTAGGGTTTTCAATTCAATAACATGCGTACATGCTCTTAGAATTAGGATTTGTCACACATCACACATATATTCACAATCTCTTGCATATATCCAATATGCATGCCTAGAATAGGGTTTCATCATGTTCTTGGATGTTTTAGCTCTACAATTACATGTTTTGGATAATATAAACTCTTGAATGATGTGATATGACATTTGCCACCATAGTCTAACACTGATTCCACCAAGCAAGTTGGATGCTTAACAGCTTCCCAATCTTGTAATCTAACCTCCAAACTTAAATCAAGGTTAGTAGATTAGGCTTTTCCCTTGTAATCTTCTCTTTTTAGATTGTAACTAGGAATCAAAGTATTATACTTTTGTTTTAGATTATATCTAGGACCAAAGCGATGTAATTTTTGGTTATTATTAAAGAGATGTACAATTTTCAATTTGTCAATGAGAACAATGTATCTTTCCATTTATTGTCTTATTTTCTCTATTCAAACAAGGGGTGACTCCATTGTACATCTTTTAACTTAGGAGAGAGAATAATAATAATAGTATAATCCTCCCCACTATCGCTTGAGGGGCGCAATCTATAACACACTACAATTAGCACAAGTATATATAAACATGGCCATGCCACCATGATCTTTTCCATTGGTTTCGTAATACTATTTCCACCCGTAACTCTCCTCCCTTTCTTCAAATATTTTGTTACATTTACAATTGGACAAAAAAGAAAATTTATAGGGTCTACACCCTTTTATTTATTTATTTATTTTTTAAAGAAGATATAGAGTCCTTTTTGGTAGAAAATTTCAGTAAATATCATGCCTTTAGCTTAGGTAAGAGGCGGACCCATTTAGAAGGGTAGGGGGCCATGGCCTCTCCAAACTTTTCCAATATTATAAAATTACCCTTAAATTTTCCAAAAAAAAAAATATATATATATATATATATATATATGGTTGTTTCCCCAAACTTTTAAAATATATATTAGATTTTTGCCCTTAAATTTACCTAAAATTTTCAAAAGAAATATGGTTAGCCCCCCAAACTCTTCATATTTTTTGTATGACACTATTAAATTGGTTCAATTTTATATTTGTTATTATTTTGGCCTCCCATTCATAGAATTCTAGTTCCACCCTTAGCTTAAGTCAAGAGTTATTATATGTATATTTAGGAAATAGCTATTATTTAAATGTAAAATTCTCACATAATTCTAATTGTATTCAATCTAGTTGGTATATAGTATGATTTAAACATTAAAAAGCAAAAGATGGAATCCAATAGTCAATATGTATGAAGCTTAAACACTTTTAGAAATATGCAAGGAATAAAATAATAATTCAAAATGCATGATACAAAGAGTCGTATTGAATTTCATGAAATGTGACATATAAAATTTCACAAATACACTATAAGTGGTCTTAGCAAGAAAAAGAAAACACACGATGAGACTATAATACCAAATGTATATAGAGCAAAGAAAAAAAAAAGTAATACAACTGCAATTGTTCAATTATGTATCACTATCGTCCTTCCCAATTGGAATTAGATATCAACGCCAACATTCAAACAAACACTTCCAAGTCTTTTCTTTTTTCTTTTCTTTTTTTAATTTTTTTTATTTATTTATTAGAAAAACAAACACCAAGTCTGATTTGAAGATAAGATCATAGTAGCTGTTACATTAAAAGATTAGGATAAGATAAACCTCTCAATCGAATCTTTATTGATAATTTTTGTTTATACAATCTATTAATGAAGATGTAGCCAAACTTTGTTCTTAAATAAAAATAAAAATAAAAATAAGAAGAAGAAGAAGAAGAAGGAGGAGGAGGAGGAGGAGGAGGAGGTTGTTGTTCACAAAAATATATTCATCTAAAATAAAAAGAAGACAAGAAAGGTTCTAAGTTTTATTTTATAGTAAGGGTAAATTGTAAATTACACCCTTAAAATTTGGGGGTGTAGATTTTACACTCTGAAATTTCAGAATTTAAATTTTACTCCTCTGAAGTTTGGGAGTGTTTGAATTTTATACTATGACATTTCAGAATTTTGATTTTACTCCTTTAAATTTTAGGGGTGTTTAGATTTTACTCTATAAAGTTTGGGGGTATTTGAATTTTACACCCTAAAGTTTTAGAATTTGGGGGTGTAAAATCCAAACACCCCCAAAATTTAAGGTGTAATTTTCAAATACCCTCAAATTTTAGGGAGTAAAATTCAAATTCTGAAACTTTAGAGAATAAAATTCAAAAACTCCTAAACTTTAGAGGTGTAATTTATAATTTATCCTGAGTAACTTGGAACTTTTATTTTTTATTTTTTATTTTTTATGAAAGTAACTTGGAGTGTTTTGGTTGCATCAGAAGTACCAAAAACAAAAACCATTCAATTTTCTAGGAACTGGCTTAGGTACCCATACAGTGCCTTAGCATTGGTGTGGTTAAGTAGTTCCACTGCATGATAATCTCCTTCTTTAAATTGGGTTTCCACCTTAATATCTTTCTTCTTCAACATCTCTACCAGCTTCTTCTGACTGTCACTCAATGGATCTCCATCACAGCCCGTCACCACAATCAACCAACCCAGCTTCTTGATTTGATCGAATTCTTCAACCACCCTTGGATTGCAATACTCATGATCACGGTCAGACCCAATTGGCAATGACAATTTCCACATCACGTCAGTACTGCTTGGTGGCAAAACTGGGTCGTTGATCAACCTCTGCTCTGATCCACTCCTCTGTGTCGAACCAAAGAATGGTGTGTGTAAAAACAGCCCTTTGATCTTCAATGGTTCAAGATCATCAACAGCTTTAGATACACGTAGCCCCACATGATAGGCTATATTGCCACCCGCACTAGTACCCATCAGATAACACTTGGAATAATCAACATGGTCACGTAACAATTTTTCATCTGTACTCTTGATCCAATGTAACGCTTCCACTGAATCATCGTACCCCGCGGGAAGGCGGTGCTCGGGAGCAAGGCGGTAGTCGACGGAGACGACCACCACGGAGAGTTGATGTGCCATGTTGTAACAAAAGTCATGATTAGGTGTGGAATCAGCATTCAGAAGAATAAAGCCACCACCGTGGTAGTACACGATGAGAGGAAGTTTTTTAGTATTGTTCTTGTCTAGGGCTTGACGGGGTAGGAATATGCGGACATAGGTTTTGTGTTCTTGGTTGAAAGTTACATCTTTGGTGATCACAGGGGCAGAACCATTGTCATCGGGTGCGGCAGCTGTCCTCGGGTATTCGAAACCACGTTGGATCGTACCGTCATCATTTTCGACAACATAGTGAAACTGAAAGGGATCAAGTGGCTTTGCAGTTTCTTCTCTAGACATGGTATTGAGAATTTGTTGATCAAGTGTTGAAGAAAGATAGTTTAATAGTGTAGTTTATATAGATAACATCTATGACATATTTATAACAAATCATAGAATAATAGTTTGTTACTTAAGATTTATTAGTGGCCAAACAGATCATCCGTTCAGGATTTGCAAACGTGGGCTGCTGTTAGCATATAGAGAGGATAAAAGTATACAAAACTTAAAGACAAATTAGAACAAAGCTTACCTAGCATGCGGAAAAGTTAATAATACCTACATGCATGTGTGTCCAAATTTGGAATAGTCATTGATTTACGGCCAAAGAACAAATTAGAACAAAGCTTACCTAGCATGCGGACAAGTTAATAATACCTACATGCATGTGTGTCCAAATTTGGAATAGTCATTGATTTACGGCCAAAGAATTGGTCATAAATATCCAGCAGAACTTTCAGCACAGATAAGTTGATAATACCTAAATGCATGTGGGTCCAAATTTGGATTAGTCATTGATTTACAATCGGCCTAAGAATTGGTCATATATATATATCCAGAAGAACTTTCAGCATTATATATATATATATATATATATATATATATATATATAACCAGTGTGATGCACAAGAAATAGCTACTGAATGAGTTTAAGGGGGAAAAAAAACAATGTTGTTTTATTTATTAGTTTTTTGTGGGAAGGAATAAGAAATATAATGTTATATCTCTAGTTTAGTTTGTGTTGTATATATAATATTGAATATATATTAAAGGTGTTTATTGATCGAAAATGTGTCTATTTAACGATAAAAGATAAACAATAAAAGAAAAAATTTTAAATTGGTAAGTGTAAATAATTATCTCACTAAAATAAGGGGTAAGATTTCTTCCTAAAACTAAATTAAATTAATAATTACAAATTGAATTTAAAATTGATAATTATTTTAAAAAACGTACTAAACAATTGATAAGTCTAAAATTAATATAATCTTGATAATATTATAAATTAAAATTAAAGTTGATAATTCAAGAATACACATGTAGAACATCTTGATAATTTGATGTAAAATTAATCTATTAATTCTAACCATATTTAATCATTAATTCTAAGACCCTAACCCTAAGCATATAAATTAGATCAAAGCTAAGAAAATTAGTTTAAACAAAAGGCAACCAATACACAAAACCTAATCAATTTAATAAAAACAAAATTCAAAAACAAAGAAGGAGCCTTTAGAAACTTGACAATATTTTCGAATGTTCTGAATTCATTAATTAAAATCACATGAAGACAAAAAACCAATAATAACACTAAAGAAAATAAAAAAAATGAAAATAATAATAATAAAAGAAGAAAGAATGCATACCTACATTGTCATGGGATTTAGGCATTCACCTATTGAAATAAGCTTCAATCCAAAAAGGATATATAGGGTTATATATATTGGTAGAGTTCCATTTGAGATATAATTCATTTAAATCTTATTGAAATTAAAGATATTTAATCAATGTGTTCGTTTTTATCCCATAAAAATTGGAATTAAAAAAAGGTCATATGAAAAAAAAAAAAAAAAAAAGAGTTGATTCAACATAATGTAACATGTAAAAAATTAAAAATGAGAGAGAGAGAGAGAGAGAGAGAGAGAGAGAGAGAGAGAGAGAGAGAGAGAGAGAGAGAGAGAGAGAGAGAGAGAGAGAGAGAGAGAGAGAGAACGTGGTTGATAGCTATAAAGAATTTTGATATATGTGTGTGTATATATATATATATATATTTTTTTTTTTTATAAATATTATCAACGTAGAAATTATCAAATTAATGGAGGTATATACTTTTTTTGGGATAGATAGAGATTATCAAATTATTGGAAATATATATTGTTTCTTGGGATAGTTAATCACCTATTAAAGAATTTAGATTGTGCTTATCCCGTAATAATCAAGTTTTGTACCTTGATATTCTGATAAAATAATATTAATTTAATAATATTAAAATATCCTAATAAATAAAAAAATAATGTTAATCTAATTTTATTTGATGATAAGAATAAATTTTAAAAAAAAATAAGGATTATGAATAATAGGAGATTGTAGGTACATACACCGCTGTAAGTTTCTTTAAAAACCTTCTCCTCTTTTCCCGTGTGTGTGTTTTAAAAATATTTAGTATTCTCCACAAAAAAAAAAAAAAAAAAAAAAAAAGATTGTAGGTAGAAGAAGAGAATAATAGCGCAAAGGAACCGTATGATGGGTATTAATAATGCATTATTTGATATATATATATATATATATATATATTTATACACACACACACACACACACTCCACATTGAAGAATTTTATATGAACAAAAAGACTAAAGCTAATTAAACCACCATGTGTTATGCCAATTGCTAGGTCTCTTAATATTTAGCAAATACCACGTGACCCAACTATTGCTGGGTCTTTATGTGTTATGCCAATTTCTGGGTCGTTTAATATTTAGCAAATATTTAATTTTGTTTTGATTGGTTTAATATTTAGCACCACATGACCCAACTATTGCTTGTTCTTTTTAGCACCACGTGAAGTATATACTTTTATATCCTTAAAACTAAGATGCCACATATGTCAGAGAGGAAAAGTATATGCCTTGTAGCTCTATCTTTGAGAGCTACATTTTGTTTGTATCTCTTTTCCTCTCTTGAATTTTAAAGTTTCAACCTCATCGGGGTCTTATTGGCCAAGGAAGCACGACACTGTTTTTTATACGTAACTTTCATCTTCAGATTAAGTCCCATTTAAGTGAAAGATGAATTGCTTTAATTGCTTTAACCTAATGCACGGCTTTTAATTGTCATGATTTTTGTTTTTATCCACTTATAAATACAGCAAGTCTAATTTAAATTTAATCAAATTAAAATTTTTATCCACTTAAAAATTATAGTTGAGGAAAAATTATATCGACTTAGAAATTATAGTTGAAGAAAAATTATACATATTTTTTTTCTTAAAATATAAAAATTTAAGAAAATATCTGTAATTTAGTGCCGATATTTAGTATTCTCAAAAAAAAAAAAATATTGTAGGTAGAAGAAGAGAATAATAGCGCAAAGGAACCGTATGATGGGTATTAATTATGAATTTTTTGATATACACACACACACACACACACACACACACACACTCCACATTGAAGAATTTTATATGAACAAAAAGACTAAAGCTAATTAAACCACCATGTAATATGCCAATCGCTGGGTCTTTTAATATTTAGCAAATATTTAATTTCGTTTCGATTTGGTTTAATATTTAGCACCACGTGACCCAACTATTGCTGGGTCTTTTTAGCAACACGTGAAGTATATACTTTTATATCCTTAAAACTAAGATGCCACATATGTCAGAGAGGAAAAGTATATGCCTTGTAGCTCTATCTTTGAGAGCTACATGTCGTTTGCATCTCTTTTCCTCTCTTGAATTTTAAAGTTTCAACCTCTTATTGGCCAAGGAAGCATGACATTGTTTTTTATACGTAACCTTCATCTTCGGATTAAGTCACATTTGAGTGAAAGACGAATTGCTTTAATTGCTTTAACCTAATGCACGGCTTTTAATTGTTATGATTTTTGTTTTTATCCACTTTTAAATACAATAAGTCTAATTCAACTTCAATCAAATTAAGATTTTTATCAACTTAGAAATTATAGTTGAAGAAAAATTATACCTACTTAGATATTATAGTTGAAGAAAACTTATATATATATATATATATATTTTTTTTTTTTTCTTAAAATCTAAAAATTTAAGAAAATTTTTGCAATTTGGTGCCGATATTTAGTATTCTAAAAAAAAATTAAAAAAAAAAAAAGGATTGTAGGTAGAAGAAGAGAATAATAGCGCAAAGGAATATAATAATGGGCATTAATTTTAAAGTTTCAACCTCACCAGCTTCTTATTGGCCAAGGAAGCACGACACTGTTTTTTATATGTAACCTTCATCTTTGGAGTAAGTCACATTTTAGTGAAAGACAAATTGCTTTAATTGCTTTTACCTGGTGCACGGCTTTTAATTGTTATGATTTTTGTTTTTATCCACTTATAAATACAGCAACTTTAATTCATTTTTAATCAAATTAAGATTTTTATTCACTTAGAAATTATAGTTGGAGAAAACATATATATTTTTTTCCTTAAAAACTAAAAATTTAAGAAAATTTCTGCAATTTGGTGTCGCCACTTGGCGCATTCATATGTAAATAATTTTATAATTAATTTACTTAAAATTAAATAATAAAATAGAAAATAAAAATAAATGAATATTTTTCTTTTAAGTTATACAATGAATGTGTATTGTGTGAGACTAAAATAATAAAAGTAATAATTGTAGGGTCATGATAAGTGTAATTTTTACATGATTTTTATTATCATCTTATTTATTAAAATTGTTAGTTTTCCTTTATTTCTTTTGATTTGATTTGATTTTTTTTATATTTATATTTATCTATTCATTTGTGCTTTGAAGGATTGAGAAGATTTCAAATTAATCCACATCTTGTGGATGTAAAGTTGACTTGAAAACCCAATTAAATTTAAGTCCAATTTGGATTAGGATTCCAGCTTGTACATTAGTTAGTATTTTTAGCATAACTTTCAGTGTAGATGTCCAATCAAGATGATTCAAGTTGGGTTGGAAAGTTACTTAAAGGGCTACAACTTTGTAGTTTACCAAGATCCCGAATTCTGACGTTAAATAGGCCAAAATCGTTGATTAAGTGAAGCCTAAAAATCTGAGATTTTCTCCAAAAGAGAATTTAACTTGTAATAGGATTCCTTGACCTATTTAAAGGCTTTTTAGGGCAAATTCAAGGGGGGCCGCAAGGAAGAATATTTTTTGGGAGTCTTTCTGAGGAGGAGGAAAGACATAAATTTTATTTGTTTTCTTTTCAATTTTATGAAAAACATAAATTTTATTTGTTTTCTTTTCAATTTTATTATGAACTAAATTTTATTTTCTACAATGTTGATGTAGTCTAGCAATGAACACACAATTTATATTCTGAGTTATTTTATTTTTAATATTTCCATGATTGAGTGTTTAATTCTTATTCTTAATGCTTACTATTTTTTTTTTTTTTTTTACGAATTATTGTTTGATCAATTGAATTACAATGAGACTGAGAAGTGATTTGTTATTTTAGTTCTAGAATTAAACACCGTTAGTTGAGCGAAAGTAGAGATGCTTTTCCGTGATTAGTGTGATTTTTCAGAAAATTTAAAATACGTAATGATTCTCCAATTAATTAAATTCGCATAGAGATATGGAATTGTTAGTTGAAGATATTTTTGATATTATTCGAGAGAAGATATTGAATAGTTAAGGAAGTTTTAATCATCAACGAGAGATTATTAGAATTTAATAATGAGGAAGAATAAAATGTGTAAGATTTGTTAGGTGAAATCAATTGCTCTAGATCTATTTTTGTCATATTTTTACACTTTTATATTTTTTACGCTTTGTTAATTCTTTTTATTCATAGATTTATTTTTATTTAAATAGTTTAATTTAATTCAGATAGTAGAACATTCCATTTATTTTCGATTTTCTAAATAGTAATTAATTTAGTGAATTTTGGTATTCAATAACATAGTTAATTCTTGTGGGTTCGACATTCGTTTTCTAAAAACACTTTACTACTTGTTTCGATTCTGTGTGCTTGCAGATTATTTTACGCGAATAGGTCATGATTTGTAGTCAGGCTCAAAAGATATAGGATGTGAGCCTAATGAGTCCAATATAATGAATTTGTAGAGACTGGGTGAAAGAGCTGGGTTATTTGTGAATTAAACAATGACTAATAAGGATTGAAAAGATGAATAAGCACAAAAACATACTTAAAGCTCAATTAAATATGTGTCCGAGGAGATGAAGTATGAACTGAACTACTGTTCCTCAAAACTAATATAATCCTTAGTACTACAGTAAATCTTTTTCTCTCTTCTTTTTCTATTTCCTCCGACCTCTTTCTTATAGGAGGTCTTTTACATTATATAGTTTCTCTTCAGACCATATTGATCGTAAACTTGTTAATCATCTTAGCCTTCACTTAAGTACCCGTCCCATCGAATATCTTCTTTGGTTCTATATAAGTGGTGGTATCTGAGACTGCACTGTTCAGGGGTCTTCTCCACATAAATGCTGCCAGAAAAGTTTTTGCAGTGCATTTAATGCGGTGGTAGTAGCTTTTGCTTGTAAATATTTCGGTATTCTTATCACCTTTGTATGTGCTTGAAGTTCATCATTGTCACTGGAACTTCCTAGAAGGTCACCTAAATTGCCCAAGTACCTCCTTGACCGATATTCATCATATCCGAGAAGGATATACTCCTTGAACTATATTCCCCCATCCTTTCCTTACGTGATTCTCCACTCTGGGGCCTCTCCCAATCATATACTCCTCCTTAGACATACCCACATCCTTAAATAGGGCCCAAGGCCCAATATACAAACTTGGGCTTTTATCCTCACAATAGCCCCTCAAAATTTTAATTTTTCCCTCGCATCCGAGGAGAAAAAATAGGATTTTGATCTGCCACAAAAATGAGGGTTAGAAATGTAAAAATACCTGAGTTTACACGTGTGGGAGCATAGTTTTAGATGCTTAATCATTGCTACTGACGTTTCGAAATTCGCGAAGCGTCATTAATTGCTCCAGGCGGCATTGTATCTTTAGCATCCAACGGTGACACATTGATCCAATGGATGACATTTTACCTTAAGGTTTGGGCGGGATAACTCCCACTCATTTTCTCCCCCCTATATAAAGCTTCGAAGGAAATCATTTTTCTCTTACTTTACAATCTCTCAAACTTTCCAGGAAGCTCAAGCATTCAAACTTACAAAACCTATCAAACCATTAAACTCCTGTTTCTCTAGAAATCCTTGAGAATCCTTCCAAAGATTTCAAGGATCATCCTCCACTTTAGGTTGTGTAAGTTCTAATTTCTTCGAATCCTTCTTTTTCTCCTCAGACAGCTTCCTCAGTTTTCAAATTCTTATTTTCCAATTGCTGTTTTCAGTGTCTTCCATTTTTATTTATTCGAGATTGGTAGATTTAAGTACTTAGTTGACAGCCCTGCCTTGATAGAAACATTTAAGGAAACATATCACATACCGCAGGAAGTAAATCCTGTAGTATTGCCCTCGGAAGGAATAGTAATTGGCCAAGAAGAGGGAGAGGTTATAATCCCTATGATAGACTTTATAGAAGGGGGAATGACTCTCTTTATGGGTCACATTACCAGAGTTTACCTATGTAACCATAGGATTTTTCCCCACCAGTGTGCACCTAACCTCTGAGGATCTTAGGAGCAGTTGATGCTCTGGATTAGCACTTAGGCTTGGGGCTCACTTGGCTCGATGTATTCCATATGTACGAATGTCATAAACAAAAAGGGGTGAGATTTTATCTTAAATCCTGATTTGACATCGTCAGACTCATTTCCTGTCTTTCCAAGTCTAACAAGGGGATGAAAGATGACTACCTGATCGTCTCGAGAATGTGGCATGATGGTCTTCATTGCTCAACCCAACCAGGAGAGCTAGGTGGGATATCCTAGATTTAGGTTTCCTAACAATAGATTTAAGGTCTTCATCATTAGTGTTGTTTTTCTTCTCTTTGTATTAGTGTTTTACTTTAAGTTTCTGACTATGCTTAGCTCTATTGTGGTATTAACAGATAGAAGACACGTAGCTTATCAACTAAGCCTGACTAATGTTGCCACACTTAACTATTTGCTGAGATCAAAGATCTTTGTAAGTGAAGATGGGCAGTTTCAGGCCGTCCACCTTATTCTAGATTTCAAGCCTCTCTCGGACACGTTTCAAGCGGTCGGCAACACTATAAGGCAGGGTGACTATCAGATAAAATGGATAGATGTATCTCAGCCTAATTTTTTAGCTCTGTTCAATCTTTCCCCAATACCACATCCGGTCCCATAGGGTGTACCCCTTCTTGCCCTTCTAGTTCAACAGGTTCCCTTAGAAGTAGCCGCAACAAGGGAAAGGGTTGCTTCCTCGACCTCTTCATTAGAGGAGTAAATTGACAAGTTTCACTTTGAAGAAGAGGAACCTCGAGAAGTCCAGGTGATTCCTCTCTTGGACGCCGAGGAAGAAATAGACAGGTAATCCAGCATCCACGCCCTCATCTTAATAACTGCCCTTCTAGATAACTCTTCGAAAGAGGAAGAATATATGGCTTTGAATACGGGGAGCAAAAGCCTAAGAGACCTCATGAAGGCAAGGAACAAAGTATCCGAGCCGAAAGAAACCAATAAGTCCTAGCCCGTAGCCAACCTTCCCCCACCCCCTCCTCAGCTTCCTACAGACCTCGGGTTGAAACCAATTCCAGAGTTGACAAAGAAGAGGCCAAATGAGGTGCTTGAAGAAAGAGAAATGGGCCCTTTGAAGAGGAACAAACAGCAAAGGGTGGTCAGAAATCAGCAAGGTAGAAGGTCCCCTTCGGTTGAAAGCCGAGAAGATCCCCTAGTGGCTGATATGCATCGACCACCGCACACATGGTCCCCTAAGTTAAAAGTGGATGGTGCCCTCATCTTTTGGGATGCTTCAGTAAGAAACTACTAAGGAAGACAGGCAGGGCATGTTGCTGAGGCCTTGGAGCAGCCATTTCTCTTGCCAAAAGACATGAAAGCTCACATGCGCTTCAATCAGCCTGAACTCCTTTTATCCCTTAAGAGGGATTTGGCCATGGTAGGTTATTTGACCCATTTCTTTATATAAATACTTAATCTCTTCTACTCATTTGTTGTTTATTTATTCAGAGTTTTTCTACTCTTGTTATGCAGATTACCCAACAAGTTTATGTGGTCGAGGAATGGGTCAAGGATGCCCGTAACGAGACAAAGGCAGAGGCCAATTCTTGGTCCGAGGTTGAGAAAGCCTTGGGTAGCCTCAAGGAAGATAAAGAAAAGCTGTCTAAGCAATTGAAAGAAGTTATAAAGGATAGGGACAACGCTGATGCAGGCTTAAAGAATGTAGAAAAATAGGCCTAGGATCAACGCAAGCTATTGCATATGACGGAGATAAACTTGGCGTCGGAAAAATAGCTGGTCTTGGAGCTTAAAGCTGAACTGGAGAAGACTAAGGAGGCTGCTCAGTTAGCCAAAGAAGCAGTAGAGGCGGAGAAATCAGCGTCCCATCGACTCAGCGTGGAAGAAACGCAGATTAGATTAGCCAAGGAGCTGTTAGGGGTTTGCCAGGAATATTGCAGTGTATCATGGAGCAAGGCTCTTAACCCTGCAGGAGTCCCAGCGGACTCCGTTCTAAGGCAGCCTGGGAGTGTATATTATGATCCAGAAATCCGTGAGATCCCAAGGTTTGATCCTTCTCCCTCTGAGTCTCATCCAAAGGTACCTGTGCAGCCTCTTACAGGCCAGACTGCTCCTGCTGCTGTTGAGGTCACTAAGGAATCTAGCTAAGTAAATAGCCGAGGAAAACAAGCCAAGGGAGCTCCAAATAAGGATAAAGCATAGGAAAAGGAAGCTACTCCCAAGGCAAAGGCAAAAGAGGCTAAAAAAGATAAAGCTGATCCCCAAGCCTAATATGTTGCTTCTTCTTAGCAGGGGAGTCCCACTAATCTACCAGTCTCCCAGATCAAGAACTAGGCCTTAGGAGTTAGAGTTTTTTTTTTTGGCGCCCAGGTATTTCGTTACTAAGTTTAATGTATTCTCCTCTTGCAATTAATGAATAGATCTCCTTTTCTATTTCTTGTATCTCTTCTTTATATACCTTCAAATTCATTGTTGTTACAAGGTGTCCTCAATTGTTGACACTTTAGCATAGTATAAGTATTCAGTACTACCCATAAGATAGAATAATAATAATCATATTAATAAAACCTAATTGACTGGGCAAGTTATTTTGACTAAATATCCAGGGAAGATTAATTTAACAAAGGTTAATAGTGATCCTTGTAAGGAATAAAAATAGCAGAACCACCCTTGCCCTAGGTTATGGGTTAACACTTATAAAGGTGTCATTGAATGTTAATTAGGGATGATCTCGCTTCAATTTGAACACTTAGGAAAGTTATCATTGAGTGTTAACCAACTCATATCATCTGGTCTGAGGACTACAGGCATGACTGAGTTTGAGTTTAAACACTTAAAAAAATTCTCGTTGAGTGTTAACCAACTCACATCATCTAGTCCGAGGACTACAAGCATGACTGAGGACTATAGATATGACTGAGTTTGAGTTTAACCAACTCACATCATCTGGTCTGAGGACTACAGGCATGACTGAGTTTGAGTTTAAACACTTAAAAAAATTGTTGTTGAATGTTAACCAACTCACATCATCTGGTCCGAGAACTACAGGCATGACTGAGTTTGAGTTTAAACATTTAGAAAAATTGTCGTTGAGTGTTAACCAACTCACATCATCTGATCTGAGGACTACAGGTATGACTGAGTTTGAGTTTAAACACTTAGAAAAATTGTCATTGAGTGTTAACCAACACATGTCATCTGGCCTGAGGACTACAAGCATGACTGAGTTTAAGTTTAAACACTTAGAAAAATTGTCATTGAGTGTTAACCAACTCACATCATCTAGTCCAAGGACTACAGGTATGACTGAGTTTGAGTTTAAACACTTTGAAAAATTGTCATAACAAAACGTACAAAACCTTTATATAACAGATTACAATAATGATTAAGGAAAAGCTCATTAATAATAATACCTTTTGAGGTTGTTTACATTCCATAGGCGTGGTACTACATGATCATCTAAATCTTCTAGAAAATATGCCCCAATGCTAGCCCCTGAGATAATATAGTATGGTCTTTCCCAATTAGGTTCTAACTTTCCCCAAGCTGGGTTCTTCGCAGCTCCCATTACTTTTCTCAACACCAGATCACTAGAAGCTAAAGGTCTTAGCTTCATGGTGGCATCATAACCCTGTTTGAGCTTTTGTTGATAATAGGCCAATTTGACCATTGCACTTTCACTCATTTCTTCAATTAGGTCCAAATTTTTCTCTAGCTGCTCATTATTACTACTCAGACTGAATGAACTAGTTCTTAACATTCGGAAACCAGTCTCTAGAGGGATAACCATCTCAACCCCATAAGTCATTGAAAAAGGGGTTTCCCCAGTAGACCTACAAGGCGTAGTTCTATATGCTCATAGGACATGTGATAGTTCTTCCACCTATTTGTCCTTCGTGTCATCTAGCCTTTTCTTTATTCTATTTACTATGATTTTATTAATAACTTTTGCTTGCCCATTCCCTTGGGGATAAGCAGGAGTGGAATATCTGTTTATAATTTCTAGTTCACAGTAATAACTTTTGAATGCTTTGCTATCAAACTGAAGACCATTGTTAGAGACGAGGGTGTGAGGAATCCCAAACCGAGTGACAATATTTTTCCAGACAAATTTCTTCGCGTCCACATCTTTGATGTTTGTTAGAGGTTCAGCTTCAACCCATTTGATAAAATAATTTGTGCCGACTAGCAGATACTTCTTATTTCCTACTGCTTTGGGGAATAGACCCACAGTGTCCAAGCCCCATTGAGCAAATGGCCACGGGTTGGATAATGGATTAAGGATTCCCCCTGGTTGGTGTATGTTTGGTGCAAACTGTTGATATTGATCGCACTTTTTAACATATTCGTGGGCCTTCTTTTGCATATTTGGCCACCAATAGTCTTGGGTGATGGCTCTATGTGCCAAGGATTTGCCTCCAATATGACTTCTGCAAATTCCTTCATGCAACTCTTCCAAGAGCTATTTAGTTATCTTAGGATGTACACATAACAAGTATGGCCTTGAAAAGGAATGCGTGTATAATTTCTGGTTCTTGGATATCTAGAATCTAGTAACCTTCCTCCGTACTTTGTCAGCTTCTAACCTTTCTTCAGGCAAAGTATCCTCCTTCATAAATTGAATTATAGGGTCCATCCAACTTGGCTTAGCTCTGATTTGATGAACTCAAACTGTCTCTCTTCTTATCTCCGTGGGTTTATACAAGTCCACAATGAGGATAACTAGAAGTAGATTCTATGCAGAGGAGGTTGTAAGCGTGGCTAGAGAATCTAGATGTGCGTTACCATTTTTGGGGATGTACAACAAGTTAAAAAATTCGAACTCTGATTGCAGACATCTAACTTGGCTCAAGTACCCCTGCATTATTTCATATTTCGCCTCAAATTCCCCTTTTACTTGGCCAACGACTAGTCTTGAGTCCAAGAACACTTCTACTGACTTTCCTCCCATTCTTTGAACCATTGTCATTCCCATCAGTAGAACTTCATATTTAGTCTCATTATTTGTGGCCGTGAAGTTCAGCCTTAATAACTTTTCAATAATGATTTTCTCAAGAGATATCAGTACTAACCCTATTCCAGAACCTTTCAGATTTGCTGCACCATCGACATGCACCTCCCAGAATGAGGGGCCTCATTGAGAGATCATGCCAACCGATTTTTCATTTATGTTCTGTGCTGGTTTCAATTCTTCTAATGAGGGTTCAGTGAACTTAGCCACCAGATCCGTGAGAACCTGTCCCTTTATGGAGGTACAAGGCATGTACTTGACGTCAAAAACCCTTAGAATTGTACCCTATTTAGCTATCCTCCTTGTGTAATCAGCACTTTGGAGTATGGTTTTAAGCGAAAGTTAGGAAAAGACAAAAACTGTATGTGCTTGGAAATAATGAGGCAGTTTCCGTGTACCAAGCACTATTGCTAGGATTGCTTTCTCCAGTGGTAGATAACGAATCTCGACCTCATGCAGCGATTTACTCACGTAATAAACTGGTCTTTGTACACTATGATCAACTCGTATCAACCCTAAACTTACAGCATAAAGAGCCACAATAATGTAGACAAACAAGACTTCATCTGGCTCAAGATTGGACATGATTGGTGGTCGAGCTAGATAGACTTTAAGTTGCTGGAAAGTTAAAGCACATTCTTCAGTCCACTCAAACCCTTTCCACTTATTGATCAACAAGAAAAAATGTCTACACCTATCCACTGATCGAGAAATAAATTGGTTTAGAGCAGCGACCATTCCAGTCAATTTCTGGACTTTTTTGGGATTCCGAGGTGGATGTAAATTGTTAATGGCCTTTATCTGGTCGGGGTTGACTTCAATCCCCCTGTGGGTTACCATATAGCCCAAGAATTTTCTTGACCCCATGCCAAACGAGCATTTGGAAGTGTTTAGACCCAACTTGTACCTTCTAAGAACTTAAAAAATGTTCCTAATGTCTTCCACATGCTTAGAAACAACTTTACTTTTCACCACCATGTCATCTATGTAAATCTCAATAATCTTACCCAACTGTGGTTTGAACATCCTCGTCATCATTCTTTGGTAGGTAGATCCCGCATTTTTTAAGCCAAATGGCATCACTTTGTAATGGTAGTTCCCAATATGGGTGATAAAAGCAGTCTTCTCCTGATTATCCAAGGCTAAAGGTATTTGGTGGTAACCTTGAAAGGCATCCAAGAAACTCATCTGAGGATGGCCAACAGTGGCATCCACTAGCTGGTCTATTTTAGGCATAGAGAATAGATCCTTAGGGCAAGCTTTATTCAAGTCCATGAAATCTATGCACGCTCACTATTTCCCATTTTTCTTCTTCACCACCATAGTATTTGCTAGCCACTCAGGATAAAACTATTCTTTAATAACTCCAGCTTGTTTGAGCTTCGTTACTTCCTTTCGTACTGCATCAGCATGCTCCTTGGATAGGCACCGAGGAGGCTGTTTCCTAGGGGTGATCAATGGGTTGACCCTCAAGTGATGACATATGAACTTTGGATCCACCCCTGGGGCTTCATAAGCATTCTAAGCAAATACATCAATGTTTCTTCTAAGGAATTCTATCAGCTCTTCCTTTTCTTGAAGAGGCAACTGAGATCCAACCTAAAAGAACTTCTCCGGATCGTTCCCTTTAGCAACTTTTACCAAATCTTCACACCTCACCCCTTCAGCTGAATCATCAATGGGCAATGTTGGAGGTTTTAACTGCTATAAATCCTTTCTAGCATGGGACGAAGACTCAGCCTCGGGCTTATGTTGAATAGCAGCCACTAAGCATTATCTAGCCATAGATTGATCTCCCAAAATTTTATTAACCTAGCCTTCAGATGGATACTTAACCTTTTAATGCAGAGTAGAGGAAACAACCCCTAGCGTATGAAGCCAGGGTCTAGCCACGATTGCAGTATAAGGTGAATATGCGTCTATGACAATGAAATCTACCTCTACTACTTCTGGACCAGTCTGCTTAGGTAGTCGTATTTAGCTCCTCGGGATAACAAATTTTTCGTCAAAACTCACCAGGGGGGAATTATAGGGCGTTAAGTCCTCAGGTTTTAAGTTCAGCCTTTTATAGAGATTGGGGTACATTATCTCAGCTACACTGCCTTGGTCCACCATCACTCTCTTCACATCATACCCTCCAATTTTGAGGGTGATTACCAAAGTATTGTCATGGGGTTGGATGGTTCCAATCTTATCCTCGTCCGAGAAGCCTAGGACTGGTGGAATATCCATTTTAGCCCTCTTTGGATCTTGATTAACGTCCTTTGTGGATAGACGAGCTACGGACATTACCCTAGATAGGCAAGATCCTGTTCTCCTCGGTGCAGCGAAGATGACATTGATAGTTCCCAAGGGGGGTCTTGAAGAAACATCGATCTCTTCGAGATTCTAAGCTTGCCTAACTCCTCTGACCACTAGAATGATGCAAGAGTTGTTTTAATTTGCCCTCACGAACAAGCTAGTCCAAGTGATCCCACAAACTCCTACAATCTTATATGGTATGCCCATGATCCTGATGGTACTGGCAATAGAGGTTATGATTACGTCTTTTAGGATTTCCCATCATCTTATTCGGTCGTTTGAAGAATGGTTCATTTTTAATCTTCTCCAAAAATTGATGCATTGGTTCTCGGAACACAGCGTTGACTGCTTGAAGATTCACCGATCCTGATTGTCCAATAAAATCTCTCTGTGGTCTATTGTTACTATAATGATCAGACTTGAAATCTCTCCTCTCTTGAGGGATAACCTTATCCTTCCCTTTCTCCTGCTGTTGATCTTCTTCAACTTTTTTATACTTATCAATCTTATTCATCAGTTGACGCACACTGGTGATAGGTTTGCCAGTCAGAGATTTCCTTAAACCATGGTCAGCGGGGAGGCCGGGCTTAAAAATACTAAGGGCCACTTCATCAAAATTGCCATCTATCTTGTTAAACATCTCCTAGTACCTATCTTAATACATTTTCAGAGTCTTACCTTCTTGCATGTTCAAGGATAGCAGGGAAGCCAAAGGCCAACCGACTCTACGACATGTGACAAAATGGGAACCAAATGCTTGAGTGAGCTCTTTGAAGGAGCTTATAGAATCTGTTTTCAGGCTGTCGAACCATCTCATTGCAACTGGTCCTAGACTGGAGGGAAAAACCTTACATATCAAAGCTTCATCCTTGGAATAGATAGCCATTCTTTGGTTGAAATGGCTCACATGCTCCATAGGGTCTGTTCGACCTTTATAAATAGTGAATGTTGGTTGATGAAAATGACGGGGAAGTCTTGCCTCTTCAATCTTACGCATGAAAGGTGACTTGGAGATTTGGTTCAGGGCCTTGCTCATAGTGTCATTTCCTACGCCTCCACGTGACGGGCTTCGAGACCGTCATTTATGATAATGCTCATCCTTATAGGAAAAAGATTCACTAGGTGGGGTTCAAGACCTACGTCTATAATCAACATCCTATTCATCATTGGAATAATCGTCAGAGCTCGAAGAAGTCTACTTCCTCTTTGCATGGTGCAACTCCCTTTTTAATTGATCAATCTCTAGTTGCATGTTCTTGTTATTTTCTACCTGGGAAATATGACTTCTACCTCGAGGTTGGTTTCGGTCAGTATGTGTGGTATGCACACTACCTTCATGATCACCTCTCTGCTCCAGGTTGAGAAAAGGATCAACGCGTTAGGATGCCCTGGATTCTGCTGGTTGTGGACTTGGTTTTGCCATCATCAACCGTTGCTTTCACTCTCGCTCAAGCTCTTCCCACAGACGGCGCCAATTGTAGGGTCACGATTTATCGCGCAAGCCCAAAAGATATGGGATGTGAGCCCAATGAGCCAAATACAATGAATTTGTAGAGAGTGGGTGAAAGAGCTGGGTTATTTTGCGAATTGAACAACGACTAATAAGGATTGAAAAGATGAATAAGTACAAAAACATACTTAAAGCTCAATTAAATTTGTGTCTGAGGAGATGAAGTATGAACTGAACTACTGTTCCTCAAAACTAATATAATCCTTAGTGCTACAGTAAATCTTTTTCTCTCTTCTTTTTCTATTTCCTTTGACCTCTTTCTTATGGGAGGTCTCTTACATTATATAGTTTCCCTTCAGACCATATTGATCGTACACTTGTTAATCATTTAAGCCTTCACTTGAATACCCGTCCCATCGAACATCTTCTCTGGTTCTATATGAGTGGTGGTAGCTAAGATTACACTGTTCAGGGGTCTTCTCCACATAAATGCGGATAGAAAAATTGTTGCAGTGCATTTAATACGGTGGTAGCAGCTTTTGCTTGTAGATATTTCTATATTCTTATCACTTTTGCATGTGCCTGAAGTTCATCCTTATCGCTGGAACTTCCTAGAAGGTCACCTAAGTTGCCCAAGTACCTGCTTGACCGATATTCATCATATCCGAGAAAGATATACTCTTCGAACTATATTCCCTCATCTTTTCCTTACGTGATTCTCCACTCTGGGGCCTCTCCTAATCATTTACTCCTTCTTGGACATACCCACATCCTCAAATACGGCCCAAGGCCCAATATATGAACTTGGGCTTTTATTCCCACAATAATAATAATAATACCCCAAATGAGATGAATACAATTCATATATTTTTTTTTTTTGTGAAGTTAATTATATATTAATGATAGGGTTGGCTTCAAAAAAAAAAAAATTAACTAAACAAAATGATGGCGCTGCAATCCATTTATTTTGGAGATAGGATTTTATTTACTCTTAATAACAAAAGAATTAGATGAAGAATTTGGATTGTAATCCAATTTATCAACTTAAAAATTATAAGAGAAGAAGATAAGAACAAAAAAAATTATATCTTTTTTTTCAATAAAAGAAAGTACAAAAATTTTCGTACGATGCATAGGGCTTAATCAAGAATTGTGTGTGAACTGAAATAAGAAAATATTTCTTAGTTTCATTGAAATTAAATAATAAAATAGATAATAAAATTAAATTATTCTTTTACTTTTTTTTTGGGAAGTGAAGTACTCTTTTAGTTTAAGTTAAAACATAAAAAACCACAATATACACATAGGTTTAAATGAAAATGCCTAAGATTGAATATATAAATGCAATCCATAAAATAATTTAAAACATGGTTTAGTAAAAGATTCAATTAAAAAAATTATAATAAAAAGTTCATCTATAAATCTAAAATTGAAAAATCTTATTTCATTAAAATATTTTATATGGTTCCAACAAGATTTTCTCTCTAACCTAATTAATTTCATTAAATTAGAGAATTAAAATTTTTCCGCTTACATCATTTAGTATTTTTTTTTAGTAATATTTAAACTTAAGAAATAGTAAATAAATAGATTTACTTACATAATTAAATCATTATATATATAATTAGATATAGTCTAAGAGAATTAAATAAGTTTATTTATTTTAAGATCATTATTACATTTATATTTGAAAAAAATTGGTAATGATTAATACCTTGATGCTACCATTTAATGGTCCTCTTCCTCGTCTTGTTCTTCCTCCTAATCATTGGATTAAGCTTGTGGCGATTGTGTTGCATTGTTTATATTGGGAACTACTTGAGTTCATTAAAAAATAAAATAAAATAAAATAAAACTCGGCTTATTTGTACTCTTTTTCAAATTCAAATATTCTTTTTTTTTTTTCTTTACCTCATCCTCACACCCAAATAAATAAAACAAAACAAAAGAAGGGTGGGTATACCTGACTCATCTGGTGAAATCTTATATCCGAAAATTGGTTCAGAGAATCAAAGATTCAAATGTTTTAGTGCTCATAATCCCACCACCACTATTCTTTGTCAATGTATTCTTGTTCTTCGAGTTGATTAATGTTTTGAGCCGTTGCATTGCATTTTCTAGATTTTTGTGATGGGCGAAGTTAATCAGATTTTTTGTGGGGGTGAGCTCACATAATGACAAGAGTACTAAATAGCTTAGTGTATAGGAATATTAGTACATCTGGGATTTGAGAAGAAAATAACTTGATATGAACAAAAAGAAAAATGAGCTTATCTAATCAAAAAGTTTAGGTATACTTTATCCCAAAAAAATAGTTAATGTTATTAGCAACAAAAAAGAAATAAATTTATAAATGTTTACGTGAAGTAAGTGAAGTAGCTTCTTCTTTTTTTTTTTTTTTTCTTTTTTTTTTTTTTCTTTTTTTTTAATTATTATTTAATTTTTTTTAAAGATAAACTACTAAAAAGTTCTTACGTTAGGTGAAGTAGTTTTTCTTTTACATGAAGTAGTTTTTTTTTTAGATAAACTAATTAATGATAAGAATGAATTAGAATTCTTATGAGATAATCTGTTTAATGATAAGAATGAATTTTTACTTCTTTAAAAATCAAAAAATTTAATAAAAATTTTGCAATTTGGTGAAGACACTTGGTGCAACCACGTCGTCTAAGCCCAACTTTTATTATATATAATATGATATTGAATATATATTAAAGGTGTCTATTGACCGAAAATGTGTCTGTTGGCCGAAAATGTGTCTATTGAATGAAAAATGCCTATTAATTGAAAATGCACCTATTGAACAAAAATGTGCTTATTGACCGAAAATGTGCTTATTGAATGAAAATGTAACTATTGACCGAAATGTGCCTATTTAATGAAAATGTGTTTATTGAACAAAAATGTGACTATTGAATAAAATTGAGTCTATTAACCGAAAATGTGCCTATTTAATAAAAAAGGTGTCTGTTGAAGGGTCATAATTCTTTGGATATAAATAGAGATTTATATTTATTTGGTAACTTCTTCTCAACTTCTTCTATTTTATCTTTCTTAGAAAGACAAAAAACTTGTGTGTTTTCTCTAAAGTTGCTATTTGTAAATCAGATTTTTTTTTTTTTTTTGTTAAATAGTGAAAAGGTCTAGGAATCAATAAAATCCGTAAAACATTGCTTAAAAAATTGGACCACTCTCTTGATTTTTGAACTCTCCTATATTCCTTCAATCACACATAAATTCTAAAAAATTGGATCACTCTCCTAGTTTTTGAACTCTCCTATATTCCTTCAATCACGCATAAATTTAAACTACCAATTCTAGCAATTACTTGCTGTAACCATTTCTTCCATCTCCTTATACGTTCATTTTCTTCAATTTGGAAGCAAACTGAAAAGCAATCTAAGCCATTGAGGACTTGTAAAGGAACCAAGGAGGCCACCGACCAAAATAAAATTCATCAGATATGAACTCAAATCTTTTCTTTATTACTCTACCATCATGTATTACTGAAATCATCGTCCATTACTGCATTTTGTTAATATCCTAAGAGGACATGCGAAATGTGGCAACCACTCAATACAAAAACCCAACAGGTATGTGATAGGTTTCCGTTTGTTTTTATTCAATACAAAATCACAAAGTCAACCATTCTACAAATGTCTCAAAACTACTTATGCTGCGCAAATAAAATTAATTTCTTGTTATTTTAATATATATATATATATATATATATATATATATCTTATGTGAAATAGTGAGTAAATACTGAAACTTAATGGGCAATAAGAAGCAATTAACAAAAAGTCAAAAGGTGTCTGTTGACCAAAAAGGTACCTATTGGTCGCAAAGATGCACATTGAATGGAAATGCGTCTATTAACCAAAAAAGTACTTATTAAAAAATGAAAAGTCAAACTGTTGATGTTTTTAAATGAGGAGTGATTAATTTATCGCTTTTTAACTTTTACATATCTAAATTTTAGATGTACATTTTTCCTACATGGCAGCATCTCCTTAAATATAGTAAAAGACTTCTGCTATTATATATAGTATATGATATACATAAACTAACATTTTAAGCTAACATTAGTTGATCAAAATACCAGGTACTTTCACTCTAAAGCTTCTGCTTGATATCAAAATAATTTAATAGATGGTATGGAGGACTCGGATGGTAATTGGCAGGAGGATATTGGCATTGTTGAGGGGATAATTGTTGATTATTATTTAGCATTATTTTCATCTTCAAACCCAATTGATTTTATGGAGTTACTTGATGATGTGGAGCCTAAAGTTACAAGTGCTATGAACCAAATGCTTCTTAGGGATTTCCAAGAATCTAATGTGAAAACAGCCTTAAAACAGATGTATCATTTGAAAGTGCCTGGTCCAGATGGTATGCCCCCTCTCTTCTTTCAACATTTTTGGCCTTTAATTGGAAATGTTGTTACAAAAACAGTACTTGATTTTCTTAATTTTGGAATTGTACCTCCCAATTTTAATGAAACTCATATTGTTTTAATTCCTAAAATTAGAGAGCCAAAAAAAAGTTACTGATTATCGCCCAATTAGCTTGTGTAATGTTGTTTATATGCTAGCCTCAAAGGCGATTGCAAATAGATTGAAGATGATTTTACCATATTAGTGACACTCAAAGCGCCTTTATGCATGGAAGATTAATTACTAACAATGTTTTGGTGGCTTTTGAAACTATGCACCATATCAATATGTAAATGGGAGGCAAAAAAGGAGAGATGACACTTAAATTGGATATGAGTAAAGCCTATGATAGGGTGGAATGGGGCTGCCTTGATAAAATTATGGAGAAATTGGGATTTGAGAGTAGATGGAGGAACTTATTGTTGATATGCATCTCTACAGTTACTTACTCTATTCGGATTAATGGGAAACCACATGGGCATATAGTCCCTTCAAGGGGATTAAGGTAGGGTGATCCATTATCCCCATATCTTTTCTTATTATGTGCTGAAGGTCTTTCTGCTTTGATCAAGAAAGGGGTTGGAGATGGTCAGCTAGAGGGTATTTCTGTTTGTAAGGGTGGGCCCAAATTATCTCATTTATTTTTGCAAATGACAGCCTCATTTTTTGTAAAGCATCATTGCAAGAATGTGACTCCCTACAAAGGATTCTCCAGGTTTATGAGAGAGCTTCTAGTCAACAATTAAATAGAGCAAAGACTTCTCTTTTCTTTAGCTCTAATACAGATCAATTAGTTCAAGAGGAAATTAAACAAAGATTTGGAGCTCAAGTTATCAAGCAACGTGAGAAATATCTTGGTCTTCCTTTGTTGGTTGGAAGATAAAAGTGAACTACTTTCAATGACATAAAGGAAAAACTTGCAAAGAAGCTAGCTAGATGGAAGGAAAAATTGCTTTCTAATGCAGGTAAGGAAATTTTGATTAAGGCGGTTGCAAAGGCAATGCCAATTTATACTATAATTTGTTTCAAACTTCCTGATATTCTTAGTGAGGAATTGATGAGAATGATTCGTAACTTTTGGTGGGGTCAAAAATAGGATGAAAGAAAACTGAATTGGATGAGTTAGGATAAACTTTGCATGCATAAGGTAGATGGGGGAATGGGCTTTAAGCAGTTGAAATATTTCAATTTGGCTTTATTAGCTAAGTAGGGATGGGGGATGCAAATGGGTCAGAATTCTCTTGCTTATCATGTCTTTAAAGCAAAATATTTTCCTAATTGTGATTTTGTAGAAGCTTCACTTGGTGCTAACCCATCATATGTATGGAGAAGTCTTATGGCTACTTAAAAGCTTGTGCAAGATGGTCTGAGATGGCAGATAGGAAACGAGTTCAAGGTACAGGTGTGGAAGGATAAATGGTTGCCAAGTTCTTCAACCTATAAAGTTGTTTCTCCAAGGTTGAATTCCCCACTGGATCTCTGAGTTTTTGAGCTCATTGATATGGAGAATAAGTGCTGGAATATTCATTTGTTGCAGCAATTATTTCTACCATTTGAAGTGGAGGAAATTAGCAACATTCCACTTAGTAATTCACTTCCATTTGATAAGCTAATCTGGACAGGGACTTCAAATGGCTTGTTTACTGTTTGAAGTGCCTATAAACTAGCTATGGAAAGTTATGGTAATTCTGGTGGTGCATCTTCTTCGAATGTCAGCAACTTACACTGTTTTTGGAAGAAATTATGGCGGTTACCAGCTCCTCATAAGGTTAGACATTTTTTATGGCGTGCTTGTTGTGATATTCTTCCAACAAAAGCGAATTTAAGCGAAGAAAGGTATTATTTGAAGATCTTTGTGACGAATGTATGCTAGAGCCTGAAACTTCAGGCCATTTATTTTGGTCATGTCCGAGAGCTAAAAGGGTGTGGAGTTGTTTTGGGCTTCTTAATCTGAATTATGCAGTTCAATTCAACGGCTTTATGGAGTTAGCATGGAAAGTGATAATGGTTGACTGTTGTGATGATAGTGTAGTTGCTTTGGTGGGAATGATTGCTTGGAGGATGTGGGGTAATAGAAATGAAAATCGTAATGGTGGTAAGAGGATTGGTGAATTAGAATTGTGTCATGCTGCTTCACTTTGGCTACTGCAATTTCAGGAAGTTGATGAAACAACAGTACCTGTGCAGTCCAAATCAATGCTTCAACATTCTTGGCTGCCTCCCTCAAATAAGTTGTATGAAGTGAATGTGAATAGGGTTGTTTTCAAAGAAAGAAAAGAATTTGGGGTGGGAGTGATAATTCGTGATGTTAATGGTTTGGTTGTGGCTGCTATGTGCAAAAAATTCCATGCTCCTTTGGGTCCTTTAGAGGTGGAAGCCAAAGCATTTGAATCTGGTTTGCAATTTGCGAAAGATATAGGATTATAGGAGTTTACTTTGGAAGGTGATTCTCTCAATGTGGTTCTTGCCCTTCAAGGTTTGTCGCCTCCATCGGTTTCAGTGATGTCTATAATTTATGGGATTCAAAGTTCTTGTAATGATGTTAGGAAAGTTTTGTTTTTGAACGGTTTTAGACCCCTTAAAACACAACCAGATTGGTTAGCCTAGATTAATTAGCCAAGTTGTTACTTAGTCAAATTATGCAATTCTAGGTTAAAGTAATTAAATAAGCATATCAAGAATATATAGCAGCGAAAAAGTAAATAACACAAGATATGATCACCCAAGAAACCACACGGTAAAAACCTGGGGAGAATTTGACCTAGCTATCCTCAATGTAAACCTGAATCCACTATGCGAAAGAATTAAAGTTCATACAAAAGGACTACAAGCTCCCCGCTTGACTTCCTAATGCTACCCACCAGTAGAACTTACTGATACGACCACGTGCAAGTTCCGAATCCATGGACTTCTTCTTTCTTGAATTCTTCAATCAGCTACAAGCACCCACGCTTGATATTCTTTAAGCTTCAATGGTAGCAACCAAGTTGATCATCAAGATATTGATATTATCTCTAACTTGAAAACCCTAAGCTTTGTGTAAAGGAAAGCTCCTCTAGATCTCACAAGAGATTTACACAAAACAGCAATGTATGAGCAACAATACAACTGGAGCAACTCTAAAAACGTGGCTAGGGTTTTACCTTATATACCTAGGGTAAAAACATAAAACCCTAAACGTTTAATGAGTTAGGGCTGAGTTGGAAATTCTGCAGAAAAATCAACTTGTGCGATTTTCGATCAATCGAGTCTATTCTTCGATCGATCGAGCCAGGCCGAAAGTCCCAAGTATTTCTGCAACCACTTGATTCCAACTTTACAATAATAAACCAACTTTGAGCAACCCTAAACAAGACTAAATACATTATTTTGATCATAATTTGCCAACATTACAAATTAAAGTTCTAAATACATAAAATCCTAAAACCTTAGAACCTAACAAACTCCCCCTTTGGCAATCCGTGATAAAACCCTAATTAAAAGCTCAAAGTTTTACAAGTAAAAAGTCCTTTACAAAGAAATGCTCACAAACTTCAAATTCAACCCTAACTACTATCCATCGGTTGCAAGTGTAGACAGCAGCTTAGTTGAATCAACCTATATATTCCTGAAATACTCAACAAATGCATAAACGCATGTGTGACAAAAAAGAGTAAAACAGCAGGTATAACATTCTTGTAAGATTCACACAACACAAAATAAAGATATATATGGATGAACAACTCATAAATATAAATCAATAAGCAGTGAATCACAAATCAACAAGAATCAATAAAAAAAACATATATATCAATCAATGTTACTCCCCCTAACATGAATTTCTCCAAAAATGATATACAAAGTGAAGCTCCTAGACACAATCTAAAAAACTCCACAAGCTCTCAAAAAGTAACAAAAAAAAAACTCCCTCTAACAACAAAACTCCTCTACAAGACAAAACTCTACTCCTCCTTTTTGTGACGGAATGTCAAAGAGCAATCATGAGTCGCCATTAAAAGGAGGTGGTGAGGGTGAATGAAGACGCGCTAAATCGGCTCGGAGAGCATGAATCTCATCTAGCAAGTTCACCAAAATGTGACTATGAGCCGCCTAAACAGTCATGACAGTCTCCAGAGTACGACGAACATCAAAGTCGATCGAAGGAGATGGAGGAACATCAGCAGCAACAGCATCATCACCAACTGGATCAGGAACATCCTCACCAGCAAGTCTTACAGAAGAAGAATGAGGAGGTGCGCTACTAGATGGCACAAACCTAGGGTGTTTAGAACCAGCTCGAAGATGAGCGGCCCTCTGTCTAAGAAAAGACACACTTATGGGAGCTATCACATGAACGGGCTCAGAGGAAGGGAAGTCACTAAGGTCAAGATAGAGCAAAATCCTATGAATAAAAATAGGATGAACAAGAGCATAAGAAGTAGAAGAACTCCTATAAACATTGTTCAAAGAACGAAGAAAGAGATGGGGAAAACTAATAGGAGTATCAGTAACCAGAGCTTACAAAAATACACACCTCTTAAGAGGAATGGTGTGAACATGAGAAATGGGCCAGATGGAATGACATGCTATCCTAAAGAACAGATAGTGCAACCTGGAGAGCTCAGTAGAAGTGATCCTAGGATCGAAACCCCACTGAACAGAAGTCCCAATGATGTAAGACAAAATGTCGCTTAACTCGGGAGACTCGTCATATGGATAGACAGGATTCCTAACCAATGGTACCCCTAGAGCATCAGCCACTACCTGAAGAGTAATGATGTACTCTACGCCTCGTATCCAACTCTTTACTAAAGTGTTGGAATCATAGACGCGGATAGAGATGTTCGAAAAGAACTCTCTAATCAAGGCAGAAGGTGGAGGAGGATCAGAAATGTCTAACAACGGTAACCAGCCTCGACGCTCAAAGTTTGCCCTAATGGCAGGATCAAGTTCATCTAACAGAACAGAACGCTCAGCCCAAATCTTCCTCTTAAGGTTAAGTTTCTCAAACAGCTCTTGGTTTTTCTCACTCGGAAGCCTCTCACGGTCAAAGGAAGGAGGGGATGGAGAAGAAGAGGGAATAGTCCTATGGGCTCTAGTCTTCCTAGGCATAATGCTAAGGAAAGGACAGAGACACAAAGAAAAACAAAAAGAACACAAGAAAACAAAACCAAGAATAGACTGCAAGTTAGCACAAAAAACAATACAATGAAAATCTATATGATGCATGAACAGATACAATGCCATGATGCATGTACTAATGCAGTAAGCAATTAAGTTCAATTGAGATTAAATTGACAAAATTGGCTTGAGTAGGGAATTTCTTATCAAAAACCCCAAAAATTGAAAACCACTGGTTGAAATTTTTAAACAAATTGATGAATTGAGCATTACAAAACATAGCACATAGATTATAATGCTTAATTACATCAATACAACAAGCCAATTTCATCAAATTTTACCCAATTTAACAAAAGCCCCAAATCGGATCAAGAACAGACCCTAGAATTTTCAATTTTTCACCAAACTCAAAATTGATCAAATTAACAAGCAAGAATCATGTTTATGATGTGTCCCCACAAAAACCCAATGATCAATTACACAAAATAGGGCTTGAATCAATTAGAAAATCCCAATATGCAAAGTCCGAAAATCTCCCTTAAATGCATGGATTTATGCATGAAATCATGAAAATAAAATCAAAAGGAAGGGCAAAAGAGTCTTACCGGTTTGAGGAAAGAGAAACTTTGCAAAAACTTCGAAGGAAAACGACAAAAATCTGAAATATTTGGCTTGCCTCGTTGGAGAGAGAAAGAAAAAGTTTGAAAAAAGTTTGAATAGTGTTTTAAAAAAGTCAGATTTGATCTTTTAAAAAAGCTTCTCCACGATTTTTGATCGATCGAAAATTACATTCGATCGATCGAATGAACCAGTCATTTTGAAACAAACTAGAGCACTTTTTCAATCGGTCGAAAAACAAACTGGATTGATCGAAATGGGTAAAGACTCACTAAATTTTGAGAAAAAATCCAGTTTTGAAAGACATAACCCTAATTTTGAAAAACAACTCCTCAAAGCATTAAACAAGGAAAGCAAAATGCATGAGTATGAGATGGAATGCTTTTTCAAAAACCCAAAATTTTAAACCAAAATTATGTCAAAAACAAGTTTTAATCATTCTCCCATTGAATTTTCTCAAGCAACAAATATGTTATGAACAAATCTCAAGATATTTTCAAACTTGGTTGGTTAGACCAAAAACACACACACTAGCATGTACATTTTTTAACAAAGAGTCACTTGTGTAGTGTGTGATGCTAGCAAAAACTTGAGATACATGTGAGGTGATATGTGAATAGCAATCAAACACAAAGTTTACACAATTCATCACATAGAATTTAAAAGAGACTATCACCTAAAGAGTTACATCCTATAACTCCCACATCTCCTAGAACAAAAGCTTGCAATCATGTAAGTTTCTTGCATTTTTGCCTCTTATTTGTATGAAATGGCATTCAGCCTAATAGTACACATCGGTTTGAATTAAGTGAATTGGCATCAAGCCTAATAGTACACACTAGTTTTAATTTTAATTTGAGGCTACACCTTATGTTCTTTTTGTGCATGTGCTACACTTTCTCGAGCACACAATCTTATGATATGCACTAAGGTGTTCATGATTGGCTAGTGAACAGTGGTGAGATGGTTATTTATGCCTTTCTCAAAAGAATCAAGTCCGACAGTTGTTGTGAAATTTTAAAATACTCGCAAGTGTACGAACCGTACCGAAGTATAGTTTGACAAGAACGAGGTCGAACCCACAGGGACTTGAATGAACGTAGGAAAATTAATTAAATCTTAACCAAATTAATCCTAATCTAGTTTAATAAAAATTGGTTGTTTTGAAATTAATTAAACTAAGCAAATAATAAAATTAAGCAAATAGTTAAACTAAGCAAAAGATATAAAGCAATAAAAAGATGTAAACAATCAAGGGAAAAGAATTAAGGTTTTGGAATCCACCTTGTAAGTCATACTATCATATATTTATGATCATTAATTTTTCCCAACTCACTACATGATAATCTAGAAATCAATCTTGCTATCATGGAAAATATCCTCATTAAAATCCTTATTTTCAAAATCAAAGGTATGTTCTTCTTCGCTTCTTAAGTATAAAACCAAATCATCAATTGTATCCGTAGCCAAAAAAATCACAAGATATATCAAATTCTAAAAATCAAATCATAACTTGTATCCATTGACAGACAAATCACAAACGATATCCAATTCTATAATCAAGAATTAATAAACCAAGCATTCAATTAATTAAGAAAAATCCTAAATCATGAGAAAAACATGATTGAACTCATATCTAGAATCTCATCTTAGTTAATTGATATGAAGCAAGAACAATTTAATTCATTAAAGAACAACTATTGTGGGAAAAATTAAATCACATAAATATTACTAGTAATCCTTAACAAGGTTTCATCCTCAACCCTAATTATAAATTTAGCTACTCATGGTAATTGAAATAAAACAAAAGAATAAAATACTAAACATTAAACTAGACAAATAAAATAGAGAAAGAAATAGTCACAATACTATCATGGAGAAAAGCTACAGAGAAGCCACATGCGGCACTGCCTCTTGCTCCAATTTTCTGTTTTGCATCTCAGCCCTAGCACTAGCCTCCCTAATTTTGCCCTAAAAAGCCTTTAAATAGGTCAAGGAATCCTATTACAAGTTGAATTCCCGTTTGGAGAAAATCCCAGAATTTTAGGCTTCAATTAACCGACTATTTTGGCCCATTTATCATCAGAATTCGGGCTCCTGGTAAACTACAAAGTTGTAGCCCTTTAAGTTAACTTTCCAGCCCAACTTGAATCATCTTGATTGGACATCTGAGCCGAAAGTTATGCCAAAAATACTAACTGATGTGCAGGCTAGAATCCTAATCCGAATTGGACTTGGATTTGGTGCAAATTTCCTTTGATTCCTTACTCCAATTGGACTTAAATTTAATATTCATGCTTGGCTGGATGTAATTTGGCTTGATTCAATTGGCCTAGCCCCACTTTGCATGTAAAGTCCTTGTTATCTGCAACACAAAGATATTACATAATCAGTCACAAAATAACATAAAAGTAAAGCTAAATATGTAGATATGTGAGTATTTTATTGTATATATTTCATGCACATCAACAGTCAAATAACATATGACTTCATGATTAAGACCAAGTGATTAAGAACCATACACATCTTTCTCATACAGCATGCACTACAAAGTTTCAACTAGTCAAGTGCAATGAATAAGATCATCAAAGTTAAACAAGGTACATAAGACATGACATGTGTAAAAAGATAGACCAACCTTGTTTTTCAAAAATCATGAAAAATAGTGTCAGTCATAATTTTTGCTTTCTCCTTTTTCTTTTTTTCTTTTTTTTTTTTTTATTTAAGAGAAAACAAATAAAACCTAGAATGAAATGCATGAATGTAATGCAATGCAAATCCTAGAAACAAAAAAAAAAAAAAAAAAAACACAAAAACACAAAAACACAAAAACACAAAAAAAAAAAAAAAAAACACAAAAACCAAAGAACAATGGTCACAAAGGAATGAGCCATGAAGCACAAGGACCATGTCAGAAAGACTCAATTAGGTTGAGTCTTTTGCATCCAAAACCTTTTATATGCATCACGAGCATTGGAGTTCTTATTCACATTCGAGTGATTTCCAACTCCAAGATTGGAATAAAGGTTCAAAACCTTTACCAATTCACCAATAAGTGCCATAGGATCTTGTGCTTGAAACACAAACACTTTTGGTTTGTTTGCTCTCTTAGCAGCTTGAAACTTGTAACAGTTAGGACGAATGTGTCCAAACTTACCACAAAAATGACAAACCTAAGCAGGTTTACAATGCATCTTGTCCTTAGAAGGGTAGGTTTAGTTTCTCTCAGATCAACCCTATTCTTTTTAGGAGGTGAAACTTCTATGGGTTTGACAGTATCACTCACAACCTCACTCACCGAAGGTTTAGAAGAAGAAGAAAGAACAAAATTCGTGGAATGCGGTGCAGAGTCAAAGATGCTTTCAACATAACCTAACCCAGATTTATCAGAAGGATATTTTTTAACATTCAGCATGTGATCAAGTTTAGAACTAGCAGATCTAGCAACAGATAAATCATGTTTCAAGGTTTTAACTTTATCAAGCAAAATCATGTTTTCAGATTTAACATTGTTCAAAAGATCATTAGCATCAAACAGTTTAACAAGCAAATTTTTCTTTTCAAGCTCAAGAGAATTAATTTTCTTCAGGCCAAGTTCTACATTCATAGCATCCCTAGCAGCAATTTTGCAGAGTTTATTGTAGGCCTCTTAAAGATTTGCATCCTCGGAGAGTTCCCCATCAGAAGGGTTCTCTTCAACAAATATGCTTTCATTGACTACAGCAGTAGTAGTGAAAGTAATGAAGTTTCCATTCTCATCACATCCGGACTCATCATCGGAAACCTCATTATCGCTAAGAGTTACAGTCATAGCTTTACCCTTCGTCCTTAAGAATGTAGGACATTCAGATTTCACATGACCATACCTTTGACAACCAAAACACTGAGGACCTAAAAAATTATTTGAAGATTGACCAACTTTTTCTTTAGGTTTTTCAAGGTTATTAACCTTAGTGGGATCATTCTTCCTAAAATTTCTAGGTTTAGCAGTGTATGTACCTCTTGCCTTTCTGTTGGTATTTCTAAGAAAGTTTTTGAAATTTTTGGCAAGATAGGCAATCTCTGTAGTAGAGAACTTATCATCAAATCCACCACCATCAACATCATCAACTGACTTAAGAGCCATTGATTTGGATTTGTTCACTTTAGGTAGGTCAAATTCATAGGACTGAAGAGATCCTACAAGCTCATCAACAGGGATGAAGTCCACATCCTTGCTTTCAGTGATGGCAGTCACTTTGGGTCTAAAGTCTTCAGTTAAGGATCTAAGTATCTTCCTAACAATTTTAGGTTGATCATAGACTTCACCCAAATTAAAAGCAGACTTGACAATATCATTTAATATAGCATAGAATTCATCAAAAGATTCTTCATCAAAAGATTCATCATCAGACATTCTAATGCTTTCAAATCTAGAAGTCAATTGTTGCAATTTATTGATCTTAACTGCCTTTGTGTCTTCATGCACAGTTTGGAGGATTTTCCAAGCAATATGAGCAACCTTAATATTAGAAATCCTCTTAAATTCCTCCATGGAAACAGCGTTGAAGATGGCATTCATAGCTTTGCTATTGAAGCCAGTTGCTTCTTTTTCAGAAGTTTGCCACTCACTCACAGGAGTAGTGGGCTTCTTCCATCCATACTCAACGGAATTCCAAACTCTCTCATCAATGGATTTCAGGAATGCTTTCATCTTTACTTTCCAATAAGCATAGTTGTTCCCATCAAAGTGAGGAGGAACAAACAGAGAGTGTCTATGCTCCATGACAACAGGGGTCAAGGATCAGCTCAGAGATCAAGAAATCTCCAACAAAAGAGTAACCTGCTCTAATACCACTTGAACGGTTTTAGACCCCTTAAAACACAACCAGATTGGTTAGCCTAGATTAATTAACCAAGTTGTTACTTAATCAAATTATGCAATTCTAGGTTAAAGTAATCAAATAATCATATCAAGAATATATAGCAGCGGAAAAGTAAATAACACAAGATATGATCACCCAGGAAACCACACGGTAAAAACTTGGGGAGGATTTGACCTAGCTATCTACAAGGTAAACCTGAATCCACTATGCGAAAGAATCGAAGTTCATACAAAAGGACTACAAGCTCCCCGCTTGACTTCCTAATGCTAACTACCAGTAGAACTTACTGACATGACCACGTGCAAGCTCCGAATCCATGGACTCCTTTTTCTTGGATTCTTCAATCAGCTACAAGCACCCACGCTTGATATTCTTTAAACTTCAATGGTAGCAACCAAGTTGATCATCAAGATATTGATATTATCTCTAACTTGAAAACCGTAAGCTTTGTGTAAAGGAAAGCTCCTCTAGATCTCACAAGAGATTTACACAAAATAGCAATGTATGAGCAACAATACAACTGGAGCAACTCTAAAAACGTGGCTAGGGTTTTACCTTATATACCTAGGGTAAAAACATAAAACCCTAAATGTTCAATGAGTTAGGACTGAGTTGGAAATTCTGTAGAAAAATCAACCTATGCGATTTTCGATCGATCGAGTCTATTCTTCGATCGATCGAGTCAGGTCGAAAGTCCCAAGTACTTTTGCAGCCACTCGATTCCAACTTTACAATAATAAACCAACTTTGAGCAATCCTAAACAAGACTAAATACATTGTTTTGATCATGGTTTGCCAACATTACAAATTAGAGTTCTAAATACATAAAATCCTAAGACCTTAGAACCTAACATTTTTCTCATGTATGTAGACAAGAAAATAGACCTGCCCATATCTTAGCAAAACATACTATTAGTATTGATAACTTTATGGTTTGGATGGAAGAGAATCTTTGTTTATTGGAACAAGCTCTCTATCATGATGTAATGCTCTCTTCTGTTTAATAAAAGTTTTTCATTTAAAAAAAAATAAAAAAAACTAATGTTAGCTTATTAATTAGATAGCTAACATTAGTCATGAAAATCATTAATTATATAATTATAAATAAGCTAACAATACACAATAAGCTAATCATAAATCCATATAGTTTATTAAAAATATTTATAGTAAGAATTGATTCAAACCCGCCTACCCACAAAAAAAAGAAAAAGAAAAACTGATTAGTGTCATACTTGCTTTTTAATAGTATAGAGAAACAAGTATATTGTAAAATAAAACATAGCCATCATACTAACATATGGAATTCTCTTCTCAAAATAATTGCTTCCTTTCAACTTGTTTCTCAATTTTAGTGGCAAAATTATATAGAGACTTGTAAATAAAATTGTTTCCATTTGAGGCTCTTAGCTAACCCTATTGGTCTCATTGCCTAGATATTAAAAAAAAAAATCCAACAGTTAGGGGTTGCTAGGTCTTGATGCTCTCTTCTTAAAAAATTTATAAATTACTTGTTCCAAAACGTTAAGCATAATTTTAGCAAGGAGATATTTATAAAGAAACATGTACAACATAAAATAAAACATATCAAGGAGATATTTATAATGGTTGGTCCCATACTCCCATTTGTGAGTTTTCACCGAGGCCATCATCTAACGATAAATAATAAAATACTACTAGCAAAAGGTGACAAAACCAATACCCAATTATAGTTATAGATTTGAAAACAAGGTGTTGAGTGTTGATGACGCTAGCGATCTCTTTACTATTGTTGCTGGTGAAGGTTGGAATGTGTTGAGTCTTATTTATTTATTTATTTTAAATTATAGAATATGTATATTTAGGAAATTAATAGCTTTTATTTAAATGTAAAATTCACACATAATTCTAATTGTATTCAATCTAGTTGGTATTTAGTATGATTTAAACATTAAAAAGCAAAAGATGGAATCCAAAGTCAATATGTTTGAAGCTTAAACACTTTTAGAAATATGCAAGGAATAAAATAATAATTCAAAATGCATGATACAAAGAGTCGTATTGAATTTCATGAAATGTGACATATAAAATTTCGCAAATACACTATAAGTGGTCTTAGCAAAAAAAGAAAACACATGATGAGACTGTAATACCAAATGTATATAGAGCAAAGAAAGAAGAAAAAAAAAAGTAATACAACTGCTATTGTTCAATTATGTATCACTATCATCCTTCCCAATTGGAATTAGATATCAACGCCAACATTCAAACAAACACTTCAAGTCTTTTTTTCTTCTTCTTTTTTATTTATTAGAAAAACAAACACCAAGTCTGATTTGAAGATAAGATCATCGTAGCTGTTACATTAAAAGATTAGGATAAGATAAACCTCTCAATCTAATCTTTACTGATAATTTTTGTTTATACTTTCTGTTAATGAGGATGTAGCTAAACTTTGTTCTTAAATAAAAATAAAAATAAAAATAAGAAGAAGGAGGAGGAGGACGGGGAGGAGGACGAGGTTCACAAAAATATATTCATGGAAAATAAAAAGAAAACAAGATAGGTTCTAACTTTTATTTTATAGTAAGGGTAAATTGTATATGGAAGTAACTTGGATTATTTTGGTTGCATCAGAACTACCAAAAACGAAAACCATTCAATTAATTTTCTAGGAATTTGCTTAGGTACCCATACAGTGCCTTAGCATTGGTGTGGTTAAGTAGTTCCACTGCATGATAATCTCCTTCTTTAAATTGGGTTTCCACCTTAATATCTTTCTTCTTCAACATCTCTACCAGCCTCTTCTGACTGTCACTCAATGGATCTCCATCACAGCCCGTCACCACAATCAACCAACCCAGCTTCTTGATTTGATCTAATTCATCAACCACCCTTGGATTGCAATACTCGTGATCACGGTCAAACCCAATTGGCAACAACAGCCCTTTGATCTTCAATGGTTCAAGATCATCAACAGCTTTAGATACACGTAGCCCCACATGATAAGCTATATTGCCACCCGCACTAGTACCCATCAGATAACACTTGGAATAATCAACATGGTCACGTAACAATTTTTCATCTGTACTCTTGGTCCAATGTAACGCTTCCACTGAATCATTGTACCCCGCAGGAACGTGGTGTTCGGGAGCAAGGCGGAAGTCGATGGAGACGACCACCGCGGGGAGTTGATGTGCCATGTTGTAACAAAAGTCATGATTAGGTGTGGAATCAGCATTCAGAATAATAAAGCCACCACCATGGTGGTACACGATGAGAGGATGTTTTTTAGTATTGTTCTTGTCTAGGGCTTAATGGGGTAGGAATATGCGGACATAGGTTTTGTGTTCTTGGTTGAAGTGACATCTTTGGTGATCACAGGGGCGAAACCATTTTTATCGGGTGCGGCAGTTGTCCTCGGGAATTCGAAATGATGTTGGATCGTACCGTCATCATTTTGGACAATATGGTGAAACTTAAAGGGATCAAGTGGCTTCGCAGTTTCTTCTCTAGACACGGTATTGAGAATTTATTGATTTAGTGCTGAAGAAATCCATATATCTAATAATAGGTGAAGCAGAACTCTAATTAGAACTCTAATTATGTGCCACATGTACACACCAATTAGAACTCTAATTGTGTGCCACGTGTACACCAATTTCAGTCGATTAATACTGTGCTCCTTTTTTTTTTTTTTTTGGGGTGAATAAAACATTCTACTCTTCATGTCCGCATATTTTCAGGTTCACCTCCCCTTCTCAAAACCTAAAATCCTTCCTCTCCTTCAATATACAGCTTCCCTCTTCTTCAATGAATGCTATGGAATTTCAAAAGAATATCTCGATATCAATGATGCGTGCCTTTGGGTATTTCTATTTGCAAATTAGAAATACAACTCCCCACGCCTTTGTTTTATAGTGAGAGCCTCAGCCTCTGTCAACTTTTTCTTCAATTTCTTTGTTGTAGAATTTCCTTCTCTTTCTTTTCAAATCGAAAATGAGAGAGTGCATTTCGAACCATATTGGTTAGGCCGGTATTCAGATCGGAAATGCTTGCTGGGAGCTTTACTGCCTTGAGCATGGCATCTAGGTATTCTTCTCTTCTTCTTACTCTTGCTCGCTGTTTATTTGCTATGAATTTGTACAAGTATGTGTGTATTTGATTTCTCAGATCTGTGATTTTCGAACTTCACTGTGGTATGAAGTAGCATTTTTATTGATTTTATATGAGACCTGAAAATTTTCAGCCTCTTTTTGCTGTTACAATTTTGCTGCTTTGCTTTTTCATTAGATCTACGTTTGTTTGTCAATATGATTCTCCTTTCTTGTGCGTTTGTTTTTGTTTTTGTTTTTGTTTTTGTTTTTTTTTGTTTTTTTTTTTTTTTTTTGTTTTTTTTTTGTTTAGATCTGTGCCTTTTATCAGTGCCTTTTATCACTGACATTTAGTCACGCGCTTCGCATTTTTCTTGATTCACTTCAGATCTGTGATTTTCTCTGAATTGTTTTTGAAATTGAGTGGTTTAGTTGTTTCAAATGTTAGATCTGTGGTATTAAGCATTAGATATGTGTTCATGTGATTAAAGACTCTCAGGTAGAAGTAAATTAAAGATATTAATTTTATCACTTTTTCCAGTGTTAGACGCAATGGTATTAATCCTGAGGACATATCTCTTTTTCCACCATTGCCGACCTTTGCTTTCCAATGTAATGATTTTGGTAGTGTTCTTCGTGGTAAGCTTTCTTTTTCTCTTTATTTTTTTTGAGGGCTCATCCTTATGAAGAGCACTGATAGTGCAGGGGTTATAAAGGTATTATAAGAAAGATTTAATATATAAAGAACTATTATTATTATAATATTTTTTGGATATTGTTGGAAGTTTTTCAAATCTTAATTTATGAAGTGTGAGTAATATCTGAAGCATAAGTTCAGCCATTGTTCTCCCTCTAAAAATAAAAAAATAAAAATCAGCAATTGTGCAAGTTAACTCTAATTGTTATATATATATATATATATATAAGTATATTCTTTATCTCAAGAGATAAAGCAACCTACTAAACAAAAAATTTTGGTCTGCTTTTACATATTTCATAATTTATTTAGTTAGTTTGTAGCATTTACATTATAGAATAATAATTACTACTTATGTGTGTATTGCTTATACAAAATAATCTATGCTTTTGATAGTTTTGTGTTGAAGTTGGAAAAGCTGGTGCGTATTAGTTCCCATTTTATGAAGTGGTGGACCTAGATTTTGTTTGTTATCCATTTATGCTTTTGACAATATTTGATTGATGAAAATTGTGGTTATTTAATTTTTCTATATTATTGTTTTAGCTCTTACCAAATTATCAAATAGTCATAATACAATTGTAGGATAACTTATGTCCCTTAATAGAGTTCTTCTTTTTATTTTTGGCTACCTGTTACCTTAATTTCCCATTTATTTTTTTTTAATTTATTGAGTGAATTTTTCTTCGATTGTTGTATTGGTTAGATTTTATTTTTGTTTAGTAGATTTTTGTTAGGTTTGCACTTTTTTTGTTTGCCTTTATGTTTTGTTAATTATTGTTGAGTGTAGATTTTTTGATTATTTCTCTCAAAGTGAAATTATGGTTTCACTAGAATTATTTACTGCATTTTTTTAATAGAAAAAAATAGATAGATAACAAAGATTTTGTTAAATACTATTTTGCGGCATGGTTTAAGGTTTGGCTACCTTTTTCCCTAATCTCCCATTTATTTTTTCAATTTCTTGAGTTCTGTTTTGTTCGATTATTATATTGATTAAATTTTTGTTTTTGTTTGGCAAATTTTTGTTAGGTTTGTGCTTTTTTTGGTCAGCCCCTAAAGTTTGAATTGATTTATGCTTTTGTGCAGATCTATGTTTGTTGAATCATTGTTAAAAGAAAAGAAAAAAAAGGCGTTGATTACTGAAAGAACAGTTATTTATAATTTTTTTAAGTAAAATTATTGGATTTTTTATGCTAATTACTGAGTTTTTGTAGATTGAACTGCATTTTCTCTTATTGCCTTTGTTGTTTTTCTTCTTGATATTTAATTTTATTATGATTTCTCTATTGATATATGTCTCTATTTATATATATATATATATATATATATATATATATATTCATCGTTTTGCACCTTTTGGCTTAATTTATGTGGTATCATTCTATTTCTATAGATTAGTCCTTAAAATTGTTGGAAATTTGGAATTGCCTTAATTTTTTTTTTACCCTTTTTCCAGCAACCTTATAGAAGGTTGGAATTCTCCTCAAATTTTTGTTCACTATGCTTTGTAATCAATTTGACTTATTTGTGTTTGTGAGGTTTTTACTCAATTTCAAGCCAGTTTTGTATATTTAGTTTGTGGTCTCTAGCATAGTGTTTCATGTACTATAATTGTTGATTTTTATAGTTCACATAATTTTTCATACGTGCGTGCACCCACCCTTTGGTGTTAGTTCTTGAGTTTTTATTGAGAATTTTGCTTTGCAACCCAATGAAGAGATAAAAAGAAGGCAGTGGGCTGATTTTCTATAAATGAGTAATGGAATTCTTAGGGATGTGCTTTAGCAATACAACATTTTGAATCAAAAAAAGGGGTCACATATTAGGCTTTACTTGCTCATTTATTATATTTGTCATTTGATCTGTTAGCTCTAACTAATTAATTCTTGCAATATTTAAAATACCTTGAACTACTCAAATGTATTTTTTTGATTGAGATCCATGGGGGAGTGTACCAATTGTAGGTTTCGCAATAGTAACTTTTTGTAATACAGTTTCTAGAATTTTAAAGGCCACTATTTTATGAGCTTATGATTTACAAATACTATAATGAAATGCAAGAATAACCTACTAGGGAGAGAAAAAGAAACACAATCATGCCTTTCTTTTCCTTTTTCTGAAGAGATGAATGGTGACAGTCTTAAGTTTGGAAGACACTATATATTTTTTTCCACAGTGTTACCAATTGAGGTAACCTTAATAGAAGCTTAAATTAGCGATATGCACATGTTTTGATCCTAGCACTTTGAGATGTACATATATATTCTTGATTATCTTCTTGATTTGTAGCTAATATTTCTGCTATAACTGTTAAAATTATGCTTTATTCTTGATTTGGTGTACTTTACTTTCTATTGCATTCATCTCTTAAGTTGTATTGTAACTATTGTAATTTGATATTGTAAGTCGATGCTGTTACAGTAAGTATTATTAGCAAACAAAAAAATAATAATAATAATAATCCTTTTCATTTTACAGTAAGTATTATTAGCAAACAAAAAAATAATAATAATAATAATCCTTTTCATTTTCCTTGCAAAATGAATTGTTATGATTATTGATTCCTAATTCTCCATTATTGTTCCATAGGGGTCATTGGATATGGTGATACCCAAGTAGTTGTCACAGAAATCTTCCCAATAGGCTGTTTACCAATCTATCTTACAACACAATGCACTAACAATTCTTCTGCTTACGACAAAATTTGGCGAGTCTCTTTGTAACTCTAATAGAATGCATAAAAAATAGAACATTATATGAAGGAGATTTAGTAATGGATTTTGTAAATTTTCAAGGTACAAGATTTGATGGTGCAACTCTGTAAAACTTGCTGTGTGTTGGAGGTGAATATTTCAATGACTCCAGTAGATTCCAATACACCAACCACATCTGGTAACCCCATGATATTAAATAAAGAGCTAGAATCGAATTATCAATAGTATTATTTTCTTTGCTTTTTAGGAGTTTTATGCTAAACTCATTGATTTAATTATGTTCAGGTTTTACTCCAAAAGTTTTGGTAGCCATAGTTGCCCCTTTTTCCAATCCTCAACTAAAAAAATTCTTTACTCATTTCATTGGTTAAACACATAATTTCTAAAGTTCTTAGTTGCTACTTGCTAGACTTTTTGGTTTTCAAATTTTGTGGTGAATGTGAGAGCATGTGTCTTTTTGGTAGGGATTTCATCTGATGTAGAAATAGCTGCTGCAATAAAGATGGGAAATGGTCTTAGTGATAAAAAAAAAGTCATTGTTTTGCTATAAGTCTTATTGCCTTCTTCAAATTAATATAGAATCTCTATATCATGTTATTAATTATATTATGATAATCAGTTTAGGATATTTTAATTGAAGTTTCACTTCGAAATCCCTTTGAATAAGCTTATGATGACTCCCTTTGTATTCCTACTGATAATAACATTGATTTTTGGACGATATATGGGATTCCAGCAGGAAGGTTATAAGATATAGCCAGAGATTTGAGTTTTGCATTTGCTAGAGACTTTGCTTTGAGTTTGTTGGCAAGAAAAACGGAAGGGATAGCCATGGTTCATGGGGTTTTGGATGGTTCATTGACTACATTGTTCAGTTCCAAAGCCAAAGGAGTTGATGGATTTAGCCATTTTTGGAGAAGATTAATATGAACTAATTGTATTTGATTGATGACAGTATAAACTTCATTATTATTCTTGTCTCTTTTTCATCATGCGGTTTAGTGGCTTAATGAAAGTACAAATTTTAAAAAATCATGAATCTAAATATTTATGAGGACTGAAAAATTAACTTAGGGAAAACAATTTGTTTCCCATTGCTTTAAGTTTTACATTTAGTTTCCTTTAAAAAGGTCCAATAGCATCACTTAAATAATAAAATGCAATATATATTTTTATTGTTTTATATAATTCTATCCTCCTTGTGATAAACCCAAAAAGACAAAAGAAATTGACCAATAGTGTGTATATATATACTGCTAAGTTTTGTTAATAAAATTTTTGATTAATAATATGAATTTAAACTTAACTAAGCCTTTTAAACAAGAATAAACTCATGATTAATAATATATCCATTCCTGTGCAGTAGCACGGGTTATACGCTAGTATAATTTAATAGTATAGTTTATATAGATAACATCTGCAACTTGTTTATAACAAATCATAGAATAATAGTTTACCACTTAAGATTTATTAAAAAAATATTATGAAGTATTGTAGAACATTTCTTGCTCTTATACAGTTATTGAGTCAATTTTGCATTTAATACTCTAAATTTAGGTCACAAGTGCTGGTCTAAATGAATGATTACTCAGCATTAACAAACATTATCCTAAGTAAAGTATTTGTTCAAAAATATAGGTCACATGTGTTGATCTAGATGATTACTCTACACTGACATTATCCTCCTATCCAAAATAAAAAAAAATAAATAAAATAAATAAATAAAATAAAAAAAAAAAACATTGATATTATCCTAAATAAAGTAGCGTCATTATTAATGGATGCCTTTAAGGCAATTCTTAATATATCATATTAGGAAAGTTTTAATATCACTTTTATAAGAAATATAAAAAGTTGTCAACAAAATTAATTGCTTTATCATCTTCTCATAAAATGTTTCTAAAAATAGTTTCTAAATCAATGCACTTAGAGCATTGGCTAACATTTTCCAATAAAATATTTACTCAGAAATTTAGGTTGCATGGGCCGATCTAGATGATTACTCAGCACTGACATTGTCCTCCTATCCAAAAAAAAAAAAAAAAAAAAGCATTGACATTATCCTAAATAAGTATTTGTTCAGAAATTTTTGTTTTAGATTTAGGCATTAACATTGTTCCTAAATTTTCTATATGTTCTTTCTTAAAATATATAATTAAATGTCTTTAATAAAAACCTTTATAATTTATATTTTTGGACAATGGTACTTGGAAAGTACTTGGACTATGGTAAGAAGTTAAATGAGGCTCAATCTAGGATTGCTTCTCTTTCTGCTGAGAATGAGTCATTGACGATCCAGATCTCTACTCTTGCTGACGAGGTCAAGAAGGGCAAGGATCATATAAAGACTTTGGAGGAGAATATTGACACTATGAAAGCATCTTCAAAATTGAAGGATAAACAAAATGACGAGGCCCTCATGAAGGTCGACAAGGCAGGTTTTGAAATGGTGGAGAAGTTTAAGGCTTCTGATGAGTTTTTGGATAAGCTCTGCAACTACTATGTGGATGGTTTCAATCTCTTTCGTAAGTATCTAGTGAAGCATCATCCTGAGATGGACTTATCTCACCTTGACATGGAAGAAGTGGAGAAGGAAGTTTTAGAGGATTGTCCTTTTAAGGCTGCCACGAAAGAAATTCTAGAGGATTGTCCTTCTGGAGTGGCGACGGAGGGCGAGGTTATACTAGATGTAGCTGAGAGCATCCCTACAGATCCTTCCCTCCCTAGTCTTCCTTGAGGATTTTCCTTAGTTTTGCACGGTAAAGACATTATATCCCCCTTCTTTTCGCACTCGTTCTTTTGAGCACATTTGCTTGCCTTTTTCCTTTTTTTTTTTTTTTTGAACAACCTCTTGAGCTCGTCTATTTAGAGCGCACAATTTATGAATTTTTTTGGCAATTGTTTTTACGACGATCCTGTTGAATGTTGCTAAAGCTATTTCTAAGTTGCATGAAGAGGTCATATATTTTTGTCTTCTCTTTTAGGTCACGTATGAGTGATGATGTTGTTATGTTCTAACAACATTCTTTTAAGTCATGTATGAATGACGTTTTAATAACATTGTTGTAGGTCATGTATGAATGACGCTTTTGTTATGTATTTATAACATTATTTTTGGCCATAGATGAATGACGATATTGTTATGTATTAATAAAATTATTTTAAGTCATGTATGAATGATGATACCATTATTTTAAGTCATGCATGATTGATGATCTTCTTATGTATTAATAGCTTTATTTTAAGTCATGTATGAATGACGACCTTGTTATGTATTAGTAACATTATTTTAAGTCATGTATGAATGACGTTCTTGTTATGTATTAATAACTTTATTTTAAGCCATGTATGAATGATGATCTTGTTATGTATTTGTACGCACCAAGAATGAGACTATTGGGCTGAGATCTCACTTGGGCTCACAACTTATTTGTATGGTGGGTTTGAATTTCCTACTTAGAGTAGTTCTCCGCACAAAGACTCAATGAGATCACTTTTCTCTCTCCCTTCCCCTTCCCTTTTTCAACCTCCCCCTTTCTTCTTCCAATTTCCTAAGGATGAGATCATCTATGTTGAATCTTCTCACCTTCACCTTCTTGTTGTAGTATCTAGCCATTGCTCCCTTATACTTTTCCTTCTGCTTTGAAGCTTCGTCTCTCACCTTGTCAATCAGATCCAAATTATTGTTGAGTTCCTGGTGGTTCCTCTGCTCTTCATATGCTTTGACCCGAATGTTCGTTAGTCCTACTTCCATTGGCATGACGGCTTCAGTTTCAAATGTTAGTATGAATGGTGTTTCTCTCGTTGGTACTCTTGTGGTTGTCTTGTATGCCTATAGAACGTTAGGCAGCTCTTCTGGCCATGCACCCTTTACCCCCTCAAGCTAAGTTTTGATAATTTTGAGCAAGCTTCTGCTCATCACTTATGTTTGACCATTAGCTTGAGGGTGTCTTGGAGAAGAGTAATGGTTTTTGATGCCTAAATCTTGGCAAAATTTTCGAAACTTAGGGTTGTTAAACTGGTTTCCATTGTTTGATATGATTACATTTGGAATGCTGAATCTGCGGACTATGTTCTTCCATACAAAGCCGGTGATCTTGGCCTCTGTGATCGTTGCTGTTGGCTCGACTTCCACCCACTTCAAGAAGTAATCGATTGCAATGATGAGGAACTTGTACTATTTCGTTCCTATGGGGAGTGGTCCCATTATGTCGATCCCCCATTAGGCAAAAGGCCATGGAGCGGCTATCGGAATCATTGGCTCACCTTGTCTCGTTTAGACGTTCGCAAAACGTTGGTACTAGTCACATGCTTTGACAAGGTCATAGGCATCCTTCTATAGCGTTGGCTAGTAATAACCTACTCTAAGTGTTTTTCTCGCTAGAGATCTTGCTCCCACATGGTTACCATAGATTCCTTCGTGTATCTCTCAAAGTGCATAGTTGACTTCCTCCTTGTTAACACAACGAAGACAAGGGAGGGAATGTCCTCGTCTTTATAAGGCATCTTTAATAATGACGAAGTGAGCAGCTCTAATTTGTACCTTTCATGCTTCGTTCTCGTCTTCTAGCAGCCGTCCTTCTTCTAAATAACAAACAATGGTAGTCAACCATTCGTCTTGTTCTTGTATCTTCATCACCCATTCTCCCTCAATGCTGGGTTGTCCCCTTGTTTCCATGCATAACTCTAGAGATATGCCATGTTCGTTTTACGAGGCTAGACGTGATAAGAAATCAACTTCAGTGTTCTTTGCATAAAGGATTTGTTGGAACTCAACACCGTCGAACTATTGTTGGAGTTCTTTGACGATCTTTAGATACTTTTGCATTCTTTCTTCCTTCGCTTCATAATCTCATTTTACTAGGACAACTACAAGTTTGAGAATCAGCTTGGATGAAGAGGGTATTGGCTGCGAGGACTCTTGCTAGGCTCAATCCTTTTTGAAGTGCTTCATACTCAACTTCATTGTTGATTGTTGGGAACTGTAATCTGACCGCATACTTTAGGACTTCTCCTTTTGGTGATATGAGGACCACCCCTGCTCCTCCGACCTTCTTCGCGGCAAACCCATCTGTTTGGACCGTCCATGTCTTCTTTTGGGGCTCTTTTTCTTCATGAGGACAAGCGAATTGTGCAATGAAATTTGCAAGGACATGGGCTTTGATTACTATTCGAGGCCGATATTTATGTCAAACTGGCCAAGCTCAATAGCCCATTGGACGAGGCACCCTACTGTATCTATCTTGTTCATCATCTTTCTTATCGGTTGGTCTATTATGACAATGATGGGATGTCCCTGTAAGTAGTGGTGCGGTTTTCTGGAAGCGACTATTACGGCGAAAGTGATCTTTTCTAACCTTGGGTAATTCGTTTTAGCTCCCTGAAATGCTTGGTTGGTGTAGTATATTGACCTCTACACATTTTCCTTTTCTTTGATCAGTGCTGAGCTCACTACTATGTTGGATACTGCCAAGTAAAGTTGTAGCTTCTCTCTTGTTACTAAAAGGCTCAACAATGGCGATTATATCAAGTATTATTTTAACTTCGTCAAGGCTTCCTCACATTCTTTTGTCCACTGAAAGGCCTTCTTTAAGACCTTGAAGAAGGGTAGGCACTTGTCTGTCACTCGAGAGATGAATTTGTTTAATGTTCAACTTTTCCTATTAAGCACTGTACTTCCTTTACTATTTCAGGGGACTTTACTTTCATTATTGCCCTTATCTTGTCTGGATTGGCCTTTAAGCCCCGTTGGGATACCATGAATCCCAAGAATTTCCCTGATGAGACAGCAAAGACACACTTTGTAGGGTTTAGTTTCATCTTGTACTTACGCAATGTGTCAAAGGTTTCCTTCAGATCATCCAGATGGTCTGCTTTGTCATTGCTCTTCACCAAAATATCATCTATATACACTTCCACATTTCTTTCTATTTGATGAGAGAACACGCAGTTCACAAACCTCTGGTATGTGGCTCAAGCATTCTTCAGTTCGAAAGGCATCACCTTGTAACAATACAACCCTTGGCTAGTGATGAATGTGGTCTTCTCTTGATCTTCCTCATCCATCATGATTTGATTGTAGCTAGAAAACGCATCTATGAAGTTTAAAAGCTTATGTCTGACAGTTGAATCCATCAGTTGGTCGATCCTGGGTAAGGGGAAGCTAGCCTTCGGGCATGCTTTGTTAAGATATGTGAAGTCGACACACATTCTCCACTTGCCATTGTTCTTCTTTACCATCACTACATTGGCTAGCCACTCAGGGTAGAACATTTCCCTTATAAAGCCTACCTCCAAAAGTTTCTCAACCTCCTCCGCCACTGCCTTATTGTGTCCAGGTGCGAATGTTCTTTGTTTCTGCTGCAATGGTTTACACTCTGGATGACTCCTTTATCGATTCCTGGCATATCTTCGTGCTTCCAAGCGAAAATATCTTGGTTCTTTCTTAGGAAGTTTGTTATCTTTGTCTTCTCTGAAGCTGAGAATGCTGAACCTATTTTTAGGACTTTGGACAGATCTCCAGGGATGACCTCAATTTCCTATGACGGTTTGGGTACTAGTTCAAGTTTGTCCTTCATCCATGTGTGGTTTTCCCCTAATGCTAGGGCAGCTTGATATCATTCTCTTGCAAGGACTTAGTCTCCTCTGATTTCCCTTATGCCATAGGCTGTAGGGAACTTGACCTTTAAGTAATAGGTCGACGTTGCCACTTTCAACTTGTTGAGTGTTGATCGTCCAAGGATGATGTTGTATGTCGATGGGCAATCTACCATGAAGAAATCAATCTCCTTGGAGACTTGTGCTGGATAAATGCATGTAATTGTGGTTAGCTTAGCAACACCTTTGGGAATAACCCTGTCCTTGATGAAACTTACTAATGGGGAAGTGAATGGTCGTAACCTTTTCTTGTTCAACTTAATTTTTTGGAAGGCTAGCAGATAGATGATGTTTGCTGAGCTTTTATTGTCTATCAATACTTGATGCATGTTGAACTCTTCCATCTTGAGCATTATAGCTAGCGAATCGTCATGGGGCTATCTAACACCATAACTGTCCTTCTCAGAAAAGACGATGTCCAATTCGTTGTACCTAGGTGTCTTTGAAGGTGGGAACTGTGAGTGTATGCTATTTACTTCTCCTGCATACGCCTTCTTTACTAATTTGGGGGATCCTCCTATTATTAATCCTCCTGAAATCATTCTTATTTCTCCTATGGAAGCTTTATTTCCCCCCATCTCTGGCTCCCTCTCCTTCTTGTCCTTCTGTTGTCTTCTATATGATTCTGTTCTTTGTACAAACTTCTGCAATTTTTCTAGACAGATTAATGTTTCTACTTGGTCCTTTAGGTGCCTACATTCGCCAGTGCGATGCTCGTGATCCTGGTAGAATCTACAGTACTTGCTTTTGTCTCTTACTTCTGTTGAGGCGTGACTGGGTTTAGGCCATTGTAGAGCTAGTTTGTCTTTTATTTGCATCAATACTTGCTCAATAGGCATCACTAGAGGAGTGAAACTAGTAAACTTAGGCCTTCGATCTGGGAGGTTCTTCTTTTTGTCTAGTGCATGGCCAGTACCCCATGTTTCCTTCTTTCTATTAGGGTTGTGACTAGTTCCTTCATCTCTTTTCCTTTTAGTTGTCACTCTTTTGGTTATTACTGCGTCCTCTGCATTCATATGCTTATAGGCCTTTTGAAGTAATTCTGCTACTATTTTTAGTAGACTCTTGGTGATTGAGAAGAAGAAATCCTTTAATAGCAATCTTGCTTGGAAGGTTGTTAGGATCACTAGGTCTTCTGCTTCGTCCACTTACAACAACTCTTTGTTGAAGTACATTACGTACTGTCTTAGTGACTCTCCCTCTACCTGACGTATGTTAAGAAGGTGCCCAGTGTGCTTCTTGTGTCGTTGTTTGCTAATAAAATGACGAAAAAAGCCTTTTCTAAGCTGATTGAAGTTCGTCGTGGTGCCTGAAGGCAATTTGCCAAACCACACCCTGGCTGCACACTTTAATGTTGTTCGGAAAGCCATACACATTACTTCGTCTGGGGTCATCTATAAAAGCATCAAAGTCTTGAAAGACTCAATGTGATCCAAGGGATCTTTTGAGTCGTCGAAGGACTCCAATTGGGGAAGACGAAACTTCGATGGGAGTGGACGATTCAACACTTTTGTTGTGAATGGTGAATCCGTCCAAGTTCTCCATGGCACTGTCTTTTATCGTGTTTTTGAGTTCGTCCATTTCCTTTCTCATGTTACAAAGCTCGCTCTCCATTCTGGAAGAGTTTTCTTCTGGCATTCTCGTCCTCCTATTCGCCTGGCTATCTGATCCTTCCTCATTATGATTTTCTTTTCTTCATTCTGGTTCTCCATGATCCGCTGTCATTTCTCATTTTAGGATTGAATAGCTCTCCTTAGCTCTTCATTTTGGGGAGTCACTTCTTCCAAAGTGGTTGTCAGGGCTTGGATTTGTTGTGAAGCTTGTTCAGCATCCATCTCGTGCTACGAGGTTCTCTTTTGTCACTTAGGGAGGATGGCTTTGAATTATCAGCGTTTCCCCACCGATGGCGCCAAACTGATGATGCGAAAAAATTGCCAAGTTGAGGACCTCGTCTCACTGGGTGGACGATCCTATGGTGGGTCGTGTCTCAGGTCCAACTTGCAAGAAAGCTTGAGAAAGAAGTGTAACACACCGATGTGGTGTTTGCCAAAAACACTCTGATGCTTAAGTCAAAAGGGGGGAAAAAGGTTTAGAGAAAAAAATGACATGGAGTGGTTTTTAAATGAGTATTTGTGTGTACCTTTGGATTATGATGCTCCCTTCTTTTATAGTTGTTTTTCCATCTTTATGGATAATGAATTCTGGCATTTATGGGCAACTGCTAGTGTGTCATGAATAGGAGCTTTAAAGTGCGCAACTCACTTGTTACCATTGCTTCTTCCATTACTTTTTATCATCAACGCACACAATAAATGCGTAACGCTTGTTTAGATCATCATAGATGCTGAATGATGATCCCGTGTTATTTTTGACTCATCAATAAATATTTAAAAACCCTACTTAATCTCTTTATCTGGTACTAAAAGATAATCTATTTGATTTATTTAAAATTTATTTTCTCAATGTAATTACTTTCCTTCAATATATCACTACAACAAACAGTTTAAACTCATCTAATCTACCTAAGTTTCTATATTAAATAGTATTCTAAAATGAGGAATGAAAAGAGTAAATGCATGCCTTATAGGGGTTACTCAGTAGTCTCATGGCAACATAGAATTGTAAAATGTAAATAGATACAGGATACAAAAAATGATCATGTTGAGAGTTTAGAGCTTAATTTGTGTGAATCTCTAAGATGAGTTCAAATCTTTTGTTTCACTCTTATTATCCCATTCTATGTTCCACAAATAAAAACTTGACACATGTCTATCTATTTAATTAATTACTAAATTTCGGCATTTCTTAACTTAGTTACCTTAATTAAATAAAAGCTTAAAAATTAAAACACAACAGTCAACACATCCCCATCACCAGGCACGGGCACCACTACCATCTTTCACTGGCACCACATGCCCCACTACCACCCCCACCAACCATTGTTGGCTGCACTAGCAATTGTAGATGCGTTAAATGCCATCAGATACAACCATTCACTACCACCATTATTGGCTATTGGTATTTGTTATTATTGGCGGATGCCATCATCTAATTAAAATATGTTAAGAGATTTGAAGAAGACAAGGAGGCAGCGGGTACCCATCATGGATTTAAATAAGAAACTTGTTGCTTAAAATACGATCGCGTAATTTTATGCTCCAATTTTTTCCCGTCAGTAGGGGATGGCGTACAATTGGTCAACATATTGGTTAAGAATGAATAAAGACTTTGGAAAGAACGAATAAAGAAGAAACAGGAGACAAAAGACTGTTACTAGTAAGGATTTCTTCTCAAGGGTTTCTTTATTTTGTTTCCCTGGCAACCTGTTGCTACTGACTAGTGGTGTTGGTAAAAGATGGCAGTGGTGTTAGTAGCAGCAACGTGTTGATGTAGACACCACATTTTGCACCCCTAACGACCTGGGCCCTCGTTTCCCAACGATGCTGAATTCTAAGACCCAAGGTTGGTTTAGGGCCTAATTAGAATTTAAATTTACTTGAGAAGTGTTAAAATGAGAAATATAACTTTTAATGAGAAAATAAATCAATTTTTGAAAAATAAGGCCAAAGGAAACCCTTGCTATGCGTGCACATGAATTAGCCTGCATAAGCGGCTTTTTGCATGCATACGGATGCTTAATCTTGCGCATGCATAGTGATTTCCAAAAAGTTATATAAAGCAAGCTTTCTGCATTTATGTTGAGGTTTGGAACGAATCTCACATCGTCTAGGGATCGTTCCAAACCCTTTTTTTCACACTATAAAGAGCCTTACATGGTATATTTTCAAAACATATAGAAATCTCATGGGAAAACACTAAGATTCATTAGAAATACTGAATCAAAATGAAGTTTTTCACAAAACACCCCCAAGTCAATTTTCTTTTTATTAGGGCATTTTCTAGCCTTGATCTTTGAGTTTAATATTACTAACCACTTTCTTATTGGTTTGTGAATAGATTTGACTGAGTAAAACGATCAAAAATCAAACTTGGAAAGCTTTTCTTTGAGGCATCTAGTCTAAACTTTTCTCTTTTCCTTTCTTTCTTTTCTGCTTTTAAATCTTTTTGTTTGTCTTGTTTTCTTGATTTTATATGATTTAACATGTTTATCTAGCTTAGGTTTATATGTTTGTTTAAATGTATGTTAGGGTGTTAAATTTAGTGTTTTAGGCTTGGTTGTGTTTTTAGGGCTTTTTGGGCAAGAACCTGCGTACGCATAATCTTGCCTAGGCATGCAGGCTTGATTATGCGTTCATAGGCTTGTTCTTGTATGTGCAAGCTGTTGCCCAAAAACCCTAATTTTTTTTGTTTGTTTGTCTGTTTCATTTCTGCGTTCACATCTTTGTGTGTTTAGCTTCCTTTTTCATGTTTTTATGCTCTTAATGTTCTATGTTTCACATGTTTAATTGCTTGGTTTGTCTCACATGTTAGAATTAGGGTTTGTTTTGTATTTTGTGTGTGTGTGTGTGTGTGTGTGTGTGTGTGTGTGTGTGTGTGTGTGTGTTTTTTAAATTTTTTTTTTATTGTTTTGATGACATGAACAAGCATTCACATGTTTATGCATAAATTCCATAGGTGCTGAGTTACTGCAAGGTAAGTAAAAGGTAAGTCATGCATTCGAAATGTTCATGCATTTGTGATATGATCTTGTTTTGGTGTTAGATATGAATGTGAATGTTTGGATGAATCACATGTTGCTTGGATCTTTTCGTATGCTTATGCTTCTACCTTGATTTGATTATATATGTTGCTGCCTTGAATATGCTTTGATGATTTGATTAGATGAATGTTAAGCTCTATGATGAAGCAATGTGCATGATTAGATGTATGGTAGACTTTGTTTGTGAGCATGATAGATGTATGGTTAGGGATGTTTGATGCCATGTTGGTTGTTAGATGTATGATTAGTGTGTGTGTGAGTTAGATGAAAATGTTAAGTATGCCTTTAATAGGGTTAAGACATAAGACACAATGATGGGAAGCCAAACTTAGAATTAGACAATTTTAGGTGCCTAACACCTTCCCAAGACCATACCTTAACTCCAAACTCATATCTTTGGTAGTAAGATCAAAAGGTCCTTATTCTCAGGACGCTATATATATGGTTCCTAGGCCATTGCAAAAACTAGGTGGCGACTCCAATTCGACCCCCCCTTGCGTCCATAGTTGACTATTGTATTTTTTTTTTTTTTTTCATTTAATGTAGGTAACTGAGTTAAGAAGGCAGAAAAAAAAAAAAAAAAAAAAAAAAAAAAAAAAAAAAAAAAAAAAGAGTTAAGAAGGCAGAAAATTATCAATTAATTATATAGATGGCCATGTGTCAAGGTTTTATTTGTGGAACATACAGTGGCAAAACCAAAAATATATCTTTTGGGGGGTCAAAATCTAACATCAACTTAATGGAAGTAAACGGTAAAAATTTTAAGTGAATTTCTTCAAGTTCCGCTTCCATCGTTGACCATCTAGAAGGATGTTTTTCAAGTTCAATCCTTGGAGATTTGGAAGGTTGCTCATTGGAAGTTGAAGCCTCAACATTAGAACCCAAAAGTATACTATTTTTTGAATTACGATCTTCTTCTTCTTCTTCTTCTTCTTCTACTTCTTTTTTTTTTTTTAAGAATGAGTCAATAGTCCTAAACTTGCCCATAAACCTAGATTTTTTTAAAATTAAATTATCACCCATGAAGTATAATAACTAAGATTGAAAAATAATAATAATTTAATGATTGCTAGATAAAAGACAAACAATTATTCAAATTTCAATGCATTAAAAAAAACTAATAAACTACCACCAAATACATGTTATATTATTTTATCTATAAATTAAATAATAAAAAGTAGTATATTTAATTAGCTACAATTATATTTTATAATGTTATATGATATATTGAAATAAACATATTACATATGATAACTAATGTGTGAAAAGTCAAATGAAAAAAATAAAAAAAGAAAAGAAAAGTGCCCGGAAAAGTGAGAATGAGGCCTACACACTACACTACTTTACTTACACGGCTACACACTACTTTTGTAAAAAGAATTTTAGCCACACACGTGGTTGTTTAGCGGAGGAGGATAAGGATTGGATGAGTTAAGGTATTGTTACATTGTTAATGATGAAGAAGATCCAGACTACCAGAGGAAAAAAAAAAAAAAAAAAAAACCAGGCAGAGAGAGAGAGAGAGAGTCACTTGTGGACCTTCAAAATCACATGTGACTAGTTTCTTCAATCAATTAAGCATATATTGGGATAAGCCAGTTTATGTGGATTGTATATATGAGTGCATATTTTACAGTTGTGTGTTGAGTCCCACGTTTAATACTAGGTCAATATGTATTATATAAATGATTACGAGTAATTTTCCAACATTGGGGCAGGGGTAGCCCTGTATGCATCCCCGTATAAAGTGTATATATATATATATATATATATATTCTTGCTTACCTAAATAACTAAAAATATTCACTAGAACACATGGATATATGTGTTTATATTATGCTGCCGGTTGCAGATTATTATCAAAGGATCCATGATTGAAGTTAATTATAATATCTTGCAAGTGTCTTATTCATTTGTGCAATCAAAGCACTAACATTATCCTTAAGAATCAATTGCCAATAAAAGAAAAGGGCAAAAAAAAAAAAAAAAAAAAACCTAATAACCGATAAGCTTAAAAGCATAAAACTTTTTTAAGCAAAGGGAAAATTTCCTCAATACCAAACAACTGGTACTGGTAATACATTATCACACACAACATCTTGATAAAGCTCAAAAGCCCCAAAAGTACCAAACCCCCAAATTTTAAAGCTTTCTAAAAAGAAATTTAAAAGGCAAAAGGAAAGCTTTTTCTTTTAGTTTCTTCCGCCAAGAAGATCAAAGTTCCGCACAGCTTTAACATCTCATCCTTAATTATCAAAAATTATACTCCCTCCGTCTCAATTTTTTTGTCCTATTTGAAATGTCAAACTTTTTTAGGGAACATTATTTATTGTCTTGTCTATCTTTTAAAAATGTATAAGTTTCCAAAACTACCCTTAAAAAAATTTATTAAAAAATTGAATTAGTAAATTAATAGGGTTATAATAGGAACATTAGTAAATTAATGACTTTTATTTTTAGAAACAATACAATATTTTGGGACATCCCAAAATGGAATAGAGGACAAAAAAAATGGGACGGAGGGAGTATATATATATATATATAAAATAAAAATAAAATTTCATATCAATATGATTGCAAAATTTGGGATGTACATCCCTCGAATATGTTAAAGTTTAAAACCCTTTTTGGCCATTGCATAGCTAACCCAAAATTGTATCATAGTAATAGTTGGGAAGCTATTTAAAACCCCAGGAAAAGTCAGGATATATGGGTCATCTTAACTAAAAAAAAAAATTTTGATAGAACTCTATATGATAGTCAATCTCAATCAATCAATCTGTAGGGGCTCCTTTTTCGGAAGGGCACCCCCGACAATAAATTTGTAAAGTATGGGCTCAAAAGCTAGGCCCTAGTAAAGAATGCAACGGCCATGCATGATTATACGTGGGCTAGGATAATCTATGGGTTAAGGGGGCACAATAGGGCTCCTCGGACGTATTACAGAGATTATAGTTGTTCTTATTTCACTCAAATAAGTTTACAAGTCCCTCAAAGGAAACGCACTATTACAACATATATCTCTCTCTGGTTCTTCCTCCTCCCCCCCTCTCAAGGGAGACTTCTTACATTATATATCCCTCTCTCAGCTGATCTTAGCCCTACATTTGTCAATCAATCCGGTCTCCACTTGAGTGCCTGTCCTATCAACCGCATTCCCATCTCTCTGTGGGTTGCGGCGACCAAGATGGCGCTGTTCAGAGGTCCTATCCTCATTAATGCGGCCAGGACGTTAGTTGAGGGCATTTAATGTGGAGGTGACAGTTCGTCTGGGACTTGCTCCTCCACCATGCTTCCATGTCCGGTGCTTGGCACCTACTATACGCTCCTTGGATACCCTGGGAGATTCTCCTTGAGGGACTGCGGCTTGCGTATTTCCTGACTTCGGACTTCCGAGGATGTAATCATCCTCGGCGTGGCTTCTTGGACTACAAAGCCTTCGCGCTTTGTCCTCAGATCTTAGACACGTCCTCGGATCCCAGGTGGTCCTCGGCATGGGCCTTTGGGCCTGATTCAAAGTGGGCCGGGGTTGCCAACTCTTTGTGGCCCCACACAATCAATCAATATATATATCAGAGCAAAGACGTCATGTGAAAAACTATGAGATTCTGCCAAGTAGCGTATTGTATGACGTCCTTTTCATTAGGCTTTCACTTCATCTAAATTTAGCATTTATATCAAACTATTAAGTAATGATAGATACATTTATTTCAATATATTAATAAAATTCAAAAAATTTGTATACATTTATAACTATATATGTTTTGGATAGATTAGGATGGATCTAAAAAGTCATGAAAAATGTAGGAGTTAAGAAAACTTTTCAATTTTCTGCATTAGACTAATTTCAATGCAGAAGTGCATGAGTCGGATTCAATAAATTGAGTAATATGATTATTTGTCTCCACATTTGTCCAATATAATTTTCCAATTCCTTTGAACTTAAAAATAAACTTCCATAATTTTTCTCATAATATCTTTGAGTTTCTTTCTGAGAGGTGTGTTAATTTTTAAAATATTATGTTCATCTTAAATATTTTTTTTTAGATTTTATGTATAAGTTTTATTTATATAGCATTGTAATGTGTTTAGGCTTTTCCTTTTTTTTTTTTTTTTTTTTTTCATATTATGTGTCAATTTAGATTTTTGTTTTTTCTTATGATGCATATACCTGGTATGGCTTTGTAGTTGTTTTGGCTGCTTTTAGTTCAATTAAAATATGGAGGTTAAATTGTGATATTATTGCATCACCATGGCATTATTTTTTCTATTGTTGTATCATGAAATTCTAGCAGTTTTTTTTTTTTTATAGCTTATTGTTATATAAAGCATAAATCATACAACAAAGACACCTAGGAATTAACAGGTTTATGGGTGACAATGTGGACAGTGATCTGTGATATTTCTTAGTTGCATGAATTAGAGGAATTTTTTTTCCCAGTGTATTTAGTTTGAATTTAATTTTAGTAGAAAACTTCATAGATTAGAGACCTCATGCGTGAAAACATGAGGTTCTGCCATGTGGCTCTCTAATCTTACATATAGCCTTCCACATTAACTTCTTCTTGCTATTCTTCACAAAAGAACGTTTTAAAGTAGCCAAAAGTTGTGATTAAAACACCATACATCGTAAAAAACTCAAGCCCATCTTTAATAGCTTATGTAAACGATGAGGATTAGTTAATGGGTAATAAATAATATGCTATCCCTTTTTACCTTTGAGTCTCTACTCTTCTAGTTCTTCAAATGCTTCAACTACCACCCCCAAAATTAAATTCCTTCAAGATTTCCAATTTCTCTTTCCTCTCACACTTTTTTTTACCACTACGAACTCAAGGTGAGTTTTTCCTCTTTTCCTCCCATGATTGTTTTTTTATTTTTATTTTTTATTTTCTATTATTTTTTTAATGGATTTGTGGCTAATCTGCTTTAGATGTGTTTATCCATGTGTAATTGGTTTTCCCTATGCTGTTTTGTTTGACAACTTTTGTGCTTTTTGGATTCACAATTCTAGTTCAATGTATAATCTTTTGGTGTTTTATGGCGGTAATTTGTTTTGAAAATTCCATCTCTTTTTGCTTCAATCAGTGAAGCTTGGGTTTGGTTCTATCGGCAATTGCGACCCCAAATTCTTTGGTCCGCAGTGAAGAGGCTTTCAAAGGCCTTTGTACTAAAGGTACTTTCTCTTTTGTCTCTTTTGATTATGTTAGCTATATTTTTCCGCAATTGCTGATTCAAATTGCTATGAAGTTTTTGGGTTTAGACTACATGATTGTTGGATAATCATTGTTTATTTAAATACCATAGTTATTCAATATATTCCTGTTAATTGTTAACTATGTAGAAACAAATCAAAGAAGGAGGTGTAATGGAGAAAGGAAAGGAGCTCTTTGAACACACTAAGAAATAGGCTTTTGCATAGGTGTAATATTTGGGTGGATTCATGTTGCAAAACATTCATCTTATTCCCATTTGGAACATGCAAATCACATGGTTGATAATATGCCTCACTTACTTTTGCATTAGTTTAAGTCAACTTCACACAAACACTCACATTATAGCTAATGATAATTATGCCATACATTTATGACTTCCAAATTTCATTTTCCCATGCTGATTAATGGTTTGATTTGTAGGATTGGAGGATCGTTAATGGCATGTTGTGTCTATGGAGCACTATAGTATAATTACAATTCCAATGCCACAGAAACTAAAATGGAGTTCATTATACAAAAGCTGCTAATGCAATTTTTGCATCCAAAATACTCTCTACTGGCAATGACAAAGTGAGGTTTGGTGGGATTTTTTTTTCCTTTCTTTTCTTAATTCCTCCAATAGAATTCAAAGAAATCCTTGAACCAAATTTCCCCTACCTCCATCCAAAAATTTCTACCCTTGTGTAGATTGTTAATATGGACATGCAATTTATATTGGAGTTACATGCGCAAAATGTGTAACACATACAAATTAAGGAGAAGTTTTATTAGTTAGTTAGTGCCAAGAATTTACAAATATTTACTCTTATCTTAATTAGAATGTAATAATGCTGGGTTTTTTTAATGGATTGCAGCATTTGGGTCAGTAATGAGCTTGAGGTAGGACATCCATTTTGTTATATTAATGGTAACAGATCATAGAGAACACATATCTTGAAGAGATAAGGGAAAATGGAGAGGAATAGATGTTGCCATTAAATGAATGAAAAATAATTATTTTACGTGTTGCTCATTGGAGCAATGAGTAAGGAAGATTGTTGAGATTTCTTTCATTCGATGGTTCTATCAAGTGAAAGTTAATGATTAATTGTAAGGATATGAATGAGTCAATTATGAAAGTTTCAATTGCAATAAGAAAGTTGTTAGGACATATGTATTTTCACTTGTTAAGAACATATGTCACTTATTTATGTAAATTTGACCAAACGCACTCTACTTGTAATTGGGTAATTCTAGGTGTTTTTAATACTTTAAGAAACAAGGTTTCAAGATCAAGTGTTGAAGTTATAAAGTCTGTCCAAGAAAAACAAGCTGAAGTGCAAATTCATTAAATCTCGACACCTGCTCGATAGCTTCTCGACATCTGCTATCTGTCGAGAATTACAAAATTATATTTTCTGATCTGATTTCCTTGGGATCTGCGAATATGCTTTTAGGCCTTCTTTTCTCCAAACCCTAAACATATAAAAGGATTGTTTTAAGAGCCGTCAAATGGTACACAAGTTGTAAAAGTATTGAGCAATCTCTGTTCAAGCAAATTGTGATCAAAGACAAAGTTCATGACCTAGTTCATCTTCTCTGAAGAAATTGCTGTGTATTTGCACCAAAAGGTTTTGTGACCAAGCATTTTCCTGATCTTTATCGTGTATGATGAACTGAAAAACTTTGCAGCCAACCTCTCCTTCTAAGTTGGTGTTTGAAGTTGCGTACTAGGATCCGCGCATTAGTTAGTCACGTACTTGGGAGTCGTGTATCAAAAGTGGGAACTGTCACTACAGATCAAGTTCAATTAGGTATTGGGGTAAGGGTTCAACTGTAGGTTGGTAAGGTACTTGGAATTTCTTTACTTATAACCGCTTGATTTGATAATAGTGGAGTTTCGGAAGTGGTAACCTAAAAATCACCCGGTGGGGTTTTTGCCGCAAGGATTTTTCCTATTCGTAAACAAATCACCGTATCTTTTAATTTCCGTTGCATATTTAGTTTTTGGTGATTTGTCTGTGCTGCCACGCGTTTGCATGATAAATTGATTAATTAATAACTTGGCTAATTAATTAATTGGTTTAATCACAAAGGATCATTCAATTTGTGGCCTATCAAAAGTCAAGGTGCCTATTTAACATTTCATATATTTTACATGAATTATGATCTAGAAGCATGGGAAAGGAGTTTTATTCCCAACTTTCTCCTCTTCATTTTTTTTTTTTTTTTTGGAATCAAACACACACATTCACGCACATGGGATTCGGCCTTTGTGTTTGCTTCTCTTCTTAATATGTCTCAAATCATGAATAACTATTAATATTTTTTATCCTAAAAAAAAAAAAAATATAGTTCATGATAATATATGGAGGAACCTATATAACATCATTTAAGTATGGAATAAGTCTAACTCACCCTCTCCAAGCTCTATCTCTCTACATCACCAACATCAAGTGAGCTTCTCATACATGTAACTGATTAGCTAATCTCACCGGTATAAACAATTCTAATTGAAAATTTAACTGCAAGTATTTGTTGGAATTGGAAAAAATGTGTTACTTCATGTTACAAAGTACAAAGAAAGCACTAACAAGTATAAATCCTTTGCAATTGCTATGAACTACAAGATCTCCTAAGAAAGTACAAACGAAGAGACCTCAACAAGTTTTGTGTCTTCGTGGTCTCCTTTTTGGTAAAGATAACAATGTCCTTTCTATTGACTACCACGAGTGCTTTGACAATTTGTCCTTTATATTATAGCACCTCAGAGGTTGCCTCGTAACATGAAAAGTTATTTATCGAGTGGACAATTTTATTTACTGTCATAACATATTGTCTTTTGTTTATCAAATCCTTTGAATTGTAATCTGAAAATGAATACACACAAACATAAATACATAGGAGATGAATACATATAAACATAAATATATAAGAGATTATGAGACCACTTACATATTATTTAACTATTTTTTAATTGAAAAAAATACAAAAAGAATATAATCCATGAATTTTTGTCAAAATTAAACTGCATGACTATTGTGATTTTAATTTGAATAAACTTTTAGAAATGTCTAAATTGATATTGGTTGGGTTAGAGGTTTTTTTTTTTTTTTTTTTTTTCAACCTTTTCGGGTAAATAAGATTCTAATCTAATTCAACCCATCACATGTGTGTAGATTGTAGATTCCAACCCAACTTCATCCTTATGGGTCTAAGTGATTTGGTGGCCTATACTTACATATTTCATGCATTGTAAAAATTGGATATTTATTAACTATTTCAACACCTTTTTTTTCTAATAAATTATTACAATTTAAATAAGGTTATGTTAACAAATACCTTTAGAGCAATTATTATTAAACCATATTAAGAAAGTTTTTAATACCACTTTCATGAGAAATATAATTAACTTTCATAGGAAGAGATGGTTTAAGGAGTTATAAACTTTTCAATGGATAAGTTCCAAGTAGTTTCCCATTAGACTACACTTTTAAGCTTGGAGAACCAGAAAGTGTTCCAAATCAAGGTTTTCATATCCAAATCGTTCATTGAACCGTAAAAGGGAAAGGTTCAAGATTTTCTAGGTTAAACCAAGGTTAAACTAGAGTGGAACTGTGATGACGTCATAATTAATTTAATAATTAATTAAAGCCTAAATATAGATATTAAATTTATATAACTAGCAAAATTGACTAATATATCTATATATGTAAGATAAATTTAATGATTTTCAAGCATATATTTAATAATTAAATAAGAAAGTTAATAAAATAAAATAATAACCATGAAAACATTAAAATTTATGATTAATTTTTGAAGTAAAGTTGAATATCTTTAAAGGATTTTAATTATAATTTTTTTTTATTCCTTTTAAGAGATGGATAATTTAATTAAGTAGAATAAATTATGTTAAGTTGTTTTTATAAAATTTAAAAAAAAAAATTGCTAAAGGGTTGGACTGCACGGTTCTTGCCACCGGTTCGTGCAGTCCAACCTCGGTTTTAGGGGTTCTTGGAATTGCCACATATGCCCAGTTCTCTATGCTTAAAAAACCGAATTTCAATTCGGTTCCCAATTTTCACGGTCCGACCTCTCGATTCAGTCCTTGTTTGAAAACCTTGTTCCAAATGTGGAATTGGAGAAGAAGGGAGAGATTTATCAACTTGAACTACAATTAGCACAAGTATATATACATACAAAGGCCATGCCACCTGATCTTCACCACTAGTTTCCTAATTAATACTATTTCCACCCATTACTCTCCTCTATTTCTTTAAATATTTTGTTCTGTTTATAATTGGACCGAAAAAAAAAAAAAAAAAAAAAAAAAAAAAAAAACTAATTTAGAGGATCTACACCCTTTTTTTTTTTTTTTTTTGTGAGAAGATTCAGTGTCCTTTGGAGTAAGAAAATTTAGGTGAATATCATGTCTTTACCTTAGGTCAGGGGTGGCTTAGAAGGGTGAGGGGGCCATGATCCACCCCCCCCCCCCCCCCACAACAAAAACTTCTCAAATATTATATTTTTACCTCTAAATTTATCTAAACTTTTCAAAAGAAATATGGTTAGCTCTCCAAACTCTTCATATTTTTTGTATGAAACTATTAAATTGGTTCAATTTTAAATTTGTTATTGTTTCGGCCTCTCATTTATGAAATTCTAGTTCTATCCCTGGCATAGGTCAATAGTTATGAAAAAAGCTATTATAAATACTTAGGAAGTAGCTATTATGAAGCTTAAACACTTTTAGAAATATGCAAGGAATAAAATAATAATTCAAAATGAGTAATACAAAGAGTCATATTGAATTTCATGAAATGTAATGTATACAATGATGCAAAAACACAATAAGTGGTCTTAGCAAAAAAAAAACACACACACACACACACAATTAGACTGTAATACCAAATGTATATTCAGCAAAGAAAAAAAAAAGTAATACAACTGCTATTTTTGAATTATGTATCATCTTTCTCAATCAGAATCAGATATCAATACCAACATCCAAATAAACATTAAAGTCTTTTCTTTTTCTTTTTCCTTTTTAAGAAGAAAACAAGTCTGATTTGAAGATAAGATAGTAAACTTTTAGGTTTTAGCATACACAAAATTAGAATGCTCGTAAGAAACTTTTAAGCTAATGGAGTTAGTATCCAAAATTTGTCCTTAAAAAAAAATAAAAAATAAGAATAAGGTTCAAAAAAATTTAATCATAGAAAATAAAATAAAAAAGATAGGTTCCGAGTTTTATTTATAGCAGTAAATTGGCACATGTTTTTGGTAGCATCAGAAGTACCAAAAACAGAAATTAGCCGTCCTATTATTTTTCCAGGAAGTGGCTTAGGTACGCAACTAGTTCATTAGCTTTGGTGGGGTTAACTAGTTCCGCCGCATGATAATCTCCTTCAGTAAATTGTGTTTCCACCTTAATACCCTTCTTCCTAAACATCTCTACCAGTTTCTTTTGACTGTCAATCAATGGGTCTCCATCACAGCCCGTCACCAGAACCAACCAACCCAGCTTCTTGATTTGATCAAATTCATCACCCACCGTTGGATTGCAATACTCATGGTCACGGTCAGACCCAATTGGCAAAGACATTTTCCACATCAGATCAGTACTGCTTATTGGCAAAACTGGATCGTCGATCAACCTCAGCTCTGATTCACTCCTCTGTGTGGCACCAAAGAATGGTGTGTGCAACAAAAGCCCTTTGATCTTCAGTGGTTCAAGATCATCTACGGCTTTAGATACACGTAGCCCCACATGATAGGCTATATTGCCACCAGCACTAGTACCCATTAGATAACACTTGGAACAATCAACATGGTCACGTATCATTTTTTCATGTGTAGTCTTGATCCAATGTAACACTTCCACTGAATCATCGTACGCCGCGGGAAGGCGGTGCTTGGGAGCGAGGCGGTACTCAACGGAGATGACCACAGCGGAGAGTTGATGTGCCATGTTGTAACAGAAGTCATGAATAGGTGTAGAATCAACATGTAGAATAATAAAGCCACCAGCATGGTAGTACACGATAAGAGGAAGTTTTGTGGTGCTAGTGTTATTATCTAAGGCTTGACGGGGTAGGAATATGCGGACATAGGTGTTGTGTTCTGGGTTGAGAATTACATCTTTGGTGATCACAGGGGTGGAACCGTTGTGATCATCAGTTGTAGCTGCGGATTGAGGAAATTCGTAAAGACGTTTGAGAGTACCATCGTCGTTTTCAACGATATGGAGAAGCTTAAAGGGATCAATTGGCTTTGTAGTTTCTTCTCTAGACATGGTATATATTGAAATATGTTGATCGAGTACTGTGTTGAAGAAAGATAGTTTAGGTGTAGTTTATGTAGAGATAAAGTCAGTGTCGTTCCTTATGCAATGTTAGTTTATATATAGATAAGATACACGTGGTTTCCAATGCTAGTTGGAGATTTTGATGGGACTCTGCTTCTATCCAATATTAGTTTATATATAGATAAGATACATGTGGTTTCCAATGCCAGCTGGAGATTTTTGTATGACTCAGCTTTTATCCAGTGACCACTAATTACTGGACAGAAACCAGATTCATTTTTACATTCTTATTTAAATGTGGTAGAAACATGTAGATTAAAAATTATTATAAAAATCTTTGTAGATTAAAAGTTTTTATAGAAATATGTGTTTCAGTATTTAAATATTGAAACTATTGTTTAAACAATTGAATCAAACCCTTTCTATATTATTATAAATAAGCTAACATTTTGTATGTGTTAGAATCCAATTATCTCTTTCTTGTGTGTGTTCACTTCTCAAATAAATAAATAAATAAATAACATTAGCCCATTTGGTTAAAAATTTCTAATATTATTGTTTAAGTGTTGTGAAAATACGTATAGGTTAAAAAGTGATGTGAAAATACGTATTTCAGTATTTAAACACTAAAACTGTTGTTTAAACAACTGTACCAAACACCACTATATTATTATAAATAAGCTAATAGTATGTGTGTGTGTGTGTGTGTGTGTGTTAGAACCCTTTCTCTTTCTTGTGTGTGTTTGTTTCAAAAAAAAAAAAAAAAGTCATAATAGAACATTATTTATTTATCGCCTTTGGTAAAAAAAAAAAAAAAAAGAACATTATTTATAAGAATTATTAATAAATTATTTGAACATTTCATGTGAATACGTACGATAACTACCATTAGAGCATTCGCAACAGTAATGCTAAAAAGCCATATTGGTATATTTTAGCTTCTCTCACACAAAAAACTTGCTCCAGTAGTGGAGCTATACTTATTTTTTTTAGGTGATTTGCTACAGTGCACATTTATAGATAGATGTGCACTGTAGCTTAGAGTTAAAAAAAAAAATTAATTTTTTATTCCTAACCGCATTAAAATATTACCTCTCTCTCTCTCTCTCTCTCTCTCTCTCTCTCTCTCTCTCACCACTGCCAGCCCACCTCCACGCTGCCGACCCACACTACCAACTCACACAGTAGACCCCGCTGCCGATCCACGCCGCAAACCCCAGCCCTGATCCACACTACCAACCCATCTCACGCCTTACTTGGTTGTTGTTGTTGTTGTTGTTGTTGTTTTTTTTTTTTTTTTTTTTTTTTTTTTTTTTTTTTTACTGTGAGCTGTGGTGTGGTGGTGATTGTGGTTATGTGGGTATATTGGCATCGATGGGCGGCTGTGTACGTCGGCATCAGTGGGCTGTGGCTGGGTTCGTTGGCATCAGTGGGTGGCTTGGGTGGGTTTCGTGGTGGTGGGTGTGGGTGTTGCCGCCGATCAACCGTGATTGTTGACGTCGATTGGAGTGCTTGCTCGCTGATCAAGTGGGTTTCTCATGATTTTTTATTTTGTTTGGTCTGAGTTGAAGAAAAAAATGGGAGATTTGGGTTTTTTTTTTTTTTTTTTTTGCATGCTATGGACTGCTGGTGGTGGTTGTGGTTGGTGCTGCGGTTGATTTTTTGTAGTAGGATGTATTATTTTATTGTAGTGGTTATATTATTTTATTGTGATGTATATATTATTTTATTGAGTTGAAAGCTAAAATAGATCCACTGCTGTAGCATGTGTGTAGGTAAAATAGATAAAATGACTTTTTGTGTAGCTAAATAGCTAAAACTTTGCCTCCACTGCTGTGAATGCTCTTAGTCATAATAATTATACTTACTCAATAATTAGAACATTAATTTATCTAGCATTAGTTGATCAACTAATGTTCTTAGTACGATAGCTAACATTAGTCATAAAAATCATTATTTATATGATTATAAATAAGCTAATATTACTCAATACGCTAATTATAAATCCATATAATTTCTTTAAAATATTTATAATATAAGTTATTCAAATGCACCGGCACCACCTTTTGAACCTTTTTTTTAGAAGGCACCTTTTGAACTTCATTACCTTTTGTCAAATAGACAATATGTTGTGAGCCCACTATTATTATTATTATTATTATTATTATTATTATGGGGATAAAAGCCCAAAATCATATATTGGGCCTTGGACCCTATTTGAAGATGTAGATACATCCGAGGAAGAGTAAATGATTGGAAAAGGCTTCGGAGTGAAGAATCACGTAAGAAAAGGATAGAAGAATATAGTCTGAGGAATGTATTCTTTTTAGATAAGAGGAATATCGGTCAAGCAAATACCTGGGCGGTTTAGGTGACCTTCCAGGAAGTTCTAACGATAAGGATGAACTCCAGGCACATATAAAGATGATAAGAATGGAGAAATATCTAAAGCAAAAGTTGCTACCACCGTTTTAAATGCACTACAACAACTTTTCTGGCTGCATTTATGTGGAGAAGACCCCTGAACAGTGCAATCTCAGCTGCCACCACTCATAGAGAGCCAAAGAAGATACCTGATGGGATATATACTCAAGTGAATGCTTAGATGAAAAATAAGTGTACGATCGAGATGGTCTGAAAGAAAACTATATAAATGTAAAAGACCTCTCATGAGGGGGGGGGGGATCGAAAGAAAAATAGAAGGAAGAAGAAGGAAGAATTACTGTAGCTTTAAGGATTGTATTAACTTTTAAAAACCACAATTTATCTCCTCGAATATCAGTTTATTTAAGCTTCAAGTGTGTTTTTGTGCTTGTTAATCTTTTAAATCTTTATTAATTATTATTTAATTCACAAACAGCCCGACTCTTTCACTCACTCTCTATAAATTCATTGTATTGGGCTTGTTGAGCTCATATCCCACATCTTTTAGGCTTGGGCTACAAATCTTGACCCTACAATTGGCGCTGTCTGTGGGGAGAGCTTGAGCAAGTGTAAGAGCAACGGTTGATGATGGCAGAACCAGGTCAACAACCAGTAGAATCCAGGGCATCCCAACACGTTGATCCTTTTCTCAACCTAGAGCAGAAAGGTGATCGTGAAGGTAGTGTACATACCACTCATACTGACTGAAATCAATCACGAGGTGGAAGTCATATGTCTCATATAGAGAATAACAAGAACATGCAACTAGAGATTGAACAATTAAAAAGAGAGTTACGCCTTACAAAGAGGAAGCAGACTTCTTCAAACTTTGATGACAATTCTGATGACGAACAAGATGTTAATTATAGGCGAAGGTCTCGAATCCCAGCTAGTGAATCATTTTCCTATGAAGATGAATATTATCGTAAATGGCAACCTCAAAGCCCATCACATGGAGGTATAGGAAATGACGCTATGAGCAAAGCCTTGAACCAAATCTCTAGATCCCTTTTCATATGTAGGATTGAAGAGGCAAGACTTCCTCGTCGTTTTCATCAGCCAACGTTCACTATCTATAATGGTTGAACAAACCCTGTGAAACATGTGAGCCACTTCAACCAAAGAACGGCTGTCCATTCCAAGGATGAAGCTTTAATGTGTAAGGTTTTCTCCTCCAAACTAGGACCAGTTGCGATGAGATGGTTTGACAGCCTGAAAGCAGATTCTATTAGCTCCTTCAAAGAGCTCACTCAAGCATTTGGTTCCCATTTTGTCACCTGTCGAAGAGTTGCTCGGCCCTTAGCTTCCCTGCTATCCTTGAATATGTAAGAGGGTAAAACCCTAAAAACGTATTCAGATAGGTATTGAGAGATGTTTAACAAGATGGATGGAGATTTTGACGAAGTGACCCTTAATACATTTAATCTTGGTCTCCCCACTGACCATGATTTGAGGAAATCTCTGACTGGAAAACCTGTCACCAGTGTGCGCCAACTGATGGACAAGATTGACAAGTATAAAAGAGTTGAAGAGGATCAATAGCAAGGGAAGGGGAAGGGGAAGGGGAAGGATAAGGTTATCCCTCAAGAGATGAGGAATTTCAAGTCTGATCGTTATAGTAACAATAGACCACGAAAAGATTTTTTTTTTGGCAATCAAGATCGGCGAATCTCTAAGCAACCAACGCCGTATTCCAAGAAACAGTGCATCAAGTTTTAGAGAAGATTAAAAATGAACCATTCTTCAAACGATCGAATAAGGTGATGAGAAATCCTGAAAGACGTAATTACAATCTCTATTGCTGGTACCACCAGGATCATGGGCATACTATAAAAGATTGTAGGAGTCTCTGGGATCATTTGGAACAGCTTGTCCACGAGGGTAAATTGAAGCAACTCCTGCATCATTCTAGTGGTCAGGGGAGCCAAGCAAGCTCAGAATCTCGAAGAGATGTTTCTTCAAAACCCCCCTTGGGAACTATCAATGTCATCTTCGCTGCACCTAGGAGAACAAGATCCTACCTATCCAGGGTAATGTTTGTAGCCCGTCTATCCACAGGAGACATTAATCAAGATCTGAAGAGGGCTAAAACATATATTTCACCAGTTCTAGGATTCTCAGACAAAAATAATATCGAAACCATCCAATCCCATGACGACGCTTTGGTAATCACCCTCAGAATTGGGGGATATGATATGAAGAGGGTAATGGTGGACTAGGGCAGTGGAGCTGAGATAATGTACCCTGATCTCTATAAGGGGCTGAACTTAAAACATGATGACTTAACACACTATAGTTCCCCCCTGGTGAGTTTCGACGGAAAAATTGTATCTCGAAGGGCCAAATACAACTACATGTGTAGACTAGTCCAGAGGTAATAGAGGTAGATTTCATTGTCGTAGACGTGTATTCACCCTATATTGCAATCATGGCTAGACCCTGGCTTCATACACCAGGGACTATTTCCTCTACTCTGCATCAGAATGTTAAGTATCCATCAAAAGGCCAAGTTGATGAAATTTTGGGAGATCAATCTATGGCTAGACAATGCTTAGTGGCTGCCATTCAGTATAAGCCCGAGGCTGAGTCCTCGGCCCATGCTGGAAAGGATTTATAGCTGGAGCCAAACATACACTAAGTCTAGCGACGGTAAGGGCATGCAGCTCCATCAATAGGTCTTCAAATTCTAGTCTCATTAGATGAAGTTACCATAATTCCCATCATCCTTATCTATCAAAATATCAAAAAAGAAAAAGTTGTTGATGGATTTGTTTAATATTCTTCAATGTACATTAACTGGTTCCAGCCATATCTCAATATTTACCTTGGTCAACTTTGTGTTCATTGACGTATAAATTATCACACACATAGGGCCTTAAATCTGTATAAGAGCTTATTCTTCTTTATCTTTATGGAAAAAAAATTTAACTTGAAAGTTTTGACTTTGATGTGTATCAAGTTGGTTCTCGAAATTTCAATTTGAACATTTAGGCTGCGTTTATTTTGGCTAAAAATGGATTCGGGAAAACAATTTACACCCTACAGTGTGTTTAGTTGCGCATGGAAAATTTGGTCAAACGGAAAATCATTTATGTTTACTATAAAATACCCACTCCACACCTGTAAATCATTTTACACTTTCATTTTACCTTCAAACCATTTCCACTCTCCTCAAAAAATTTCTCTTCTCATTCACTCTCATCACTCACGCCAAGCCTAAGCCGAATGATAGAGAGAGCTATCATTGGTGAAGCTCAAATATAGTCCCCAACCCACTGCCCTGCCGGTTTGATCGCGCCACTCAAACCCATCGCCGATTTGATCGCACTGCCTCAGCTCCTCCGTCGTGCTCAAACCCATCTCCAATGAACCCAACTAAACCCACCCAATTTCACCACATCCAAGTCCCCAACCCACAACCTCACCATCGTGCCTACAAGCCCCTCTGCTGGTGAAGGTAGTTTCTCATCTACTTCACATTCATCCTCTCGCTCACTCATCAGATCCATCCTTCTTCCACCCACGCCGTCGATGCCTTAATTTTTTTTTTTTATTGTAAAATAACATTTTTGCTTCGGTTTTGGAGGATTAGTGGTTGGGGTGATTCATTGGTTTCAATGGTGGTGGGTTGGAGGTGAGTTTAAGCGTTGATGGTGGTCGATTGGTGTTGCGACTTAAATAATGCTCCAAAGTGCAAGATTGTCGCGAAGTAATAACTTGGAAAGTTTGAGGTCAAATCCACAAGGAAAAAGGAATTGATTAGCAAACCACAAGAGAATAAAACTAAAATAATAAAGTATAACCGAAGAGATTTTTTACAATTTAGTAAAGGTAATTTAAATTGAGAGAAAATAGCAATATATTAAGACGCTAAGGTTTAGGGATCCACACACAACACATCTATTGGTAATCTTAACAATATTTATTTTATGACTCAGCTAAAATTCATATGAAGGATGATCTTAGTCGAATGATTTAACAATAAAAACTCAATAATTAATTGTCTAAGATAGTTTCATGCAATTGATTGATTTTAGGCAAAACAAAACTAGTGAATTAGTTCGTAGGGAATACTAAGCATTTAATGTGCCCGAAGTCTACTATAAATCAAAGAATTATACAGAATTAAACACTTTTCTAGATGAGCAAAACAATCAAAAATATAAAAACATAAGCATTAAAACCAATAAATAATTGTTAAAAACATATCAATAAACGGTTGGGTTTCACCCCTCACCTTAACAAGGCTTCTAGCAAGTCATAACACAAATAAAAACTCTAAAAAATGTAAAGAAACTTTAAGAAAACCTAAATTATATTCTACAGCAGCTCTCTTCTGAATTTTGCCCTAAAGAACCTTTAAATAGGTTAAGGAATCCTATTACAAGTTGAATTCCCATTTCGAGGAAATCCCAAGTTTTTAGGCTTCACTTTACCAACTTTTTTGGCCCATTTAAATTCAGAATTAGGACTTTTGGTAAACTACAAAGTTGTAGCCCTTTAAATTAGGCTTCTAGTCCAACTTTAATCATCTCGATTGGACATCTGAGCCGAAAGTTATGCTCCAAATACTACTGGTACGTAGGCTGGAATCCTAATCTGAATTGGACTTGAATTTAATTGGGTTGGATTTCTTTGACTTCATCGTGACCCTTGTAAAATTAAAATCCATTAGCTTTCTTCTTTGCACAAATCCACTTATTTAATTTCATTACCCTACAAAAGACAAATTCACGCATTAAAATTCAATTAAGCACAAAATTGATTATTTAGTATTATTCCAAAACCAATTATAAAATGCATGAATTAACTCAAAATAAGTATGATAATGCTTTCTAATAATGATATAAATATGCAAAATTAAGCTATTATCAATTGGGGGTGGTGGATTGTTGGCTATGGTGGTTTGTCAATTTCAATGGTGGTGGATTATGGGTTTTGGTAGATGGTTATGATATTGATTTTGAGATTAATGGGTTTTGATTTTGATTATGATTTTTCAGATTAATTGGTTATGTGGTGGATGATGGTGGCTGGGTTTGTAGTGGCCGGTGGTGGCTGGGTTTATGGTGGTGATAGTGGTTGTTGGTTTTCTGAAAATAGGTTTTTACATGCAATACCAAACACTAAAAATACTTTTTCAGCAAATTTTCCAAAACACAAACAAACAATTGAAAATATTTTCCTTTTCTTAAAATATTTTCAGTTAAAAATATTTTACACTCGGAAAACATTTTACATAAAACCAAATGCAGCCTTAATCCCTTGGATATTAGGTTTATGACAAATCAAAACTTTTGTTAGTCCTATAAAAAAAATTGTTAGTATTTTTGGTTGAAGATTAAATGATTTAATCACATGATGGACGCATGACTTTTTCAAAATCATCAATAATTTTTTTTTTAAAAAGAAAATCCATTATTTATAGTTTTATACCATATGTATATCATGTGATTAAATTTATTAGACAAGCTTTAGTAAAAATTTTATAAATAAATAAATAAAATTAACAAAATGTTTGATTTATAGTTTACCTATCATCTATCATCCAAGAGATTTATTGCTCAAACTGTTTAAAGTCCAACTGTCCAAAGTGGTATTTGTCCCAACCCCTCCAAAACAAAGCAATATTTCATGGTAACTATAGCCAAATATGATAGAAAAAAGTGATGCTATGAACGTTGGATAGAATACAAAGCATTCATTGATACAAAATAATGGGTGAATCCCATTGTTTTTATTATTTCATAGCAAAAGTGATTGGATACAAAGCTAATTTATTGAGTCTAGAAGTTGGTTTAGCGTTAAGAAGAAGCTTAATTTACTGTCCTATTTTGAGAAAATAAGGTGACTTTTGGAGTAAACTAAACTTTGGTTGAGATCACGTCTCTAGCTTGGGTCAAGCTAGGAGTGTACCAACTTGTGATTTAAAAATTGTGTTTTCAAAATTTTCTAAAAAACACACTCTTGCTCACTTTGTTTCTCACCAAATAATGGTTGCACTATAAAACATTGGAGCTACAGTAGCGTTTCTATAATTTGCTCAAAAGAGCACTACTTCCTATAATGATGAATTTACTGCAAAAAAGAGTCCCTGTGGATGTGTGATGTCCTATTCGCAAGCAACAAGGATGAGATGATGGAATTCAGATCTTTTAAATTTCCTAAAGTACTGTACCAAATAAATTTCCTTAGATCTTAACCGTTCTTTAATGATTTAATTGTCTAAATTTTGCCATATCAGCATTTCACTAACAATAATCTTAATTATTTTATTTGCAACATTATTTTATTATTTTAAGATTATTGTTAGTGGAATATTGACATTGGAGAATCTAAACCCTTAAATCATAAAAGAGTAGTTAAGATTTAAAAAAGTCTATTAGTAGAGTACCCTAGGAAATCTAGAAGATCTAAATCTGAGACGATGGCTCATGCCTTGTGGTCTTGCCCAGCTGAAAACGGAGGTATATCAGTATATGTGGACACTTGGAATAAGAAAATTTCAGAAATTGGATCGTCACCAGTGCAGCTTCAGTCAATTTGTTCAACTTCTATTGCTTCGGTTGGATGGAGTTTTGATTGTATTTCTCATCTTAATCATGTATTGTACAGTACATATGATACACATATGTATGTATTGTATAATTCATAAGTATGGCAGATACAAATATTTATATCATATCAAATTTTTCATTCAATATGATATGTATGGTATAATATGTATCATATGTAGTAATCATTGTTGTAAATTAGCAGATGCTCAAATTACCAAGATTGATTGTGAAAATATTTTAGGCCTAAGAAAGATCTCCAAACAAACAATAAGAATAAAGAAAATTAATTCAAATGAAAAAAAAAAAAAAAAAAAAAAAAAAAAAAAAAAAAAAAAAAAAACCGTGGTTTGGTGATGACAACTAAAATTTCACTATAACAAATTTGAGATAATACAAATTGGTGTAGAGGCACTCTCACAAACCCAAATATCAAATACACCCAAATACAAAACCAAAGAACCAAAGGTTCACAAATACCAAATACGAATTAAACACAAACCAAAGAGAGAGCCACAAAATTAAATCCAAAAGTTGTAACACACCAAGAGAGAGCCAAAATTTCCAAACCGTAGAACCAAAATCAAGCGGTAACAAAACCTCTCTTATTATTCCAAATTGCAACTCACAAATATCAAATAACCAAACCAAGAGAAAGCCTCTTTTCTCACACACTCTTAATTTTGCCACAATAGCATTGTGCTTATATTGGAGACTTAAGTCTGCTACCATATCCAAAATTTAATTATTTTAAACTCAACCTAATTTCTTAATTATTTTGGGTTGAGTCGGTGCTTAATTATTTTAAGTTCAAAATTCAATTTCTTATTTTCTTTGGTACGAAACACAAAATCCTAGCATCCTTAGGATTTTTCAAACTTGTATTGGATTGTGTACTAGAAGCATCAGCTTTCTCTTTCTCCTCTGTCAAGAAAAAGAGATTATGTAGGGTCCGTTTGGTAGAGAAGTTTAAGTAATGTTATTTATAATTTTTTGAAATACGTGTGTGAAACAATGTGTGAAAATGTGTGTAATGTTGTTTAAAAACTGAAAATGAGTTATTTAACAACTCTACCAAATAATGCTTTAAATATTTAACAATCTGAGTGTAATAACTGCCCACTTTTTTATTAGGAGGAGGGAGACATTAAATAAAAAAATAAAACTTTTTTTATTAGTTTTTTATTAGTTTATAAAGTTTACCAACCTAAAGTTTTTGGTCATTAAAATTTAATGTGAGCACTTAAACATTGGGCATTTTTTGCTCTTAAAATTTCAAGTGAACTTCTTTGAAGTTTAAAATTTAAATATTATTACTTCTTCTGTCAACATTTTTTAGTTTCTTTATATACGTGTCTAATGGAATAATAGTGCTTATATATATATATATATATATATATATTTTTTTTTTTTTAATTTAGAGACCATCAATAGCATTCACTTGAAATTTTAGGGACAAAAAATTCTTTTTTTTTTTTATTTTTTTAAATTTTAGTGACTAAGAGAATTCACTTTTCTTTTCTTCTTTTTTGACGGAATAGAGTTCATTTGAAATTTGAGATATTAAAAAAAAAAAATTCCCACTTTGTAAACTTTTTTTTATTTTAGGAAAACCAAGAGTATTCAGATCAATTTGTGTAAAATTTTCCGTCTATTTTAGCATAAAAACTTACTTTTTTCTATTTTACAAAATTATTTTTCCAAAACACCCACATCAATCAATCTATTTTAGAAGATATTTCAATAAAATATTCATTCTTCATTAATTTTTTTTTCTCTAATGGTTATACTTTTTAAATTTAAACTTATATTTCAAGTAAACTACCAAAACCAGTGGCTCGGCCAATGGAGCCACTTGTGCCGGAGGTTCGTTGGTCGAACCGCCGGAATGGTAGGCAGTGTTGGCTGGATTTCCAATAAATTGGGACAGAAACAAACAAAGAAGAGAGAGAAAGAGAAAAATTAATAAAATATTGTTCACAAAACTACAATAACTGTGTATATTTACATAATTATTGTCGTATTTTTGTATATTTACAAAGATTTAAAAGGACTGATGCATGTATATTTTGTGTTATATTATGTAAATTTTTGCACTTTTTGTATTTTGCAATGACTTAGTAACCTGTAAGTACTAACTCTGTAAATTTCTGGTTTTTATTTTTTTTAAGAAATGATAGAAAAAAAAAAAAAACAAACGAGGTTTGATTATTGAATAACCACAGTATGAAACGTGGTAATACGACCTCATCTGACTTTGGCAAATTTGATGTCAACCGTCTCATAACTCCCAGACTTTGTAACCGTCACCCCCCATTAATCCAAAAGAAAAATAACCGAAACCCATAACTCCTAAAGACAAAACCAACTAAGAACATTAACAACAAGTCCCAGAAAAACAAAAATGGCATCCTCAACAACTTTGCAGAAAAAAATTGAAGAATTCGATTCTGAACTGCACCATCTCTTCTCTCTTCAACCAAAAACCCCGTGGCCTCAACCCCTTCTCGACGAAATCCTCCAAAAATTTGAGTTCCTCAAGAACCTCCTAGCAGCCGAGATTGCATCCCATGCATCAAATCCACCCCATTATTTACACCACATGGAGCAAAGACTCATTGAACTCAACCACGAGTTTTGGGACAATTTGAAAGCCACATTAGCACTCATGAGCAACACTGAAGATGTTAATCTTAATCCCAAGCCACGTGCTTACACCGAGTCATTGCTTGGCGATGATAGTGATGATGATGAGGACTCTGCTGATGATTTGTTCACGTCGCGTGTTCGTGAAGAAGACCCAGAAAGGTTTCCGCAAAGTTTGGTTGAGGAAAAGGCTCTGGTGGAGTTTTCAGGGCCGGGTTTGAATGAAGAGAGGGAATCTTTGGATTCTTTGGTTGTGGAAAAGGCGAAGGATGAGAAGGTTAGGGTTGAGTTTGAGAGGGATGTGAAGGAAGAACAAAGAAGGGTTCGGAGTATTGGTAGCATTTGTTGGGCTATGGCCAGTGGGGTTGTGTTTGGAATGGCTTTGATGGGTTGTGTGATGGGAAGGTTCTGTTGTTGCTTTCATTATATGGAACAAGGAGGTTTTCCTCCCCCTACCTAAAGATCGTATCTATTCTACATCGCTTCCACTTTTGTGTTATTTTAAAAAGATAATTGGTAAACAGTCTTACTCTTATTTCAATTTCTTATGAAAAAAATATATGGTAGGGTTTTTTTTTTTTTTTTTTTTTTTTTCACTGTATAAATTTGTTTTAGACTGGATTTGATATAGATGTGTTGTATGTACTCTATGTTTGTAGCAATAGTTTCGTTTTATTTTTTTGACACTGAAAATTTGAGTTTCTATGAATCAAGCTAGCATGCCAAATTTTCAAATTTCTTTCACATTTGAATGAGTACAATTGGGTGGCTTTTGGAAGAAATTTCACGAGTGTGACATAAAATGGTCATGATAACGTTTTAATTTGTTTAAGAAAGCAATTTGATGAAGTATTGTTTATCTTGTGAGTGATGCTTGTGTGTGGTAAATCAAAAGCAATATCTTGGTTAGTGACCCTCCATTTCTCTCTTGTACGATTATTTTACTGAAAGCAATGAAGTGCATATGGGAATAGAGAAATAAACAATTCTTTGCGATGTCACATCTCAATTATCATATGATATAATTTATAGGACTTGCCTCTCTACTAATTTTTAATTGTTTAGGATATTCTGCAAAATTATCCCCTTCTCTTCCTTAGGAGGTGGGGTATTTCAAATTTCCACTGCAGGTGATAATATATATCCTTCCTAATTAAGTTCTTTCAGAAGAAAATACAAAAAGACCAGAAACAATTAAATTCAAATATAGATTGAGTACAAACAATTTCATATCATTGCTATTTCCATAATATCTTCTTCTAATTAATTGTTACTTCCTGGTTTGATTCTTCTCTTGAATGCTTATTCTATCATTCTATGAAATAATTCCTCTCGTTTTGGGAATGTCAAAAAAGGAAGATTAAGGGATATTTGGATTTCATTTCTTAGTTCAAGTTACATGTAAAAACTTCTTCTGTGATCTTGTCTTTTACTGTTCAATTTTTCAAGTTCAAGATTTGACAACATATATCGGTTTTTCCTTGCTACCAAAATCACCCAGCGAAAATACTCAAATACATGTCAATTCTTTATATATAAAAAAATGTATATCCCTATCTTCATCCCAAATGTTATCATTCATCGTAAATCCAAAGATGATATATGATCACTCCAAACTACACATTACTTCTATAGTTTCAGGACGAAATGGCATAGTATGCCAAAATGAAGATCCTAGACAAGTTGTCTGTTTGAAATGGCCAAACAAACCTCTGGCAAAACATGGAGGGGGTAGCTAAGGCCTAAGAGAACATAACCACGAATCCAGTTTTTATTGCATTTAATGATCTACTGAAAAAATTGTTTCCTTTATAAGTAGAATCAATATTCAAATTCCATCTATAACATTCTTATAACTATCAAATTATACAATAAATAAATAGATAAAATGCTTCCTATTTGCTTGGAGGTTTATTCTCCTTGCCTCCAAGGAAGAAAGAAGTATTCTCTTGATAATTTTATTTTACTGTTGTACTATCTACATTTCATCAGTTAAAAATGCCCGATTGCACTAGTTAGAAATATATTAGATATTAGGTCAATGTAATAGGTGATGAGTACTAAAATTACAGCCTCGTCATACAGCTGATGAGCATTCAATCTACAGGGTCATCAATGAGATGGATGACCATACAACATTAGTGGCATAGTCATTAATGATTTCATAACCGACGAGCTACAACGGTCATAAATGCCAATCATGAGCTAGTTAAACCTCCAATTAAGCTTCGGTAGACGTTACTCAAAAAAACCAAGAGAGCCATTAAGAGGTTGCCATCAATTACACTCATAATGAGCCTCGCAACAGCCGTACTAAGGCTATAAACAAGCCACCAATTACCAGGAGAAAGGTATGCACATTCAAATACACAGAATTACATTCTGATTCTCTGTAAAATAATAAGAAGTCATTAGAGAACCATTGGCTAACACCACTCTATTGCCTTTCTCTCTCATCTTTGCAGGGAACATAACCTTGTCAAAGCCTTGACGAGGTCCTCGACTGACGACCATTTTTAGCTTCATCAGTTTGGCGCCGTCTATAGGGGAATGTAGATCTGAATCATACAGATTTTAGTAACTCTACCATTCAAACGATGCAATGGATCCAAGTTCATCAACCCCACTTGATCCAATGCAGATGACACAGCAAATTTCGAACAATTAAGTGATTCCTTTGTACGGCATTTTATGGGTGGCCAGAGACACAAAAGGCCAACTTCGCATCTACTAACAATAAAACAACAAGGGGAAACTTTGAGGGCTTACAAGAAGCGTTTCAACTGAGCAATCCTAGGGGTAAATGAAACTAACGACCAAGTTTAATTGACGGCCTTCTAGGCTGGCTAAAGGACCAAAGACTTCATCTTTTCGTTAGCCAAGACTCCGCTGACTTTAATGACAAACCTCCTGTTCAAAGCCCAAAAGTACATGAACGGAGAGGACGCATTAACGACGAAGGGGATAGATGGCAAACGAAAAATGGAAGAAATCGACGAGCCCCAGCACCAAAAAAAAAAAAAAAAAAAAAAAAAAAAAAAAAGAGGAGAAAAAGGATAGTTCTCTTAGTAGAAAGAATGACAACAAAAGTACGCAAACCCATACAAGATCATCAAGTATTCTAGAAGAGGAACTTATTGAATCACTTGATGGCAAACAATTACCTCATCCATGGAATTTAGAGCACCTCAAGAGGTATTTTTGCTAGTTAGATGATGTTTTCAATTTTCTTTCATCAAACTGTTTTATGAGCAGGAATGAATAAGGAGACTTTTTCCCCCCACATGAATAATGTCATTCTCTTGGAAAATCTAAGTCTTATTCACTATACAAAAGAAAAAAAAAATCAAGAAGAAAGCTCATCATTGAAGTTCAACGAGTAAAACCAAGTAGATGATGAAAATCTCAATAAGAGTAAAATTGTCACATAAGGTTAAATTTGAATGAGTAAAATCATATTGAAGACCAAATTCTCAAAATGAGAGTAAGTCATATGATTAAATTCACAAGGTTAAAACCAATAAGTAAAATCATATTGACGACCAAATTCTCATAACGAGAGTAAATCATATGAATTCACAAGGTTAAAACAAATGAATAAAATCAGATTGACGACCAAATTCTTAAAATGAGAGTAAGTAATATGATTAAATTCACAAGGTTAAAACCAATGAGTAAAATAATATTGACAACCAAATTCTCAAAACGAGAGTAAGTCATATAATTAAATTCATAAGGTTAAAATAAATGAATAAAATCATATTGACAACCAAATTCTCAAAACAAGAGTTAAGCCAAATGATTAAATTCACAAGGTTAAAGCCAATGAGTAAAATCATATTGACAATCAAATTCTCAAACTAAAATAAGTCATATGATTAAATTCACAAGGTTAAAACCAATGAGTAAAATCATACTGACGACCAAATTCTCAAAGTGAATAATAAGTCATATGAATAAATTCACAAGGTTAAAACCACTGAATACAATCATAATGACGATTGAATACTCAAAGCAAGAGTGAGTCATATAATTAAATTCATAAAGTTAAAAACCAACGAGTACAATCATAATAAAGATTGAATTCTCAAAGCGAGAGTGAGTCATATGACTAAATTCAAAAGGTTAAAAACCAACGAGTACAATCATAATGACAATCAAATTCTCAAAGCAAGAGTCAGTCGTGTGATTAAATTCACTAGGTTAAAAACTGACAAGTATAGTTGTAATAACAATCAAATTCTCAAAGTGAGAGTAAGTCATGTGATTAAATTCACAAGGTTAAAAACCAACGAGTACAGTTGTAATGGCAATCAAATTCTCAAAGCAAGAGTAAGCCATATGATTAAATTCATAAAGTTAAAAACTGACGAGTATAATCATAATGACGAATTAAATTCTCAAAGTAAGAGTAAGTCATATAATTAATGGTTAAAAATCGAGGAGTACAATCACAATGACGATGAAATTCTCAAAAAGGGAGTAAGTCATATGATTAAATCCATAAGGTTAAAAACCAACAAGTACAATCATAATGATGATTAAATTCTCAAAGTCAAAGTAAATCATATGATTAAATCCATAAGGTTAAAAACCGACGAGTACAATCATAATGACGATTAAATTCTCAAAGCGAGAGTAAGTAGTCATATGATTAAATTCATAAGGTTAAAAACTAACGAGTACAATCATAATGATGAATTAAATTCTCAAAGTGAGAATAACTCATATGATTAAATTCGCATGGTTAAAAACCAATGAATACAATCATAATGACAATCAAATTCTTAAAACAAAAGTAAGTCATATGATTAAAATTATAAGTTTAAAAACCAACTTGTAAAATCACGTTGATGATAAAATTCTCATCATGAGAGTAAAGCCACATGAGTAAACCCACAAGGTTAAAATCAACGAGAAAAATCACATCAATGACAAAAAATTCTCAATATGAGTGTGAGTCATTTGATCAAACTCGTAAGATTAAAACCAATGAACAAAATCATATAAATGACCCAATTCTCAAAACAAGAATAAAGTCGTATAATTAAAGTCACTAGTATAAAAACCAAAGGGCATAATTGTTTTGACGAAATTCTCAAAGAAGCAGGCAAGATCAACAAATCAAAAGTTCTACCTAATTATCGAGATTAGCAAGAAGCATGTGATATAAGTGGCATCCAAAAATAGGAGTCTTCGTCAAAACATGTGTAAACCATCAATATTCCTACAGGCATCCAAAAGGTTGATGCATGAATAAGGGGGCAATTGACAAATACTAAAATTACAAGTTCGTAATACAACTAATGAGCATTCAATCTACAGTGTCATCAATAAGATGGACGACTATACAACATTAATGGCGCAGTCATTAATGATTTCGTAACAATGAGCTTCTACGTTCAGAAAGGTCAATCATGAGCCAATTAAACCTCCATTTAAGCTCAGGCAAACGTTACTTAAAACAACCAAGAGAGCCATTAAGAGGCTGTCATCAGTTATACTCATAATAAGCCTCCCAACAGCTATATAAGGCTATAAATAAGCCACCAAGTACTAAGAGAAAGGTATGCATATTCAAATACACAGAATTACATTCTGATTCTCTGAAAGATAATGAGAACACTACTGACTTAGTCATCGGAGAACCATTGGCTAACGCCACTCTAGTGCCTTTCTCTCTCATCTTTGCAGGAAACATAACCCCGTCAAAGCCTTGATGAGGTCTTCAACTGATGACCATTTTTGGCTTCATCAGTAGCTTCAAGCCCACACCTACTATATGTGAAGACAAGTCTCCTACTTGTACTAGTAGTCTAGGGTTTAGTCTCCTATATATACTCATGTTATAGTTCAATCTAACACATGCTTTGTACCACACTCTTATACAATAAAGATGTAGCACCCTTAAGAATTTTCTCCATGAATGTAGGCCGATAAGGCTAAATCATGAGTGTTCCTATTTTATGCTTTATTTTCCGCATCTACTCTAACATATAAAACATGATATACACATCAATGCTAATATATTTAACACACTAGTTGAATACAAATTTTCTTTATTTAAATTTTACCATACAAAAGTGAGAGTTGATATTCTTTCTTTTGACTTTTAAAAAAAAAAATTAATAATTTAATTATTAAGTAGAGAAGGAGGATTAGAACCTCAATGAAATCGAGGTATGGTATAGATCTATAATGTTCTTGATTTATTTCAAAGTAATTGCCTTATATCCAACAAGACTGGAAAATGGTTTAGCTCATTCAGTAAACAACTGGGCTTCCTTTTGGACCCTTAATCCATCTCCTGCACTCCCTTATGAGTTTTGCACTCGAAGCATGATGTAAATGTGAAGGATTCCTCACTCTTATTTGGTTTTAGTTGAATCATAGTTGACAATCACCATAAAAAGAGGATTGGTCAAATAGACTCAACCATATAAAAAAATTATCTTATATGCTCATTCTATGAAACGGGATTAAGAGATACTTTTTCCAACCACATTAAAGCTTGATAGTGTATAACAATTTATTTTTTTTAAGTAATTGATTTGAGAATGTATAACTTTAGTTCAACGTTTTCAATTTGGAGAAATCTTTTTAATTCACTATATAACAATTTGGAATATTATTTAAACAAATCACATATTTTATTGAAATAAAATATGGTCCTCGTAGTCATAATGGAGAAAAATTCTTCTAAACAAGTTTGAAATTAAACTTTTTCCATACAATTTGTTTGAAAATAAACTTAACTACACCAGTTTTTCATCAAATTTAATTTTTTAAACCAAATAAATCAAAATACATTGCAATGCTCTGAGAGAATTTCTTAAACAAAAAATAACCCTCTCAAAAAACTCTTTCATAAAATAATTTTTTCCTTTTTCCTTGTTTTTCTCCTTAGATCGGGGGAAAAGCCACTTTGTTTTGCTGAATTGTTTTTTCTTTTCCATCTTTTCCCGTTAGAGCGGTGGAAAAGTCATTTCGGTTTGGACTTTGTTATTCATTGCTTTTAGAAAACGACAGACATACGTAAAGGCATCCAAAGTTTGCATCAACATCGATCACATCACATGGGGCTCCACCAAATCAGAATCTCACATGCCCGCGCACTATTCACAACAATACAGCGTTGTCTCGCACTACCACTACCAGATTCTCTCAGTTTCCGTTATTTTCCAACAACCGCATGGCCATTTCCGTCAATTCACCCTCTCAAAACTACACCATTACGCGGCGAATCTTATCCAATTCCACTGGGAATAGTTGTTTTCAAATTTCAAAATTCCGATGTTACCCTCCCACCGCCCACTGTTTTTCGCTTTCCTTGTTCCTTTCAAATCTCTTGTCTTCTTCTCTTTTTCTCTCTTTCTTCTTTTATAGATCAACATCAATCACTGCTGAGTCACTGACTAAGCAAAAAGTCGCGAAACTCTGACTCGTTCATTTCTCAATCTGACTCACTGAGTTTCGTTTTCGTACTGTTTTCTCAACTCAGCGAAACCATGAGCCGATTCCGGCGATTCGAGCTCATCGAGCCGTGCTACCACTCTCCTCCTTCGCTCTCCATCCGAGAAACCTCGATTTTCGCGCCAAAAACCCTCGCTCTGCCTTCGTTTCTAGAGGAGGATCTCGATCTCGATTTTCTGAGCCCGAGTCCGTTGGAGTTCTTCGACGCGGTGACCGACCTGGTCCGAATCGACGAAACGCCGTCGTTTTCGTCGTACAGGAGAATCCAGAAGGTGGAGAGGCACGGAGCCGAGTCTCTCTACTTGCAGAGCCTCAGCGACAGAGTGAGCAAGCTGGAGTCGCGGTTCGATCGGCTGGTCAAGGGCGTCGACAGGAAGTACACGTGGACGGCGGAGATCAAGGACGGCTCGGAACGGAAGTACAAGTGGACGGCGGAGATCAAGGACGGAAAGAAGAAGAAGGAGGAGGAAGTGGTGGTGAAGAGAGGAGGGGTTGAGAAGAGCTATAAATGGACGGCTGAGATTAAAGGGAGAGGCGAGGAGGGCCGTCCGATCACGAAGACGTACACGCTCAAAGCAACGAACGGTGATGACGAAGATGTTGATGATGTTGATGATGAAAGTGATTGTGTTAAATCGAAGAAAAAGGAAGAGAAGAAGAAGAAGGAGAAGAAGAAGAAGAAGGGAGAGAGTCACAAGCGTACGGTGGAGATCGAAGAGCTTGGAGATCATAGGGCTGTGGTTTTAAGACAGGTATTTTGATTTTGATTTTGATTTTTTTTTCTTGCTCCGATTTTTGCGTTTTAGCTCCTACTTCTGTGTTTAAATTCAGTTATGCGTTAGATTGGTTGTTATGGGCGGGCAAAAAAGTAATTTAAGTTGCCAATTCAAATTACCACCAATAACAATAAGCAGCACTTCTTGTTATTGTTACCGTGTTGACTGAAAAAGATGTTGTTTGTTACCTGTGTGAAACTTGGTAATATTGTATTTTGTGTAGTCTACTAAACATATTCCGTTTTTCCAAGAGTGTTGTAGTTTAATTTGCACTTCCTAGGTTTTCAATAGAAATGAATTCAAATCAAAATTATCCCAAAAAAAAAAAAAAAGTGTGTTTTTAAGTTGTTTGTAACTTTGTATTTTTAGGAGAAAATGAGTGCTTTAAAAGGGCAATACTTAGATTAGATGAGCTAGGGCTGTACAATGCCTTTCTTTTATAATTGGGGAGTAGTGTGACGAAGTTTTGCCCCCGTTAAAATACTTACTATATGCTATTTTTTGGGTTTAAAAAATTCTTTTCATCGTTGAAATAGATAAATGGGCTACGTTTCAATGTTGAAAGTAATGTTTTATTGTATTTTCTATTGCTATCTCATGCTCCACCTTGCTCTTTGGGGGAGGGCGAGGGGCAAAGGTGTCATTTGAACTAGAGCTTATTGTTGTCAAAACTGTATTTTATAAATTAGTGTCCTGACTTTGTTTTATATTTCTGTCCAAACTTATTGGTGTCCTGACCTTTGTCGATGGATGGCTGATACCACCAATAGTTATTCCGTTATGTTGTGATTTGTGGGAGTTATGTTAAAATGAAGAAGTTAGTTTAAATGTTGTAAAAAACTTGTGTATGAAGATAAAAACAACATCATTTCAAGGGTAAGGAGAATACACTTGTGCTAATGAACTTAGTATCTAGATTTTTGGTGCTTTTCGCCAATGAACTCTAGCTCAACAGTCACCTCCTCCCCTTGCAAGTGCTAGGTGGAAGGTGATGTTGTGGCTCCAAGACCCATTAAGCATATGCATAACTTACAAATAAAAAGCAAAATTGATTTTTGTTGCTTGTTGCCAATGAGCTCTAGCTCAACAGCCACCTCCTCCCCTTGTAAGTGCTAGGTGGAAGGTGAGGTTGTGGGGTCAAGACCCATCAAGCACGTGCATAACTTACCAATCAAAAACAAAAAGATTTTTGGTGCTTGTCGATGGTCAAGTTTTAAAAATGGGGAGGGGAGGGGGGTCTCTTTTATTTCTTTGGGCTGAATGTTCAAGTTTGAGTAGTAATGTAAAGGAATTTTATTTTCTTTTTCTGCCTTTCCTTTCCCCTGCTGATAATCTTTTTAACTTAAATCTGATATTTGGTTTGTTTGGTTTCATGCTTGGTAACTTTGTTTGCACATTGTTTTGTGCTTTGTGAATTATTTTAATAAGTTGAGCTCCTGTATTCTACATTATCTTGAAGGCCTTTGCCAGGAGAGCTGGAGTCGTCAAAAAGTGCAGAGGCAAGGAGAAGGAATTGTCCCCTCAAGATGCAGCATTGATGATTCAGCTGAATTTCAGAGCTTATCTAATCCGTAGATCAAAGGCTCTTCGAGCTCTTAGAGATCTGGCAGTTGCCAAGACCAAGTTGAAGGAGATCAGAGCATTGTTCAATAATTTCTCCTATCGCAGTCGCGTAGCTCAAGACGCAGGGGAGCGTCAGAGGTTTTCAGAAAAAATTATTGTCCTGCTCCTTACTGTTGATTCCATTGAGGTAACTTGATCTAAATTGCTTCAATTTCTGTAGTCGTGAATCTGATAAAACTCTTACTAACTTTTCATCAAGGAAAAAGTTAAGCTCCAAACCACTTTGGAGCTATCTTTCTCCAACCCACTATATGGTGATTGAAGAGACCATCCATGTGTAGTATTAGTCACGACTCAGTCATTTGACTTGTTTAAATAATAAACATGGATGGACGTATAAATCTTCACATAGTGGGGTGGAGGAGATCTTAACTTTGTCCTTCATCAAATGCCAGGAGTTTAATTAGACATTGTAGCAGTTTTTGGAATTTTTCATATCTTGTTGTTGGGCCATTGATAAACCTTACTCCTTGTTTCACGCAATTTGATATTTGAGTGATTTCATATGTTAGTTTTCAAGAATAATAAAGCAAACTCTGATAGATGGATAAACTTTATGATTTTTACTTTATTTTTTTAAAAGCAAAAAAACTTTTTAGTTGTTTGGAAAATGGACATTACATAGTATCTGAATCAACTATTATGATGGTGCATATAATTATCAAAATCATCCAAACCTCATTCAACAGCATTCATTGATTCTTTCTATTATTATAATTTTCCATCATATTATCTGAAATTGCATCAAAAGACACTTTACGAAGTTGATTGAGGGAGTAATTGACCTTCATTAGGATGAATTGTGAAAATCTGTTCTCAGAAATATTTTGATCCTTGTTTCAATAATGCTCTGACAGCCAAGTAGCGTACGTGCACTCGCACACACAAAACCCCTGAAAGTTCACAACTGTTAAGATTCCATGTTTTCATCTCTTTATCTTAAGTGTCCGGGAAATCAAACAGAACATATCATGAATATCAATCTTCTAATAGGGAGTCTCAATGCTACATTGTAACAGGGAGTTGACGTCATGGTGCGTGCTGCAAAGAGGTCAATGGTGGATGAGTTGGAAGCAATGCTGGATGTAGTGGACCCACAGCCTCCCGGGAAATCACTTTCTATGAGGAGGAGGACTTTCGATATGCCCGATGGTGCCTATCACAAGGAAATAGCGGAAGGTGTAGCACAGGTTATCCAAATGCTTGATGAAGAAAAGAGTTCCGAGACCTTTGAGGTATGTGTGTAAGAACATGTTAAGTAACATAACAAATAATCACTGTTTCAGATTGTAATGTGTTCCCAGCAAGATGTGATCTAAGTGAGGAGATTTAAAAGACTTTAACCGGTTGTTTCTCTCGTGTATTGAGCTGTGTAATGCTTGAACCTTTACCCGCTACTTCTGGTTTCAAGGGGATTCTGTAGACTGTAACTGGCTGTTTCTTTGTAGTGTTATAGTTTCTTCCAGGGAAGATGGCTTTGCATTTGAAGATACTGATCACTGTGCTTTACATTGTTTGTAATGTTTATTAATGCTCTCAACCTAGTAAAGCTTTCATCCCAACTTTGGATAATCCTTTCTCACCATGTAATGTCTGGAAACTTTTCTTAAGCCATCACGTTAAAAACAGTTCTGCTTTACGATCTGCAACTTTGATATTTTTCTGCCCAAAATTATATGCAGAGAAAGTTATGTCAGACTATGTTGTCTGCCATGTGACCTTTCTTTCAAAAGATGGATTTTGAATCTTCATATGCATTGAACAAAAATTGGAAACATATTTTACCCAAAAAAAAAAAAAAATTGGAAACATTACTTCTCTCATTTTAGCGTCCTAACTCAAGATATTGTCGTATATGGCCAACTGGCCAAAAATTGTCTTATTCCTCCTATACATGGTACATGGCCATTTGAGAAGATTCAGAGAATGAAAGGGAAAGGTCTCCAAAGTAAATGCAGAAACGACTCCTCCTGCATGATCAGTCATAGACTTTCAAGGTGACCATCATGCTTTTTGTGCTGAGAATCAAGCGTTATTCTATCATCATGATGACAAACCCAAAAATTAGGGGCCTTCTTTTCACAATTACACAAAATGAATGGTTTATTGCAGTCTCACTAAAACTATTGTATACACAAGGGCAAAGCTTTCAAATCTCAACCACAAAACTAAAATATCGAGCTCAATCGACATTTAGGCGATATAAATTATTTAATATTTCATAAATAACACTCCTTTTCACCTAATATAATAGTGAATTTCATTAATGGTGAAATTCATGATAAAAGCTAATGAGTATGAGCATGATGAGGGAGCATTGCTGTTGAATAATTTTCCCAAAAAACAATAAGCTATTGTGGGCCTTGTCGTACAATAATGATAGAAAAGTAAAGAAAGCCTATAATTGGGGCTGGAGCCTCAACTCACTGGGCCCAGAATAAGTTCAGCTAGTGATGTCATACAGGGTATTTTCTCATAAAATTTGTTTTTGTTTTTGTTAATTTGCCTGTTGCATTGAATATTTCGATACCCAAAAAAAAAAAAAAATTAAAGATTTATTTTATACAGTCTTTTAAGATTTTCCCAAATAAAAAACTATAAATAATCTTTAAAAAATTTAATGAACACCTTGCTGTGCTTACTGAAGTCTCCATAGTGTTGCCTAGTCCATTTATTTATTATTGGAATAGGCTTGAACAAGGAGCTGTAAAAATAAATTGCGATGCAACGGTGGGGTTGGACCATTCATATATTGCCATTGTGGAGAGGGGACCTAATTTTCTCTTTGTCTAAACGGGTGGAAACCAACCTCCCTCTCCAAGCAGAGGCGAAAGCCATTAATTTGGCGACTTGTGTGGCTATTAATCATGGGTTTGAGAATGTAGTGATAGAGAGTGATGCCAAAGCATGTATTGAAACTCTTAAAGCTCCCATGGATGCCGTGCCTTGGAGAATATCAACCATAACTGCCGATACTCTTTCGTGGGCTTTCCGTGGCCAGTAATTTATTTTTACGTGGAGTCTGAGAGAATCAAACAAAGCAGCCCATGTATTAGCTGCTTGGTGCCTTAGGAAAAATCTGTCAAGTTGTTTTGGTCAGGGTCATGCTCCAAGCCCTTTTATGGATGTAATTAATTCAGAGCTTCTAAATGTTGTAGCTTCTAAATGTATTTTCTCATAAAATTTTTTTTTGTTTTTGTTAATTTGCCTGCTGCATTGAATATTTCAATACCCAAAAAAAAATAAAGATTTATTTTATACAGTCTTTTAAGATTTCTCCAAATAAAGAACTACAAATAATCTTTAAAAATTTAATGAACACCTTGCTATGCTTACTGAAGTCCCCTTAGTGTTGCCTAGTCCATTTGTTTATTCTTGGAATAGGCTTGAACAAGGAGCTGTAAAGATAAATTGCGATGCAGCGGTGGGGCTGGACCATTCATTTATTGCCATTGTGGCGAGAGATTGGAGAGGGGACCTAATTTTCTCTTTGTCTAAACGGGTGGAAACCAACCTCCCTCTCCAAGCAGAGGCGGAAGCCATTAATTTGGCAACTTGTGTAGCTATTAATCGTGGGTTTGAGAATGTAGTGGTAGAGAGTGATGCCAAAGCATATATTGAAGCTCTTAAAGCCCCCACGAATGCCATGCCTTGGAGAATATCAACCATAACTACCGATACTCTTTCATGGGCTTTCCGTGGCCAACAATTTATTTTTAAGTAGAGTCTAAGAGAATCAAACAAAGCAGCTCATGTATTAGCTGCTTGGTGCCTTAGGAAAAATCTGTCAGGTTGTTTTGGTCAGGGTCATGCTCCAAGCCCTTTTATGGATGTAATTAATTCAGAGCTTCTAAATGTTGTAGCTGCTCTTTAGTCTTTGCTTCTTTGTTCTGTTATTAAAAAATTTTCTGTTCATCAAAAAAAAAAAAAGTGATTATCATATATAACATGTATGTATGTAAAAGAGTTTGTTTCCGAATCATAGAATTTGAGCTCAGTGTCCACTCACTTAATAATAGTTCTTTATGTTGGTCCCTAACGTGGATAACAGTTCCATTAGGGTGGTCATCGCAAATGTAGAATAATATGTTTGAAATATCCTCGTGGTTTTAAACATGCTTTGCTTTTGCATATAAGGCAACGAAGACCAAGTTTGGATCTTTGTCTAATTTGTTGTAAGCAAATTGTTAAAGAAAGTGTTTTATATAATATTCACATGTATTGAGCACATGACATATGATATAAGAAAAATATAATAAACTTTTATAATTTTATTTTACAGAAATAAAATCTAAAAAATAACAACATAAAAATATAAAATGGAAGAATAATTCTTTAACTTATTCTAATTATATTAAAAAAAAAATGATGTATTTTTTTTTTCTTAAGCTCATATAACTTACTTTTCTTTTTTCTTTTTTTTTTTTTTCTTTTTTTTTAGGAAATATATCACTTACTTATTGGTTTATACGTTACGTAAATTCTAATAATAATAATAATAATTTTTCGTGATTTAAAGCAATCCCAAAAAGAATAAGACTATAAATTGTAAAAAAATTTAGTAAAGCAATATATCATAGTTCAATATGGTTAATTTATAATAAGTTATATTTTGACAATAATAATTATCTTATAGCTTTGTGAAGTTTATTCTTTTTAGACTAGAGTAACCATTCAATCCGCTATTATAAGCACTCAGAGCTGAATCGTGTCCTATCATTTGAAAAGCTTTTATGTGAGTCCTAATTAGCTCAACTAGTAAAGTTTTTTATGGTTGTATAAGAGATTTGGGGTTCAATCTTCACATACACCAAAAACTAATTGGCGTCTTGGTCTAATGATAGTTATTATTAGGAACGGATGCCATAAGTTGAAACTCTCTCAAAAAAAAATTTAAAAGGTTCTTATAAAAATATTAAAAAAATAAAAAATAAAATAAAAAAAAGGGTTTGAAACTGTGGTCTTATGAATGCACTCAAATACCCCAAAACCGACAGCAAAGCTAGCTTGGTTGATACCACGGGCCAACCCACTAAATTAAACTACAATAGTTTTTTTTTTTTCTTTTTTTTTACATTTGTCTAGTTTTGACAATTTAGCTTAACAAAATCTATTAAAATCGTGATTACGAACTCTTCAACTTAAATTATATAGGACAAGTAGTCATTTATCAAACAAAAATAATAATTACTAATAACAGCCAAACAAGAATATTAAATATAAAGTTTATTTTCCATTTTACCATGGTTTCATTACTTCTTGCCTTTCACGACTTGCACTCAAAAGTATAAAAATATAGAAAACTTGACCAAGATGTAGTCACTCATGAAATCATGCATAGGAAGAGTGAAAGGGTCTCTCTACTTGTCGTGAAAATTTGAGCTATATACAATTTGCATAGATCATTTGATTGTTTGATTATTTGTATGAGTTACCAATCATACTTTGGAATGACCCAAAAGTAGGGCGGCAAAGAGCAAACTAAAACTAAAAAAAATGAAGAAAATGTAAATCACTTTCAAGTTCTGCGTACTTTGGCTCTCTTTTTTTCCTCAATCCCATTAAAAAAATAAGGGTATTATAGTGTATTTAACGTAACCTTTACACTCGTTAACAAGTGCCTATTTGTCTTCAATAAAAACAAGAAATGGCTATTTAATTAGTTTATGTACAAATTATGTTTAGAGTTTATGAGTTAGACATGAACTTGATGTTTATTAAATGGGTCAGTTGTGTCAATTTGAATATGACACAAATCTATTAAGGGTTTGTTTGGAAATAGCTTATTCAGTTAAAACTGAAAACTTGTTGCCTAAAGTACTGTAGATAAAGATAAAAGCTAGCTAAAATAGTACAGTGAGACCCATAAATAGTACTAAAAAATGTATTGGGACCTATGAATAGTAATAAAAATAAACTAAATAGTAAAATAAGCTGACTTTAAACTCTAATTTCAAACGCAATCTAAGTTTCAATTCATAACCTACTAAGTTTGTGTCGTGTCGTGTCAGATTCATAAATAGTGTCCAATTTTAGTACCCGTAGTTTAGACCAAATTGATGTATGGTAAACACCAAAAGCACATAAATCAAATAAAAAAAGAATCCACAAATCACAATATGTCAACTTGACATGAACATAAAAAAAGGTGAGTGATTCAAGGGGGGCAAAAACATTATTTTTATAATTTTGTAATGATGCAATGCTTTTGAAGGTTTTTTTTGTGTGTGTGTGTGTGTGTGTGTGTGTGTGTGTGTGTGGCTAAACCAATGCTTTTGAAGTTTAGGTAGCCCGACAAGTTGAGCTTTCATTTTTCATGATATTATAAATGGTTCATGATAGCACTGTATTTTATTTATTTATTATTATCATTGTTAATGTGCTATCTTTCCTTTATACTTTTTCAACTCTATAATTTGAACCATTATTTGCCTATTAGCAAAGATTCATTTTAAGCTTAGTTTATAAGGAATAGATTCTGTATATCTTAACGTGGAAAACATAACATATAGGCCGAGTCAAACCAAGACAATATAACTTGGAAGTAAAGACTTAAGAATACAATTTGAAATTTTCTTATTTAAATTAAAATCATGTAAAGTAGTCCAAAATTCAGTTAATACATAGTTAGGCTCAACTGCTTTCCCCCAACAACGATCTATTTGTTGAAAGAAACATTATAGAATACTATTATATGCAATCTCCCCTGTAAAATATGTGGATTGTGTGATGAAAATTACATGCATTACACGCATAGTAAAAAAAGTAGACCGTTCTTTATTCATTGTAAACATTTGAATTTATACAAAATAGACTACCAAACTAATCATAACTCATCTTAATCCAAACTAATCTAGCAAATCCTAATCCAGACTAATTTATTTGAATAAATAAAACATATCCCCTTTTCAAAAATAAATAAATAAATAAATAAAACATATCTCCATATTATTTATCCAATATTAATTAAAATAATTTAATTACCTAACAATGTAACATTATTATAAATACCTTTATAGTTTTTTGTTGGTGTAGTTAGGATTCAATTTTAGTTCACTGTTCACAACAGAGAGAATTTATCATTTAAACTAATTGAAACTTAGATAAGTACTTTGTACTTTTTCTTTTTTTAAGAATAAGTACCTTGTACTTGATGGGTTGATAGATCATTTTTTATTTTATGAATCATTTTTTCATCCTGAAATTTTTGAACAATCACATCAATTTAATTGATTATTTACATATTAAGTGTGCATTTGGGATCAACTTATTTAGCCATTGTTTGTCTTTTTTTCTTCTATGTCAATTATCTAGATTGAGTGTGCATTTGGGATCCTACGTCATTATTTGCTTTTTTTGATTAGCATGCTTGTGTTTAGCTTAAGTGTGCATTTAGGATCCTACGTCAATATTTGCTTTTTCTGTTTAGCTTGCTTGTGTTTAGCTTATTAATTTTGTAGCGTGTGTATAGTTTTTGGGTCCCATGCGCGTTAAGTCAAGGCAACGGTAACATCATTGTCTCTTGAAACGAAAAATGAGAGCCTTTATGGCTTTATGGCTATATTTTTTAGTAAACGAAAAATGAGAGCCTTTGTGGCGTGTATATTTTTTTTTTTTTTTAGTAAACGAAAAATGAGAACCTTTATGTCTATATTTTACCTCCGAGCAGAAAACCAGGAAATGGCTTTTTTTTTTTTTTTTTTTAGTAAATGAAAAATGGGAGCCTTCATAGCTATATTTTACCCACAAGCAGGGAACCAGGAAATGGCACGAAAACCTTCTTTTTTCCTGTGTCAGAGTCACCTCATTTCTGAGTACACCCCCCACCAAATATACCCACCAACAATCGGCTGTGGAGGGGACTCGAACCCAAGCCTGACAAGCAGAGTCACGAAATCCCAACCACTAAACCAACCAACGTGTTGGCTTGAAACGGTAATATCACTATTTATAATTATGGGTTCCAAATTTAACAAATGGAGTAACAACTAACAAGGTCTTATTTTTTTAGAAAACAAATAACAAGGTCATAATGTTATTGTAAAGACCTTGATCTATTTCAAGTTCTAACCAAGGTCTCTCAACATGTGCTCCAACAAAATCCTAATCCGGATCATTTACCATAAAAACTGCCCCGTCCTTTTGTGGAAAGGATAAATTGTGAATATAAAAAACTTATTTTTGCTTGGCCATGTTTGGTAGACTGTAATAAACACTGTAATATAATAAATATTCCTATGTCATAACTATTCGGTTGTTTGGTTATATTTTTATTACAATGAATAATTATTCCTTATGAATAGCTATTCTTCAAAATGAAGAATAGTTATTCCTTATCAAAAGTACTGAATATCTATTCCTTCACCTTATGTAATAAATTTTTAAAGAAATTTCCTAAAAAAACCAATAGTTGCCACATCTTCAAAAGGAAAGAAAATAAATTTTCCTTGTTGTTAACTATTAGCTCTATTTTGAACACCCTTAAAATAAGTGTATTTTAAGAAATTTGACTTAAAAATGATTTAATTACTCATTCTTTTTATACTCTATTGAATTGTGGATGCATATTCATAATTCTATTCCTAAATGGTCATCAAACTAATGAATAGTAATACTTATTACATTCCAACTTGATGTATTCCTTGTAATACTTATTCCTATTCTCATATAATAATCATTACAATGTACCAAACATGCCCTAGTAATAGCAAGGTTTTTCGCTTGTTATATCATAAGATAAACAAAAGTGGGAATCAACCATCGTACATTCATATGATTTAGCATGATTAAATTAGTTTTAACCACCCATAAAATAAAAAATAGATTTAACCAATATGATTTACATAGACTAATATGAAGTTTCTTTAAATGTTTTTAACATAATTACAAATAGTTTATAGGGGCCACGCCGTGGTTAATACTTAATAACGTTGGTTGAGGTGGTATCTGGTCATGGATTAGGGCATACATACATATTGTGCAATGCCAAAATGCTAATTAATAATTTTTAATCCCAATTCCTAGATGACAGTGCCATGCTTATATTTTATTAAGATTGGTGTTTTAGAGAAATATGCCTCGATCATAATTTCAACGGTTAAAGTCACTACTTAAATGGATGCCTTAAGGTTGCCTTGGGAATTTAGATTTGAATTTGGATTTGGATTTTAAATTAATAGGTTTCAAATTAAGGGATTTGAAATTCATTGATTTTAGGAGTTATTTCAAATTCAAGCATTTTAAAAGTTTAAAATCCTTAATGGATTTGTCAAATTCAAATCTTTGATCTTTTTTAAACTTCTCAAACAAGTTATTTGGATTTTAATAACTCAAATCCAAATCCAAATTCAAATGTCCAAATCATGTCATTCAAACTCACCATAAGGGTATTGGTTTATATTTAAGAAAAAAAATTAAGATAAAAGAAAAATGTAATTGATTATTTAACAACTCTTTTATATTTTCAATAAAAATAGTATTAATTTTTTTTAAATAGTCCATTAACATCCTAAAAGCATCTGTTAACTATTGATCAATTTTTTATTTACAGGGCCTTTATAGTTTATATAGCAAACGTGTAAACAACAGTGTCAAAGTCAAACTTATTATCTTCTCTCCTTTCTTTAATGCTTGGTGGCTGTGTTTCCACTTTCCAGAATACACTATCAAATTACGCACTAGCTCTTAAGCCAATTAAAGATACATAAATTCGGTAGCTGAAGACAGCTCTTGGTTGTTGTGTTAAGAATCTGATTCAGTCATAGATTAATTACACTCAACAACTTTCAGTCTTTTGAAAGTCATACAGTATTATACAACTAGTCTAATAGTCTAATGACACTTTTTTTTTTTTTTTCTCATCAAAAAAAAAAAAGACACAATTTTTTTTTTATCATTTTAAATAATTATATTGATGTGATAAATTGAATAATTATATTGATGTGATAAATTGCCAATAGAATAACTTCATTTTTATATGAACTCAAGTTACCAACATCATTACTCATTGACACCCACCAATAACAAAATGTCTCTTTAGCAATAATATCAGTAAAAAAAAAAACTAATGAAAATTATTGTATCCTCATAAGTCATACCTACTGATAAAAATAATGATATAATGGAATCATGCTACTTCATCAAAATAATTTTTGGTTATTGTGGTATTTGTAGTCACCATGACGACTTGATAGTTTGCGTGTATATAAATATCATTACACCAATATAAGTTTGTGGGGACAAAGAACTTGGCAGCCCCGACCCACTTTATATCAAACCCAAGGCCCATGCTGAGAAGAAAGAAACGTCCGAGGACGAAATTAAAAAGTCCAAATTGCCTAGGAACCTTATCGAGGACAATCTTATCTTTGGCCAACCAAGACTATGGGAGGAGGAAGTAACGGGCCATCAAAGGTAGCCTTCCAGAGCATCCTAAGAGTGAGAACGAGTACAATGTGTCAGCCATGGAAGCATGGTAGAGGAACAATTCCAGGATAAACCATCACCTCCACATTAAATGCCCACAACTAACGTTCTGACCACATTAATGAGGAAATGACCCTTGAACAGTGCAGCCTTAGTTGCTGCAACCCACATAAAGAATGGGAAGATGGCTGATAGGACAGACACTCAACTATTGACCTACCTAATCAACAAATGTAGGATTAAGATCAACTGAAATAGGGTATATAATGTAAGAACTCCTTCGAGAGAAGGGGGAGAAAAAATATACAATGGCAACTTGTAGAACTTGCCTAACCTTTGTAGTCAAGCACTGAAGAAATAATAAGGATTACACAAGAGAGTCCCGAGAAGCAGAATTTCATACTTTAATCCATGTTCTTGTCATTCCCCCCACTCACTGCCGTGTTTTGTTGTTATAATCCTTATTAAAGCCTAGTTCTTAAACTCATTCTCTACAAATTCATTGTATTGGGCTAGTTGGATCTAAGTCCACTCGTCCAGCAAAAGAAGAGCTCAGATCCAGTTCCTACAATTGGCGTCGTTTATGGGAAGAACTTGTGTTAGGGGCAACAATCCAGCATGGTAGGATCAGGTCCTCATCAAGCGAGCTCCCATCAGCCTACACCGGCAAGATCCCAGCAACAGGGTAACTTCGCCAACCCTAAGCATGATCGAAATGAAGAGAATGGAAAGTTTTGAGAGGGAAGTGTACACACCACTCAAACAAGCAAGAGCCATTCTCGCGTGGGCAGCCACGTACTCTAGAGACAAAATGACAATTGAGTCATGCAGCAAGAAGAAGTTAGGAGCCATGTATCCCAGAGACAGAATGATACTTGGGCCATGCAATGAGAGATAGAAGACTTAAAGAGAAAGTTGCGCCATGCACAACGAAGGCGATCTCATTCTAACCCTGACATGCCCTCCGATGATGAAAGCGATGATGACTACAGGCGAAAATCGAGAACTCCTTCAAGCGAGATGTCCTCTCATGAAGAAGAGCACTACCAGAGGCGTAAACGTAAAAGCCCATCTCCTAGGGGCTTGGGGAGCAATGCCATGAGCAGGGCACTGGATAAACTCTCCAAGTCACCTTTCACACGTCACATAGAAGAAGCTATGCTTCTTCGATGATTCCAGCAACCAAACTTCACCATCTATAATGGCAAAATAGACCCTGTGGAGCATGTGAGCCAGTTCAACCAAAGGATGGTTGTCCATTCCAAGAACAAGGCGCTGATGTGCAAATTCTTCCCTTCTAGCTTGGGTCCAGTGGCGATGAGGTGGTTTAATGGCTTGAAATCGAATTCCATAGATTCGTATAGACAGTTGACCCAACCATTTGGCTCCCACTTTGTTATTAACAGTAGAGTTCCTCGGCCCTTGAGCGCGCTATTGTCTTTATCCATGCATGATGGAGAGACTCTAAAGGCCTACTCGGACCGATATTGGAAGATGTACAATGAATTGGATGGTAATTTTGATGATGACGCCATCAGGACCTTCAAAAATGGTCTCTCAGCTGGGCACGACTTAAGGAAGTCCCTAACAGGCAAGCCAACCACCAGTATGTGCCAACTAATGGATCGGATCAATAAGTACAAACGAGTAAAGGAGGACCAGTTACAAGGTAAAGAAAAGGAGAAGGTTCTCCCCTAGGAGAGGAAGGATTTCAGGTTGGACCGATATAACAACGGCCGCTCAAGGAGAGATTTCGCAGGGTAACCTGGAGTGACTAACACATAGGCCGTCAGCGCTGTGTTCCGAGAACCAGTACACCGAGTGTTGGAGAAAATCAGGAACAAGCCATACTTTAAATGGCCGAATAAGATGGCAGAAGAGTCCACGAGCTGCAACCAGAACCTTTATTGCCAATACCACCAGGACCACGGGCACACCATGGAGAACTGCAGAAACCACCGAAGCTATCTGGACTAGTTAGTCTGAGAAGGAAAGCTAAGACACCTTCTACATCATTCCAGTGGTCATCAAGGCCAGACCCATTAAGAACCACAGAAAGATAATGCCCTAAGGCCTCCCGTAGGGATGATCCATGCAATCTTGGCCACTCTAGGAAGAACAAGCACGCGCCCTTCATGGGTACTAACTGTGGCTCAGCTGTCGACCGAGGAGTCCCAGCCAGAGCTGAAGAAGGCTAAAAGGAATTCTCACCCGATCTTGAGTTTTTTCGAGGAAGACAAGATTGGAACCACACAGCCTCATGATGATGCGCTGGTGGTCACTCTCAGAATTAGGGACTATGATGTGAGAAGAGTGATGGTGGATAATGGCAGTGCGGCTGAGGTCACATACCCGGACCTCTATAAGGGGCTAAGGTTGAAACCGAAAGACCTGACGCCCTATAGCTCCCCCTTGATGAGCTTCGACGAGAAGCTCGTTATTCCAAAGGGCATGATTAGACCACCCATCTAGACCGGCCCAGAGATAGTGGAGGTGAACTTTATTGTGGTGGACACTTACTCTCCATATACAGCCATTGTCAACAGACCATGGCTCCATACCGTAGGGGCCGTTGCCTCTTCATTGCATCAGAAGGTGAAATTCCCGTCAGGAGACTAGGTTCTCGAAATCCATGGTTGTCAATCCACGGTAAGGCAATGTATGGTGGCCGCCATTTCACATCGGCTAGATGCAGAGCTGTCGACAACCACTGAAAAGAACTTATAGCAATCAAAGGCCCCGGTGGCGCCTACTAATGTAGCTACCGAAGAGGCGAAATGTGAAGACTTGGAGAAAGTGGTCATTAGTGATGACCTAGAAAAGTTCTTTCAAGTTAGAGCCTAGCTGCCTTTTCAGGAGAAGGAAGAGTTGATTGAGTTTCTCAAGAGAAATATCGACGTGTTTGCATGGAATGTCTGTGATGCCTTAGAGATCGACCCATCCTTCATCTGTCATCATCTCAATGTCAATCCATCCATAATTCCCAAGAAGCAGCCACCTCGGTGCCCATCAAGGGAGCATGCTGATGCGATTAGAGAAGAAGTGATGAAGTTTAAGCATGCGGGGGCTATCAAAGAGGTTTTTTATTACAAATGGTTGGCCAATACTATGATGGTCAAGAAGAAAAGTGGAAAGTGGAGGATTTGCGTGGATTTCACAGACCTGAATAAGGCATGTCCAAAAAACCCGTTCCCCATGTCTCGAATAGACCAGCTGGTGGATGCAACTACGGGCCATCCCCGAATGAGTTTCCTAGATGCCTTTCAGGGCTATCATCAAATACCACTGGCCTTGGAGGATTAGGAGAAGACAGCCTTTGTGACACCCATCAGGAACTACCACTACAAAGTAATGTCGTTCGGTTTGAAGAACGCAGGGTCCACTTATTAAAGGATAATGACGAGAATGTTTGAGCCACAGTTGGGCAAGAGCATCGAAATTTATGTAGATGATATGGTAGGGAAGAGTAAAATGGTGTTCGAGCATCTAAGGGACCTCGACTGCACCTTCAACGTCTTGAGGAAGTGTAAGCTGCGCCTAAATGCTTCTAAATGCTCACTTGGCATGGGATCTGGCAAGTTTTTAGGCTACATCATTACCCAGAGGGGAATTGAGGTTGATCCTGACCAAATCAAGACTATTAATAACCACAAGCCTCTGCAAAACCCCAAGGAGGTCCAAAAGCTTATTGGAATGATCGCAGCGTTGAATCGGTTCATTTCCAGGTTGGCGGATAGATGTAGACCATTCTATCTCTTGATTAACAAGTGGAAGGGATTTGAGTGGTCCGAGGACTGTATTGTGGTCTTCTAGCAACTCAAGGAGTACCTATCCCGGCCACCCATCATGTCCAATCCTAAGGTCGATGAGGTTCTATACGCGTATATTGCCATGGCCCCTCATGTTGTGAGCTTGGTGCTAATACGTAATGATGACGACATCCAAAAGCCAGTCTATTACGTGAGCAAGTCACTGCATGAAGCTGAGGTCAAGTTGATGCGAACCTCAATTGACACGCTTTGAGACCTAACAAAAATATTGGAATACTTGCCCAAGAAAGCTAAAAGTTCAGTTTTTTTGATAGAAACCTTAACCCAACGTTTATAATCGAGACGTGAACCAAAGGTATAAGTAATAGACCTTAACCCAATGATTATAATGAATCACGAACCAAAGGTATAAAGTTTGAATGCCACAAGGAAGAATCCCTGATAAGTTCACAGTTCTTGAAGAACCAAAAGAAGAGCAAAGCCTTACCTTTTCTGATTTTTATTCACTAATATCTCCGAAAAACGTTTACAGACTTAGGAGCCTATTTAAGGGTTCCATAAAACTTGACAGACAAGAAAATATATTCTAAAATAACTCCTAATTGATATCTAACCATATCAGGAATCAAATTTGACCTAAAAAGCATTAAATGCACCTAAAAACAAGGAAATAAATCACCTAAACCTAAAATAATGTTTTTCACATAAAAATACCAAAAATAATAAATTACAATAATTAAATAGTAAATTGTGTCGTACATTAGACCCCTCCACTTGAATCAAACTCGTCCTCGAGTTCATCTTTGAAATTTGAAATCTTCTGCTCCAAATAAACAAATACTTCGAATGCTTTAATAACTTGATCCGGTTCTGTAACTTGAATCCTTCATAAAGTGTAGCGTAAAATTTCTACTCATCTACTTTCAATTTATTTCCAACATCAGTCAACAAAGGGTTGATAATAAAATTAAAATTTTCTACTCCAAGAAAATCAATATATTGTATAGTCATCTTCAACAAATCAACTGAGACTTGAGGATTGTGAGTTGTGAACTCATCCTTATATTTGACCTCAATTGAATCTTTCACAATGTTTTCAATAATTACCATCTCTTCTTTTTTTTCACTTTTTTTTTTTTGGAGCTTGGTGCATGATTTTAACCTAGTGCACGTCACAAAATAAGAACGAGGAATAAAGAACACAAAAGGAACAAGGCAGGATGATAACAGGAAACAAAAGATAAAGGAAAAGAAAACTGATTTTAGAACCTGTGCTCTGATACCAAATGATGCGAACCTCAATCGACACACTTTGAGACCCAACAAAAATATTGGAATACTTGCCCAAGAAAGCTAAAAATTCAGTTTTTTTGATAGAAATCTTGACCCAACGTTTATAATCGAAACGCAAACCAAATGTATAAGTAATAGACCTTGACCCAATGATTATAATGAATCACAAACCAAAGGTATAAAGTTTGAACGCCACAAGGAAGAATCCCTGATAAGTTCACAGTTCTTGAAGAACCAAAAGAAGAGCAAAGCCTTACCTTTTCTAATTTTTATTCACTAATATCTCCGAAAAACGTTTACAGACTTAGGAGCCTATTTAAGGGCTCCATAAAACTTGACAAACAAGAAAATATATTCTTAAATAACTCATAATTGATATCTAATCATATCAGGAATCAAATTTGACCTAAAAAGCATTAAATGCACCTAAAAACAAGGAAATAAATCACCTAAACCTAAAATAACGTTTTTCACATAAAAATACCAAAAATAATAAATTACAATAATTAAATTGTAAATTGTGTCGTACATCACAAGTACTTACCCTTGGAGAAAGTTATACTAGCTGTGGTCCACGCTACACGAAAACTTTCCCATTATTTCTAGGCCCACACAGTTGTTGTTTTAACCCAACTTCCCTTGAGGTCTATACTTCGCACTGCTGATTATACTGGAAGGATCGCCAAATTGAACATGATTTTTGGGGCCTTCGACATCAAGTATATGCCCCGGACCTCTATAAAAGGTTAGGTCCTGGCTGACTTGGTGGCCGAATTTGCTAAGCCCCCAGTAGAAACAATAATAGAGAAGCAAAACGTGGGGGGGAAGTCAGTTAGGGCAATCTCTATCCCAGAGCTCCCATGTTGGAAAGTGTACGTTGATGGCGCGGCAAATCAGAAGGACTCTGGAGTGGGCAAGTCCTAGTATCCCCTAAGAAGTCTATCATAGAGAAATCCCTGAGACTTGGATTCTCGGCCACTAATAACGAGGTCGAGTATGAGACCTTACTACAAGGGATGGTCATGGTGCAGAAAATGGGAGGAAAAGTCGCAGAAATGTTCTCAGATTCAAAATTGGTAGTAGGCCAGGTAAAAGGAGAATTGGAAGCCAGAGATGTGAGGATGCAAGAGTACTTAAGCCAGGTCAATCACTTGCAGTCAAACTTCGACTTTTTCAGCTTATCACATGTCTCCAGAAGTGGAAACACCCATGTAGATTCATTGGCCACACTTGCTACCTCTTCAGCAGGAGACCTACCTCGGATCATTCTTGTTGAGCATCTGAAAAGAGCAAATGAGGTGGCAAAGGGCACACTTTGTATCCATCAAATTAGGGTGGGTCCTAGCTGGATGGACCCTATAGTCAGATTCCTTAAGGATGATGTCTTGCCCAAGAAGAAGTTAGAGGCCAAGAAAATACAAAGAAATGCTCCTCGGTTCTGGTTGTCCGAAGACTACAAATTGTATAGGCACTCCTACTTCGGACCATACTTACTGTGTATTCACCCTGAGGCATCAGAATTACTTCTCGAAGAGCTCCACGAAGGCAACTGTGGGAGTCACACAAAAGGAAGATCCCTGTCGCACCGAGCCATCACCTAGTGGTATTGGTGGTCGGGGATGCAGAAGGAGACCCTAGAGTATGTCAAGAAGTGTGACCAGTGCCAAAGGTTTGCCCCAAATATTCATCAGCCAAGAGGGGTCCTTAACCATTTGTCCAGTCTTTGGCCGTTTGCCTAGTAGGGCCTGGATATTGTGGGCCCTTTCCTTAAAGCGCCAGGAAATAAAAGATACCTGCTGGTAGGCACAGATTATTTCACCAAGTGGGTTAAAACTGAGCCATTGGCCAACATCAGGGATGTGGATGCTAAAAAATTCATTTGGAGGAACATTGTCACGCCATTCGAGGTCCCTCATACCCTCATTTTAGATAATGGACTCCAATTTGACAGCAAAGCCTTCAGAAGATACTACTGCGAACTTGGGATCATAAACAGGTACTCAACACCGTCTTATCCTCAAGGAAATGGACAAGCCGAGGCTGTCAACAAGGTCATAGTCAATGGGCTTAAGAAAAGACTGGACGACGCTAAGGGAAGATGAGTGGAAGAGCTGTCACACGTCCTATGAACTTACCGAACTACACCACAGCGGTCAACAGGAGAAACACTCTTTGCTATGACTTATGGAGCCGTGGCTGTTATCCCTCTAAAGGTAAATTTTCCAACGCTAAGGACGAGCTCTTTCACTCCAAACAATAATGATAAACTACTAAGGAAGAATCTAGATCTAATTGATGAACGAAGAGAAAAGGCAATGATCTAGTTAGCCTACTATCACCAGAAGCTCAAGCAAGGACATGATGCCAATGTAAAGCTAAGACCAACTTTGATGAAAGAGCTGTACATCGTCCATGGAATGTAAATAATCTGAGGATGTATTATTATTAATAAAAACACTTTCTCTAAATTGAATCTTAAAGTCTATTACAATTATAGGACTTGTATTTTGGCAACCGTCTAAGTACTAGACAGAACTAAGGCCTTGCGTGGTCCTCGGACTCAAGCCTATGGGGAAACTAGCTACTTCAAGAAAAATCTAAGTGTTAGATAGAACCAAGGTCTTGCATGACCCTTGGACTTAAGCCTATGGAGAAACTAGTTACTTCAAGAAAATCTAAGTACTAAACAGAGCCAAGATCTTACATGGTCCTTGGACTCAAACTTATGAGGAAACTAGCTACTTCAAGAAAAATTTAAGTACTGGATAGAACCAAATCCTTACATGGTCTTCGGGTTCAAGCCTATGGGGAAACTAACTACATTTAAAAATATATATAATAATATTCATACAAGGGGGTAGGAGTCTGGCTCCTCAGACCACCTCCCTTGACAACCAAATTCATAAGGTATGGGATTCATATTACAAGATTATAGCCTTTTATAGTCTATTCAACGAAAGCAAGTCATAATATTAAGGTGACTCAATTATTGATCAGAGTTTAAGTAGAAACTATTATTATAGACTTTGCCTTTTTTGGCCGTTATTTCAAAATAGAAAGCAAGTCACACTGTTGAGATCGTTTAGCTAATAATCAAAGCGCAGGTCATACAAGTAACAGAACCCATCATACTAACAGTTAGGACATAATGTAAAAAGAAACCTCGTATATTCCATTTGAAAGTTACATTACAACGTTCCAAAAAAAAAAGGGAAAAGAAAACATAAGGCAAAAATATGACTGGAGCTAGCCAAGGAAGCCTATTTCTTCTGCTTTATTTTGACCCCTTCCTGGGGGAGTTGAGTAGAAAGGGTCCCAGGATCCTTGGGGCCCTCAGTCAGAGGAGCAACCTGCCAAGAATCAACTAAGAGGGGCGCCTCCTCAGCATCAGGGGCTTGGGAACCTGCGGATGACTTTGTAGCACCTTGGGGTGCCTTCTTACTTGAATCATTTTCTGTCTCGGTCACTTTAGCAGGCTCAACTTCCTTGGCAAGCGCATTAGAAGTGGCAATGGCCAAAGCAACTTCATCATAAGCAGTACCAACTTCCTCGAGGGCCACCTCAGCCTCGAAGCTAAGAGGAGCAGCCTCAAGGATGGCAGGAGGGTAGTACACATGCTCCCCCTTCCATAAGTCAAATGAAGCCTCAACTCCAGCTTGCTTGAGGGCTTCATTCCAAGTCTGGGAGCAGTAGCGTTTGCATACCTCAGACACTTGAAACTTGAGAAAAGCCTGGGTTTCAGCCACTCCCAAGTCATAGGCCGCCTCCTCAGCCTTCTCCTTAGAAGTCTTGACCTCTGTCCTAGTGAGTTCAGCCTCCTCCTCAGCCTTCAAGGCCTCTTCCCTGGTCTACTCGGTGACATTTTTAGCCCCCTCCACCTCGACCATCTTCTTCTTTAGCTCGATGATCTGTTCCTTAGTGATATTTAGCTGATACTCTGCATCGAGCAGGCGCCTCGTCTGGTCCTTGGCCTGCTTTTGAGCGTTAGCAAGGCCTGTCTCAACACTATCTCGGGCCCTTGTTATCTCCTTCAGCTCCTCTTTTGCTTTCTAGAGATCAATCTCAAAGATCTTAAGGGTCTGAGCAGCGTCCATATGCTTTTCGCGCTCGAGGTCAAAGGCCCTGCTCTGGTTGTTGGCCTCTTCCTCCAGCCTAAAAATGGCCTGGACAGCTTGCCAATTGAAATAAGCACACAGTAAGTTAAGAGCTATAGAGCAAAATTCCACGAAATCTCAAGTGCTGGATGTCTTACCATGCCCAGGTACCTCTTCAGGCTAAGGACGACCTTCTGCCTCCTCAGGTTCTCCAATTCGACCATGTCAGCAGGGAGTAGCAGAGATCTCTCCAACGCATCGGCCACGAATGTGCCTTCACCAACTCTGAAGTCCCTAAGGGAAGCATTGTCCATCAAAGTCTCCCTATAGAGCATTGGGGCGGGGAGCCAAGCCTGGGGCTCGGCCTATGGGGCCACTTCCTTTCTTAGGCCCTAGTGCCTAGTCTTTTGTTGCTTGTGGGGCCGCTAAGCTTCATCCTCCTCCTGGAAGGATCGAGATTTGTCTGCTCCCACGGGCCGTTTGCCTTTGTCTTTCTTAATTTTTGGATCAGTGGGCTCGGACCCTTGTGGCGGACTTGGCTTAGGGGGAAGAGGTGGAAGCCTGGACTGGGTTGAAGATGACCTAGTCTAGATTGGCTGACGCTTGGGCAAGGGAGGAGGAAGCTTGGATTGTGACTTCCCTGGCGTGTCTTTCCCCGGCTGGCCCTCAATCAGGTCAAATAGGCTAGTTTGATGTTGTCTCTTGAACCCATCTCAGCCTAAGTACTAGTCCCTGATGATAGAAGGTCCACTTTAGTCGAGTTATGGTCACCCAAATCACCAGAGGGATCCTCGGATGAATTAACTTGGTCAAATGCGCCAAATTCGTCTTCAGATGGACCTAAATCAGTAACTTCTTCTTCCCTTTCTGGACTTTCTTCCTCAGTCTCTATAGCTTGACAAGAGGAAGAAGGGCTCGCCAATGGAATACCTACTAGAACGGGAGACCCTTCAGGAAACAGGAACCCCGATTCTACTACGGTGATCCTACGAAGCCTAGGATCCTTGGCTCTGATCACGTATTTAGAAGCTGAGAACAACTTCTAGATCAGTTTGTACTCGAGGATCTTGTGAGCGGCTCTAACTTGGTTGTCAGCTTCGTTCACAGAGACCTTCGCCCTAAGTACAGTTTCCAAGTCTTCCTTGTTAACCAAATGGAAGTGTCGTTCAAAGGCGTGTAGATCTGCAAAAGAAAAAGCATATTCCTACTAGCAACCAAACAATGCAAACTGCGATAGCACAAAGGACCAAATCCTCTCCTACTATAAATACCCCACCTTGTATCCCCTCTTCTGTTAGATAGTGAAGGCTGTCGTGCAACTCCCCGAACACGATGAAAAAATCCTTACTCAACCCCTTGCTAGACTCGAGTAGACACTGAATGAGCCTAACCTTATTATCCCTTATCTTCATATAGTAGGATTTACCCTTTAGGTGTTGGAGGTTATAGCACAAATTTACATCATGGTGGGTAAACCTCAACCCCATCTCCTTATTTAAGGCATCCACACAACCCAGGATCCTGAACACGTTGGTGGCGCACTAGGTGGGGGCCAATTAGAAGTGCCTGAGGTAGTCCCTCATCACTGGCCCCATAGGGATTCTCATACTGCCTTCAAGGAAGTCGATTATGGGAATCACCATTTCACCCACCTCCCTCCTGATATACCAATCCCCCTTTTCACAGTACCTCAGACTCACGTTACTAGGTATCCTCTAATCGACAATGAATTTCTCCATCGCCTCCTCAGAGTCAACCAACCTCTTAAACCTACCCATCCTTAGCAACGGATAAAAAATTCAAGAAAGGGCGTAAAAAAGAGAGGAATCAGAGAGAAAACTTGAGCTAAAGAGAGAAAAAGACTTACAGAAATGAGGAAAAGCTCCTCGGACAAGCTTTTTACGCTGAGGGGAAACATGAGTGTGGTTGGAGATTTGATTAGACTTAGAATACACATGCAAGAACTCTTGATTGTGAAAGAAAAATGGCACATCAGTTTGGATGGGTATTTATACCCCCAATTAAAGATGACCGTGCGGGTTTTTGCACTCATAAAGCTAAAAAAAAATCCCCACCGTTGGAATATCATCACACCGATGAACGTAGGGAGCATAGAGCCGCCAGAATTTAATGAAGGCGCGCTCCATATACCGAAGTGCTAGGAACGTGCCTTGGACAGGTGAAAAGACTCTGGCACTAACGGAGGACAAGACGTGACGAGCCATTACGACGGCCCTAGGATATTGAAATCCTCATCTCCGTCCGAGGATACGAACAACAGGATTTCGAGGAGCTAGGGGACAAAGAACTTGGCAACCTCGGCCTACTTTATACCAAACCCAAGGCCCATGCCGAGGAGGAAGAAACTTTTGAGGACGAAGTTAGAAAGTCCAAATTGCCCAGGAACCTTACCGAGGACAATCCTATCCTCGGCCAACCAAGACCATGGGAGGAGGAAGCAACGGGCCATCAAAGGTAGCCTTCCAGAGCATCCCAAGAGTGAGAACAAGTACAATGCGTCAGCCATGGAAGTATGGTGGAGGAACAATTCCAGGATAAACCGTCACATCCACAGAAAGAATGGGAAGATAGCTGATGGGACAAGCACTCAAGTATTGACCTGCCTAATCTACAAATGTAGGGTTAAGATCAACTGAAAGAGGGTATATAATGTAAGAACTCCTTTGGGAGAAGGGGGAGAAAAAATATACAATGGCAACTTGTAGAACTTGCCCAACCGTTGTAGTCAAGCACTGAAGAAATAATAAGGATTGCACAAGAGAGTCCCGAGGAGCAGAATTTCATACTTCAATCCATGTTCTTGTCATTCCGCCCACTCATTGCCGTGTTTTGTTGTTGCAATCCTTATTAAGGCCTAATTCTTAAACCCATTCTCTACAAATTCATTGTATTGAGCTAGTTTGATCTGAGTCTACTCGTTCAGCAGAAGAAGAACTCAGATCCAGTCCCTACAAAGTTTATTACATCAATTATACAACAAAATTAGTATAGTGGTATTAGACACAATATTACATCTACAAATTAAAATTCTTTGCAATATTAACTTAAAAGTGATAAATTATTACATTGATAATAATTAGCTGCAATAACTTATAATTTTCAGTTGCAAAAAAAAGGTTTTAATACAAAACTGCATTAAGAAAATTTGTTCTAATAACTTAAATTGAAGAAATCGTTATAATAACTTAATATCGGTTATTTTTGCAATCTATTACAATAAAAATTTCAAAGTGATATAGCTTATTGCAATAAAATATTATTTAATAACTAAATATCAATTATTTTATAATCTATTGTAATAACAAACATGAAACAATTATCTATTACAACGAAACTATCATAACAAAAACTTAAAAAAAATACTACTGATCAAAACATTTCAGATAACTACAATTGTACAACTATTTCATAACGTATTTATTTTTTCTTTCACATGACCATATCAGAAATTGATATGCAAGGCAATTTTACGCTTTTTGTGGAGCTCTCTTCTTTGCAATGATAGAGCTGTTTTAATTCATTAAATAAAATATATAAAACAAGTTGGATTCATTTATAACGGTTACACACTAATTAAATGAAATTCATTAACACAACTCTTTTTTTGTACATTCACAACTTTTTTATACCTCATTTGTACTTATAGAGTTGAATTATAAAACCTGATTTTTTAAGTAAAGTCGTACTCTTATTCAACTAAATGAAAATAATTATACCAAACATACACAAAATTGGTTGAACCAGTTCCTAGTCTGATTAACACCTACCCATTACCCAATTCCTGTATTCAACCCACCTACCCTACCAATATATATATGCACAACCAAACTAAAATGTGATTTGTATATATGGAGCATAATATAATAATAATAACAAAGGTGACCAACATATAAAGTGAAGATTGAGCAATATAATTAAATATATGTACTTCACGTGAAACCATAAAAAAAGACTAAACAATGAAGCATAATTGTGCAACTTTGACTGGACGAATCAGTACTCCTTCCAACCAATTTTCTCATAACTCTCTATAATAAATAATAAATTTTTACCAGTATTTAGTCGAAAATTTTTATTGTAAATAATAAATAATTTCATGGCTTTGCATTCTTCCTTCTCAATTTATCATCATTACTCACATTATGTTTCTACTTTATGTGAGTCACATGGTAAAGAACTATGATATATGTAGGTTAATTTCACTGAATTTCGTAGCTAGTGCAGTGTGAAATAATACAAATTGAGCATCAAAATAGAAAACTAGTGTTTCCTTAATAATTTTAATTAAGTCATTAAATATTAGTAATTGTCAATTGGTGTATCATATATTTCTTTCTAACTTTTTAAGGGAGGAGGAAATCAAATAGGAAAGATATGCTCATAAAATAATGTCGCGTGCCTCGTAATCATCTCCTGGGTAGTGATTTGGTGTAACAATGTGTATCCAATTGGTTTTGTGCTTGGTATGCTATCCTAGGTATAGCTAACAAATTTTACGATGAATCACCTAATTTGTCAAAAACTAAAGGGAAATGAGTAAGATTTTTTTATCCCTTAAAATCACATCAATTTGTAAAACGAAAAAGACTTATTATAAACAATAACCTTCCTAAACTCGAAGACAACCAAGCTTGCCATGTTAAATGAATATTACCGAAAATAAATAAGTCTTATAACATTAACATTTTTCATTGACATGCTAAAATATAGGAGTGGTGGACACTAAAAACAATTTTTGTGGTAGAATCATGAAAAAGTGATTACCTATCATTTATATCTTACTATCTTAACGTAGTAAGAAAAAGATTTCATCAATAGGAGAGTTGGATCAAATATTGTTTAAATCCATGCAAAATTATTTGTTTCAATAAGAGTATTAAAAGAAATGTATTTCAATTTCAATTCTTATTTGAATTACTTGAATAGAATATTAAATGACAAATCTTTCATACCTTTAAAATTAATAAATGTATTTTAATTTTATTAATAATAATATAAAAACAACTAATTTCATTAGAAAATAACCACCAGTGGCGGAGCCAGGATTTTAGTTTATTAGGGGGGGCAAGATCAAAAGACAATAATAAAAAAATAACCTAAAATTATTAATTGATATTAATAATAAAATTATAAACAAACAATAATTGTCATACAAAGCCTATTAAAATTAAACAATTGTAAAATAAATAAACAATTGTAAAACATCTAATTCATAGTTATTAATTGACAATCAATTATCAAAGTAAGAGATTAATCTATATACATAAAGTTTAGAGATCTAATTTGATTCCTCAAAATAAATTGAAAAAATAAATTTCAACTTTTCTCTATTCTTTTAATTATTTAAAATTTTGGATTTATGATAGAGACTCAAATTTTTAAACTGTGAAAATGGAAGAGAAGAAGGATAAAAAAAGTAATGGACATTCTAATGCTTTAGTCTAGACATTATTATTATTAGATAAGTGAAAGAGAAACGAGAAAAAGATTATAATTGGTCAAAAGTGTAAACAACTTTAACAAGTTTTGTTTGGAGGCATTTATTTTGTGTCAGATTGTTTAGAGTGGGAGAAATTGTTTTAGTAACACCACAAAATTTCACAATATTTTTACAATAAATTAAGATGTTAGTACGTCATTGGTCAAAATAAAATAAAATAAAATAAAATAAAATATTCTGAAATTCATTTCAACTAAAAATAAGAGTATTGTGAAAATATTGTGAGATTTTGTTGGGTCTCTAAACTTTTTCAATTGGAAGATTTGTTATTTTATTATTTATTTCATATCACGTATAATTTAATTGTTGCTTTGTCGTTCTATTCAATGTCAGGAGCTAAATCAACTTTACATAAGCATGTATGTTGTTCTATTCAATGTCAGGAGCTAAATCAACTTTACATAAGCATGTATAATGGACATTTTAGGTGGAGTCAGGGGGGGCAGGTGCCCCCTCTCGCCCCCCTCTGGCTCCGCCCCTAATAACCACATCTATTTTTCATAGTGTTTGAAAACCTACTACCCCACTATATGCGGTTCACACCTCGACCTTTTATGTAGTAAATAAAAGTACCATTTCTCTCTAAGAGCATTAGCATTGGGGAATGCTATTGTCAAATTTAAGGGAAATTTGGAATTTAAAGCCCCAAAACCATTTGCATTAGGGAATGCTAAACAGCAGTATTGCAAATTTTTTTGCAATACTGCTACAGTGCAATTCTAAACATAGAATTGCACTGTAGCAAGTATTGTAAAAAAAATAATATTTTATTATGTAAAGAGAGGAGATAGATGGGAGAGAAAAGATATAATTTTGAGATATATTATTTTATTATGTAGATATATTATTTTAAAGAGTAAAAGAGGGAAGTAGAAGTTTGGGATGTAGAGATATTGTAAAATGATATGGTATAATGATAAAGTGACTTTTTAGAATTGTAAAACAGAGTAGCATTAGAATTTTTCAATGCTAATACTCTGAATATAGTATATGTATATATTTACAGGATCCAAATAACAAGTGTTTAAATGCAGTTGTTAAAATTGATTTTTTTTTTTTTTAATTATAATCGATGATACAGTCACATATAGGTCAGTTAAGATAAATTATTTATTTATTTATTTTTGTTATTTCCTAATGCCATAAAACCGAAAAAATTCCCCCTAAATGAAAACATAATAGCAACAATGAAACCGAATACATTCTCTCTAAACAGAAACATAATAACAATAGTTAACAAAAGCCATATTTATAACATTAGTTATTATGGTTGTAGATGCATTAGGAAAGTTGAAAACACATTTGTAATTTATTTATTTAAAAAAAAAAAAAAATCCCTACACTAGTAAAAAACTAATAACTATAAAAAGCAAGTCTTGCTCTGACTTTGACTACCTTTTTTGGCATTGAAATGGAAGGTTCCGTCGTGGGTTCCAAAGCGAAACCAACCGTCACAGGGCCCCACCTACCCACTTAATTAATTAATCCCAAGTACTGATCTACCACAAAAAAAAGGCCTTTACTTTTTTCCAACTTTGTTTGCTTCTTTTGCTCATTTCCCATTCGTTTCTGATGTCACTTCACTAGTCAGCAATACATGGCACCTTTGACAATGTAAAAATAACAACGTTTTCTCTTCTCTGCTCACCTAAAAAAAATTTAAAGAAACTTCCCATCTCCAACTCAGCTAGGTCCCACCAAACCCCCACAAGTCTCCACTGCGTTCAAACTTTATAAAATAACCATAGCATAGTCGCGTATTTTTGATGCAATGATTATTTTATAAGTATGTATAAAATATTGTGTGATAAATATTTTATATATACACTTAAATTAAATTATAGTAGAATTTTTTTCAGTAAAAAAAAGCTTTTATAAAATAAGTAAATATCATATAATCTAACTAAAATCAATAACACAAGAATTTTAATCAATACTATGAAAAATATAAAAATCATAAGTTAACTTGTTTCCATTTTATGAAGAATAAAAACTTTAGAAATTATGGGCTTTTTATTTTATTTAAGAAAATAAAAAGCAATGAAAGGGACATAGAGCCACTTGTGAGTTGAAAAGGACGAAACAATCACACACATCCAACACGCATACGTGGAGGGGCCCTGTGAAAGACGTGGCCCAAGTCAGACCCGACTCAATTACACGTGTCTTGCCGCGTTTTGGCCTCTAATATTCCCTTCTGCCACGTCTACCTCCTGTTTCCAAGATACTCATACTCGGATACTCCCCCCTAATTCAAAAAGTTATAGCAGCCCCCCCTTTACTTCTTATTATTAATTTATTATTGGTACTTTTACTTTATCCTTGCAAACCTCCCAACCAATCAAAACTACCCATTTTCTTAATAGATATCAGTCAATTTTAACGTCCACATACTTTTTTTTTTTTTTTTTTAACTTTTTTCCTTCTCACACATGTGGAAAATACTAGAGAAGTAATATTGGAGATACTGTAAGTTTTATTGGACCATAGTTATCAAATACAGAGTTAGGGCTTCGAGTTATGAGGACAAAAGTATAAACTATTTTCTTTTTGAAATTTCAAATAAGCATTCATATAGAAAAGTAAGTTTATTTATTTATGTTTTTAATAGTGTCGTGCTCTTTAGCCGCCTAGACCTTTTCTCTCTCTCTCTCTCTCTCTTGTTTTTAACTTTTTTTTTCGTGTCTTGCGTGTTATCAGATGTGTGTGGGTTTTCTCTTAGACTAGTTAGAATCGGCTTAGAAATTTTTTATTTTATTTTATTTTTTGTTTGTGTCTTGTGTGGGTTTCTTTTGGAGTGTTATTTGGGCTTAAGTTTGTTGTTAGTAAATTTTGTTGTTGAGCTTGTTAAATTTATTTCAAATTTTAGATTACTAAAAATTTTTATAACTTGTAAAAGGATCAATAATATTGTTGAAGGGGGCAAAGTGCAAATTTATTGAAGCAAATTGCTAAAATTAATACACACACATATATACACACTAAAAAATTTTGAAAAAATTTGGGGGGGGAGGGTCACTACCCCCACACCCAAGTATAGTTCCGTCACTGATTGTTATAAATTATTGTATCACCAATAATAGAAAAATAATTTAAACATTTATTTATATATAATAAAACTTAAATATAGTTCACAACTACAAATTAGTTAAAAGTTTTGTCGGAAACAGTCAAGATTCAAATCCACTTATTTATTCAATTTATAATTATTATTAAATTAAAAACTTTTATTATTCAATTCATATATTTTTGTATTTCTAACGAAGACAGCAAAATTCAAAATCACAACATTTTTACCTATACATCTAACCATCTTAATATGACTTTATATAGGTGAAAAGTATAAAGTCACCTTAACTTATTGATACAATTAATAACTCTAATGAAATTAAAAAATTTGTAATCCAATTCACATCACCTTGTATTTCTAACGGAGTCAACGAGGAAATTCACTCGATGTTTCCAACATTTTTGTCTATACATTTACCATCTTCTTCACATAACTTTTTTCTAGATGAAAAGTATGAGGTCAACTTAAAATAGTAGTTAACTGACAGTATCTAATAAGTTTCCTAAAGGAATGGGAATGGAAGAAAACTCAAACCACACCCTGTAAACAGCGCGTGGGTTCTAAAAAACCGTGGAGATTTGGTGATGTTTCCCAATAGAACAACCAACCACGCAGGCTGGCTCAGAGTCACAGTTCCTTTGCACTCACGTATTTGTATTTTGTATTGTCAATTCCCTTCTCTATATATACTCTTCTCTCTATTTTAAGGTTTTCTTTAATTTTCTTCCTATTCTCTCTCTCTCTCTCTCTCTCTCTCTCTCATATACACACATTCATTGGTCTTGGCATCGATTTTGCGCTTGATTCTCGTTCCTCGTTCTCTGCGAATCAACTGGGTCTTTCTACCACTCTCTTTCCTCAGGTAAATGACTCATTCTTTTTCTCTCTTTGGCTAGTTTGGTTTCAAAAGAAAAAAAAATCTCCTCTGTGAGAGAGCCCATTAAACAAGATTGAGTATTTTTTTTCAACAAAAACTGCCTCAGCTGGTCTAATGCCTATGTGGGCATTGCTTGCTTTTTGTTGTCTTGGTTTGTATTGAAAAGGGTCTTGTTTGTTTTTTGGGTTTTGAAGGGTTGAATATTTGCAATTTGGAGATTGGTGGGTTGTTTCTTGATTGGAGCTTCTTCTTTCTAAAGTCAGGTACGTTTGTGGGGTTGTCTTCTTTTTTTACTTTTATTTTGTGTGTGTGTGTGTTTATTTGAAGGGTCTTATTCAGTTTCCCACACAATGCTGTTTGGAAATGGATTTGGAATTGAGTTTGGTTACCTTTTTGTTGATTATGGGTTCTGTGCCTTTACTAAAGTTTTGATTTTTTTTTTTTTTTTTTTTTTTTTTTTTTTTTTTTTTTATTTTGGAGCTAATGATAATATGGTAGTTGTTATTGAATCTTTTTTTGTTTCAATGCTACTTATGGTAAGGACTTAGAATCTTGTTTGTTAGAATTTGGATTCTATGCGAATTTGATTTTAAATTAGACCCCAAGTTTAGATTTTTAATGAGAAATTATGAATTGGGTCCTTTTTGCTCTGGTTTTCCCTTTTTTTTTTTTTTTTTTGTCAAAAGTAGCTTTATCTTATTTCTGGGTTTATACTTTGTACCATTTTGGGTTTCATTCTTTTCCTTATCCACAAACACGTATATATGGTGTATGTATGATTGTATGTGTATGTATGTATTATTCTTTGGTCGCCTTGTATAATGATTTGTTAATTCAGTTTTTTTTAGTTTTGTCCTGCAATAGTGTCGACATTGATTCTAATTTGTCTGCCTCATAGCTGTTTATAAAGTTGATTTGAAATCTTTGTTTGCTTTCATATTTGATTTTTTAGTCAAACTTTTTTGGCAACTACTGTTTGTTAATGGATCATATCACGTCTATTCAATTCGACGTGGTGTTGAACTATTCTAAACCAAAAAAAAAAAAAAACCGATCCTTATTCATAGATATATATATATATATATATATATGCGTGTATATATTTTTCTTGACAAGTAATCCTTATTCATACTGGAAATATTGACCTTAAATCCACTAATTATTCTGTCATGCCAAGAAGATGACAAGAAAGATTGATCAATACATGGTTGCAAAAATAGTATTTTTAAAAAAATTTGGAAATTTTTGTGTTTCTTTTTGGTGGTCACAGTAGATATGGGGATAGCTACAGAAGGATGTGATGTCTGAATTTTTTTAAAATTTTCTTTTGGCAGTTATGTTGGTTTATTTCATTGCAGAATCTTTATCTGCTGGGTCCATACGTTTAATGATTCCCATGCTCTGCTTTGTAGGCCCATAAGGTGTGGTTGCATATGGTATTGTTTCCTTTCCACTATGTGTGGGGTAGAACTTAGAAGAGCCTTTTATTGTATACAACTACCTTTACCTATTACCCATATTTTTTGTACCAAATATAGGTTCTCTGGACTGGTCTCTTTCACTGTAGACTATTTATATTTTTCTCTGCTATATATGCTCACAATTTTCAATTTTCTAGCATCCACATGCTTTCTAATTTTTCTGTTTAGCATAGGTTGTTTATAGTACTTTCGTCTACAGTGAAAGACATGCATGACATATGTGCTTGCAGTTTTTACAAATTCTTTCATGTTGAACTTCTTTTTCTTTATGATATTATTAACATACCGGGCCCTTGATTTTTGAGTTTCTGCAATTTGAGTTTGAAAAGAATTGTGATTGTGACAATTTAAGTTTACCCATGACCATGATGCATGCTGCAATGAAATTTGCTCTGCTTTTTTATTTGCTCAATAATTTTAGTAAGGTTTACATCCGAGCAAACATTCTTTTCATCAGGTTCATTATCAACATCACAATCTTCATCTTAGCGATCAACTAAGATTTTTTCCAACTCATTGACTGATAGTTTTGGCATAACAAACTCACAGTTAAAAGAATTTTTTTTTTTTTCCTGAATTCTAGTTAATTTCAAAGCTAAGCAAACAAGTGCCACTATTTGAAGTAAAAAATTGGAAACAAGTGCTTCCATTTTTTTTGGTAAATTATTCATGTATTCAGTGGGTCTTAACCTCATGACCTCACATTCGAAAACATGTGCCATTAGTTTGTAGTGAGATTTGTATATATAACTAATTCTAGTAGCTGCTACAAAATTTCAATCCCCTTAAATTTAACTTCTTTGAAAAAAACTGAGGACTATATTTTTTATTTATATCAAAGCCCTTATCTTTGGAACTAACTTCAATTAGTTGGAAGGAGATTAAACAACAAAAGTAAGCATAGTGAGTGAGAGGCCGCATAAAGTAGAAATAGATACTTCTTCATTTTACACTTTTTCACTACCAAATTCATGAACGTGTATACATTATCCCTGAGGCAAGCATATGCACTGTAAGCTTTTGTTTTGGCTTTCTTTAAGTCAAAATTTTATGCAGTTATGTTTTAGACTTTCAGAGATTTTTCCAAAAAATTGTGACTTTTTTATAATCTACTGAAATGAGTGGTTCTAGTTCTCTTTTGTGTGGCATGGCTTCATTCAAAGAATCTTTTGCATCCTTGCCACATGATTATTAATCTGGCAACACCGGTTACTATGAAACCCTTCGCTTCTGTGTCTATCTCTTAACTTTTCTTAATCAATTGATTTTTAGTAAATGTTAGGTAAGGCATATTTAATTTTTTATGTTGCTACAATAAATGCAATGTGTGGGATCAATGTCTATAAGTTCTTTAGATACGTAAAGACCACAATTCTTAGCTGCTCTGTGGTTGCACTAGAAGGCTGGGAATTTTCTCCTCATGCTAAATCATTCTCTTAATCTAAAATCCTTTTTTGCAGATAACAGTCTGTCATCTCATTCATAAGATTTCTAGCGACATGATAAGGTGCACAAAGTTAACCCAGGCTCTGTTTAACTAATATTCTGACATTGCAGTTTCAATTTCTTTGCAATTAACACACTTTTATGATCATTAGATTTCAGGAGCTCTGTGCTTGATGGACTGCTCGCCAAGTATTAGTGACAAGAAGCAACTGAAGAAATGGTTTTTTATTGATAAAAGGGTTGGGTGAAGAAGATATCTGAGATTACTCTGTTGCCTTGCATCCGTATAAAATTACTCTGCCGTTAAATTTTACATAGTTTTTGCATTATAAGTTGTGCTACAAATCTGGATCTGATGGACCTGAAGTCAAATCATACTGCTCCTGTTCTTACTGATCCTGCACCAATAAACAAGTCAAGACTAGGTGTGCATTCCAGTATGTTGCCTTATTCTCGTGCCGCTTTTCCTGGAAGCCATCTCTTGTCAATCCCTTGGAAGAAGACCGGAATACTTGATGATGTTCGCTCTAGCAGTTGGCTGGATGCCATGAAATCATCATCTCCTCCTCCTAAGAAGCTAACCAAGGTTTTCAACAATGATTATGCGCTGTCTGACGCTGATGTTGCTTACAACACCTGGCTGGTATTTTTATTCCCTCTGTTTTCTTTTTTTGTCTTTTGGATTGTTTCTATCATGAATTTCTAGATGAGTTGTTTATGCATTTCTCTGCTCCTATTTCAACTTTGCAGGTTAAGTATCCATCTGCAATTGCGTCTTTTGAGCAAATTGCAAACCATGCAAAGGGAAAGAGAATAGCATTGTTTCTAGATTATGATGGAACTCTTTCACCAATTGTAGATAACCCTGATTGTGCCTTCATGTCTGATGCTGTAAGAATCTCTTCTCATTCTTAACATATGTGAAAGTTTTTGTTTGAAAATTATATATTTCTCTTTTTTTTCCTCTATCATTTGGTCATTCTGACTTGCAACCTTTTTCAGATGCGTGCTGCTGTAAAAAAAGTGGCAAAATATTTTCCAACAGCAATAATTAGTGGAAGAAGCCGTGACAAGGTATAGTTGATTGGCTTCTATATAAACTATCTCAATAACATCTTCCTCTGCAATTATTAATTTATTTATATTCAAATAGACTTCTATGGTGGTCTTTGAGTTTGACAATTGTTTCCTATAATCCTATGCGTTCAGGTATATGATTTTGTAGGACTAACAGAACTCTATTATGCGGGTAGTCATGGGATGGACATCATGGGCCCTGTTAGACAATCTATATCTGGTGACCACCCAAATTGTATTAGGTCGACAGATGAGCAGGTAATTGGCTAATAAATATTTTATCTTGCATCCCTATGTCTCTCTCTCTCTCTCAGACACACACACACATAAACAAACAGACACATCAAGATATATAAATATATATATTTGATTGATTATTTATCTGATTGTGATTATAGGGGAAGGAAGTTAGTTTGTTCCAGCCTGCTGGTCAATTTTTACCAATGATCGATAAGGTATGTAAATGTCTTGTCCGTAATTGTCTATTAGGAGTGCTAGAAAGCTGTTCCAATCTTTCAGTATCTCTCGTAATACAGCATTCTGACTTTTTAATGTTTGAACAGGTTTTTAGATCCCTTGTTGAAATTACCAAAGATATTATAGGAGCAACAGTTGAGAACAATAAGTTCTGTGTGTCTGTACATTACCGTAATGTAGACGAGAAGGTATGGCTTTTTACCAAGCAGACACTTTTTGATTTTTTGTTCAGGCTTGTATTGTTTACTTATTTGGAGGGAATTCTTTTTGCTGATTTATTTACTCTTTTGTTGGAACTTTATTTGAATTTTTATATCCAGAATTGGAATGTAGTAGCACAATGTGTCAATGATGTTCTGAAAGACTATCCAAGTTTACGATTGACTCATGGTCGAAAGGTATTCTTTAGAGCCAACATCCAGCCTGATCAAGTTTTATTTATTTTTTCCTTGAATATTTTCTGCTCGTGCCAGACAGACTTATATGCCTTTAATTTCTGTTGAATTTACCTCATGTTTTAGGTTTTAGAGGTCCGCCCTGTGATCGATTGGGATAAGGGGAAAGCTGTGACATTTTTACTGGAATCACTTGGTGAGTTATTTTTCGCTATGGATGCGAACTCAATCCATTGTTTAATATGTTTTGCAGATCTTTGATTCCATCCACTCTGTGTAACAATGAAAAAATTGTTTCAGGTTTAAGCAACTGTGATGATGTGCTCCCAATATACGTTGGAGATGACCGAACAGACGAGGATGCATTTAAGGTAATATCTAACTTACCTTAAAGTTAATGCTCTTAGGAGTCCTGAATTGTATAACAAATCAAATTGAACTTGACATAGGTTTTAAGAGAGGAAAATCAAGGTTATGGCATTTTAGTCTCTTCTGCGCCAAAGGAAAGCAATGCAGTTTACTCTTTGAGGGACCCATCAGAGGTACACTTTATTTTGTTTATCTAATATATTTCTTATCATCTTTGGTATCAGAGATGCTGAATACTTTATTATGAAATTACTAACATCCATCAATAAATTATGAAATAGATTATAGTTAGAATATTTTCTATAAAACTTTACATTTAGAGAAACTGGCTCTTTCTTTGGTAATGGTGAACAAATTTACTTTGAATAGTTGGCATTGTGCAACTACTTCAATTGCATAGCACGCTTACTTTGCAATCAATTACTTCATGCTTATCTAGGTTGATGACTTGATGCTGCCATTTTGATGACATCACCTCCTGTTTTAACGAACATAACCTTATTTTTTCTTTTTTGGGGGGTTTAACCATGTTATTTTTCTGGTATGCAGGTCATGGAATTTCTCACGTCACTGGTAGCGTGCAAAAAGTCAAGTGCACTATGAATATTTTATGGAGTAGAATAAAAACAAGAAGAAATTTATCTTACATATACGATAAAGACAGCCTACTACTACTACTACATGTTCCGAGTTTTCTGGAGAATATACCAAGGGGTTTTGGAGCATAGTTTCATAGAAAACTTATTACAGTGAGCAGTGTTGGTCCATAGCTAATTTCTGCTCAAAGCTTCTTGTCTTAATGTATATTCCTTCTTTGCTCTAATTATCTTTCCCATTAGTGGCAGATGCCTTCATATCCTCAAATATGAGTCTGTATCAATCATTCCTTTTTTCCCTTCAGTTTTGGTCAGTACATGTACATCTCCTATAGGGGTATGTGTAGAATACTTAATCATTTGTTAATTCTTTTAAATATATAAATATATTTAAATGTTCAGAAAATTATCTTGGCTATCAATTTCAAGCATTTATTAGACCCCTTTTGCTGCCACCTCATTGCTGACCAAACATTTTTGTAGATTTCTATGTAAAACTTGGAACCTTTTGGTTCTTGTGGCATGGATATTCTCAACAGGATGGAAATTTAGCCAGCCACAATCTCAACCAAGCATCAGCTTTTTTCATATTTCAGGCCAATAATTTCTAATGTCATGTGATAAGGTTGTGTGTCACCATCAATATTCCCATGCGCATGAGTCTACACAATGCTAGAGGTTTTTTTATACTATCAGATATTGAAATACTTGGAAGTTTAAATGAGAACCAGTGATTGCAATATCAGCTGCTAATAATCCTTTTGAGATTTAGTACCACACTCATTTATCCTAGTAAAGCAAAATGCTTTTCTTAACTAAAATTCATTTCCCCAAACAATGAAAAAAAGAAAAGGAAAAAGCCTTTGCAATTTGCAACCCCATAATGATTTAGATCCCAAACCCTCTTCCTGAAGAGAAGGAAAGATACCATTTTACCACAAAGACAGTATCATGCAAGCCACTACTTCAATCACAGCATCTTAGCTAGTTGCTTGTAGATAGGAATGGGAAAATTTTTCAGTCTCAACTTGACCAGCCCCATCTAATCTAATAACATTGGTTTTTTTTCCCATAAAAGATGAGATATATATGCATGCACCTTTCTGGCTTGTTCCGTATTGCAACAATAACAGTAATCATGCCTTAGTCTTAAAATTTGGGGTTGATTAGGTGTGCATATAATTATTATTTTATTTATATATAAATTTAAATTAGCAAAAATTTTCTTCTAAACCAGTTTAAAGGAAAGTTTATTCAACCCACTATATGACAACTTAATAGATATGACTTGGTTCAAATGATTTAATGAATTATGTAATTCAATATACTTGAATAGTCTTATGATCTGCCACATAATAGGTTGAAATAGATTTCTCCAACCTGATTTGGAGGAAAACCCTTTCCTTTAAATTATTAAAAAAATATTTATTTATTTATACATATCCTATTATTATTTCTAACATCTTCCATAACCCCCCCCCCCCTCTCTCTCTCTCTCTCTCTCTCTCTCTCAAAGAGGGAACATGATGGAACAAGATACATACAATCCGACCATCACAATAGAAAATAACTATAATGTTACAAGAATTAGTTAGAAGAAATGAGGTTGGTTAAAAGTTTTAGCGTATTGAGCTCTTGTGGACTTCACATGAAACTTGCTCTTATTTTTCACTTCCAATGCCCAAAACAACTTTTAGGATTTTAATTTTTTTGAGGTTGTATATTTAAAACAACTCAACCAATATTGCCTACTGATAAATTAATATATGAAAGTGATGTAACTCTAATTAAAAGTGTACCACTTTAACATATTATGAAAAACATTGTCTCCCTAGTATTGCTTGACAAACATCTTCAACAACCTTATGAAAAATGTTGTCTACCTAGTATTGATTGACAAACATCTTCAACGGCCTTAATTCAATCTCTCACATGCATGAAGCATCTCCAGTACAATAAGAAATGGGTTTCACATGCATATGCTTTGAGGTCCGTCGAACAACATGAATAAGTGGGCAGAACTTTGCGATTGATGAGACCTGACATAAAGAATAGCAAGCTAGTTGGGCCTTTTTCTGTAGTACTTCTAGTTCTGTATCAATTCCCACTTTTTCATCTCCTTTGTGGTCTGCATTCTTCTTGATTTTGTTGAATCAAAATTACTTAAATAAATAACAAAAAATAACGAGACAGGAGACATTATATTAGGATTACTAGTCCTCATGATTATCCAAATGAAGCAAATTCCAGTAGTCCGGCATAACAACCAAATAATTCTGGACCATAAACATAAACCTTTCAACAAATGAGTAAGTACACAGAATAAGGTTATATTCTACTTTATATTTCACATTATTTAATGTAGATGTGTAATACATGCATATTTATATTGTTTGAATTTATTTTTCTTTTCGTCAAAAAAATAATTATTTTTCTAGGTGCTTTTATACAGAGTGTAGGGAAAATGGTGTGCATACTTTTCTCTCCTTTTCTCTCTCTCTCTCTCTCTCTCTCTCTCTCTTTTGGGTATGGGTTTCAGTGGAGGCTGATTAATGCTTCCTCATTTAACATTATATAGTTTTGGGCCATTCCCAATGGGCTTAGGCTTCCTAGGATTGGGCCTAGATGACTCCAATCAACCAAAAGTTTTCACATCATATTCCTTTGATGGTTCTCATATAGTTTAGGTTTTGGCTGCCCTTGCAACTACCCTTCAAAAAAGAGATAAGGTGGTGTTAGAAGTGAAGATTGGCACGCCTTCAATTATTGTTAATGGTTTTCTTTCTTCTCTCTATCCAATTCCTCCCAATTTTCTCTGTTGGTCCATGTTGTATAAGATATGAAAGACAACTGATGAGGAGGCAGCGATAGGATTAAAGGCCCCATACTTAACTGTGTTGTGATCATGAACATGACCTACTTAAAGATTGTCCTCTTCTGTACTTCAATTTTTACCCACACTATTACTTTTTGTAGGTCCATTCAATGAACACCAATATATCGAGGATCAGGGACCTTATATAATATACAATATCTTCATTAGAGGCAGCTCCAGAAATTTTTTTCAGAGTATTCCTTAAAAAACATAAATTATACAATCTAATAAAAAGAGAAATTCATATATTGACAACAACAATAATAAAAAAACACGCAAATATATAAAGTTTATAATTGCCTTCTACGCGTTTTCATATTTTGAAATTGTTGCATGATAGTCTTATTATCAATACTACAAGCTACATTTCTTTCAATGTACACAACCAAGCAATCATTCATCCACTGAAAGTAAAACATATTATGGAGCAAAATTTAATTTTATTGGCATAAAAAAAACCTGAGGGTATTCCCAAATTTTTTTTGAAAGGTAGACAAATAAATTTTTTTTAAATCATTATATAAAAAAAAAAAAAAAAATCAAGCTAGGGTGATCCTGGGAGCACCCTGGCCTTAAGGTGGCGCCACCCTTGATCTTCATGAAGCATGAAACATGTGATGAGAGAAAAATGTAAAAGGAATATACTGCATTCTAGATGTGTAATTTGAATTATATGATATGACCAAAATAATGTGTGTGTGTGTGTGTATATTGTGAATTTATTCAATATAAACTTCATGCATCGAATATATAGAATGATCACCTCAATTTGTGAATAGATAAGACCTAAAACTAAATGATGTTGTCAAGGGCCTTGTACCTAAATTGGCAGTTCCCCATACACAAAGTGCTTAGGGGTTTAAGAGGAAAAGGGTTTGAATTGTGCGAGATTAGTTGCATACTGTAATTATCTCTAAAAAAAAAAAAATCTAAGTGATGTTATAAGAACCTAAGAATGAGATTTAACCTAGTTTTGAGTTAGCTCAACAATCAAAAGACAAGTCTTAAAGTTCAATTCTTGAGTGCTGTAACCATTGATAAGAATAATGTCCAAGAGAACTGTAATATAGAGAGAGTTGAAGCATGTAGCAGGGAATTTCCAAAAGAAAATTATGGTTAGTGGAACATGGATTGGATTGGATTTTCACTAATAACAAGTCTCGTATTTATCAAAAATTCTTAAACAAGACCTTTATGATTATTATTATTATTATTTCAAAGCCTTATGATTGTTTGGTGCAACTGAATCTGTGGTTGTTGATTTTATTTATTTTATTTTATTTTCTTTTTTATTTTTGTTTAGGTAAGCACATTTTTAACAGTTAATTAGTAATTGTCATGAATACTCTAGATGTGGGGTCTAATGAAGGACTAATAGACAAGACTTTATGTCAGTCCTAGGATCCAAAGATTCTCTTTCTAACCGTCTTCAGGGCTTTTTACACGGGAAAATGGATATTTATCTTTAATTTACAAATTATATAACAAAATATTTCTATTTTAAAATTATTTAGTAAAATGTCCATGTTTTTTAAATTTGATTTTAACAAAATTGAGTTATAAGTAGAACTTGATATTAGCAATGTTGAGGTCATGCATATTTTGCCATTTTTTTTTTTTTTTGAAAATTTAAGTGAAACTCGATATTGATAATGTCGAGTTTCACTTGAAAATATATATAGAACTCGATTTTGAGAATATTAAGTTTTATACAGAACTTGATTTTTTTAAAATTGAGTTTCAAAAACAAGAACATTTTGCTAAATAGTTTCAAAACAAGGACATTTTGCTGTATAGTTTGTAAATTAAGGGCAAATGCCCATTTTCCTCATTTTCAACCTACCATTCCTACTAGAGCTTTGCAATAATTTGCAAAGGAGCTTGAGCACCTTGTTTGGTTTTTAAATGACAAAACAAATACTTGATTTAGACTGGTTTGGTTAAGATATTAGATATGTCACATGCCCCCATCTTACCTTAATTTCAAATTAAGTTGACAACTTTGCCGAACTTATAGAGTCTGCATCAAGTTGAAGTCTTCTACGTACCTTGACTTGAGTATCTCCTTCCTTAATTAATGAGAAATGGTGGGTGAAATCACATATTTAATCTTGTACGGATGTTTACACGCACAAAAAATATTGTATGGATGTATAAGTTGTGTTATATGTACTTATTAAAACAAAAAAAGAAACGAAAACTTCCTAAAAGTAGAGAAGATATTTTATGTTTCCGGCATATGTATAATCTCTCTCACAGTATGTAAGTCTTAAAATTATGTGGGATTCACATGTTATGAGAGAGAAACGATACATATATTGAATACATGAGATCAAAGTTGTCAAAATCGGGATCCTACATAGGATCACAAGAGGTAGATAGGATTGTAGATCGTAGGATCAAATCGTAGATCATAAGATCCTACCTATTTTCAGATTTGAAGCAAAAAACATATTGAGAGTGACTTTGTATATTGAATAATCACGTAAATTATGAATCTTCCATAAAAATAAATAAATAAATAAAGATTTTGATTATATGATCTAATTTGCATGTCCTACATCGCTATGTTTATACTAATGGAACAAATATATTTTAGTTTTAATGCAATGTATTTAAAAAGTCCAGTGAATGTTTAATGAGAAACCAACCAAGTACCAAAATACCAGGACACTTTTTCCTTCAGCAGCAGCTCTTGAACCCTCATCATCACCTAATATTGATAATAAAATGATATAATAGTGATCACACATTCACACTATATACATGTAACTTTTTTTTTTTTTCTATTTATTTTAAATCTATAAAGGAAGGCATTAGAATTGTCACTTCATTATCTGCATCAAAATTTGTACCATCATCTTCTGGTCGACACCCTTTGCTAACCACTCACCATCCGAAGACAAGTTCTTCGAACCAATTTCTTCTTTTGCACTTGATGGTTTAGGTATTTTCTCTTTTATCTTCAAGTTTTACATAACAAATACCAACTCATTCATTTTTTTTATTTTTTTTTTTTGGTTTAAACAATTTTCTCTTTTTTGAGTGTACTTAAAGTTGTACCAATTTAATAGAGAATTCTCAACTGGGAGGATAATATACCAAAGTCATTGGGTTTTACTATTCCAAATGTACTCTAATTACTTTCACAACCTGAAGAACTACATGTTAAGCTCAATATCTTAGAGCAAAAATTTTCAATTCAAGAAAGTCATCTCCATATGTGTCCCATCACTTAGTTGATACATTTATGAAGTATAGTGTCTTACACTGTGTTTGGTTGGGGTGATTTTAGGGGGGACGGAAAACATAGAGTGGAAAACTGAGTGGAAAACTGTATTTTCCACTGTTTGGAAAAGAGAGGAAAATAGGGAGAGTGGAAATCCCGGGAGAAAATTTTCTCTCCCGGGCCCACAAATTTTGTCTCCCCAAATCGGAAGGAAAACGCATGAGAGAAAATTGCCTCTTTGCACTTTTACAAAAATGCCCTCTCCAACGTCTACAACAACCCAGCGCGGGAGCGGCAGAATAAGAAGAAAGAAGCAGGAAATAACCACCAAACCCAGCACCACCACTAAACACTGCAATCTAGCACAAAAATTTAACCCAAAATCAACACAAAATTAACGGAAAAACAAATAGAAAATCCAACTCAAAATCACTGCCCTTAATCAAACCCAACCCAAAATCATCATCTATAATAAAAGCCAAAAACTCAAATTGTAAAAGAAGAGGAGGAAAGAAAAATATTCTCAAAAAAAAAAAAAAAAAAAAAACGAAATTTTTACCGTGTTCATCCAAAAACCCATCCAAAAAACGAAATCATCATCTATCATTTTATTTTTGACAAACCCATGTTCATCCAAAAACTTTAGTCCAAAATCTGGCCATCCACCTGCAACCCCTCACCCAAAAAAAAAAAAAAAAAAAAAAAAAGAAAGAAAGAAAGAAGGAGAAGAAAGAGAGGCGGACACAGAGAAAAGAGATAAAAAGGAGATAGAGATAAGAGGAGATAGGGATGCGTTTTTATGAATCAGAAAAAGATAGGAGGGTTAGGTGGGGGTAGTTGGGAAATAATAAAGAAAAGGAAAAATATTATTTTAATAAAAAAAATATGTATATAGATAAATTAATATGGGTGTTTTGTAAAAATAATAGTGTAAAAATGATGGTGTTTTATTTAATGAGTACAAATAAATTTATTTATTACATATTATGTAATAAGGGTACAATAGTCAATTTATAAATATTACATTTTTTATCCTTCCCTTTTTCTTTTCAACCAAACAATAGAGTTTTTCACCCTCTCACTTTTTCACCCCTCCAACCAAACACATAAGAGGGAAAATTAAAAATTTTCCATCCTTCCACTTTTCTATCCTCCCACAATTTTCCATCCTCTCACTTTTCCACTCCTCCAACCAAACGGACCCTTAGTCTTGAGATTACAAATTACAACTTGTAAAGATGAACTTAAATAAAATAAAATAAATAAATAAAAAATTGATTTTTACGTTTTGGTAGGATTGGTAGGATCCCATACGATCCTACGATCCTATATTCAATTTTTATGATTCTTGTACGATTCTAAACGTTTTGGTGAGGTGGGATCGTAAAATCGTGTGATCTTACAATCCAGATCGCGATTTTGACAACCATGCATGAGATAATTTCATCTACCTTACATGTACATTGAAGTCCACAACTTCAAGTCTTCAACTTGCTTGTTTGTGCTTGCTAACATGTTCTTATATTATATACATCCAAAGTGAAATCATGTGGTGCTTTGTATATGCATCAAAGTAATTAAAATTAAGAAAATATAAGAAGGGATGGTGCTCTTTCTGAAAGTGATTTTTTTTTTTTGGGTGAATTTATTAAATATGAACTTCATGCATCGAATATATAGAACGATCACCTCTATTTGTGAATAAATAAGACCTAAAACTAAGTGATATTTCCAAGGGCCTTATAACTGAATTGGCACCCCTATACACAAAGTTCCCTGAGAAAAGAAACATATGAATCCATTCTGCTAGAAAGCTTAGCAATATACAGACAAATACTCTTCCACTAGTTTCTTTTTTGTTGAATGGATATCCAAAGAAGCTAGCACGAGTAGATGATGATAATGGTGATCGGTTTTAAACAATAAGTTGTAATTACGTCAAGTTGATTTTGAGATTGATTAAAGACCTATGGGGGTCAAGCTTCTTTCTAAGGTCAAGGGATTAGCTCCATACTGTAATTATCTCTAAAAAAAAAATTAAATAAAAAATAAAAAAACCTAAGTGATATTATAAGAACCTAAGAATGAGATTTAACCTAGTTTTGAGATAGCTCAACAATCAAAAGACAAGTCTTAAAGTTCAATTCTTGAGTGCTATAACCATTGATAAGAATAATGTCCAAGAGAACTGTAATATAGAGAGAGTTGAAGCATGTAGCAGGGAATTTCCAAAAGAAAATTATGGTTAGTGGAACATGGATTGGATGGGATTTTCATTAATAACAAGTCTCATATTTATCAAAAATTCTTAAACAAGACCTTTATGATTATTATTATTATTATTATTTTTTCAAAGCCTTATGATTGTTTCGTGCAGCTGAATTTATATATCTATCTATCTATCTATCTATCAATCTATATATATATATATATATTAGGTAAGCTTATTTTTAACAGTTAATTAGTAATTGTCATGAATACCCTGGATGTGGTGACTAATGAAGGACAAAGAGCTGTCATTAAAAGCCAATTTTGTACCTCCAACGAAAAAGATTGAACCTCTGTTTTTTTACATCATTGTACCCATATTTGTCAAAACATAAATCGTATCATGAATCGATTTTTGATTTTTCCATATTATGTATCGTATTATATCGTATCGTATATCGTATGATACACAAATACTTAATAAAATTTATAAAACATTATAGATATACATATATAAAGAGTATATTCATTATAAATTTTGAATATATTCAACTAATGACTAATTTATTCATCACTTATGTAATAATATTTAACAAGTTAACTAAATAAATCAAACTAGCACGTGTTTATAACATACACATTTGTAGGATCGTTAGACCCAGCAATATACATCTATGTATACATTGGACCGGGGGCCCAATCCGAGGACATGAAATAGTTTGAAGAAGGGTAAACATTATCAGGGGAGTCTGTGTTAATAAGTGAAGATGTTAGTTTTGATTATAAGAGTCCATGAGGATGGTCCGAGGATGAATGTCTCCTTTGCTAATCAGGTCCGAAGGGGTGGTCTACCACCCAGGGCAACATTCCAGGAGATTCTATTGATATAGATAAGCATCACAAAAACACAGGATAGAGGAAAGTCCTAAAATATCTAAAGAAAAAGCCACTACCGCATTGAATGCTCTATACCTAACCAACTGGCCACATTTATGTGGAGGTGATACCTGAACAATAATTTTCAGCCTTACAACTACTACTAGGGACTTCAAGAAGGTGCTGATGGGACAAGGATTAACACCAACAATCTACCTTACACGTGAAGGGTAGGGATGAAAGAAGGAAGGTAGTATAAAACAGAAAGAAGACCCTGAAAGAGGAAGATGAGACAATTAAGAGAAAACATTGTAGCAATCAAAAACTGAATTTGTAATCAAACTTGAGAGAAATATATAAGAACTAATCTTATTGGATTGTGTCAAGGATAGTTTTCGTTAGATTAAGTTAGTCTATCTTCATTTTCTTGTCATTTAGATCCACTTTACTTGTTATCTAACTTATTAAAGCTCAGTTTTCCAACCTACTATCTACAAATTCATTATATTGGGCTCTTTGGGCCTAAACCTATCCATCTCTTGGGCTAGAAACCAAACTACGTCCTTACAATTGGTGCCGTTTGTGGAAATTTTGGTGTTATAGTGAGTCTAATGTTCAACTATGATAGGTTCAGGTCTGAACTAGGCAGAGTTTATGAGATCTCAGCGTCAAGATCACTTCCATAATCTGGAATGAAAAAGGGACCAGGAGGGAAGTGTGCACACTACCCATACTAGTAGGAGCTAGTCTCGGGGTGGGAGTAACATCTCTCATGAAGAGAATGCTAGAAACATGTAGTAGAAGATTGATCACTTGCGGAGGAAGTTGCACCATGAATGACGGAGGAGAACTCCTTCAAGTTCTGTTTCTTCTTCTGGTGGAGAAGAAGATGGCAGCTATAGGCCCAGATTGAGGACTCCCTTCAGTGAGTCTTTCTTGTACGATGAGGATCACTATCGTAGGTGTAGGGGTAAAAGCCCGTCTTATAAAGTTCTAGGAAACGACGCTACAAGTAGGGTGTTGAACCAAATTTTCAGATCACCTTTCACATGTAGGATTGAAGCAAGAAAACTTCCTTAGCACTTCACCCAACCAACATTTACCATGTACAATGGTCGTACAAACCCTGTGGAACATGTAAGCAACTTCAACTAGAGGATGACAGTGCATTCCAAGAATGAGGCCTTAATGTGTAAGGTATTCCCATCCAGCTTGGGGCTTGTAGTGATGAGGTGATTTGATGGCTTGGATGCAAGTTCTATTGATTCCTTTAAGAAGCTCACCCGGGCGTTTGAATCTCATTTTATTACGTGCAGTAGGGTTCCTTGGCCTTTAGATTCCTTGTTATCCATGCTCATGCGAGAAGGGGAGACCCTGAAAACGTACTCGGACAAATAATAAGAGATGTTTAATGAGATCGGTGGGGATTTTGATGATATGGCTATAAGGACCTTCAAGATCGGCTTGCCTGCCAAGCATGATTTGAGAAAGTCCTTGACCAGGAAGCTGGTAAGAAGTGTGCATCGGCTTATGGATCGTATTGATGAATACAAACGAGTTGAGGAAGTTCAGCAGCAATGGAAAGGAAAGGCTAAGGTTATCCCTCAAGATAGGAGGGATTTCAGATTGGACAGATACAATAATAATAGACCCTGAAAGGATTTTACTGGGTAATCTAGATTTACGGCTTCTCAAGTAGTTAACATGGTGTTTCGAGAGCCAGTATATCAAGTTTTGGAGAAGATCAAGAATGAGCTATACTTTAATGACCAAACAAGATGAGAGTAGACCCCATGAGGCGCAACCAAAGTCTTCATTGCTAATACCACCAGGACTGGGGTCACACCATAGAAGACTGTAGGACTTTGAGGAGTCATCTAAAGCAATTGGTCAGAGAGGGAAGGCTGAAACAATTTCTACATCGGCCCAATGGATTAAGAGGTCAAGCAGGATCAAGATTTCAGGGGAATGCTTTTTTCAGAGCCCCTTTGGGCACAATTAATGTCATCTTTGCTGTTTCGGGGAGAACTAGTTCTCATCCTTCCACGATAATGTTCGTAGCTCGGCGACCTGCGAAAGACTCTAATTTTGAGCCGAAAAGGGCTAGAGTGAAGATTCGACCGGCATTGAGTTTTTCGGATAAGGAAAAAGTTAGAACTATACAGCCACATGATGATGCGTTAATGGTCACCCTTGGGATAGGAGGGTATGATGTAAAGAGGGTGTTGGTAGACCAAGGCAATGGTGCAGAAATCATGTACCCTGATCTATATAAGAGGCTAAGTTTGAAGCCTGAAAATTTGACAGCCTATGATTCACATTTGGTAAGCTTTGTTGGGAAAGTAGTCATTCCAAGGGGTCAAATCAGATTGCTGATACAAGCAGGGTCTGAAATGGTGGAGGTAGACTTCATTGTGGTGGATGCTTGTTCTCCTTACATGGCCATTGTGGCAAGACCCCTGGCTTCATGCCTTGGGGGTTATTTCTTCCATCCTGCATTTGAAGGTAAAATATCCATCCGGGGTTAGGTTAAAGTGCTTGTTGGGAGTTAATACATGGCTAGGCAGTGCTTGGTAGCTACAATTATGCATCAGCCTGAAACTGAGTCCTCGACCTTTGCTAAGAGGGGCTCATAATAATCAAGGATTTCGGTCCTATCTACGAATGCGGTGTTGGAAGAGGCAAAGTGTGAGAGGTTGGAGGAAATTGTTATAAATGGTGATCTAGAGAAGTTTTTTCAGATCGGAGCTCAGCTACCTCCTCGAGAGAAGGAAGAACTGTTAGCATTTTTAAGGAGGAATATTGATGTGTTCGTATGGAATGCTTATGAGGCCCCTAAGGTGGATCATGACTTCATTTGTCATCATTTGAATGTCAATCCAGCTATCCTTCCTAGGAAGCAACCACCTTGGCCCTCATCTAAAAAGCATTCTAATGTTGTCAAGGAGGAGGTGAACAAGCTTAAGCAGGCTGGGGTTATTAAGAAAGCGTTCTACCTTGAGTGGTTGGCTAATACAGTGGTAGTAAAGAAGAAAAATGGGAAGTGGAGGGTATATGTAGACTTCACAGACCTGAATAAGGCCTTTTTAAAGGACCATTTCTCTATGCCTCAGATTGATCAATTAGTTGACGCAACGATAAGCCACTCTCGGATGAGCTTTTTGGATGCCTTTCAAGGGTACTATCAGATACTTTTAGCTTTGGATGATTAGGAGAAGGCCACTTTTGTCACTCCTACTGAAAATTAACACTTCAAGGTGGTGCCTTTTGGTCTAAAGAATGCAAGATCTACTTATCAGAGGATGATGACTAGGATGTTTGAGCCACAGTTAGGAAAAAAACATTAAAATTTATATAGATGACATGGTGGTCAAGAGTAAGTTAGAATCCGAGCATGTTAACGACCTCGGGAATATCTTTGAGATCTTGACCAGAAGTTGAAGGAATGACTGTTGCCTTAAATCGCTTCATCTCTCGGTTAGCAGACAGGTGTAGGCCTTTCTTTCAATTGTTAAATAAGTGGAAGGGATTTGAATGGACTAAGGAGTGTGTCTTGGCCTTCTAATAGTTGAAGGAATACCTATCTCAGCCACCCATTATGTCTAAACCCAAGGTGGATGAGGTTTTGTTTGCTTACATTGCTGTGGCTTCCCATGTCGTGAGCCTGGTGCTTGTACGGGTTGATAGTGGTGTACAAAAGCCAGTTTATTATGTGAGCAAGTCACTACATGAGGTCGAGGTCTGTTACCTACCACTGGAGAAGGCTATTTTGGTAGTGGTGTATGCTACCCGTAAGCTTCCCCACTACTTCCAATCACACACAATTGTTGTCTTAACCCAACTTCTGCTCAGATCTCTACTTCGAAATGTTGATTATATAGGGAGGATTGCCAAGTGGGGTACGATCCTAAGGGCTTTTGATATCAAGTACATGCCTTGCACCTCTATCAAGGGTCAAGTCCTTGCTGATTTGGTAACCAAGTTTGTTGAATCCCCATTAGAAAAGAAAATGGAAAAGCAAGACATGAATAAAAAATCAGTTGGCGTGGTCTCCTTACAAGAACCTTTGTCTTGGAGGGTATACGTTGATGGTGCAGCGAATCATAGAGGATTTAGAGTAGGGCTAGTTCTGATATCTCTCGAGGGGATCACAATTGAAAAATCCTTGAGATTGGGCTTCTTGGCCATAAACAATAAAGTTAAGTATGAAATTTTGTTAGTAGGGATGACCATCGTTCAGAGAATAAGTGAAAAATCAGTTAAGATATTCTCAGATTCAAGGCTGGTTGTGGGCCAAGTTCAGGGAGAGTTAGAGGCCAAGGACGTAAGGATGCAAGAATACTTGAATCAGGTCCGGCACTTACAATCAGGTTTTGAGTCTTTCAACTTACTACATATCCTTAGAAGCGGAAACACCCATGTTGATACTTTGGCCACACTTGCAACCTTCTTGGCTCAGAGCTTGCCTTGGGTTATCCTCATTGAAGACTTGTGTAAACCTATTGAGATGAAGAAAGAGGTGGTCTACATTCATCAAGTTAGAATGGGACCTAGTTGGATGGATTTTATCGTGCTATTCCTTAAGGAGGATATCTTGCCTGGGAGGAAGTCTGAGGCTGACAAGGTATAAAGAAAAGTTCATCAGTTTTGGTTATTCGAGGACCAAAAGTTATTTAAGTACTTTTTTTCAGGGCCATATTTACTATGCATACACCCTAAAGTATCAAAGCTACTTCTGGAGTAATTACATGAAAGGATTTGTGAAAGTCACACAGGCAGCAAATCCTTGTCTCACAGAGCCCATACGCAGGGATATTGGTGGCCAACCATACAGAAGGAAGAACAAGAATATGTGAAGAAGTGTGACCAATGCCAAAGGTTCACCCCAAACATTCACCAATTAAGGGGAGTCCTTAATCCTTTGTCTAGTCCTTGGCCATTAGCTCAATGGGGCTTGGATATTGTCAGACCTTTCCCTAAAACAGTAGGGAATAAGAGGTGGTTGCTGGTCGGCATAGATTACTTCACCAAATAAGTTGAAGCTGAACCATTGACAAATATTAGGGATGTGGATGCCAAGAGATTTGCTTGGAAAAATATTGTCACTTGATTTGGGATTTTCCATACCCTTATCTCTGATAATGGTCTTCAGTTTGAGAGTAAAGTCTTCAGGAGGTACTGTTATGACTTAGGAATTGCGAACAGGTATTCCACTTTGGTTTATCTACAAGGAAATGGACAGGCCGAGGTTGTTAATAAGGTCATAGTGAGTGGACTCAAGAAGAAGTTGGATGATGTAAAAGAAAAATGGGTGGAAGAGCTGTCACACGTCCTTTGGACATATCAGACCACACCTCTTAAATCAACATAAGAGACATCATTTTCAATGACTTATGGAGCTGAGGTTGTTATTCCTCTAGAAACTGGATTCCCAACACTGAGAAGGACTTCTTTCACTCCAAGCAATAATGATGGGCTGTTAGGGAAGAATTTAGACTTAATTGAGGAGCGAAGTGAAAATGCTATGGTCCAATTGGCGTATTATCAACATAAGTTCAAGCAAGGGTATGATGCCAACGTAAAGCTTAGGCCATTAGCCCTTAGAGACTTGGTATTGAGAAAAGTTTTGGGTACTGCAAAGAACCCAGCATGGGGAAAGCTGGGGTCCAACTAAGAAGGGCCATATCGCATCACCTCAGTGGCTAAAATAGGTGCATATTATCTTGAAGGTCTAAATGAACATGTTATACCACACCCTTGAAATGTAAATAACTTGCAAATGAATTATTATTAATCAAATTCTTTTCTGCCATACTTTTGTTAATGACATTATGCGTTACTTATTACCTAACAAAGTATTAAACAAGCCCTTAGTTATGTTTGGCTCCTCAGATCACATGCTTTGAGTAAATTAATACTTTCTATTATTTTTTCTAAATATCAAATAGAACCTTGGTCATGTCTGGCTCCTCGAACCACATACCTTAGGTAAATTGATATCTCCTATTATCTGACTGAGCATTAAACAGAACCTTAGTTATGCCTAATCCCTCGGACCACATGCTTTGAATAAATTAATACTTTAATTCATTTTTCTAAGTGTTAAATAAAACCTCATTTATGTCTGGTTCCTCAAACCATCTACTTTGGGTAAATTAATACTTTATGACATTTTTCTAAGTATCAAATAGAACATTAGTCATGCTTGGCTCCTTGGACCACATACCTTGGATAAATTAATATTTTAAGTTATCTATCTAAGTGTTAAACAAAACCTTAGCTATGTCTGGCTCCTCGGATCACATGCTTTGGATAAATTAATACTTTCTATTATTTACCCAAGTATTAAACAAAGCCTTGGTCATACTTGACTCCTCGGACCACATTCCTTGGGTAAATTGATATCTTTTAATCATTTTTCTAAGTGTTAAACAGAACCTTAGTTATGTCTGGTTCTTTAGACCACCCACTTTGGGTCAATTAATACTTCATGACATTTTTCTAAGTATCAAACAGAATCTTGGTCATGCTTGGCTCCTTGGATCACATACCTTGAATATTTTTTTTTTTATTTCTTAAATTGTGCCTTTATAATGCTCTTAATAATTAATAACAAGAGCTGTATCTATCTAAAAGTCTTAAGAAGGAATTTATTATGATTACTATTAACTATATATATATATATATATATAACCGAAACCTCTAAAACTCTCATAATTTTTCATCTTAACACAATATTTAAATAAAATTATTTTTGTTTAATTCAAACTTGACAAGGAGTGAAACTTTATCTTTCTAATAAGTCAACTTAAACTCAAATTCATCATTATCATTTTTTTTAAACAAAATTATTTTTGTTTAATCCAAACTTAAGAAGAAGTGAAACTCTATCTCTCTAACAAGTCTAATTTAAACTCAAACTCAAACGTTGATAATTTATCTCCAAATTTGTAAGGTTAATCATGAACACTATAAAAGCAATGCAAACCCCAATATATATATATATATATATATATATATATTTTAAACCAAGTAGAGGTATGAGCTCTTCTTATGTTATTTTCTTCTCCTCTACTCTGTTAAAAAAAAAAAAAAAATTATTTTATGGTTTTTCATGTATTTTTTAAAAAGTATTTTTTTAAAAAGTATTTTTTTAAAAAGTAGTTTTCATACATGAACTATCAAACTCTCTCTTGCCCCTTTTTTACAAGATAAAAAAGCTTATAATAATTGAAATTGTTCTTTTAAATGTAACTCATCTTTCTCTTATATTTCTCTATAGTTTAGTTATATATATTTTGTTTTGTTTTAATAATTCCTAAGCAGTGAATCATTTGATTTTTTTAATATTTTTGGTTTTTTAGAAGTTTTAATATCTGAATTTTTGACTTATTTTTTTGCGGTATCTGAAACTATTTGACAAATTTTTTGTAAGCCATTGCACATTCAAGTAATGGCTTCTTCATCAAATTGTAACACAAATTGAAGTCATAAAAGAGCAAATCATGCAATAGTGTAGTTTTTTAATCAATTTAAAATTTTATAAAATTATTTTAATTTACTTCACAAATAAGTAGATTTCCATGAATAGCACGAGATTGCAAGTAGTTATTATTATATTGAAGCCTTATTATTGTTTGATGCAATTGAATTTATGGTTGTCTTTTGGTCTATGTAAGTACATTTTTAACTATTCAGCAAAAAAAAAAAAAAAAAAAGTACATTTTTAACAGTTAATTCAGCAAAAAAAAAGTACATTTTTAGCAGTTAATTAATAATGGTCCTGAATACCCTAGCAATGTGGGGACTACTGAAGGACAGATAAATGTCATTATGAGTTTGCCAATTTTGTACATTTATGATAATTTGAATTTTTTTTTTTTTTTATTTCTTAAATTCTGCCTTTAGAATGCTTTTAATGATTAATAACAAGACTCGTATCTATCAAAAAGTCTTAACAAGGCCTTTATTATGATTATTATTATATTGAAGCCTCATTATTGTTTGGTGCAACTGAATTTATGGTTGTTATTTGGTTTAGGTACGCACATTTTTAACAGTTAATTAATAATGTTTGTGATTCTTGTGAATACCCTAGCGATATGGGGACTAATGAAGGAAAGGTAAATGTCATTAAGAATTTGCCAATTTTGTACATCTTTGATATATGAGAATGTAACCATCGTGCATCCTTGGCACAATGGTCACTCTACAAGTATAAGTACTTGTGAAGTATGGAGGGCAAGGGCCAGGGTTCAAATCTCCAGAAGGGAGTTTCACTCACATATACGCTTAGATTAGGTTAGAATAGAATTTCTATCTTATATATATATATATATATATATATAAATAAAAAATAAAAAATAAAAAGAGAATGTAGTTCAAATCATGTGATCTAATGAACCTTAATATGAGTGTGTGTGTGTGTGTGTGTATATATATATATATATATATAGAGAGAGAGAGAGAGAGAGAGAGAGAGAGAGAGAGAGAGAGAGAGAGAGAGAGAGTAGGCTAAACCGTAGACTAATAAACTTCAATTGAGTTTTGGCCTATTACATTAGGTTAATGTATCTCTAACGGCATTATCAAGCCAAAAATATGTCACTTCTTGCAGTACTGAAGCACAATAAAGACCCTCTTGCTCAATCTCCTTCCTCTTTTCTTGCTTCATGAACAATAAATGGAAGCTTGATCAACTACTTGAACAAATCATATATGAACAAGGTTAATACATAATGGAAGGGAGTAGATTCACTAAATTGAAAAGAAAAGGTAAAGGAAAAGAATTGTTTTTGTAGCCATTGGCCAAGGAAGAATCAAAAGATTCAAAACGTTTTCTTTCTCTAAAAGAATTAGACAGTTACATACTATATAGTAGACAAATAAACATGGGGCTCCGATGGAAGGAAAAAATATAAATAGAAAAGAAAAAAAATTAAGGGTAGATGGTAGATACCATCTCTATGGTATACTCTTAGAACATTAGTTGAATTATCTTGTGATTTATTTTGTGGCATTTATCTCCTAGTGGTTTGTTTTATGAGATATTTTCGTTGATTATAATAGAATTTATGATGTGATTAGTGATGAAGCGTAAGTTCGTCAGTAGAGCTATATTGATGAAGCGTAAGCTCGTCAATAGGGTTGGTCAGATGAAAGCAATCCTCAGTACTCTCAAAAGTGGTCACCGGTGTGGTGCTTGCCACAATGCCTCCAATGCCAAAGTCAGTATAAGAAGCTCTCTTGGGAATAAACAATGTAATTGGACAGAATAAATGAGATCTCTTAGTGTTTGTGTGTATGTACCTTGCACTTGGCGATGTCTAGGACTTATATATGTTCTTATGGCCTCTAGCCGTTGGGGTAGTTATGGAGGTATTAATGCTCACTTTGGTAACGTCTGGGGCCGTTTAATGTGTCATCAATGTCTTTCAACGAATTATACAGTTGTCCCTGTAACCGTTTTGGGTTTGATTGCCTGCATTGAATGGTCTGGATGTCTTCGTCAGTAAAGCATATAATTGACTCACCTAGCCAGAATTTGGATTCGTCCATATCGACGGGATCGTCCATGTGTAAATGAACTCATCAGCACCGTCAGTTAGTACCAACATACAAGTACACTCATTGAAAATTAATTAAAGACAATTATTGTTCTACTGTTTGCCTCTTGTGAACAAACCCTTACCCAAATAAAGATTAAAGGAGAAAGCTAAAGAGATACAGATATTCAATGGAACAATTTTTAAATTTTAATTTTTAAATTCTTTCCCAATAAGCATTGTTGGCAATTGCTACATCATCAAATTTTGTCAAAATTAACAGAAATGTCTCATAAAGCAAACCAAATAGGCGTAAATGTCACAAATAAACGAAATAGTCGTGATGTATTTTAAGAGTTCACCACATGAGTGGCACATGTAAATGAGTAATTTACCCAAAAATTAGAAGAAGACACGTCCATATGCTTTCTGCACAAAGCTAGATATGTGCCTCTGAACTTGACAAAGATGGAAGAATAACAGGTACAAGTACTATTTACATGGGTTGTCGTATATTTGTCAAATAATAGACAAGACCTTATGTCATCTATATATGTATGTATAATGAAATTCACAAATCCTCTTTACAAGGGTCATTCTTTATTTTTAGGAAAAGGTCATTGAAACTTTTTATTAAGAAGCTGGTAAATCAGCTATAACAATAGAGTTAATATTTGGAGGAATAGTCTATGTAGGGTCGGTTTTTGTTGCCCGAGCCCATAGGATGTGGGTTAAAGGCCCAACGGACCCAGAACAATGAATTTGTAGAGAGTGGGTGAAAGAGCTGGGCTGGTTATGAAGCACAGAGCAGTGGGCTAGGTTGCGTGCAGTGCTGATAACATGAATTGAGGTTTGGGTAACTCTGTGAATGAATGTCCGAGGAGGCGTTTTATTGAATGAACCGTGATTACAATACTCAGAGCTACAGTAAAGTTTTTCTCTCTCTTTCTCCTCCTTTTCTTCGATCCCCATTTATCAGGGACCCTTCTTCTTTATATAGCATCCCTTCCTATCATCTCCATCGTCCACTTGTTCTTCATCCACGCATCCACTCGAGTGCATGTCATGTCGTGTGTCTATTTTAGTTCTTTGTGAGTGGCGGTAGCTGAGGTTGCACTGTTTAGGGGTCTTCTCCACATAAATGCGGCCAGAAAAGCTGTTGCATCACATTAAATGCGGTGGTAGCAGCTTTTTCCCTAGATATTTTCTTTATCTCTGATCATCCTTGGATCCACTCAGGATTTATCACTATCATTGGGATTGTGAGGAAGGCTATTCGGATCTTCCACATGTTTGCCTGATCAAGGCCATTAATGACCGAGGAGAAGGACGTCCTCGGACTAGCAGTGACCTCTTCGGATGGCATTCCCCCTTCATTACTGGGCTTCCTGCCTTTAAATGGGCCGCATCAACCACCTCTTGCTCCTTGGAAATTTAATAGTCCTTACCGGGGCGCCCTGGGCCTGTTAAGTGGTTTTGGGCTTTTACTCCTCCCACCCCCCCCCCCCCCCACAGTCTACATCCAAATAAAAAGTGGAAAAGACAATCTTACTCTCTTGACTAAGACATGAGAAACACCATTACTTTGCCTAACAAAATAGAAAAAGAACAACTTAGCAACAAGCTAGAGAAAGACAAAGTATCTCTAATTATATGACCAAAATAAGAAGAGAGCTAATCGCCACATCGTAAGGAATTTATGACAATCTCTGAGTCTCCTTCAAAGGAGGATTGATTGATTCCTACTTCATGAGCAAATAACACAACTCTCCTAGCCCAAATTTGTTTTAAAGGGATCATTCTTAATGTCTATCTTCGTTAGAGAAGTGTAATTAATTTTATAACATTGAATTCTTGATTTTTTTTTTTTTTTAACAAGATAAAAATTCTACTCTAACCTAATCTAAATATATATGTGTGTGAAGTGCTTTCCTGAAAACTTAAACTCTGGCTCTTACCTCCAATGCACACCCCACAAGCACTTATACTTGTGGAGTGACCATCATGCTAAGAGTGCACAGTAATGATGTTGTTCTAACATAGAATTTTTTCATAAGACATTCAAAATCATAAGAGCAATTACATCAGATGGTGGAAAGTCTTGTAAAATACAAAAAGGTAGGCATTTTGCACATTTTGACACAAAAAACACCACACATCAATGGGTGCAAAATTGTGCATTTATGCACAATTGCTACAGTAATTGTGCATATATGCACGGTTACTGTAGCACTTGCATAAATATTTTAGTAACTTTTTCTCTCTCTGTCTCTGTTGCTCTCACCTCACTCTCCCTCTCGCCTCACTCTCTGTGATCAACATCACACCACTGCCGCACGAAGAACTTGCCTGATCAACATCACACCACTACCGCCGATCAACAACAAACCACACGCCGCCTAATCAAATCGCCACCGATCACTCTCCCCTCACTCTCCGTTTTTCTCATTTGATCAAGATCAAACCATTGCTGCCGATCAACTCACTGATCAAGATCAAACCACTGCTACACGAAGCCTGATCAAATCGTCGCCGGTCAACTCACTGATTTCTCGTTGTTTGATCAGTGAGTTTCGGGTTGGGTGGGTTTCTAATCTTGGTTTGGTTTGATCTTGAATGGTTTTCTGATCTTGGGTTGATTTGATCTTAAGTGGTTCGCCGATCGGGTAGTGATGATGATGGTGGTTGTGAATCTTGTGATGGGTTGACAGAGAAGAGGAAGGAAAAAGATTCTTAAAAAAAAAAAAAAAAAGTAGAAGAAGAAGGAGAAGACAGAGAGGCGGAGATAGAGATAAATGATTGTGTGAAGAAGAAGTGGTGTATTTAGAGGATAAAGGAGGGTTAGTGGGGGTAGGTGGAAAATAATAAAAAAAGTGAAGAAAAATATTATTTTAATAAAAAAGTGTGTATAATAGATAAACTGATGTGGCTGTTTTGTAAAAGTGATAATGTAAAATAGAAAAAGTAGGTTTTTGTGTAAAATAGACGGAATCTTTTACACCGACTGATTTAATTGCTCTAAGGAATGTTACTTGTTCAACCCCACAAAATCACTATTTTATAGCTTCATTTTCAAGCTAATGCAAATTGCTGAAGGGTACATTTTTTATTTTTATTTTAAAATTAAATTGTGCTTTAACAAAATTGAAAAGAATAACAACCTTGAATTATTGAGCAAAAATATGAGAATAAAAAACATTTGAGTTTATTTTCTATGCAAGATTTTGTGCAAATTTTATTGTTTTAACTTCAAAGCCTTTGGAGGATATATTGTACTTCAAAAAAGTTAGAAGATGGAGATTTGGTCCGTTAAAGTACTTGGAGCTTGAGATCCACGATTGGGAACCAAACTTGAATGAAAAATCCGAAGTCATGAGATTGGATCTCTGGGACATTCAAAAATAGTAATTTAGTAAAGTCAGTTAACAGAAAGTAATTCGTACATTATCATAACAAGAAGAACCAGCTAAAGTGTTGGACACTCTAAAAATCTAATTTATATTAATGGCATGAGGGCATCTAATTGTACAAGGGTCAAATCATAAGAAGAACGATTTCCAAAGACCTTGGAACATTAAAAACTTCTAGGGAGAGGTACGCAATTTCATAACTCAAAAACTTCATAATTTGTGCTGTATATGCTGGCTTTGGTATCAGTCTTCTGGATAGTCCCTCATGGGATTGCCAAGAAGGAACATGATGATCCGTCTATACTCACAGGAAATCACAATAGACAAAAGCTTAAATCCCAACAATCAAGTCCTTCAAATCCTCTTCTTTGCGGGGGTTTACCTTTTTTCTTTTCTTTTTTCTTTTTTTTTTTCACTTAATTTGTAGGGGGTTTACCTAATAAAAGAAAATCTCACCACCCACAGGATTATTTATTTTTATTTTTTATTGTATAACTTATTCCATTATAAATTTCAATTAAGTCAATTAATAAAGTCTTTTATTACAACGAACAAGTATTTTGGCATTTCAGTCTAACCTACATTAAAATAAAATCCACTGCTATCATAAATTTAAATCTTATCATATCTTTTTGACATCTCTAAATTTAGTGAATCTTCCAACATCTCCAAGTTGTACTTCACAGTTATATTTTTAGAGATTGGCCCGAAATTCTCTTCCATGACCGAACTCTAAAAATCAGCATTTGTCATTCTTTTTTATCATATCCAAGCAATGCTGAAATATCTCTGCAATTACAAGATTGTTGGAAAATTTTCGACGTAGACATGCATCACCCACATATAGCTCACGGTACGCACGGTAAAGTGGCTTTGCTAATTGAAACAACCCCACAAAAATTAACATTGCTACATCATCAAATTAAGTCAAAATTAACAGAAATGTCTCATAAAGCAAGCCAAATAGGCGTAAATGTCGCAAATAAACGACATTGTCGCTATGTATTTTAAGAGTTCACCACATCAATGGTACATGTAAACGAGTAATTTACCCAAAAATTAGAAGAAGACACATCCATATGCTTTCTGCACAAAGCTAGATCTGTGCCTTTGACTCGACAAAGATGGAAGAATAAACAGGTACAAAAGCATTATTTAAAAGGGTTGTCGTATATCAGTCCTAGGATCCAATGACTCTTTTTCTAACAGTCTTCAGGGCTTTTTACACCTACCATTCCTACTAGAACTTTGCAATAATTTGCGAAGGAGCTTGAGCACCTTGTTTGGTTTTTAAATGACAAAACAAATGCTTGATCTAGACTGGCTTAGTCAAGATATGTTACATCTTTTTTGTGATTGAGATCACAAAAGGAATACTTGATTTAGACTGGTTTGGTTAAGATATTAGATATGTCACATGCCCCATCTTACCTTAATTTCAAATTCAGTTGACAACTTTGCCGAACTTAAAATGTTTACACCAAATTGAAGTCTTCTCTGTACCTTGATTTGATGTATCTCCTTCCTTAATTAATGAGAAATGGTGGGTAAAATCACATATTCAATCTTGTACGGATGTTTACACACACACACACACACACAAATATTGTACTGATGTATAAGTTGTGTTATATGTACTTATAAAAAAAAAAAAAAAACAAAAAGAAACGAAAACTTCCCGCCTCTATCTTAAGAAGATATTTTATGTTTCTGGCATATACACAATCTCTCTCAGAGTATGTAAGTTTTAAAATTATATGAGATTCACATATTATGAAAGAGAGAGACAATACATATATTGAATACATGAGATGAGATCATTGTTCCTCTATATTACATGTACATTTAAGTCTTATTGTTCTTTTACTTTTAATCACTTATTTAGACCACTTTATTGAGTAGAAAATACCATTCTTGTAACAAAAGTAAAGAAATGAAAATTACTTTTTTTTTCTTTTTTTTTTTTTTTTTTTTTTTTTTGCTAGGGTCACTCTAAAGTGAATTGGATAGGTTTCCTTGTTCATATATAACTTGATCAAGTCACCATAATGTAATCAATAATTTTCCTTATTCTTCAATAAATAACAATTGTTATTAAAACGTTAAAATTAAATAAATTAATTCATAATTTTATTTCATAAATTCATCTAATCATTGATTCAATTTAAGTTAAATCAAGCCATATTAGCAGCAGGAAAAAAAAAAGGGGGGGGGGGGGGGGGGGGGGGGGGGTGTATAAATCAAGTCATGGTAATTTTTTGAATTTGACCAAAGTCATCGTAGAATTTCCTTTTTCCAACTACCGGCCTAACCAATATGAATGTGGATTCTTTCTCCATGAGAATGGTGGCAAAAACCGAAAGTGAAAAGGCAAAATCTATAGAACTCCAGATCTTCTGGGCACAAGATTCCACATGGCCGAATGAAAAAACATGAAAATTCATGTATGTATATATATATATATATATATTGCAAATGGGAGAAACTTCTGAGGAAGAACAATAAAATGGTCGTCCATACTACAAACCATCCAAGCAAGTGACGAGTTAGGTATGGACGAGCATAAGCGCATTAATTCCACACATAAATTTAACATTTAATGACCAAATAATAAATGGATGCAGAGCCGTTACTGCCATCCGCTTCTGTACATTTAATGGCCATTACGAACCTTAAATGGCTAGGATTAGGGGGTCATTATTGAGCCATTAATCCTCCAGCTTAGGTGCAACGTAAGGTGAAACCAACAGATTGAATATTTACTCACACAAAGGATATATAAAGCTAGGAGAGACAAGTACGTGGGACATTCTGAACATCACACACAAATTACCCTACAGAATATTGATTTTTAAAGAGTTTAAGCTAATTTAATTATTGGAGGGTCCTTGGCAGACCCCAAACTGGTGTCATCATTTACTTGGTTTTTTCTCTTAAACAGGAACATGCACATTGTCCAAAAGTACTGATGAGAAACACACTGACGAGGCGAAATCTCGTTTTATCAACTTCCTATTCAATTATTTGTCTATATGTGTATGTATAATGAAATTCACAAATCCTCTTTACAGGGATCATTTTATATATTTATATAGGAGGTCATTGAAACTTTTTACTAAGAAGTTGGTAAATCAGCTATAACAATAAAGTTAATATTTGCTAAGACATGAGTAACTGCATTACCTTGCTTAACAGAATGAGAGAAAGAACAACTTAACAACAAGTTAGAGAAAGACAAAATATCTCTAATTATATGACCAAAATAAGAAGAGAGCTTATTGCCACATCGTAAGGAATTTATGACAATCTCTGAGTCTCCTTCAAAGCAGGAATGATCATTCTTTGTTTCAAAAAAAAAAAAAAAAAAAAAAACTCACTGTTTTCTAATTAAAGATAATTAAAATTTAAAAAAAAAAATAACCAACTGCCTAAAATCCTTATATTTCTCTTATTTTTATAAATTTAAACATTATTTTATCTTTTCTAATTTAATAATTTTAATATTATTTCCTAAACTAGTACCTTACTTATAATAGAAAATTAGAGTAACCCCAATTAATTTAGTGGCCCCAATAATAAAGTCCATTTATTTCTTTGCTTTTAAGGTTGATATTAAATGGCCTTAAAAAAAAAGGTTGATATTAAATGATTTTATTTTATAGAAAAATTGAAATTAAATGCTTAAAAATAACTAGCCTCATCACACACACTTTGCACTTGCGATGAGGCTCTTTTTTTTTTTTTTTTTTTTTTTTTTTGAATATAATGTAATTTTTCAAATTGAATTTATCTATTGTAGAAGAGATTTTTAAGAAACCATAATTTATGATTTCAAATAGAGTAAACTGCTGGGTTTAGTGTGTACTAATTTTTAGGAAAAAATGTATCAAACGTGTGTGAGATATATTTAAATAAAGAGTGTCTTAGGAAAAAAGTTTCTCTGGTAATTTTTTTTTTTTTTTGAATTTGATTGAATTACAATTCTAACCCTATTTTTTATATTTAAGAATAATGATTATTTAATTATATTAGGGGTATTTTTGACATTTTTAAGCCGTAATTAACTTTCTGAATCCTCTTAACATGTAGAGATAAGTAATTTAAAATTTTTCAAATCTATTAAATCCCAATAACAAGGGCCAAACTTGTAAAATAATATCATTTTAATAATTATTATTCATATTTGCATCATTTTGAGACTATTTGGGTTCTAACTTCTTTTTCTTTTTTTCTTCTAAAAATTGTGTTTTGAAAACATGATTTCACAAAAAAATACATTGATTTTAAGTGTTGAAACATTTTTTTCCAAAATACAATTAAAAAAAAAGTCTAGATTCACATTTAACTTCAAACCAATAACAATTTAAATAAATAAATAATATATATATATATATATATATATATATTATTTTGCAAATTTTGCCCAATAATAAGTAAGATTGTGAACTTCAAGGAGTTAGTTTTGTGATTCCTAAGGTTTCATAATAACGATGAAATCCTAAGTTCAAAACCTTTTGTACACTCAGAAAATGTTGGAATACTCTTGTTTGTAAAATAAAAAAAAAAATAATAAAATTGTGGATGAAATTAAAAAGACTAGCAAAATAGGATTAATTCCAAAACAGACATAACCAATGCCTTCCCAATCTGATTCGCTGGATGCCCTTAACTTTTTCATGACTTGATTCAAGGTTTCCCAATCACGTGGAGCACACGAAAGGATGGTTGTAGATGAGTCTACAATAATTATGAAAGACAAAGTCACAAAGATGAACCTTATCTTTCTTTTTTTTTTAACAATATTTTTAGAAAATACTAGGAGTTCATCTAACTCGGATTACTCCAAAACCAAATCAACTTGTCCACAAGTTGTTATGTGTTAGAGTTTTATACTCTGTCTCAATACTTGTACTCAATCACTCAATTGAAAACTATAGCTACAATTTCTAGAGCTTTATAATCTTTCTAGAGCTTTACAATTTGACCACCCAACTTCGTGAGTTTTCCAAAATAATATGATGCTCTTTAATTGGTTTAACTTTTTGAATGCTCCAATTGATTTTCGACACGTTTATACACAGATAATGGCTGTCTGTGCCTTCTGATGATTGAGAGAGTGGAATTGTAGAAACACTGCTTGATTAAATGGTTCACTGTTTTATTGATAAATACAAACTTCAATTGTTGTCCGGGCTTTAATAAATTCAAGGGGAAAAGACAAGCAAGGCAAGCAATCCAAGTATATATGCCGACCACGAAATCACTATTTCATAGCTTCATTTTCAAATTAATACAAATTGCACAAGGATACATTTTTTATTATTATTTTTTATAATTAAAGTGCTTTAACAAAATAAAAATGAATACTGCCAAAGAGAAAAGAAAAGAAAGGAATAACAACCTCCAATTATTGATAAAAAATATGAGAATAAAAAACTTTTGAGACTATTTTCTATGGAAGATTTTGTGCAAATTTCATTGTTCTAACTTCAAAGCCTTTAGAGGATATATTGTACTTAAAAACGTTAGAAGGAGGAGATTTGGTTTGTTAATGTATTTGGAGGAGTTTGAGATCCATGATTGAGAACACAAACTTGAATGAATTAATTCGAAGTCATGAGGTCGGAAGTTTGGGACATTCAAGGATAGTAATTTAGTAAAGTCAGATAACAGAAAGTTATCCGTACATTATCATGTCAAGAAGAGCCAACTGAAGTATTGGATACGCTAGAAATCTAATCTACCATAATGCTATTTGCAACCACTTCTCGGAACCATTGATGGGCTTGAAGGAATTTGATTGGATGAGAAAATATATCATGTTTTCGTAATACCAACTCAGTATCTGTTTTGGTATTTTCTGCTCAATAAATGAGTGATACCTATTTCAAAAAATCACATCAGACTACTCTAATAAATTATTAATTTATCTTCTGATAATATAGAAGATTGTGATTAATTTATTAGAGTAGTCTGATGTGGTTTTTTTAATGATTTTTTGAAACAAGTCTCACTCATTTATTGGTTAGGAAATACCAAAACAAATACTGAGTTAGTATTACCGAAACATAGTATACTTTATCATCAAAATTACAAAAAGAACCATTTCTAAAGGCCTTGGAACATGAGGAATTCAAGAGGACCAAACTCCTGTATAAATATGGACCACACCTAAAGGAAGAGGTATGCAATTTCATAACTGAAAAACCTTAGGATTCATTTTATATATGTTGACTTTAGCATTTGAGTCTTCTCAGCAAACCCTCAAGGGATCGCCAAGAAGGAACATGATGATCAATCTGTACTCATAGGAAATCACAACGAACAAAGGGTTCAATCCAGCAATCAAGTCCTTCAAAGCTTCTTCTCTATAGGAGGTTTCTCTAATAAAAGAAAATCCCACCGCTCACAAGATTATCTCTCTTTATTATATAACTTATTCCAACGTATATTCTAATTAGTTTAATTAATAAAGTCTTTTATTACCACAAACAAGTGTTTTGGCATTTGGTCGACTTACATTGAAATGAAATCCAATTCTATCATAAATTTAAATCTTATAATATCTTTTCAACGTCCCTAAATTTAACAAATCTTCCGACATCTCTCATTTGTACTTCACAATTATTTTTTTTAGAGATGGGCTTGAAATTCTCTTCCATGGACGACTTTACAAATATCTCTGCAAATTCAATTTTTTGATCAGATCAAAACAAATATCTCCGCAAATTCATTCTTTTTGATCATATCCAAACAATGCTTGAAATATCTCTACAAATTAGTACAAGACTGTAGGAAAATTTTCAACGTAGGCATACATTACCCGCATATAGCTCACGGCACGGCACCCATGGTAAAGTGGCTTTTTAGATAAACGAGACTACCCCCTCAAAGATTAGCATTACTGGTTGAGAACTTGAGATTGATGAATGAGTGGACCACACAAACTGGGAATTTTTCACTAGGACCGTACTCCATGTGCACGTCTTTGCTAAGGATTACTACAAATCCTTAATTAGCGTATTTGTCTTGTGTACGAAACTGAATTACCCAACTCTTTGGTCTTTGCCTGTGGCCAATAAAAAAAATATTAAAATTTGAAAATTAAAAATTAAAAATAAATAAAGAATAAATTAAATATAAAATATAAAAGCAGTTTGTTACTTGAAATTTATTTAAGTAATTTAACAAAAATATATATTTGTAAAGTTGCAGTTTTTTACTTGAAATTTCTTCGCATTTTTAGGTTGACATGCGTGACATTTATTTAATTTTTAAATACCACATGTCTTACATCTAAAAAAAAGTTAGAGCATTCAATGTGAGGAAATTTTCCCCATCTTATGTGTGTGTGTGTGTGTGTATATATAGTTTATAGATAGTAACAAAATAAATTTCATAACTTAAAAAGAAAAAAAGTTAAACCTGAGATTTTAAAAAGTAAGAAATTAAATCTTATAATTTTAAAAATAACAAATTAAATTATGACATTTCAAAAAGTAATAAATTAAATTACCATCCATTTAAGTGGAATAAATTTTTTTTTAAAGTTTAATATATGTTAAGGATTTAATTTTAGGATATAATTTATTACTTTAGAAACTATATGATTTAATTTTTTTTAATTAAACCTTATAATTTTTAAAATAGCAAATTAAAATTTGATATTTTAAAAGTAATAAATTAAATTAATTATAATCCATTTAAGTGGGATAACATTGTGTTTGGGATTTGAATAATAAATACTGAGGATTTAATTTGTTACTTTTTAAAATTTCAGGATTTAACTTATTACTTTTGAAGTTATAGTGTTTAAATTGTTACTTTGAAAAATTTAGGATTTAATTTATTAATTATGAAACTGTTGGATCTATTTTGTTATAATCCAAAATCATAAGGTTCGACGTTATTTTATCAAAAAATAAAATATTTTCTTAGAGGAAAAAAAAACTTTGAAAAGCATTTTTTTAGTTGAAAAATAAATATGTTCTTTTTATATTTAAAAGCATAATATATGCATTAAATTCTTTCGCAAAATATTCTTCTAATTTCAAAACAAGAGCTCTTCAAGTTATGACAAATATATTTTGTGAAACTGCAAGTGTTTAATACTTAAATTGAAGCTATAAAATATATATATATATATATATATATATAAATACTTTATATGAAATAAGAGATAAGACCTCACAGTAGCACCTAAGTAGTTAAAATGAGTAGACCTAATAGGCTAGTACAGTAGTACCTTAGTTGTTAAGGTGAGTGGGCCAGTATCACCATGTACTGATTATTAAATTTTCAGGTATTGGCCTAAGGTCTAAACATTTCCTTTATGATTCACGTAAGAGCATTCTTATCAGCTCTCTCTTAAATAATGTCATTTTGACATATTAAAAATTTACTTTATCATTTTAGCATATTATTTTACATTATCTCATTTATCAGATGTTTTATTCTTCTCTTCTATACATTAAAATAATATTTACATCACATTAAAATAATATATTAAACTCTTCCGACAACAACAACTCCTCCACCATTGCTGCAACAATGGCCACCAACAATCACTGCCGCAATAATACCGACAGTCACCACCGGCACAAACCCACATCCACCAACGGCACTTTAAAAAAAAAAAAAAAAAACACAAAAAAAAAAAAAAATCCACAACAACCCAAAAAATAACCACCATAACTACCCAATAATCACCACCACAACCACCAAATTGCTGCCACAACCACAATACCATTGCCACAACTAACCCACAACCCACCACATTCACAAACCTCAAAACCCATCCTAAATCAAACAAACCCACAGCTCAAGCGGCTTCAGCCAAGAGACGTCAGCGGTGAGATTGGCTTCAGGCTAAATCGGTTTCAGCGGCTTGAGGTGGCTTTAGGCGAGATCGGCTTCAGGCGGCTTGAGGATGAGAGAGGAAGAGAATGAGAGTGAAGAGGGAGCTGTGGAGGATGACTATGGCTCCGACGAGATCAACGGCTTCGGCAAGATCAGCGGTGAGATTGGCAACTTCAACGAGATCGGTAAGAGAGAAGAACGAAGATGCAAAGAGAAAAGAACGAACGCAGATGAGAGAAAGGGAAAAAGAGAGTCCGACTGAATATATGAGAGAGAAAGTCTGAGTGAATAAACAAATAATAAAAAAATTTGGCATGGATGTCTGTACCATCTCATATTTGAGACGATACTGAAGCTGTGTGCCAAAATTTTTGGCATTTGAAACATCTTATGAGGCTCATATTTTGGGGTTTGGTGTGCCAAATGCCAAATATTTGGCATTTGGCACACATGATGAGAATGCTCTAATCTACAACTTACCACGTATGAGGTGTCAGAATGGGAAAATTCTTAGGTAGTCTTGGAATATAGTGAAATAGTGCTCCCTTCTCTCATGTTCAAGATGGACCCTACCATAAATTTAATGAGCGGACCCCAATATGAATGTGAGAGGAGGAAGCACCATTTTTCGTGCTCCGGGAGTACTTAAGAATTACTTATTAGAATGAGGTCTGTGGCACTCCAGTCACAGTAGCTATGCCTCAATCCAACATTTTATAGTGAGGGGTGCCCCTATGGTCACGCCCAAGGAAGTGAGTTACGCATGGTCGCCCCTACCCCCTCCCCTTTATCTCATAAATTAAAAAAAAAAAAAAAAAAACCTTACCATGCATGATAATAATTGTTATTGGACCAAGTGATTTTGGGTGAACATAATTATTTTTATATATTTATTTATTCTCGTATTAAAACTTTCTAAAATTTTAGCCCTTTTATCTATCAACTATAAAATGGATTGATTAGGATTCACCAAATTATCGACAATTTAAATAAATAGCAAATCAGTGATAGCTAACTAGTCAAAAATTTCCCAACTGTTTAGCAAATTCATAATAAAAAATAATAAAAAAAAGTTTTTTTTTTGATATAGTAAAATTCAAACCACTTTCATTTCAAAATAAATTAATAGGATTTTTAAGAACTCTATGATGCAGGCCAGGTATTTTGTTATTTATTCTCATATTTTGTTAATTATTTCTTTTTACTAGAAGATGGGCAATAAAGAATGTATTGGGGTCAAATAAAAATAAGTAATTTCTATAAGGCTTTATAAGGAAGCTCAGGTTCTACCTGGTTGATTAAGCTTGATCCAAATTTGTTTGCCGCACTGTTTAAAGTTATAGATTAATCAACAACATCTAGATAAGCCGAGACAAATTAAATAACAGATCAAGACAAAAAAGGTTTGATTACAAAACAATTATTTGGATCCCACTTATATGCCACAACTTTCTTTTTGCCCCCCACCCCCCACATGATTCATCTCTCTCTCTCTCTCTCTCTCTCTCTCTCTCTCTCATTTTGGATCTAATAAGTATTTAGCCTGTTACATTATTTAAAATTTGAGAAAAATTAACAAATGTTCTAAAGATATTGGTTTAGAAACTATTTTTTAAAATATTTTATAAAAAAATTAATTATTTTAATAATTTTTTATATTTTTCATAAAAATAATATCCAAACTTTCATAAAATAATTTATTAACTATTACCCTAAAGATATTCATTAACATGATGTTTAAAATTTTAAATGATGTGGGAAAGTATTTGACAAACTCATAAAAAAAGTTCCTTTTTTTAGTTTTTTAAATATATTTCTACGGGTTTAGTCTAATTCCTTTCTCTCTGTAGCACTTTTAACTTTAATCCAAAAACAATTAGCCAAGCGCATTCAAAAATATACTATTCAACAATCATTAGAATTTTCCTCCAACCTTAAAAAAAAAAAAAAAAAAAAAAAGAAAAAAAGAAAAAAGAGAGAGAGAGAGAGAGAGAGAGAGAGAATTACTCATTTACACCTTCCACAATTCCCTATATATAGTCCGTCCTTGGCAAGATCTAGCAAGCAAACGGGCTTTTTACACACCAACCAACATATCTTATTCTCTCTCTCATCTCTCACACCCTCTCTATTTAAGCACCCCCATTTCATTTTCTTATCATCACTCTCTATCTAGTCCCTCAACTAGCTCAACATGGACACCAATCCTTCCCACACATCCACCTCTCATTATGAACATTCCTCTTACTACTCTCCCTTACCGGACCACTCCTCTCAACCAATTCCCCGGAGACCCTTAAAGGGTTTTGTTGTGATCTTTGCCTCCATGATTTTCCTCATGTCATTAGTGACATTAATCGTTATCCAAAGCCCCGAACCAGCAAGCTTAGAAAAACCCAAAAAAGACCGACCATTGTCGACAAAACCTACGTCGTTTTACGACATTTCGACCCCGGAGGTGCCTAGAGGGGTAGCAGAAGGAGTATCAGCCAAATCAAATCCGTCTCTTTCCGGCCATCATGGAGTTTCTTACAATTGGACAAATGCTATGCTCTCTTGGCAAAGAACTGCCTACCACTTTCAACCTCAAAAAAACTGGATGAATGGTAGGTACACACACAATAAAAGTGCATTCACGTTGATTTTCAATGCTTTCTTTTTCTATTAATGGTAGGTAAGATTTAGCTTATGATTAACTATATGTCTAACTTCCAAGTCCAACCTTTATTATCATTATGGTACTAACCCTTCAATGTTTTTTTTTTCTTTTTTTCTTCCTATTGTCATTTTCATTTGCTGTTTGTTCGGGGATTTCTCGTTGGTCCTGCTTCAGATCCTGATGGTAAGCTTTTACAGACCCTTTTTTTTTTTTCTTTTTTAATCAAATCCAAAGTTACATCAAAGTCATTATTTTATTATCTGCAAAGTCCATTATTTGTTTCTTAATTAATCAAAACACATATAGTTCTTTGAAGCTTGCTTGTCTCTCTTAAATTATTATTGTGCTTGTTATGAAGTTAGTTGAAAAAGCACGTGTATGTCGTGGCACCTTCTGATCCAGTTAAACTTGATCCTGTTAGCTTGAATGGTAGGTTGATCTAGACCGTCCAATTGATTGATTCCCTTCATAGGGTAATGACTTTCCCGTGAATTTCAAAAAAAGTACACCAATCGGACGGCTGGGATTACTTGATCATTTGAAAAAAAAAAAGATGACGTATGAAATTTTGCCACAAATGCCATAAATTTGTGGTTGTATCTGAGCCTTTCTTTTTTTTTTTTTTTTTTTTGGATAGAAAGTTTTGGTAACCTCTCTGGCCCATAATAAATAAAAATTAAATGAGTGAAAAGTTGTACATGTTAAAAACAATTTTGCTAGAAATGGAGAGTGCTTTTAGGCATGTGGACAAATTAGGAGAGCATGTCTTGCCCTGCCAAGATTAGCTGGCCAAATTCCTGGCACGAGGGTCTATCTGTACGCCCTTGACTACTTGGCAAATCATGGGTGTTGGGAATAGACATGGCAAAACGGGTCAGAATTTTCTGACCCGACCCGACCCGACCCGAAAAATACCCGACCCGAACCCGATTTTTTTGACCCGAAGCAAAAACGGGTTGACCCGTGACCCGACCCGTGTTTTTTGCGGGTCAACCCGACCCGACCCGCGACCCGACCCGAACCCGAACCATTTTTTTAAAACTTTTTTTTTTTGGTAAAAAAAATAGTAAAACTAAGACAATATTGGTTTAATTGTTTATTATGAACTTTAAGGAAATAATTGATACATTTACATAACTATTTGCAAATTAATTGAAAGATTAATGGTTGAACATTCTGTAATGAGTAAATATTTTTAGATATCAAATAGTAAAGTACATGCCAAGATAATCTGGTTACAGTAGAGTTAAAAACATATATTTAAAATTGTAGACATGTAAGAAATATTCAAAAGTGTGAAAATAGTGAAGCTAAAGTATCAAATTAGCATAAATTATGAATACTTAGACCTATTTTTTAATAATTTATGTCCAAAATAAACAGCTCTTCAAAATAAATTATGATATATTCTAGAGTGTGTGTTGTTTAACAATAATATGATATTCATAAAAGAAACCATGTATGAATAAGTAAGCAATCAAATTTTAAAGTATATCTCAAATTGAAATAGAGTGTCAACCACAACTGATAATAGATTATAAAATTAATTTTCAAGATTGTAAATTTCTTATATATTTTTATTCTTTATCAAATGAGTTATCCAATAAGTCATTTGTAATTTTGTTTTATATTTGGAATGTTGATATTGTGCAGAAATAAAACTTGTGTATTTGTTTTACTTATCTTTGTGTTATTTTGTTTTAGATAGTAATGTTAGGATTTGTATAATTTTAAAATTGTTGAATAAGTATTAATAAGTTTAATTGAGTTCATTCTTAATATAAGTGGTGAATTCAAAATAATGCATTTTACATTAAGTAATTTGTTGCATAACTTTCCAAATGACAGATATATGTTGTTTTCTATATAAAAATTAAATAATAAAAAAATTCATGTGAAAAATACGGGTCAACCCGACCCGACCCGACCCGACCCGCAACCCGATTGACCCGAACCCGATTTTGACCCGCTTAAAGTGACCCGTTTTTGACCCGTGACCCGTTTGACCCGTAACCCGATTGACCCGACCCGAACCCGACCCGACCCGCCCGTTTTGCCATGTCTAGTTGGGAAGGACTCACTGCATGATTTTGTGGATATGGATGGTTGAATATTGATATGAGTGTGGGCCTCTTTTAGTTTGATCGGTCCAGTAAATTCAGAGGCACATCTAGTCATACTTAGCTAGCATTTTGAAATCAAGACATTGTCATGTATTCCACATTCGTTAAATTACTGTTTAGATCAGGACCAAAAATCCATATAACTGGTATGCATTAAGTAATACCAATTTAATTGGATTGGGTTGTTTAAATGGATGTTGTGCGGGCGTGTGCTGAATCTCTTGTCAGGTGTTTACTAGGTAATTATTGAGTTTATAAATGATTATAACGAGTTTAAATTTCAATTTGACTAATATTTTGAAATGTAAACGGAAATGTGATTAACGCTTTCCTCGAGATTATGAGATTATAAAATTTAGATGAGATTCTCTAACTATTTTTCCTAAGTGAGCACAAACATATTAAATTATTTAGCTTCAAAACTCTTTTGATATTGAATATTAGGTCAAACTCTATGTAAAGGTGAAAAATCTAATACTCTTTTTTTTTTCCTTGTATCTTTTCATTTTTATTACTCTGACTTCTTGGTAGGGGTTGGTTGGTACACAGTCCGGTCTTTTAAAGCATTATTAAAATAACAAGGATGATAGCTCTACTTTGGCACTTCATGGAAGGTGTGATTTGGTTGTATAGGATTCTGGTCTGGCACGGTGGTTTATTCATTTCTTGCATCGTATCCAATGTAATCATATGACTCATATCACATTACAAAATACTATTAGGATCTATCATATAAAGGATCCAATTTAGTAGACATATAATAAATTAATCATGAACTAATTAATTATTATTGATTTATTAAATGAGATCCATTAGATAGTAAAATTCTGATTTTTCTAGTAGTAGGGACAAAATAATTGGTCGGTCTAAATTAATGGATCTGTCAATTTTGTTTATTTATTTTTAAAAAGCACCAACAAAACTTCAAATGCAGTGTTTACATTTTTTTTTTTTTTTTTTTTGAACTCAAACAATACCACTAGGATAATAATTTTTTTTTTTTTTGTGTTAAAAATATTTTTAACACTAAGAGGTGAATAATGTTGTGTACTTGCAGGTCCATTGTATCACATGGGATGGTATCATCTATTTTACCAATACAATCCAGATTCAGCAGTGTGGGGCAACATCACATGGGGTCATGCCGTATCAAGGGACCTGATCCATTGGCTCTATCTCCCATTCGCAATGGTCCCTGATCATTGGTATGATGCGAATGGTGTGTGGACCGGGTCCGCTACGATATTGCCAGATGGCAAAATTGTAATGCTCTACACAGGTGATACTGTTGATGCTGTGCAGGTGCAAAATCTTGCCTACCCTGCCAACCTATCTGATCCCCTCCTCTTGGATTGGGTCAAATACCCGGATAACCCGGTCTTGATCCCCCCAATTGGAATTGCAACGGATGAGTATCGGGACCCGACCACTGCATGGCTTGGACCCGATGGAAAGTGGCGGGTCACAATCGGGTCTAAGGTCAATAGAACGGGTATTTCACTTGTATACACAACCACAAACTTCACCACATTTGACTTATTGGATAATTACTTGCATGAGGTCCCGGATACTGGTATGTGGGAATGTGTGGACTTTTACCCAGTTGCAATTAATGGGTCAATGGGTTTGGATACTTCAGTAAATGGCCCAGGAATCAAACATCTATTGAAGGCAAGTTTGGATGATTCAAAGGTTGATGTTTTTGCACTTGGGATCTATTTTGCAAATAATGATACATGGGCACCCGATAACCCAGCTGAGGATGTGGGTCTCGGGTTGAAATATGACTATGGGAGATACTATGCATCAAAGACATTTTATGACCCGAAAAAGGAGAGGCGGGTCCTGTGGGGTTGGATTAATGAAACTGATACTGAAGGTGATGACTTGGAAAAGGGATGGGCGTCTGTTCAGGTAATATTAATAAATCCTATTTCAATTGAGAACTTTTCTTGGTTTATTTTTTTTTATTTAATTACTTAATTGAAATACTAATTAAAAGAAACATGCTTTATAATTGGTGAACTAGTTAAGAGTTGAGGTTTTTTTTTTTTTTTTTTTTTTTTTATAATTTTTTATAATTTTTTTTTAATAAAGAAAGCTGAGATCTAAATGTTGAAAAAAAGTTGACTTTGACATGTGGTAATATAATAAGAGTTCTCAATATAATATTATATAAAATAAGAGTTCATATACGGAACAGCAACTATAGTAAACCATGATTATTAATTGAGAAATTAGTCCAAATGGGTGATCTGGAATTCTGGACCATTTGGTACAAGAAAATGTACTCATCAAGTTAAGAGAAAACGTCACGTAATGTATGTCCATTTTTCTTTAAGATATATTATATTCTATTAAGGTAATCATCTTTTGTTTTTGTTTTGAAAAATCAATTAAGGTCATCTTCTTCTACAAAAATATATGCACATGTTACATGTATATAAATAAAAAAAATGCGTGGAAAGTCAAAAGCAATAGTAGAATTGATCTCTTTCAAGTCTTGGTCATAATATGTTTACTACCAATTTTATTATAAAAAATAAAATTTTGAATTACATTTTTTGTTTTGTATTTAAAAGTAGACGTATCAGTTTAAAATTTGTGATAACTACAATATTACTCTACATTGGAAAAAAAAAAACTTTTTTCCCTAGTGAGGTTTACACATTTCTTTTGAGTACCTTAACCTGATCAATCCTTGGCATGTGAAGTTTGACATTTTTTTTTCCCTTTTAATAGGAAGGATTTTAAGTTTTATACAATTATTACTAGAAATGAAAGGTAAAGTAATTTAATGTACACAACTTATTTCTGAATTCTACAGACCATTCCAAGGACTGTGTTGTTTGACAATAAGACCGGAACCAACATACTTCAATGGCCTGTAGAAGAGGTGGAGAGCTTGAGACTGAACAGCACAGACTTTGAAGGTGTGGTGGTTAAACCTGGATCAGTTGTGGAGCTGAACATTGGCACAGCAACACAGGTTAATTAATCAGTCTAGCTTTTACGTGAACATGTTACACATAAAATGTGGCCAACCTAATTAGTCCTCTTTGCTCACTAGCATATTTCTTTTGAACATGTTGACAGTTAGATATATTCGCCGATTTTGAAATAGAATCATTAGGATTGGAGGAGACTAATGAAGCCAATGGAGGTTGTCGTGGTGGTGTCGTTGACAGAAGCCGTTTGGGACCATTTGGCCTTTTGGTTATTGCTGATGAAACACTTTCTGAACTAACCCCTATTTATTTTCGTCCTACCAATACAAGTGATGGTGGTCTCAAGACTTATTTCTGTGCTGATGAAAGAAGGTATGCTTGTTTTCTTTGATTACTTTCTCCCTTTATAGCTTGATATCCATTTCCAAGAAAATATTTTATTTACTGAGATTTGAAAGTGATAAAATTTGCATTTGGATTAGCTTCTTGACAGTAGCTTATTAGCTTATTCCCTAATAGAACAGTTTTTTATAAGTCTTTTTTTTAGGTACAACTGTGCATTCAACCACTTTCAACAAATTAGTAAAAGCTAATTCAAATGCCCAGTTGATTATTTCAAATAGAAAATGATTAAAAAAGAAGTAAATGATGACATGTGTTATCTAGTATGGATCATTAGCAGAACTTTGTTCATATTTTTTAGCATTAGCTATTTGGTTAGTAAATTCCTTCTTAATTATGCAGCTTGTGTTATAATCAAATGTTAAGGATACAGCTTGTGAGAAAGAAATGTAACATGAGATGTTGGTTAATTAATGCAGGTCATCAAAGGCAAATGATGTTTTCAACCAAGTTTATGGAAGCCAAGTTCCGGTGCTTGATGATGAAAAGTTTTCTATGAGAGTACTGGTGAGTGAGAATCTTTCTCATCTTAAAGCTGAAAGATTCACTTTTGAATTGGTTACCAAGAAAAGACAGAGAAAAAAAAAAAAAAAAAAAAAAAAACCCTAGTATCATTAAGAACTAAAAATTTGGGTTCTATGAGTAAAATATGTTGCATAGATGCATTGAAACCAAGGTCCAGAAAGAACGTCATCAAGAACACTTTATAGAATGTTAAAAGAGAGAAAAACTGAATTGATATTTCACAATATAATGATATACATCAGAAAGTATTTGTAGGGAACCTAGACTACCCTATTATGATCCTAGTAGGACTAAGTAACTTGTCCTGCAAAACAAAGATGACTTGACCTGCAAGTACAAGCTTACAAAAGTCTTGTGCTTACAACACATTTGGGCTCAAGGCCTCTAATTCATATAACAGAAAACTAAGAATGTTATGATGAAATTACAGAACACAAGCCTAATACTTTGTTTTACTTTGGGTTCTTGATGCTAAATCAGGTTGACCATTCAATTGTGGAAAGCTTTGCTCAAGGAGGGAGGACAGTGATCACATCAAGGGTTTATCCAACAGAAGCAATTTATGGGGCAGCAAGAGTATTTTTGTTCAATAATGCAACTGGGGTGAATGTTAAGGCCACACTTAAGATATGGCAGCTGAATTCTGCTTTTATTCGCCCTTTTCCCTTGGACCAGATAGATACAGTGAAACCATTGCAACCCTTTTGAGCCTATAGTATTAAGTTCTTTCATTGCCCCATTTTGGTGGCCAAAAATGTGAAATCTTTCAATACAGCAATCAGATGAGTATTAGTTTATGTTATTTCATTTTTTGGTTGGTTTGCAAGTTTGTACTTTGTAGCCTACAAAGATATGTTTTGGAATTGATCCAAATAATGATTTTGAAATATTAAGAGTTTTGCTATTTAGTTGTCTCTCTGTAAGATTGTTCACTATGACTTCTGTTCCCTTAAAAGAAATGAAAAAGAAGCCAACCTAAAAGATGTACAAAAATTATTGGGAAATTCTAAAGTTATCCCTAATTGTATTATAAGAAGCTTACAAATTAATTTGATAATAAATGTGATTGTTGTTATCTAAAAAAATATATAAATAAATTTCTTAATTACTTTTTTGTCTTGTTTTTAAAAATTGACATGTAAGGTTTATGTAGTAAAAATTTGTAATATCTATAGCATTACCCAAAATTGACTTCTCTGCTTTTTCCTGGGTCAAGCTGTATTATGTCTCAAAACACATTATACATTGTTATTGGAACACCACAGAAGTTAGCATTCCTACTCTAGCATGTATGCAAAGAACATCAACTAAGCTCATTCCAAATGTCATTTTAAGTTGTGCTTATGTAACAGCCCTGTTAACTGGTGTGCCAAGCACAGAAGCAAATAAACTTATTTCCTTTTCTTGTTTGTAAAAATACTTCTTCAGTAAGCTGCATTTCAACCATAAAAACAAGGTATCATAGTAAGATATGAGAGAAAAATGGTCTTTGTGACCCCTGCAAGCATGTCGAAAAGGAAGACAGTAAACCAGTGATACATTATAGGGAATGCTACATATGCATATTCCACGCTTTTATTACTTAATTGTACAACTTTGAAGATCACATAAGGAAAATTCTAAGGAAACATTGAACACTCCAATATGGGATTGTCCTTGCAGCATCCCAATCAAAGTCACAGAAGAAAAAGTTCATGAATATCTAGTGAAATAACAGAGCTGAAATTGAAATTGTCAAACTTCTTGCTTAACCAAGCTTTAGAATTTGTCATCTAATGGACAACTTCTTGCCAATGAGCTTTAGCTCAAATGGCAATTTCTCTCCTCGAAAGAGTTGATGGAGGATGAGGTTGTGGGTCCAAAACCTACTGGTTGTGTGTGCGAGTATAACCATTTCATGAAAGAATTATTTACAACCTCATTTCTAAGTTCTAACTTTGTCAACATAAGTTGTATTACCTGTGTCCATTTCAAGTTTTTCAGCTATTTGGGCAGTAGTTATGAAGTCCACTAACTCATTTATTAGAGCATCCTGACCTGAGACATAACATAATGAAATGAACAAACTGATTAATGCTCTAACCAAGTAAGAGTGAAGTTCTTCTATAATAGAGAGAGAGAGAGAGAGAGAGAGAGAGAGAGAGAGAGAGAGAGAGGCAAAATTAAACACAAGATGGAGTCTCATAGCGCAAGTACTGCCAATATGTAAAGAAACAGTGAACCAATCAGATAAGTGTTGAAAACAAACACAAATCTGATATGTGACATGTCCCAGAGATGAGTTTAATGTATTTATACTAGTACTTCAGCAGTGTTTCTTCACAATCAATCTGCAAAGAGACAAGCAGACACATGATTTCCATATCTCGACGGTGCTTCCCCTCGGTTCAAACATTCTCTTGGCTCCTTAAAAATGTCAGTATTTATAATCCCACACCTGAGTCTGTTCGGGCTAGCTTAAATTCATACTATTCATAGGATTAATTGGCTTAAAAAATAAGCTAAACCTAGTTAGGCTTAAAAAGTTGTTCATAGACAAATAAGGCATGCCAAGCACACACTAAACCATATGTAATTTAGCATACCTCCTACTTCTATAGCAAGATATTCTCTGCGGTTACTAGTACATTCCAAATAATTTGTATTGTATAGGCTACAAATAGGTACAAATTTCTAGGCTAATCTATGCATATAAATAAGTCTCATTTGTAAACGAAGCATACAAATTTATTTTCAAAGTTTTCCACCACTATAAAATCCCAAAATGTAACCATCAATAGTCCCAGCAATACAATATGTTGACTCAAATTTTTGATATAAAATGCAACTTCAAAATACAAGTCCTATCCTAACGCCAATAACATGCACTCAAATGTGTATTTTTGCCCATAATGTAACAGCAACTTAAACAACACCCCAACCAAACCACATGCAGTTTTTTAATAAAAGATGAGAAACAAACCAGATGCAATTTAAGATATACAAAATACTGTCATAAGCAATGACTACCCACACCAAAAAGAAAAACAGTATGGGAAAATTAAGATAGAAAGTATCATTGAGTCCTTCAGGACTACATAACAAGTCAACTAAACTATCTTTGCAACTTAGATTGCTAAGTCCTCATAATCCAATGCCTATCCCACAGTATTCTAACAGGTTAGCAATCTAAGTTGCCAAGATAGTTTAGTTGAATTGTTAAAATAAATGGCATAAAAACTTTGCAATTCCACTAATTTGACACCTTCAGGACTGCATAACCAAGGAAACAAAAAGTCATACGAACAAGATCATAGCACTATGGCAGTAAAAGTAGGTTACTTCTTTTGGTTGAACAACTGTTAAGAGTCGGATCTTCTAGACTGATAGCTTCCTTGTCATCAAACAAGCTATCTAGAGAATCTAATGATTCAAAATTTGATTTTTGAGGATCCTATTTTTCATTCCAAACAATGTCAAATATTAGCCACTAAAACTTCTATAACAAGTATTGGCCTAATAGCTAGCCTCAACATAAACAGTAATTAAATTTCCTTCTAGGCTTGTAAGATTTGTCATAACGAATTGATATAATTAAATTGTGAAATTATCATCTGTTCTGACCAGTGACCACAATGACCCCAACCCAAAGTTAGTCAATAATCAGATTACTGAAATTCACAAAGATTTTCTCCCTATCTTGAGACAAAAATTATCAACACAATCCACAGAGTTGGATAAATGGAATATGGATGATAAAGAAAACTTGCAAAACAGAGTTAGAGAAACAATGATAAAATCATAATGTAACATATGAAGTAAAGAAACACAAAGTGTTAATTTAGTATACAAAATAAAGACAAACAATGACAGCATTTGGATGAAGTGTTAATCGATGAGCAACGATAGGGAGACAAAGAAAGTGGAACAGAAACACATAGGCTAATAGCAACATGAACAACTTTAGTAGAAGAATGGAATTGATAAACAACATAGAAGATAATACGAAAAAGTATAATCACAACAGAACAACCTTACAAATAAATTAAATATATTGAAGATGACCGAAAGAAAACAAGGTTCTTCAATGGAGGAATCACACGAAACCAGTAGAGTGAAATGTATAAAACTCTATATTTGAGAGAAATATAATATGAAGCACTAAATCTCCAAGAGAATGCAAGAGAGCTTGACGTAGAACTGACAGGACATACCTTCCAGGAGGATCAAAGAAAGTGCCAGTAAAGGCCATTAAGGCGACACTGTCGGAAAACAGCATTCTGATCCAAACTCGAATGCTCGAGTGTCACTTAAATTTAAGCAAATTCTTTCGTTAAGGTCTCGAAAACAGTTTTTTTGCTATTTATAGTAATATTTTTTTTCCTCAATAATTTTAATTTAAAAGTCAAAATAAGATCTCATTTATTTTGGGACATCTCTTAGAGACAATATTTTCAATTTTCGCAATTATTTCAATTTTGCTATTTTTGGCAAAAATCATTATTTTGTCACCTAATTACGTGATTAGCATGAATTAGGATTTTTGAACGTTGCCCTAGCCACCCTAGGGTTTTTTTTACTATTTAAATATATTGTAGCCTTTGAGGCAATTTAGTTTTTAGATTTATAAAAATATGGTATTTTGTCTTTCTTTCTAGTGGATTCCAGAACCCTATTACCTTGTGATTTAAGGAACCCCTCATGGATTCGAGGTTTTCATTCAAAGCTAACTTGTTTAGTTTCTTTTTCTATTCAAAAAGCAACGTGTTTGTTTTCTTTTAGCTTCAGCAACATCAGAGCTATATATAGCTCTATAATCTTAGTTGTACACATTGGATTCCCTCTTAATTTGTTACTCTAACAAACTCTAAATCTGTTGGGCATAATTTGCTAAAATATCTTTACAAGGAAAATATCTGGAACTTTAGAGAAGGTGAAGAAGAACAGAGGAGTGGAAGATGACTGGGTTGCTCATGTTGTCAATACGGTGTCGTTGCTTTGATTCAAAACATTGTCGTTTGAGTCACAAACACATACAATAGCCACTTTACTAAACCAAACGACGCTATATAGAGACAGAATTAAACATGACTCTAAAACGGCATCGTTTGGTAGTTACCGTTAGGAACTTCCTTTGCTATGAAAGGCAAAACAAAGAAACTGAGGAAGGAGAGAAAACCCAATAGGGGAAGAAGAGAACCAAAAGACTAAGAAACCGTGCACATAATTAAGCGGTGGCTTGCTTTGGTCATTGCCGTGAGCTTTTAGGCAAGGAAAAGGAATCGGAAACAGATACTGAGTAAGAAACCACATATTACTCGTACAATTTATAAGTAACCAACTTCCAGTATTCAAAAGTGTGAATTGCGGGTTACGCGGGTTGACCTGCTTATGACATGTTTCTTATCGTGTCGCTTTTAGGTCGACCCGTTTATGACCCAAACCCATTAAGACCCAATCCTAACCCGAAAAAAACCCGTATTGGGTTCTTGTCATGTTCGTGGGTTAGGTCGAACATTAACACCCCTAATATATATATATATATATAAAAGTAGAGACCTCATATTGGAGAGTATAGGGTTGTGCCAAGTGGTGCATGTCTTGAAGTTCTTTTTATTTAGGCTTCTACTTCAAAGAGTTTATATATATATATATATATATATATATATATATATATATATATAGATTATTAGTTCATTGAATGAGCTAATAGAGTAAATGTATATATTAATTATCTATAGTTGTGCATTAATTATTTATATTAAATGAATTTATAAGATTATTTTTATAAAATTTATTTAAGAAATAATTATTTTTAGTTCTTTTCAAAAAAAAAAAATAGTTGGAATAATAATAATTAGATTTACAATATGACATTATTCCTCATGTTTAGTTGCTTTGACAAAAATTGACACAAAAACTAAAAAAAATAAATAAACATTTTTGAATTCTCTAAAAATTAATCTTAACCCTTAAATTTCTTGATTCCTTTAAGTGACATGTGAGATATATATATATATGTATGTATGTATGTGGAATAAACATTGTGTTATTTATTTTATGTAATTAGAAAAATAAGTAATAGAATGAATATGTTTATTTTGTTATATTAATTATTTTAAGCATAATGAAATTTTAATATCATTTTCTATGATTTATATGAGAAACAATTGATTTTTTTTTTAATTTATTTTAATGTGAGGAACAATTGATTTGAAATATGGTATTCCTACTAAAATTTTAGTTGTCTTTGCAACTATTGAAACAATGACCAACAAAAAAGGGAAAAAAATAAATAACTTTACTAACACAAAATCTAGAATGTAAAAAAAATAATTGAAGGATATTTGCATTTTTTGTAGGCATGAAACATGCCTATTGATATGACCCAATATATCATGCAATTTTCAATTTAAAAACACATATATATACTATGATCAAATCATTACATTATTCTTAGTGTGTCTCTATTTTGTCTATAAAATAACTAAATATTACCTTTTTTTACAAGGAAAATTATTGAATTTTTTTTTTATATACATTGATAGTTGAGGGTGAGGGATCTAAATCTAAATGTCTCTATTAGAAATTGAGATGCCAACCAGTTAAACTAAATCTTATTGCAATATTGGAGAAAACTAAAATGAGTTGCACAACACATCGTGCGGGAACTCATGAGGTAGTTGCAAACGGCAATGCTAAGGCAAATGATATATGGAATTTTGGAATTTGCACGTTAGAGTTATTCCATGGTGGTCCTCCTATAACTTCCCTTCCTAAGTCAGAGCATTTGCTACAAAAAATTATAAAAAGAATTGGGTTACCAGATGGATATGAGAATTATGTTAAGAATCTGAAAACATTGTCCGACGAACTCTCTGGAATAGTGAAGAGTTGCTTGAGTTCAGATCCTAAAAGCAGGCCCACAGCTGAATAATTGCTAAGTTGCTCATTTTTTGAGAATTGGAGGAATAGTGAGGATTGTCTCAAAAAACTGGTGAATGAGATTGAAGGCAAGGGTAGGGAGATTAGCGAACAAAATATTACTGGGTTGCAATTTGATGAAACGTTAGACTTATTAAGATAGAAGGGTTACTGGGTAGATTTGAGAACCCTCTAGTACACACACTGAGGTAGACTTTTGAGTTTCCATTGCATTTAAATTTTTTGAACTTTATATTTGAATTCACTGTCACACCAATCTTGTAAGAGGAAGTGTTAAAATGAAGTCTCAATGATATGTGAGGGTTTATAATTAAGGCATGTTTGGTAGACTGTAATAGACACTATAATGTAATAATTATTCCTATAGTTTAACTATTTTTTAGTTTGATTATGTTTTTATTACAAGGAATAGTCATTTCTTATGAATAGTTATTCTTCAAAATGAGAAATAATTATTCCTCTTTAAAAGGGTTGTATTAGCTATTCCTTAATAAGTGCAATAATTTCAAGTAATAATTTCAAAAGTTAAAATATTTCCAAATAAACAAACTTTCCATATACATCTAACAATTATAAAAATAAAAAATCATAAAAAAAATAACACATATCTCTCTTAAATTTAAAAAATAACAATTTTCTATCATTCGTTCAAAAAAAAAATAACAATTTTTAAGGAGATATAATTGTATGAGTAAGATAATTCCTAAAATAAATCTTAAGTTTTATTCTAATGTTATAACTCACAACCAAACTTATGAATAAGTTTAGTTTTTACATTACAACACATTTTATTCCTAGTAATAAAGATTACAATTCATGTCGTAATCCTCATTCAGTGTACCAAAAATATCCTTAGATTTCAATGTCTATTTTGAATGCTTTAGACCATAAGAAGGAGTTAAATTGTATTCTACAATGTGAGTTCATTTAGTTTGTTAAACTCAGTTTCACTGTAATGACATAGGACAAAATTTAGCTACAAAATTGATTGTAGCCTAAGGCTACAATCTTACTCCATAAAATAAACATTGCTACATTTTTTTTTCCATACCATTCAAGGGAGAAAAACTTATATACACAGTACGAGTTACATCATACCAGTAGCAACTGGAGAAACCCAACAAAAATGAATTGGCTCATGGGTTGCCAATTTAGCTACAGTCCAAGACTGTTTAGCAACCACATGGGGAACACAAAGCATATCACAATGAAAACCAGTATTAGACAAAAAACTCAGATCAGCTAGCCTAGTACTATCAAGCCAATCCGATGCTGCTTTCCTCTTGAAAGTCTGCAAAAGTTTCCTGCTGTCCGTGAAATACAAAACATGGTGAAAACCTTGATCTTTTGCTGCCATACCAGCTTCAACCACAGCTTCCAATAGTGCCCCCATTGATGTTCTAGCAGTGCTACTGTTCACTCCAAAAAACACCCTTTCTCCCTGAGTTGTTAGAGCTTCATAAGCAATGCCATATCTATATGGTCTCCTGCTTCTAGCTCCTGCAATCTTGATAATTAGCTGCCAGTCCCCTACTGCAGATTGCCCCTCTGATCTAGTGCATCTGCCTTCTGTGTCTGTTGAGGTGCTACATCTTGAGAGAGAATCCTTGTACCTGCAAGAGAAGTTTTGAGTTGTTAAAATAACTTCCACTAGTTTTGGGATCAGTCCTTGATGAACCACCTTGTTCCTATAGGTCCAAATTGTCCAAAGAGTGACAAAAACATCTTGCAAAAAATTCATAGTATCTGAACCAATCTGAATATCTCTTGAAAGTAAAAGCTTCAACCATTGCTGCACAGATAAATTGATGAATTCAATTGTGTGTAAAGTCAAAGTAGACCCGTGCCAACAAACTCTTGCAAAATGGCAATGAAGAAAAAGGTGAGTATGACTCTCTTCCTCCTCATTGCACAGTGGACATAATTTTGTAGAAGATATACCTCTGGCTTGAAGATGAAGAAAAGTAGGAAGACAGTTGTAGAGTAGTTTCCAGATGAAAGTACTAATTTTCAAAGGCACTTTGATCTTCCACAAGGTTCTCCATCATCCCATATTAGCTTGAAAAAATCGAGGGTGACTTGCATCAGCTCTAGTTAAAAGCTCATAAGCTTTCTTTACTTGGTATTCCCCATTCTTAGAGAACCTCTAGAGAAGCTTATCCTGCACAAAATTAGTCTTAGAAATTGGAATTTGAAAATTTTTTCAAGGCTTGGGAAAATGGATACAGCCTTCTAACCAAGTCCACTTTCCAACTTCTAGTATTGTGGTCAATCATATCCCCCACAGTACCCGTAGGTAGATGATGCTGTGATAAATTCATAGTTGAATGAGGAAACCAGTACCTATGATTGAGAGGAATATTGTACCCATCTCCAACTCTCCAATTTCCTTCCCTTAGAATTTGGTTTTCTTGTTTCATGATATTTCTCCAAACCCAAAAGTGATGAGGCTTAGACCTATAGTCATGAATAGAGCAAGTAGGAAAATACCTAGCCTTAAAGGTTCTAGCTAGTAGGGATTAGGGATTATGACAAATTCTCCAGTATTGTTTATTCAGCATAGCTTGATTCATGTACTTGAATTTCTTAATACCTAACCCACCTCTCCCCTTAGGTTGATTGATCCTATCCCAATTAAGTGACTGAAGCTTCTTCTCCCCATGTTCATGACCCCACCAGAATGCACGGACAATAGAATCCATTTTGTTGCAAACATGGTCAGGAACTTTAAAGCATGAAAACGAATATAAAGGAAGGGATTGCAGGACAAAGGCTATTAATTTTGTTCTACCAGCTTGAGAAAGGAGTTTCATCTTCCATCCTTGAAGTTTTGCTTTAAGTTTATCAATGAGAAACTGAAAATCAGCAATTCTATTACCTCTCAACTTGAATTGAACACCCAGGTATTTTGAAAATTTAATCGTCGAATTGCATATTCTTTACTCTCTTAATAGTTAATACAATATCAAATTTTGTGTCAATCAAATATTATTTACTATACGATTTATAAGCTTATATTTTATACATAATTTTAAACTATAGAAATTTGCAATTTAAATGATTTATTGATTACATAATTATTGATATTTAATTTTCTAGAAATTTTGTAAACATAGAAGATATAAGAAGAAAATGTAATCCGATGGTACCTTTGTCAAAAATTTACGTCCAATAAAATGATATTGAGTAAAGTTGTAGCCTTAACCTACAACCAATTTTATAGCTAAACTTTGTCCAATAACATATCCCATGAATTTGGGGAATTAATATTAGAAAAGTGGGAAGGGGAATTTTGGATGGGTATAAGTTTAAATTGCTTGACCTAAATTTGACTTGGCAATAATTTAGCCAAATTTCCTAATCTGTGATGTATGCCAAATTCAAAATGGGATTCAAAATTTGGAATCAATGTTTAATAGAGGAAGACATGACTAAAAATGCAATTTTAATTTCCAAAAGATTTGCATTAGGAAAATTTCAATAGATGATTATAGATGGCAAAGGATTAATAAAACCTTATAACTTAAGAAGGAAATATATATTAAGAATAATGTTTTTTACCATTTTCATGTCAAACAACCTTAAAATACATAATATGTTCATAAATGAGCAATATATTACTCCTTAACTACTTGCTCATAGGGGTGGCAAAATCTAATACGACCCACAAACTTGACACGACTAATCCGTTTATAAACAGATTATGGATTAAGGCTAAACGGGTTTGGGTCATATTCAAGTTGACATGGTTAACCCGTTTAATAAACGGGTCGTATTCATGTTCAACATGCAAACCCGTCTGACCCGTTTGACCTGTTTAGCTTATAAAATTATTAGTTATTTTGATATTATTGCTTAATTAATGGTTTTTTTTATATGTTTATTACTATATTTATAGTTGTACTTGTATTTTAATTTTAGATATATGGGAATTAATAAAAATTATATAGGTTTGGTATAACCTATTAATTAAATAGGTTATTAAATGGGTCATTTGTATTGACATTTACATGAATTGTTAATTAAACGAGTTAAACTTATCAGGTCAAGTCGACCTGTTTAATAAACAAGTCATATTTGGGTTGAAGATTTCTAACACATTTACTAAATAGGTCGGGTTTAGGTCAACCCATATAGCTAAATACTAATGGCTCGACACAACACGAACTCGACTCGCAAACACGAATTGTCACCCCTACTTGCTCATGCCATTATACTATTCTTTGACCGATTACAGTAATAAATAAAAAAATCATATATCCTTATATACATTCATTTCTTTCTATTTAAACAAAATTTATTTTATTTTCATTTCTTTCAATTTAAACAAATTTGTTTTATTTTAATTGCAAGAAGAATGGTAGACCCGTAATTAGTTAATACACGTAACACGCGTATATATCGTATACGTCCGTAATCAATAAAAAAAAAACTCGCGTCTCCCGTCATATTTGCAATGTTATGAACTTTACGCGTTATTTTGAGATTGAAAGTACAGTACGCCTTTATAACAGAAGATGTGAGTATCGGTTTGTCTAATATGGCTTGATAAAAGATAGAGTTTGTATTTTAGAAATAAATAAATGATAGAGCTTGTTAAAAGGTAAAACTTATCCAATGAAAACTAATGGCTTTTGGCATCAAAAGTCAAACACTATATATAAAATATTTAAAAACTCTTCAAAGCTATAGGGGTTTCTTATTACAACCTTTACTTCTTGATCGATTACAAATTTACAATCTTACCTATGCAAATCAATAATAGGTTTTGCTACTTATTGAATGAAAGTTTTGTTCAATGAAAGTTCTGTTGTGGTTTTTCTTTTAAATGTATTCCAATCAAACTTTTACTATATTTATTTGATCCTGAATTTTTTTTTTAATAATCTATTTTTATTAAAATGGAAAACTCGACATAAAAGTTTAATTTTTCCTCTCCCTCGTGGAGTTCTCTCTCTCGTGCCTACGAGTCTCTCCCTCCCTTGACCTAGGTCTAGGGCATATTTTTCTTTTTGGTGTTTGGTCGTGTGTGTGCCACTAGTTTACCATGGCTAACGATGTTATTAACAGAATGGAAAACATGAAGTTGACTACGGAAGAGGAGGAAGTGATTGCCATCTCTGATGAAGGAAGATTGGAAGCCATTGAGGATTGCACTCTAAGCTTGATGGGTAAGTTTTTGACGTGTAAACCCTTTAACAAGAAAGCAGCAAAGAATACTATAAGAAGGGCTTGGGGGTTGGACGACAGATTACGCATCACTGAGGTAGGGCCGAATCTCTTTCAGTTCAAATTCACATCTGAATTTGATCTTAACAGAATTTGGAGAGGAGGTCCATGGTGCTTTGATAATCAATTATTGATGCTCAAACGATGGAGTAAAGGTATGACAGTTGGGAATATTAGAATGGAGACGGCCACTCTCTGGGTTCAGATTTGGGGGGCGCCGTTGGATATGTTTTCTTCACAGGTTGCTAAGGAAGTGGGGAGTAGGCTTGGAGTTGTTGAGGAAGTAGAGCACAGAAGAAGGCAGGATGAGTTAAACTATTTTATGAGGGTTAGGGTTGCTTTACCTATCTCTAAACCTATTCGCAGAGGAAGTTTCATTGCAGGGTCTGACGGGGAAAGACACTGGGTGACGTTTAAATACGAACGATTGCCGTTGTTCTGTTATTATTGTGGAATGCTTGGACATGACGTCAAGAACTGTGCTGCACACTTTGCTGTGACTAAAAATGGAGGTACGGTGGAATACCAATATGGAGATTTTCTTAAAGCAATGGGGGGACGACCAAGAGTGGATCCATTTGTAGGGAAACAAGGGGGGTCAGAAGATAGCCCAGCGGCTGGTGGAGACAAGTCCGTGGCTGGCTTGTACAGGTCTGAGGAGGGTCCGATCAGTTCTGAAGACTGGATGCAACGAAACAGGGCTGTGACGGCGGAGGAAGGACAGGGTAGAAACCCTAGTGTCGATGATGAAGGGGAGTCCGGGTTTTCAGGAAACACGCCACAAGTTCAGGGCCGTGAGGGGGAGAATCTAAGCCATGCAAATTACGTGGTGAGGTGTACTGATGACGTGCTTAATTCAGCTTCTGGTGTGCAGGAAAAATTGATATAGAAGAATGATGTGTTACCTGGTGGGCTGGACGGTAAGGCAAGTGTGAGCCGCGTGATGAATGGAGGTGACACTGGTAAAATTAAAGAAGCAACTACAGATGGGCCAATTGTTACAAAGCCCAAATCATCCTGGACTAGATTTAATAGGATGGATTTTGGGCTAGGAGGATTGCACAAGGCCTTGTTGCCGTCCATGGGTAAAAGGAATCTTCCATTAGACTTTGAAGACTTTCAGAATAGTCAGGGAGAGGAGGGAAGAGTTAAGAGGGGGAAATTAGAAAATGAGGAAGCTAATGGTTTTGGGAGAGCGGCGGGGGTGGATGACCACCCTTGCCGGGAGCAATGAGGCTATTATGTTGGAACTGCCAAGGGCTTGGGAACCCTTGGACAGGTAGAAGCCTTCGCAAACTTGTGAGGGAACAAGCTCCCACTGTGTGTTTTCTTATAGAAACACGACTAGACAGAGAAGGGTTTGAGAATTTGTATGGGGATTTGCAATTTCAGAACAAAATCATAGTAAAACAGCCAAATGCAGGAGGTGGTTTAGCTTTATTATGGAAGAATGATGTGATGATGGAATTGATTAATTATTCGCCTAATCATATTTTGATGAAGGTGACTGAAGAGGATGGTTATGTCTGGTTTTTTACTGGATTTTATGGATGGCCTGAAGCTCAACATAAAGAAAAGTCTTGGAAGTTGCTTGAACATTTGAGAACCTTTGTTAATGGGGCATGGCTATGTGCGGGAGATTTTAATGCAATTCTAAATAGTGCAGAGAAGTTAAGTTTAAGGCCACCTAATCCAGTGGAGATTGATGCATTCAGAAGTGTGTTAGACTCCTGTAATTTTGAGGATTTAGGGTACAGAGGTTATACATACACGTGGTCTAATAAGAGGCCTAGTGAGGCTAATACTAAATTGAGACTTGATAGGGCTGTGGCAACTATGGAATGGCGGGCTAAATTTCAGATAACAACAGTGTCTCATCTTCCACCCCATGCTTCAGATCACCTGCCAATCATGGTGCATGTGAAGAGTGTTAAGAGGTATCAGCAGAAATTTAAAAAGGGGTTTAAATTTGAAGAAGCTTGGCTGTTATGGGAGGATTGTGATGCGGTGGTTAAGGATGCTTGGGATATGGTGGGAGGGGGGGAGACAGGTCTAGCTTCAATTAAGGAGAAGATCAAGTTTTGTGGTGAGGAATTGCAAACATGGGGTTCTTCAAAATCAGAGCCGAATGAAGCAGCCATGAAAAGTCTTCAAAACCGATTGGAGGTGCTAAACAGGGCTGAAGTGGTGATTGAGGAATCCAAAGCCGAATATTTGAGTGTCAGCAAGCAGTTAGATGACTTGCTTTTAAAGCAGGAAATTTACTGGGCACAACGGTCTCGGATCCCGTGGCTTAAACATGGTGATAAGAATACTAAATTTTTTCACTCAAAAGCATCCCAAAAAAGAAGGCGAAACTTTATTAAGGGGATTCAAAGTGCTCAAGGAAATTGGGTGGAGGAGGTGGAAGATATAGTAAGTATGGCTACGGACTATTTTGATAATTTATTTTGTGCAGGTACATGTGATCAGATGGAGGAATGTCTTAATGCAGTTCCAAGGAAGGTGACACCTGATATGCAGGATACCCTGTCCAGTGAATTTAGGGCTGAAGAAGTTAAAATAGCGTTGTTCCAGATGGGACCAACAAAGGCACCTGGACCTGATGGTATGAATGCTCTTTTTTACCAAAGATTTTGGCATGTTGTGGGTGATACTGTAGTTGATGCTGTGTTAGATTTCCTGAATAATGGTCATATGTTGCCTGATATTAATCATACTTACATTGTGTTGATTCCTAAAGTGAAGAACTCGGAGAAGATGTCTGATTTTAGACCCATAAGCCTTTGTAATGTGATTTACAAAATAATTTCTAAAGTACTAGCTAATAGATTGAAGCAGGTGTTACCTAATATTATATCTCCCACTCAGAGTGCTTTTGTTCCAGGCCGTCTTATTACTGATAATGTGTTGCTAGCATATGAAACTTTGCATACTATGCACTGCAAGAAGAAAGGGAAGAAAGGGTATATGGCTTTGAAACTTGATGTTAGTAAAGCATATGATAGGGTGGAGTGGCCTTTTCTTCAGAAGGTTATGCAAAGGCTAGGTTTTCCTGAAACATGGATTGAACGAGTAATGAGTTGTGTCACTACAACTTCATTCTCTATTCTTGTGAATGGGAGGCCGTATGGTAATGTATTGCCTTCCAGGGGAATTCGTCAGGGTGATCCTCTTTCACCATACCTGTTTCTGTTATGCACAGAAGGATTCACTTCGTTACTGAACAGGGCGGAGATAGGAGGGACTTTGCATGGGGTGTCTATTTGTAGAAATGCACCAAAGATTACTAATCTTCTCTTTGCAGATGATTCGGTGATTTTTAGCAGGGCTTCCCCAGCTGAAATTCATACTATTGTAGAGATCCTTCAAGTTTATGCTAAAGCTTCTGGGCAGTGCATAAATTTGGAGAAGTCTTCAGTTTATTTCAGTGAGAACACCACGGACCGCCAGAAACAGGAGGCTTTGGGGATTCTTGGAGTGCAAGAAGTGTCTCGGTTTGAATCATATTTGGGTTTGCCTACTTTAATTGGAAGGGCAAAATACCATACTTTCTCTTTCATTAAAGATAGGGTGTGGAAAAAATTACAAGGTTGGAAGGGGATGATGCTTTCTAAAGCTGGGAAAGAAGTTCTAATCAAGGCCGTTGCTCAGTCTATACCGACGTATACAATGAGTATTTTTCAGCTCCCATCGAGATTATGTGATGAGCTAGATGCTTTATGTGCTAGATTTTGGTGGGGACAAGTTGGGAATGAAAGGAAAATTCATTGGAAAAGTTGGGATAAACTGACGTTGTCAAAGAAGGAGGGTGGAATGGGATTTCGGGACCTGAGATCATTTAATTTAGCCATGTTGGCCAAGCAAGGGTGGAGGCTATTAAAAGACACAAATTCTCTCCTTTATCGGTGCTTTAAAGCAAGGTATTTCCCTAGATCTTCTATACTCGAGGCCTTAGTGTCACCTAATTGTTCATTTGTGTGGCGGAGTTTGGTGGCGGCACTACCTATTTTAAGAATGGGACATTGTTGGCGTGTGGGTGATGGGGTTTCTATTAATGCCTATCGGGATAGGTGGATTCCAAATTATCCCTCAAATATGCCTCTCTGTTCGGTAAGGGATGAAGATGAGGAAGTATGGGTGTCTAGTTTGATTGACCAAGACCTCCATGTGTGGAGAAGAGATTTTATTATAGCTAACTTCAACCGGGAAGAGGGGGAAGCTATATGTGTTATTCCTCTTAGTCGGAGACAAGTACCTGACTCAGTTTATTGGAAGCATAGTAAGGAGGGCAACTTTACAGTAAAGTCTGCTTACAAGGTTGCAAGAAATCTGTTGAAGAAGGAAGATTGGGCTAAAACATCTTCAGGAGGTGGGATTAGTAGGGTGTGGAATGATATATGGAAGTTAAGGATCCCTAACAAGATGAAGGTGTTTGGATGGAGAGCGTGTCATGATATTCTCCCTACCAGAAGGAACCTCAAGAAGAAACGTGTTTTGTTGGATGAGTTGTGTCCGTTCTGTTCCAGGTTTCAAGAATCAACCATTCATATTTTATGGGAATGTACAGCTGCTCAAGATATTTGGCATGGTAGTTCTAGGACCTTGCAGAAGTGTGGGACGGGGCAATCTGATTTCGTAGCACTGTTGGAGTACCTGCTGGATCGGCTGGAAAAAACAGAGGTGGAACTAATGCTAGTGCAGGCATGGCTGATTTGGAATCAGCGGAACAGAGTGGTGCATGGTGGAAAATTTTTGGAACTGGTCTGGTTGAACAAGAGAGCTGCTGAATTGCTAGAGGAGTTCCACAGATCACAAGACAGTCTACGAGATGATCTTATGCAGGAAGCAACTCGCCAGGTTCTGCAGAACGTTGACACCAGCTGGCAACCGCCGCCTCAGTCCGTGTATAAGCTGAATTATGATGCAGCTATGTTTGCAGATAATGCCAGCTCTAGTTTTGGTGCGGTAATCAGAAACTCAAGGGGAGAAATTATGGCAGCGATGACAGCTAAGGGTCCAGCAGTCCAGTGCAGTGAGGAGGCAGAATTGCTTGCGTGTCGTAAGGCGATGGAGTTTGCAACAGACGTTGGCTTCACAAGTTTGATAGTGGAAGGGGATAGTGTAAATGCTACGAGGAGTATTGTTTCAAGCAAGGATAACCAGTCAGCACTTGGGCACGTTGTGGGGGATATTCGACATCTGATGGGAGCATTGGAGAGGATTTCTGTGAGCTGCACTAAGAGAAATGGTAATAGGGTGGCACATGGGCTTGCTAGATATGCTCAACATGTTAATTCTGATTTATTTTGGATGGAAGAGGTTCCATCAGTTGTGTTTGATGCTGTAAACTTTGATGCTGTTTTGATTTAAATGAAAGTTGAATTCAGTTTCAAAAAAAAAAAAAAAAATGGAAAACTCAAAAATAGAAATAAAAGCTTGCCAAGATAACCATTTTTAGTTCTTAAAAAAATATAGAAATATTACAAATTTTAATATAAAAACTGTATAAGTTAATGTGATATTGAATTCAGTTAATGTCACTTCAATGGGTCATTCTATGGTACCCACTATTTTTTTAGTGGGTACCGAACCCCCTTTAAATCCTAACCATTTATTTTACATATCTTAATCTTGACCATTTATTTATTTTTAATGAAAACTAGTTACCAAATAAGCAGGTAATGTGTAAAACCAAAAACACATCAAAAAACAAACAGTGGAGTCTTTTCTTTCTCACGTTCATCTCTCCCAAGCTAAAAAGCTAGCAAGAGTTCTTCTTATTCTTTCACTGGTGGCCCAAGAGAGAGAAGGAATTAGCATTCTCTCCTTCAAGAACTCTTTCAAACCTGACGACCCAGATTCTATCTCCACTCTCAAGTGGATCTTTGTCACTGACCTGTGACTGTGAGCTTTCTTCAATGCTTTTTACTCCTAGTTTTTTTTTTTAGTCATATAATCTTATCAATTTGTGTTTGATATTGGGTCTTTCTTTTTCTTTTTTTTTTTTTTTTTTTTAATCCTAAAATTCCTAATCTCTACATGTTTAACAGGCCTTAGATATTCAAATCCTTGCAAAATCTTGGGTCTTTTGCTTTTAAAATTTCAATCTCGTCACCTTTGTTTCAAAATCCTCTTATCCATGGCATAGTTCCAATTCGATTCTGGAACCAACCAAAGTCAGAGTGTGAAGCCAATAAAGTTAAACTTAACTCCTGATGAGCAAGCAGAGGTAGAGCAAACAACATTTGCTTCAACCTTGGTAGCTAGGAAAGAGGCTACAGTGATTGAGTTTTGTTCACCAAAATGCAGGTTTTGCAATTCACTAGTTGATTTTGTTTTAGAGGTGCAGGGTAGAATCTTAGATTGGCTCAACATTGTTAATAGTGAATATTTTCACCATCCAGAATGTTTTTCTAACGCCCTAGAATTTTCAGTTACCAAAAGTATCATAAGCTCACTAAAAGAGTTTTCGATCACCAAAAGCATCATCAACATATCCACCCATCGGATCATGACCATGCCGATTGACTCCGTCATTAGGGATCTGTCATGCATCCTCCTGACCCATCGAATCATGATCATGCCAATCGACTTCATCATCAAGGATCTGTCACGCATCCTCTTGGCCCATCAGATTGTTCCCATGCCAATCCACTTCGTCATCAAGGATATGTCAAGGGATGTCATGCATCTTCCTAACCCATTGGATCATTCCCCACTTAGCCACCTCATAAAAAGCATCCACCTTCTCTATTGATTGAAGAGGCCGACGAAGCCCACACTGACCATCAGTCAACCCATGAAGCTGATGAAGCCCATTGGGTTTGTGCCCATGACAATTCGTCATGAGGCATTAACATGTCTTGTGCTCGTTGGGAACAATGTAAACTGACGATCCAATACCCATCCTGATGGGTCACGGCCCGTCCCGATGAAGCACAGTTCCAGGGCCCCACATGGCATTTGTGTGCTCCCCACTCACATGCCTCTACATGGAAATAACTTGCACACTATGTCCAAACACTCTATTGATGAGGATAGTTTTTGATTGATTGACATAGGGTGCCGAACCTTCCTCATCTGATCAATTGGCCTTACACCTAAACTAATCCCAAAGGGATGACCGACTTCATGGGCCGTCCGATTTAGGTTGACAATCCAAACCCAATCCCGACGACCCATCACCTTAGGGTTTCCCATGGAACTTGCGTGGGGTACACTCATATGTCCATACATGGAAATTACTTGTGCATCACGACTAAAGATTTTGCCGCACAATCAAATCTCCTATATATGGGAAGGTGATCCCAAGTATCTTGGGACCCTTCTCTCTACAAGGAAATTCCCCCATATCAAAGGCTTCGAGTTAGCCCTCAACTACTATAGAAACAACAAACCATAATCCTTTTGAGGTACGTGAATTCTCCCTACCTCTTACACTCTTGAGTTCTTAGAGATTCTTTTATTAGTAACTTAACCGTCGAAGGGTCTTTGGCCAATGCTCCACTGGTGCTTTCTAATTGGTTATTCTCTTTTGTTCTTCGGGTACACCCATTGGCACATGTGTGAATGATCAACTCACTAATGATTTTTGTGCATCATTAGTTGGTGCCATCTGTGGAAAACGAGTGATAAGCCATATCACCGTTTCAAGGAGAAAGAGTTGTATGGTCCTAACACAATCAATGGCCACCACCAACCAAGAGACTGGAAACCCGCCCAATGCATTGGTGAGGCAGGTGCAAACCCTCGTTGCAGTAGTTGAACAGCTTACTCAGCAGAACCATGAGTTGAAATGATAGTTGGAGTTGTAGAACGATCAAGAGCCAAACGATCAAAATGATGGACAAGATAGGGACGAATGCGACAACAATCGTCCCCCGACAAAAGATCACCAAGAAAGGGACAACCAAGAGGAAATCAATGCCGTCAGTGGACAGGACTAGCAGGATACTAGTCATCCTTCCAAACTGGAAGTCGGTGCATTGTGCATGTTGCAAGAGATGCAGACGATGAAAGAGAAGATGGATATGATGATGAATGCCCTGAAGGGTTGGGTGTCTACTAGCTTGGATGAACTAGTCCAACGTACCAATTCTCCCTTAACTACACGAGTCACATCCTTCCCTCTTTCAGCCAAGTTCAGAATGCCACAAGTGGAAGCATACGATGGGTTGAAGGACCCCCTCGACCACCTGGAATCGTACAAAACTTTCATGCATTTGAAAAGGGTCCCTGACAAGATCATGTGCAGAGCCTTTCCCACCACACTCAAAGGACCAGCAAAAGTATGGTTCAGCAAGATAGCCCCTAACTTCATCTCAACCGTTAAGGAGCTGAGTGGACTCTTTGTCACGCATTTCATCGAAGGACAACGGTATAAGAGATCCTTTGCAAGCCTCCTAAACACCGAGTAGCAGGATTACAAGAGCTTGAGATCGTATGTCACTTGATTTAACAAAAAGGCATTACTGATCAACGAAGCAAACGACAAGGTCCTAGTCACAACTTTTACCAATGGACTCCAATTAGGAGAATTCCTATTCTCTGTTTATAAGAATGATCCAAAGACCATGGCCGACATGCTGTACCGAGCCATAAAGTATATGAATGCTAAAGATGCCATAATTGCTGAAAGGGGCAGACCAAAGAAGAGAGAGAAGCATGATGATCCCTATTCAAAGCAACTTAGAAGATACTATCAATAGTGCATCGGCTACAACTTATGTTATCGCTTTTCTTTAAGTTTTTGTTTAAATTATTGACTGACCAATTCCCCGATTGATCAAGCGCTGCAAACTATCTGCATTTTATTCGGTTTACTTTTGAATGGAATTATTCTTGAAAAAATTTTCTACAACGAAGAAAAGTTCATACAAAACTAAGTCCTACCTATAGGATGGATCAACGATCAAGGATGCCAACAGGCACCTAATCCTCATAAAAAACTAAATCCTACCTATGGGATGGACCGATGATTAAGGACATTGACAGGCATATGATCCTCATGAAAAACTAAGTCCTACCTACAGGATGGGGCACCTCATCCTCATCAAAAACTAAGTCTTACCTACGGGTGGACAAACGACTAAAATTGCCTACGGGTGGACGGTCCAATGTAAAGTCATCCCTAAGAGGGAAGGACAATGATCAAAGTAGCCTATGGGTCGACAAACGACCGAAGTTGCCTACAAGTGGATGGTGCAACGTAAAGTCATCCCCAAGAGGGAAGGACAACGACTCTTGGAAAGGACAATGACCAAAGTTGTCTACAGATGGATAGACAACCAAAGTCGCCTACAGGTGGACGGTCCAATGTGAAGTCATCCCCAAGAGGGAAGGACAACGACTCTTGGAAAGGACAATGACCAAAGTTGTCTACAGATGGATAGACAACCAAAGTCGCCTACAGGTGGACGGTCCAATGTGAAGTCATCCCCAAGAGGGAAGGACAATGACCAAAGTCGCCTACAGGTGGATGGACGACCAAAGTCACCTACAGGTGGACGATCCAATGTAATATCATCCCCAAGAGGGAAGGACAGTGACCGAAGTCGCCTATAGGTGGACGGAAAAACCAAGCCAACCACAAATGCCTTGGTAAAAAATCTAAGTCTTCTAACCTACGAAAGGATGGACAAACCAAGCCAGCCACAAGTGCCTTGGTCAAAAATCTAAGTCTTCCAACCTATAGGAGGATGGACACACCGAGCCACTCATGAATGCCTTGGTCAACAATTTAAGTCGCCCTACCTACAGGTGGACATACAAACCAAGCCACTCATGAGTGCCTTAGTAAAACATTTAAGTTGTCCTACCTATGAATGGATAGACAAACCGAGCCACTCATGAGTGCCTTGGTTAACAATTTAAGTCATCCTACCTACGAGTGGACATATGAACCAAGCCACTCACAAGTGCCTTGGCACAAAAATTTAAGTCATCCTACTTATAGATGGATGGACAAACTGAACCATTCATGAGTGCCTTAGTCAAAAATTTAAGTCGTCCTACCTACGAGTGGACATACAAACCAAGCCACTCACGAGTGCCTTGTTAAAAAAAATTTAAGTCATCCTACCTATGGGTGGATAGACAAACCAAGCCATGCATGAGTGCCTTGGTCAAAAATCTAAGTCTTCCTACCTACGGGAGGATGGACGAACCAAGCCACCCACGAATGTCTTGGTCAAAAATCTAATTCTTCCTACCTACAGCAGGATGGACAAACCAAGCCACTCATGAGTGCCTTGATAAAAAATTTAAGTCGTCTAACCTACAGGTGGATAGACGAACCAAGCCACCCACGAGTGGCTTAATGAAAATTCTAAGTCTTCCTACCAACGGGTGGAGGGACAAACCAAGCCATCCACGAGTTCCTTGGTAAAAAATTGAAGTCTTCTTACCCACGGGTCGAGAGACAAACCAAGCCACTCATGACTGCCTTGGTGAAAATTCTAAGTCTTTCTACCGATGGGTGGAGGGACAAACCAAGCCACCCATGAGTGCTTTGGTGAAAGATCTAAGTCTTCCTACCTACGAGGGAAGGGAGGAACCAAGCCACCTACAAGTGCCTTGGTAAAAAAGATCTAAGTCTTCCTATCTATAGGCATAATTGTCAAAACGTGAATCGTGTCGTGAATCGATTTTTTATTTTTTCGTATCGTGTATTGTAAGATACACAAACACTTAATGAAATTTATAAAAAATTATAGATATACATATATAAAGGGTATATTCATTATAAATTTTTAATATATTCAACTAATGACCAATTTATTCACCACATATGTAATAATATTTAACAAGCTAACTAAATAAATCAAACTAGCATGTGCTTATAAGATACATATACAAATTGCTTAATTCAAGCGATAATATATTACAAATGACCCAAAAATAATAATTTATTTTCATTATATTGGTTAATCAACTTTATCTAAGTCAATGCTATCATTATGTTTATCATTTTACAAACTTACTTTTATATTAAAATTTTCTTCATCGTCATTAACATTTACTATCTCTTCTTATTCTTTTTATTTTAATAATTTTTTTAAAAATTTCTTGGCATTCTAGTTTCTTGGACTTATAACAATATTGAAAAAAAAAAAATATATATATATATATATATATATTATCAACTAATAGCTTATTTATGGTATAGAAAATAAATTCGTAAATGTTAAAGTGAAGTGTAAGTGTTGTGTAGTCCAAATTTTGTAGAAGAAAGAGAAGAGATAAAAACTTATGATTATGTTATTTTATTAGATTAAATTAAGTAACCTAATAATTTTTTGTTTAAAAAAAGTCCAACAACTTGTTAGATTCAAATAAAAGTACAAATTTTAACCAAAAAAAAATATCTTATTTTAAAACATTTGCCTATGTATCGTACGATACATACAATTTTACGATATGATACAATTCATACAATACACACACTGTATCATACGATTCATGAGCACTTATGATACGCCGATACGATACGAAACTTTTTACACATAATACGATATGTATTGTACGATACATATCGTGTATCATACGATACTGACAATTATGCCTATAGGGTGACAAATGACCCAAGTCACCAAGGTGAGGAACAATCCAAGAGATCCTCCAAAGATGATTGACTCAAGTAGAGATTGTCTAACCAAGTCACCAAGGTGACTAACAATACAAGTGAACCTCCCAAGATGATCTACTCAAGTAGAGATCATTTAACCAAGTCACCAAGGTGACAAATGATCCAAAAGACCCTCCAAATATGATTGAGTCAAGTAGCAATCCTCTGATGACAACTGACTTAGGTAACGATCCTCCAATTAAGTCGTTAAGATGACCCAAAAAACCGGTCAATCATCGATATGCATAAGTGGTGGTCATCCAATCAAATTACACTAAATGCTCATGGAATGGGGGGCAAGTAAATGAATCCCCAATACTCTACGATCACAACAAATGCCTTCATATTTTGCACTCATCCGCTTGTGTGACAACCACGGAATGGGGGGCAACTGATGGGGAATATTTTCACCATCCAGAAAGTTTTCTAACACCCTAGAGTCTTTGGTTACCAAAAGTATCATGAGCTCACCAAAAGAGTCTTTGATCGCCAAAAGCATCGATAGCATATCCATCATGAGGAGCAACCACCTTCTCTATTGATTGAAGAGGTCGGGGAAGCCCACACTGACCATTGGTCAACCCACGAAGCCAACGAAGCCCATTGGGTTTTTGCCCATGACGATTCGTCATGAGGCGTTGAAAGGGTTTAGGCTCGTCGGCAACAACATAAACCAATGATCCAATACCCATCTCGACAAGTCACGGCTCGTCCCAATGAGGTACAGTTCCATGGCTCCACGTGGCAATTGTGTGCTCCATACTCACATGCCTTTACATGGAAATAACTTGCACGCCACATCCTAAGACCCTACTAATGAGGATAATTTTTTATTGATCGACACGAGGTGCTGAACCTTCCTCACATGATGAACCTTCCTCATTTAATCAATTGGCCTTACACCTAAACTGATCCCAAAGGGATGACCAACCCTATGGGCTGTCTGATCTAGGTTGATGATCCAACCCCCAATCCCAACAACCCATCACCTTAGGGTTCCCCATGGAACTTGCAGGCGTCCACTCATATGTCTATACATGGAAATTACTTGCGCATCATGACCAAAGGTCCTGCCACACAATGAAATCTCCTATATATGGGAAGGTGATCCCAAGTATCTTGAGACCCTTCTCTCTACAAGGAAATTCCCCCATATTAAGGGATTCGAGTCAGCTCTCCACTACTATATAAACAACAAACCATAACCCTTTTGAGGTGTGTGAATTCTTCCTAGCTCTTGCATTCTTGAGTTCTTGGAGATTTTTCTATTACTAACTTAACCATCAGAGGGTCTTTAGCTAGAACACCATCGGTGTTCTCTGATTGGTTCTTCTCTTTTGTTCTTCAGGTACACCCATTAGCACGTGTGTGGACAATCAACTTATTGACGATTTTTGTGTATCATCAATTGTCATGGCAAATGCGGAAAATTAAATAATCTTATAAACAAAGACATACAAATTTTGAGGCTGGTTTTTAGCTTGGTCGTTGTATACAACTATCTAGCATTTAATCAACAAAACCATAGGGTTTCTTGTTATATTATTTTAAGCATATTGTCTATTTCTTGTTTAAGGCTCTTATATTGTGCTAGTGCCATTCTGTTTTTGTGGAGTTATTACTGGTAGTCATGAGAATGCACTACCAAGTTGTTAGTCCTGCCGAGTTTGACACTACGCAATTTTGAACTTCAACAATTACTGAAGTTATTAATAATTAGGAGGCACCAAGAATATACCTCTTGGAGAATCCATGTTGTCTGTCAACTTAGACTTTTGCAAATGATTAAGTATTGAGAGAAAATATCTAGGATCATTCATGTGTTTCACTTATTTGTTTGTTTGTTTTTATTTATTTATTTTAATCTCTTGCAATTGCCCAAGAGACCCTTGATCATTTATGATATTTTTTCAGTATTTCACTTCTTTATCTTAACCTTAAGGCCTATTTGGAATAGGTTTAACATATAACCACAGGATTTGTGGATTTTACTCAAGTAAATCTTATTGTGTTCGGTTGTATCATATGGTTTATGATGGAGAGCATATACCAGGTTTAAATTCCTAGTCTAGGATCTTGTTCTTTGATAACAAAAGGCCAGTACGACTATGTCACTATGTCTTGTCTGTTTTTCAGATGATGAAAGTATTGAAATTATGAGATTTTTATTAAATATTTGGCAAATTTTGTAACAAGATTCACACATCTGATTTGTTGGGAATAACGTTTTTGTCACAATGAGTATGATTATAGCTTTCATATTGAAGGATTCTTGAAGTAACTCGGTATTAACATCCCAACCATTTTTATTGTTAGGGCTTTGTCCTTGATGATATTTGGCTCCATTCTTGAGGGTGGCAAAGTTATAACAACCAAATGATATTGTCCTTGAGCTTCACTTTCTTTTCTTTTTTTTGAGAAATAATTACAACATGCTACTAACCCCGCAACTTGAATCCTTTCCCCCCTTGACTCTCAAGCACTTTGTGCATGGAGAGGTACCAATTCAGCTACAAGGCCTTTGGCTCCTTGAGCTTCATTTAGTTGTTTTTCTTCCCCACCCCCCCCCCCTTTTTTTTTGGTGATCTCATTGGGACTTTGCACAAGCATAAGTTTGTCCTCAAGATCCCTCCCCCATTACCTGTGTTTTGCAGTTTCTTTTAAATAGTAAAGTAAATAAGATCTGCCTTACCTATATTTTGGGTTTTTGGAGAGATTTGTCTCTAAATATTTTAGCTGAGTCTTATTCATTTGGAATTTTAACTATTTGGCCCTTCACAAAGGAAATTGAATCTCTCTGCTCATTATACAATCTTAATTGCATTACCTAAGAAGTTGATTATGACACCCTTTTAAAGAATTTCAGAGTAAATAATTTTTAATTGTAGCAGGGGACAGGCTGTGGGATGACCACCAATTTGTTCCGAGTAAATACTGTAACACACTTTCACACTCCTTTATGTGATAAAATTGTAGGCCGTGAGAAAATTGTAGAGAATGCTATTAACCTTCCCTGAAGTACTCTTGGCTGCAAGTAGAGCTGCCATTGCTGCTAGAGTTATTATTGTCAAAGCTATTCATAACCAGATGGATGGGAAATATTGCAATACAAATGTCTAAGAGATTGCCTTTGTTTGAAAGTGTAATTTTTAATGTTTTAGTGATGTCATCCCAATGAGCAAAAGCTCATTGGAGAGAGAGAGAGATTAGGTTAGAGGTTTTGTCAAACACAATGTATATGTATTTATTTTCCCCACATTATCAGTTTTCTCTAAACTTAATGATTTCTTGTGGGGTACTTGACGCATGAATCTCTATTATCATGTTTTCACTGTAATAATGAATCATAGGCATGATACTGGCCTTGTCTAGCATTTTATCTAAAAGTTTAGGGCCTTAAGTTGCACCTTTGAATTGATCCAAAAAGGGGGGGAAAAGTTGTTATGCCTAGACTAGAAAGTGTAACATAGGACAGAAAAACTTATTTTAACTTTACTAGTAGTAATTCTTGTGGTTGGACTAATTTTTTTGGAATGTTTATTTTGTTTTAGATTTTAGATTTAAATTTTTTTAAATAGCTTTTAGAAGGTGGAAAAAGCTAGAGCAACAAATTTTTTTTATAAATTGTTATTGTGGTGAGCGATTATTAGTAAGTAAAAAAGTGACTTTAGTGGTGGGCCTAAATATAAAAGTATGATCATATGTGATATTAGCACTGCCCAATGTGACAATGAAATTGTCAAATGTGAGAGAAAAAATATGCTACCACCAAATGTGACAAAAGTACGGTCAAAAGTGATGTTGATATTACTCAATGTAATAATGGAACTATCAAATGTGAGGAAAAAAAAAAAAGATACCACTAAATGTGACAAAAGTACAATAAGATGTAATGTTGATATTGCCTAATTTGACAATAGAACCATCAAATGTGAGGAAAAAAAAAATAAAGAAACCACTGAATGTAACAAAAGTAAAGTCACATGTGATGTTGGTATTGTACAATGTGAAGCTAGAACCATCAAATGTGATAAAAAAAAAAAAAAAAAAAAAAAAGGGAACCACTAAATGTGGCAAAAGTACTGTTAAATGTGATGTAAGTATTACCGAATGTGATAATAGAACCATCAAATGTGAGGGAAAAAAAAAAGAACTACCAAATGTGACAAAAAAACAGTCACATGTGATATTGGAACTGCACAATGTAAGGACAGAACCATCAAATGTAAGAAAAAAAAAAAACGGAACCACCAAATGTACTGTTAAATGTAATGTTAGAACTGCACCATGTGAGGATGGAATCGTCAAATGTGGAAAAAAAAAATAAGGAAACCACTAAATGTAACAAAAAAACTGTCACATGTGATGTTAGAACTAAACAATGTGAGCATAGAATTGTCAAATATAAGGAAAAAAATAAAAAAACCACCAAATGTGACAAAAGAATTGTTACATGTGAAGTTGGAACTGCACAATGTGAGGATAGAACCGTCAAATGTGAGAAAAAATAAGGAACCCACCAAATGTGATAAAAGAATTATCACATGTAAAGTTGGAAGTGCACAATGTAAAGATGAAACCGACAAATGTGAGAATAAAAATAGGATCCACCAAATGTGACAAAAGAATTGTCACATGTGATATTGGAATTGCACAATTTGAGGATGGAACCGTTAAATGTAATGTTTTGGTAACCTGGTATAGCAGGTTGCCTACTAGTGGATACCGTACCCCAAAAAAAGGGAGGCTTATAGTAGAATTACCCCACTTCAATAGGATAATAGAACAATGCTTTTTTTTTTTATTAAGGGGAAAAAAAAGATACACTGAGTGTTTGAAATTTTGAATTATATTTCATGATAGTTGACACATAAATTTGTTAGATCTATATGGTAAAAATTTGTAATATACTCCCTAGCATTACTCTAAAATAAATTAATTTTGTTAGGATGTTTTAAGGCTTAAATCACACTTGGCATAAGTTAAAACTTAAAGGTCATGATACAAAAATTATTGTATTTATCTTTAAAAACTATAAGTATATGTTTCTGTATTTTTGTTATGAACTTTTTACAAATAAACTCAATATACCCGTAATACACATGTAACGTTCTCTCTCCATTTCCGTATTTTCATGCCGATTTTTTGAAACGTACTTTTTGACAAATGCCAAATTAAACCTGTCTGTATCTTTATAGGTATTGTTTTGTTTTATTTTTATACCAAATTGCCCTATTTTTAATTGTCCATTTAATAATTTGTGCTACTATAAATCAATTAATGACTTTTCAAATTTCACTTTATTTCTATATCAAGTTACTCTCTTTTTAGTTGTTTGTTTAGGAATTTAGGAGTTATATAGGTCATAATAGCAAAGAAGAATATAGAAATTGAAGAAGAACAAGAACTATATTCGTTCCACTTTGTGCACTTTTCCTTAATATATATCTCTATCTCTCTCCCTCCCCCATTAACTCTTACCCAAACACTTATTAGTTATTATTCAAGCTCTTAGATCTGCTTAACTCAATTGATTTGTGTTATGTTGTTGTTGTTGTTGTTGTTGTTGTTGTTGGTGGTGGTGGTGGTGGTGGTGGTGGTGGGTGTGTGTGTGTGTGTGTTTTCTAAGATCAAGCAGATTGGGCTAGACCCAAGACCAACCCAACACTAATAACAGACATGAATATTTGTCCTAGGCTCGATCCAAGCATCTCCTCAACCTACCCAAGACCCTTCAAGTCGAGTGGGTGGGTTGGTTGGCCGGGTCCACGCTCAGCCTTACATGGAAATTTTGAGGGGTAAGATGTCTTTACCATGTATTGATAGATTTAGTAATGTTGAGCTGGTTTATATATATATATGTATATATATATAGAAAATGCTAAAGCCACAATTTTTTATTTATTTATAAATTGCTGATGTATTAACAAGTGGTTATTGGTAAGTAAAAAAGTGATATTAGTAATGAGTCTAGATTAGAATAGTAAGAATTTGCCATATCAATAATTTGCTAAAATATTGTAAAATAATTTGTGACTGTAATATTACTCTTTTTTGTATGAGAAAAGTATCATTTTGGAATCATTATCAATTTAGTCATTATACTTTAGTACTAGTCAATTTAGATCCTGTTATTTTCAATTTGTAGTCAAATTTGGTTTCTACCATCAACTCATTAATGAAAAATGTCTAAAGGGCACACGACATGCATAGTTGACACATTTGAAACTAAGGTTGCTAATAAAATAATTAAAACAAATTAAGATATTTTTTAAATGTTTTCATAATCAGTCCACATCAGTTTATTCAGTCCACTTTGGTCTACTTCGATTCACTTTGGATCAATTTGGTCCACTTCGGTCAATTTTGGTGCACTTACTTGAGAATGCATAAAGACGGGTTTGGTTGAGAGTACTTTTTTTTTTTTTTTTGAGAAAAAAAAAAAAAAAAAAAAAAAAAAAAAAAAAAAAGGGACTCGCGTGTGGCAGTCATTGTCCCACGCCCCATGGTACAATTGGGTAAGCCCATGGGTATCACCAGCTCGAACTGGAGCTCAGAAACTCCATGGTTGAGAGTACTTAATTAAAATCCTAATTTAAAAAAAAAAAAATTAGATCTCAAGCTTGTTCCAAATTCTATTAAATTTTAGCAATTTTATCTCAAATTGGTTTCACATATATTTAATGAATCGAAACTCATTTCAAACCCGTTTACTTATTTATTTTGCTCAAAAAGAGACAACTTAACATTACCAATAACTTCAAGAATTTTACTGAAATCTAAAAAGACTATGTCTTGTCTTAGGAAATTAACCAGATATATAGTTGATATGAACTTTGAAAAACATATTTAAACATTGTGTAAAACTTAAATACCCACTTCCAATAACAACTAAATATTAAACAAAACTCTAAGAAAACCAAAATTGAGAGTATTTTTGTGACCACATTAAAATGCATAACAAACTTCGATAAGCGTGGTGTATTGGATGACAATCTTTTTATCCTGAGATGCACATCTCAATCTTTTACGAAACCAAATCCATATTTTCATCATTTGTTTCTTTCCTACTATTGTTCTTGTATTCAAATGAAAAAAAAAAAAATGTAATATGTAAATGTTTATAGTTGTGTTTTCAACAGAAAAATTAAAAATAATAATAATAATAATAATCTTAAAGTAGGGGAGTAGTGGAAAGGAATTTAACGAATTGGGCAAAGGATTAAAGGAATTTTAAACTCATTTCAATATTAAGGCTTAAGCTGAAATGCGATTTTGAAATGCGATTTTGACTTCTTCTTTTTTTTTGTTGGGGGGGGGGGGGGGGGGGGGGGTGGGTGGGTGTGGGGGGATGGTGGTGACAAATTTCGACAAATTAATTGACCACCAAACTAACAAGCGAACATTGAGGTAGCCGAATGCCGAATAGTTGGTAAGGTGGTGGTTTATATTGCATAAAGTTTAAGTCCTGCCACAGTAATATTAATTGTAATTGTATTTGTCGCAAGGAAGAGGATACCATATCATATCAGCCGGTATGTAACGTAGTAGTAAGCGCATCAATATTGAAACTCCAACATTTCGTACCAGTTTAAATACCGGCCAATTTTGAGTGTTTCGGTCGGTACTGGGCGTACCGGTTGGTAAAAAAAAAACTTTTTTTTAATAGTTTTGTAATTTTCGAATTTTTGTAAAGGCAAAATGATAACTTATTTGTATTTTTGTTTTCTTAGTGTGCAATGAATTATTAAGCTTTCTATTTTTTATATTGTGTTTTTTTTAGTTGATGCTAAAGTCTAAAATCATGAATAATTTGTTCCGAATTGAAATAATATTTTATGGTAAACTTTTATTTTTATTATATATATATATATAGCGGTAAACTTAAAACGGTATACCGATATTGACCAGTACCAAAATATATCGTTCTACTGGCCAAACTGGTACAGCCTTCAGTACAAAATTGACTCCTTGATTTGTAAGTGCTTCATTTTTAATGAGTTTAAAACTTAAAATGTGAAATGTAACCGAATAGTTGTATGCGTACGTAAAGACGAAGTAACTGACGTAGATATTAGTGATTGTAATTTTAGCTAATTCAATATTAATAATTTATAAACTTAATAGTGTTGTATGTATATGTGAAAATCAAAGCAATTGATGTAGATATATCTTAATGATTGTAATTTTCAATGTTTCAAATTAGTAATTTATATATTTAATAGTGTAAAAAAAATTAGAAAGAAAAAGATAATGATTGCATGGTCACTGATATGGCTTGAAAGGAACGTAACAACAATGAATGTTATGTTTCAATTTTTAGATATATTTTATAAATACTTATTTAACGAGTTATATGACTTATTTAAATAAGGGCAAATTGCAATATACCCACCTATAATTTGGCCGAAATTTAAGTTGCCAACCTGTAATTTAAAATTTGATACTTTACTTACTTGAAATTAGTTCAGTTAGAATTCCATAACATATCTCTGTTAAAAATATTGCTAAATATATAATTTTGCTATACTTTTATGTCTCTCTCCTCCAAAAACACAAAAAAAATAAAATAAAATAAAATAAAATAAAATACAAGATCAAAAAGGATCCAGCGGAACACTTTTATGATGAGATTTCAAACCACATGTAAGTAATTTAAATTTCGATCAAATTTCAGGTGGGTAAAGTATCATATTTCAAACTATAAGTAGGTAATTTAAATTTTAGTCAAATCACAAATGTGTACATTATAATTTGCTTTTTAAATAATATATGTAAATGATTTCATGAGTTGTTGCGTAATGGCTTGCTTTGCTAAAACAATTTACCCCAAAAAATATATTTATTTAAACATAAATCAAGTTTACTTTCACTCTTCTTTACTAATAATCATTGCACTAAACATAATTCAATATCGGATGTTACACTTTGACTTTCAACATGATTGGGGGATTGAGTGTCATGCTGGAGCCCAAACGCAATAGCAGTCGATTTATTGTCAATACGAGTTTCAACTTAGGCCGAAGTAAGCAGATCAAGAGCTGCTTGGGCCTTCATTTTCTTATCCCATTTATCGTTCTCAACTTTTGGAATGATCTATTTTATATCCTATAAGCGAAGTTACAGGTCCCATAAAAAACATCATTAATCTAAAAAGCTTATGAGATTTTTTTTTTTTTTTTTCTTTTTGGGGTGCTAAGCAAGAATAAATTGCTTTGAAAGAGAAACATGAAACACATTGATGAAATATCAAACCCATCTTTATCCTAATATCCAGGGTAAAAATCTGTAAAGAAGAGATTATTTAATCCCTCCAAAGAATTCAAAAGGTTTCAATTAATCACATTATGGATGATAATATTAACCTATGGTTTACAAACCAATCTGAGAATGAATTTAAAATTAGCTTAATCTTGTGAATAGTATGAAGCTTATGAGATTATTGTTCATCATAGAAGGGAGGCAATGACATGATTCTATCCTTATGTTTAGGAGAGGGTTATTAATTTCCGATTCCTCTGGGGTGGGCCTTTGGGGTACATGTGTTGTAAGAAAGATATCAGGGCCTGTAATTGTAGCCGTTAAATTATCTCAAATACTAAGATTAGAGCTATTGCACCCCATGCAATACCCTAGAACTGGTACGACTTTGACAGCTAAAATATCATGTTGTTCTAAAGTTAAAAAGTATCACATGCTATAGTATTGTCACACATATATATTTTACCTGATCAGTTTTCTAGCTCTTAGTTTCCCACACCAAACCATCATTGCAGTCAACTGAATAGAGGCTTTCCACATATGTAGTTTCCTCAATTCGTGGGTTGGGATCATTAAATATTCTTCTATAGGTGTATTCTTTCAAATTGCAGACTATGAATTTAACATTACATAATAGATTCATTTCAACACGCTCAACTTGTCTCCAGCATTAAAACTTTTTCACCGTTCTTTGACGCGCATATAGGCCTCAGACAACTGCCCCAATATGGAATGGTCGCCAATCTGGTCCAAGACTCCATCACCCATAGCTGAACACAAAAATTATTGCAGGACTCGCTGGTGCACACGGATATACACAGGCGTTCTCCAAAAGTCCCTAACTCCCATAAATCTGACGTATTGTAATATTCTTCGGATGATTCATCTCTTGTGTAATAAGAAACAAATTCTGGCCATAGAAGCTCATGAAATATCTCCTCCGCTAAATCAAAATAAATTATTGACGGCTTCTTAGATTTGCTAGAACTCCAATAAATTGTCCCATTGCAGTAGATAGCCTTTGGGCTCTGTGGAACGTTGCAGTAAAAAATTTTGTCCTCATCCAGTAGAATTGAATTCCAAGTAGGGGTGGCAATTTTTGTTCATGTATCGGATTCGTATTGTGTTAACTTATGTCTATCTGATTATATGAGTCAACACTAATCTGACATATTTATCAACTAACTCATTAAATGGGTAAGTTGTGTCAACTTGTTTATCTAATTTTATCAAAATAAAAAAGAAAAATTTATGAAAAAACAAACAAATAAATATTTTAAATATAAAATTTAGAACTAATGAGTAACTGTATTACAAATAATTATTCAAAATTAAAACATATCTCAATATCATAAATAATCAATCACAATATGTCAAAGAAAATAAACCACAACAACTAATAAGTTTATATACCTTCATTCTAAAAAAAAAAAAAATTTATATACCTAGGGTTTGAAGGGTATATTGGTAAAATTTCATTTAATTAAACGAGTCAGAAGGGTTAAACGGATTCCATAGGTTGAACACTAACCCAACCCGTTTATCAAACAGGCCAGTCGTGTCAACCCGAATATGACACGAACTTATTAAGTCTCAACCCATAACCTGTTAATTTCGTGTTGTGACGTATCAGGTTCACAGGTCGTATCCAATTTTGCCACCCCTACTTCTAAGAGCATTCACATCCAGTATCTATAAAAATTCTATTTTAAATATCTCAAAAGCTACTTTATCATTTATATCATACCATTTTACAACACACCTAACATCCCAACTTTTATTTTACCATGCTACACATTAAAATAATATAAAAATATTTCTTATTTCTCTCTCCAATTCTGTTTCTCTTACTCTCTCTCAACCACCCACCACCACCACCACCGTCTAGCTTCCCAGTCACCACCCACCACCAAGAATCATTTCATATCAACCACCATGCCACCACCACACCACCACCATGCCAAACCAAACCAAACCAACCAATCCGTGCTAAACCCAAACCCCATCAGAATCCAAAGTCCAAAAAACAAAAATCCATAGCAAAATATCTAACCATCCAAATCCAAAAAACAAAAATCCATAGCAAGAAATCAAAATCCAAACACCATTATAGTTGAAATCCATCCCAAACCCCATCTGAACCCACCCATCAAAACCCAATCACTTTGCCATGAGTCCGTGACCTACCTCGCCGCAACCCACCTCCACACCACCAAACCCACGACCCAGCTCACGCCGCGATACCTACAACCCACACCGTCGCCTGACCCACGCTGGAGCCCACGCCAGAAAATACTCACCTCCATGAGCTAAAGAGAGATGTGATGAGAGAGAGGAGTTTGGATTGTTGTGGAGAGAGGGAGAGCAGAACCCTAAGAAGAGACACCAAAGAGAGAGAAAGAGCAAAGATTTGGAATAAAAAATAATATTTGAGATTTGAGATTGTGCTACAGTACCATCATATATTTGGGATGGTATTGTAACACAATTGTAAATTTTTTGGGATTTACAAGTTCAGGTAATGGGGGGTTTTTGAGGCTTTGATGCTAAATATGCCAACATATGGCATTTGCACATCTAGGTGTGAATGCTCTAAGTGAAGGTCTTGAGTGAAAAAGATCTCGATTCGCAATCTATCAAAAGGGAAAACCTGGTAGGGCCTTACTATCTTGTGATCATCAGTGGAATAATCGTAGCCAAAACCAAAATGGTAAAACCAACAAGAAATTGAATCAGGTGTTGATGTTGGTCTTGGTATGCTTTTGTAACTTTTGGTAGGTGGGTTCCAAACCAAATATTGGGGTGTATGTATGTCCGCATTATATAATTCAAAACATACCAGGCCATCTCAACATCTTCTTCACCCCACAATGGAAAACCATGAAAATCAACATCAACAGGTTGACCATGAACAACACAGCTTCAAAACAGTGCTCGATAGAACACAATTGTCAGTCAAAACAAGGACGTTCATGCAGTTGGGGTTTTGAGATGCTCTTTGAAAGTGGGATTTCGTGAATTGGTGACTACTGATCAAAGCGTGCATGCTTTGGATACGCACTTAAATCTCATGAGAGACTTCACTCGTAGTCTTAAACGTATGTTCTCGACAAGGTCATTTGGAATTGTAAAGCTTCGTGGGCATCGTGCCTTGCAGATTTGCATACTTCAATTCAGGCCCTTAGCTCTCTGTAATCAATATATAATTATATAGAGAGAGAAAGAACAATTAGTTAAAGAGTTACATTTTAAACCCTTTAATTAGGAATGTAACAAATCAAAAGTATTGAACCCTATAAATTCAAAAAGTAACAAATTAAACCATCAACTCATTAGAGGCAAAATGCAAGGGTCCAACCATCCTAAACAAAGTTGTGTGTGTTAATTTGGGGTATTGAGAGGACATATTGCATTTAGTTGAGAGCCCTTAGCTGATGGTTACTCTAATATCCTGTATTTTTAAGTATGTGAGCATTCTAGTTTCTCTAATGTTAAAAGTGCTCTCTCTCTCTCTCTCTCTCTCTCTCTCTCTCTCTCTTCTCTCTCTCTGTGACTTGTAGTTTCTTTAGAAATGAGGCTTTCTCTGTTGCTTCTTCAGAAGTTGGGTTGTAATAATTATGCCCCTGCATTGCATGTTAAATTACAAAGATAAACTTTTTGAAACAATCGGTAATTTATTGTTAGTGTTGAAGGTTTTAGTGCTTCAATGAAATCCCATATAATATCATTCTTGTAAATATTTTGGCTTCTTCCATATATTAGAACTTCTTAGGTGTCCTACGACATACAATTCCAGACTTTGGCTCAAGGTTGAAATTGAATTGGAAGAAAATATATATCAAAACGTTTTTTCTTTCTTTTAATCTATCACTGATATTCTTAAAAGTTACCACTACGCAGTTATCAAAATCTAAAAAATTTTTACAAGAAGATCCAATCACAATCACGAAAAGGAAATGGAAGAAGCGTACCTTTTAGAGTTTACGGCGAAAACTGGTGATGTGCGGCACAGTTGGCTACGTCAAACAACCAGGTATCAGGTATGGCCTTTCAACAACACCACACAAACCACTTGCACCACCGCAGTGAAATCACAAGCCCAGTAAAAAAAGATCACAAAACCCAGAGCATTGAAACCCACCAATCAAGGGAAAATTTTGAGGGCATCTTTTTCCATAATTAATGTATTTGATAGATTTTCACAGTGTCCGCAAATAACTAACAGCTGATTTCTTGAGATGGGAATTGAGCCCAAACACAATAGCAGCTGATATATGTTGTCAATATTTGTTTCAACTTGGGCCAAAGTAAGGAGATCAAGAGCTTCTTGGGCCTCCATTTTCTTTTCCCTTTTATGGGCTGATTACTTTATATCCCATTAGCGAAGCTGATTGGTATGTAATTTGAGATTTTTTGTTTTTTGGTGCGAAGAATAAATTTCATTGAAAGAGAAACATAAAATATATTACACAATGATGGAATATCAAACCCATCTTCATTCTGATATCCAGGGAAAAAATCTAATAAGGAAGAGATGATTCAATCCCTCAAAAGAATTCAAAAGGGTCCATTTAGTCACATTATGGACCATAACATTAACCACGAGAATGAATTTAAAAATTAGCTTAATTTTGTGAATCGTTTGTAGTTTATGAGATTATTATTCATCATAGGAGGGAGGCGATGATATGATTCTATCCTTATGTTTAGGAGTGGGTTATTAATTTCCAATTCCTCTAGGGTCGGCCTTTGGGGTACATGTATTGGAAGAAGGACATTAAGTCCTGTAATAATCTATAAAATTGCAATAGAAGGCAATTTAAGATTCAATACTCACTTAATTTTAACCACTATGCCATATGTATTATATTCGCAATATACATAACAAAATGCAATATGGTAGACAAGAACTTTCACCCATCCATACCTTTATTTTCCGATGTATTCATATCTAAATCTTCCTAGTTAAAGAAGATAGTCATGTCATTTCACTAAAAATTTGAGATAAAACAAATGAATAATAAGATCATTTTTTGGCTGCTTTGTAAAAGTACGTAAAACAACCCACATTCCATTAGTGTACTTATTGTCTTGATTCACAGTCTAGCATAGAAACTGAAATTCAAATAATTTGTCTTCTTGTTCTTGTTCCATTTTTTTGGGTTCCCTTTTGAAGGCAAAGCTGCAAAATCCTTGCTTCATTTTAAAATTCTTGTGTCCTTTTTTCTGGGTCTGATATATGTTGGTCATGTGCTAAACCTTCTGTGCGATATTCCATGTTCTATTTAATTTCTTATGAACTGGCAACAACAATGGAAGTAGATAGAATTCGACCGTTAGCTTATTTTACAAATTTTTTATTTAAATATTCTAAATGGATTTGACTTTGCTTTAAGGCTTCCTCTCTTTGGACAGATCAATGAAACCAATTGTTACTAAATTTATGGACTATTGCTATGCTCCAAATATATAATAGTACATATCTTCTAGGGTTCTGCAGGAAGCCCCTGCTTTCAAATTTTTAATTACTACTTTTTGTCTTTTGTTTCTTTGCTTTTTTTTTTTTTTTTTAATGTAATTATTTATTTACATTCTTATCCATAACTCTTTGTTTCTCTTCTCTAGGCATCCAAAAAGTTCACTATTTAACACCCTTTGTTTACATTATATTTTACCTTTCTTCGGATGCTCACGAGGCAGCATCCAATGTAGAAGAAAATCTTTTTATTCAACTATAAGGAGATGAGTCATAAAAATTATGTGGTTTTAAACTTTTCAAACTAAATACTATAATATGATATTTTAGACTAATAAACAGTTGTTTGATACCAAGATTTTAATTTAACACGTATATTAATAAGATTCAAGTAATAGCTTAATGGTAATAATATTTTTTTTAGTGTCTCATGTGTGATATAATTTTTTAACACTTTATAAGGTAAAGTTGTAATTTTGTCCACTTTTAATAAATAAATATAATTTTTTTTAACACCTTTTTATGGTAAAATTTTAACTTTGTTCACTTTTAATAAATAAATATATCAACAAAAAGCTCCAACCGCTTTGTTTACAAAAGCTAGAAGGCACGAGTGACATGATTTTTTTAAAAGTATTTTAGGTTGCTGTGGAAGCCGGCCATGTATAAATTATACCATACCATTCTCTAGTACTATGACTAAAAAATGTATTATACTTCGAAGAGTTTGTGTCATTTTGAAGAAAAGGTTAGCACGACATAGGACCAGAAAATAGGGACACACATGCTGAACCCTACAAACAAGGAATTCAAAAGAATACATAAACAAACAAATAAATATAAGAAAAATGCTAAAAATATTACATATTTTATTGTAAAAAAAAAAACTCACAAATTAATATTCGTAATATTGAATGTGATTAGTGTCACTTCATTTGAATTATTATTTTTAATTGGTAACACATTAGTTTGTAAGAACTGTATAATAAAATGTGTAACACTACTTGTATCATTTTAAAAATATAATAATAGCCCAATTCCTTAAATAAAGGAATTCTGGGCTAACCTTGAAGAAATGAGAGAGCATATGTGACCGCAAATTCTCTAACCTGCATGTGCGAGTTGGTAGTTGCTCCAATATTCAAAATCAACACAAAAGTCAGTTTTCTTAGTTTTATGCTCATGAATAAGAAAAGGTATGTACACGCTGAGGGCTTGATAACTAAATTGGCATATTCTCAAACACAAAATGCTTGAGGGTTTAAAGGGAAATGATTTAAGTTGCAAGATTAGCAACATATTATAATTTTCTTTTTAAAAAAAAAAAATTACATACACTTCTTTATTTCCATTATATTAGATCCCTTAATTATTAAGGGTCATTTCCTTCTTTTGTTTCCCGAATAAAGATTTTGTTAAATTAAAGGGAAACAATAGCAAGAGAGATTGTCCCTTACCCAATTTCAACATTTGCCAATGGAAGAGAGGGAGGCAAGTCAAGAATAGGGATAGAACTCATAGAAGCCAATCAAGCCATTCTAATACAGCTGAAAGCCCACTGGGCTTATTGGTAGGTCACAAAATTAGCTACTCTGCCAAAATAATAAAAAGACACTTTCCATCCAATAGTTTTGCAAAAGCTATTTCCGTAGCCTGCATATTGGCGTATGCAACACATTAGGAATTTCAATATCTTATCACCTTGTTGTATTCCCAATTTCCAAATGCTATTATTGATTGTCCTTTGAATTGGCTTAAGAAGTCACGTTGAAATGAAATGTCAATTTGTGCTCAAGTGTTCCAAAGCACTACCCCACTAATGAGCACTGCCATTGACAGCAGTTTTTAAGTCTTCGATCACATACAAAATCTCTCTCTCTCTCTCTCTCTCTCTCTCTCTCAGTCAAAAATGGAAGATGGTCTTTGAATTGGAAGCTTCCTTGTATCTTATCTCTTAAATGGGAGCTGATATATCATATATCCGATCTATGATATCATTTTTCCTTAAGAGAGACAACATTAAACATTATGAATTACTATTACATGATTTTTGATAGAATAAATAGATCTTTTCACCATCCTATCGGTTTGATAAAATAACAACCAAAAAGAAAATGACGAATTGGAGTCATTGAGAAGGATTCATTAATTAACCTTGATTTAATTGATGCTAAAACTTTGTAAAGTAGAGTTCTAAATACTATTATATGAAAAGAGAAATATGAAGCATTATTATAGTGTGTATGAAGTTCACTTCTACTCCAATCCCTCTCAAAATTGAAAGGATTAGACATATATAAACAGACACAACACATGTTTTAATAAAATAGTCCCGTATAACCTTATCCAAAAAGAATTTTTTTTTAAAAAAATGATTATGGAGGAGTAATTTTACGTTGAATATATTGCCAAAAGAAGAAGAAGGAAAGACATAATGTATCGAGAGTAATGTGATAATATACCAAAATAAACAAATAAATAGGAAAAAAAAAGTCTTCCAAGCACCCACCAAAATCATTTGACTAAGAGCACGATTGTGACTTTTACTGACTCTTCATTAACCTTTCTAAAGCAATATCAGTAAACCCGATCACGATATGTTTTCATCATTACCTCAAATCATAAATGCTCTCTGTCCACTACTATTGCTTCCCCCATTAAATTTTATCGCTTCAGCATTATATTGCTAAGTGCAAACCCATCATCAGATCCTTGTTGCCTTTATATTGGCTACATTCCAAGCATAATCCTTTCTCTTTTGGTGGGTGCATATACTTTAAAGTGTCGTGTTAACGAATATTTTTAAGGTGTTTGTTAATAGTCTAGTTAAATAAAGTTTTTATGGAAAAAAAAAAAATAATTAATATTTTGACAGTATTTTTTATTTCCCATAAAAGTGATGTTAAAATTTTTCTAAAATAAATTGTTAACTAATATTCTAAATATACTCATTAGTATTTCTCTACTTAAAATATATATATATATATATATATATTATATTATATTAACATGGAAGAAGAATTGTTTATAAGAAAAATGTTAACAAACACTATGTTAACAAGATTTCTTTTTTAAGTCTAACTTAAAAAAAAAAAAAAAGACTTGTCAAAAAAATTACTAAAAGAAATAAAAAATTATCAAAACCTGCCCACAAATCTGAAAAGCTGCCGAGAATGGTGCACATGCCACTGCAGAACCTTGGTCCCCTAAGTGATTTGAGAACATGTACTGTTCACCAGAGCCTTAATTTGCTGACATATACACAGTACAAAGAAGACAAATGTAGGTCAAAATCAAGTTATTAAAGCTCGTATGTGCATTAAAAAATCATTGGTATTGATAATGCGTGTCTCTCTTTTTCTTCCTCTTTCTTCCTCAAAGGCTACAAAATCCGATCTCAAATCAAAAGCCAACAATAGGTAAATGGTCTCCGATTTCCTAGATAGATCAGATGATCTTTTTGCATGGATGAATCTGGAATGTACATTGCTTATGACTTATGAGGGGATTGATGTTCTCGGTGAAGACACCACTTGATCTTGTTTAAAACTCCCACACAATAAAGTACATTATTCCAATCTTTGTGGTCTTCATTCAACCATCAATAACACACTAGGGTATTGTCTGATTTTCCAATAAAAAAAAAAAAAAATAGTTTCGAATTTCTTTAATACCTACTTGTTGTAAGAAAAAAAGATTATCTAAGATGATAAATTGATTATGTGATTGACCTAGTGATAGAGTACCTGCAAGACATAGAGTTCAACTTAGGAAGCACCAATGTTTACTAGAGAAAATACTCTTTTAGCGTACAGATTGTGAGAACCTAAATTTATAGGTTTGTTGATAATTTATATTACTAAGTATAATTGTCACCTTAGTTGCGGCCACCATTATAGAGGAGATTGGGGAATTTTCTTGTTCACACCACGTGAATTTATGCAAACCACATTATCATGATGAACAACCTAACACCTTAGTTGTGGTCATTATAGATGAGATTGGGGGAATTTTCTTGTTCACGTCATATGAATTCATTCAAATTACATTGTCATGATAAACGATCTAGCATGGCATGGTCAGACAATCTCTTCCACCTTAACTTTGAAAAAACGCTACTAATATCCAACAACTTACTTTAACCGAGAGCCATCGGATGGCCTAGCTTTAAGCAACATGCAGTTTAAAAAACATATTAATAACATTAGGATTGTCATGTTATTTACATGCATCAACATGTATCTCATACCAATGAAAAGATTTATGAGATCTACATATGAAGGCAATTTAATGGTAACTTATTTAAGATTTGTTGCTAACCAGTGATTTTGTGGTATCCACTAACAATTTAGCTACACATGTATGGAAAAAAAAAATGTTAAAAATATTCAATAGAAATTATAAATAATGAAGTTGGGTCTATATATAACTCAGTGTTAAGAGTACGTGTTTGACTGCAGATCAAGTTGTCACCGGTTCGATCCTAGTTGGGCCCTTTATAACTATTAATTTTCATTAGCAATTCTAATTTTAATACTAAAACCAACCAAGAAAGGCAAGTTTTTTTATAAAGATCTACATATTAATGAATTTGAAATCTTATTTTACAACTAAGCTAACCAATATAGTCATGCTATTTGTCAATAAGCATTGAAAGTTGGAAAATCATAATAGGGAAGGCAATCGTCTCAATAATAATAATAATTATTATTATAACACATGTATATAGTAATAAAATAAAAATAAAAATCTATGAAAATCATTAATCATGAAATTGAGTCCATAGCTTAATGGTAAAGCATTTGACTGCAAATCAAGTGATCACAGGTTCAATCTCGATTGACCCTCTTAGTTAATTTTGTTATATTAAAATCAACCAAAATGGATAAGAGATTTATTAATTTCTACATTAATAAATTTAAAAATCTTATTTTACCATTAGAAAAATGAAATGTTGATTGTTAGAGGTTTAACTTTTAAGTTTAAGGCATACTTTTCTCAAAAAAAAAAAAAAAGTTTAAGGCATACAAGAAGAGCATATTTCTAAGAACATTTTATTCTAAAAGAAGTTAGCCACTTGCCTTAAATTAATACACTAAGAGCATTCACATCAGCTCATCTAAATTTTTTGTCTATTTTACACAAAAAAACCTCATCTTTCTATTTTACACTACCACTTTTACAAAACACCCACATCAGTTCATTTATTTTACAAGATATTTCAATAAAATATTCACTCTACACCATTTTTTTATTATTTTCCTCAACCAACTCCATCCACATATATACACGCCCTCTCTCTCTCTCTCTTCTGAACAGATCAACTCTCTCTCTCTCTCTCTCTCTCTCTTTCTCTCTTTTCTTCTTTCTCTCATTTCTTCTCTCTTTTCTTCCTTCTCTCACCGGCGATCGTCTCATTCCTTCTCTCACCGACCGATCCAGATCGCTCCACGCTCCACGCTCCGATCAAGCGATACCCACGAGCTCCGGCGACCCAAAACCTTTCTTCACCGGCCGATCCACCCTCCACAAGCACCGATCCATGCTCCACGCTTCACCGGCCTACCCACGAGCTCCGATCAAGCGAGACCCACGAGCTCCGGCGACCCAGATCCTTTCTTCACCAGCCGATCCACGCTCCATGCTTCACCGGCCGACCCACGAGCTCCAGCAACCAATCCGAGGACCCATGTGTGTGTGTGTGTGTCTGCACCTTTGTTCTTATTGTGTTGCATTTGGTATTAGTTTCAATGTATTTGTTATTTGAGTGGAATGTTTTTGTGGGTCTTTTTGGATTTGGTTTAACTCGAATAGGTTGCCTTCAAAAGTTGTGTTTGCGTTAGATTTATGGGACTTTTACTGTCTAGATTTGTATAAATATTTGAGCTTTCTTCCTGTGCTTGTGTGTGGGTTAATTTTCAGTTGATTTGGCGCACTGGATGCTGTAAGGGCTGGGGAAGAGAGGAAGGAAATGAGATTCCATTAGAGAGGAGAGAGAAAAAATAATTAAAAAATTAAATACATGAGCTACAGTACCCGTGTAAATTTAAACGGGTAGTGTAGCTCGTGGATAATTTTAGAAGATTTTACACGAGTTTAACCGGACTGGTGTGGGCTGTTTTTGAACAAAAATGTGTAAATTTAAACATTTTTTCTATTATATACACTTATAAATAAATTGATGTAAATGTTCTAATTTAAAGATTCTATTCGGCTCCAGCAATATGTTTTTGGACTGCATTTTGATTTTTGAGTCAAGATATACAGATCAGACCGTATGGGACAGAATGGCAAGAAAAAAGTGGAAGGTGGATGGCATTATTGCCTTTTTCACATTGTCTCCAATTCCATGGCACTAATTCTGAGGTGTAGCCGCGTAGACAACTCCTTTTAACTTTTTAGTTAGTTACTTAATCATAACTGAATAATTATTCCCTCTTGAAATGGTTTATTTTCCTACCAAGGAAGAAAAAAAAAAAAAAAAAAAAGAGAAAAAAAGAATTAGTGCACGAGTAATAGATAGAAATAGCTGCTCTCCTATTCTACATGAATAATATTCCACTTCAACATTTTTTTCCTCTAAAAGAATAAGTCTAAAATACAAAAAATTTAATAACTACCAAGTTAGCATATTGTTAATAAGGGGTTATAAAAATAACTATGTATATAGCATTACGTGCTACAAAATGAACATAATTAGTATATTTCTTTTTCTTTCAAGTAATTAATTAATAATATAATTCTCTCAATTATTTTGTGACTTTGTGGAGTGATATGTTGTTTTTAACTATTGCGTATTTCTTGATGCCATAAAAAATAAAAATAAAAATAAATAAATAAATAAATAAAAAGATTCGGATATTTTAGAGTCTTTAAACTTAGTTCCTAAAATAATATTCATATTTTTTAAATGAGTAAAAATGGATTTTGATCCGTCGACATATTTACCTGTTTCAAAATTTGCACAAATTTAATGATAAATTTATTTTAAGGGTTTTATTGGATCTAAATCTAAGAAGAGGATATATTTCTTTAAAAAAAATTAAAGAGAATATTGTGTATAACACTTATTCCAGTACATAAAAAAACCAAATCAATTGAATCCACAAATCAAGTCAGCCATTAATCCTTACCAAAGTTGAAAAACTACATGAATTGCTCTAGACATATCTTTATCTCTTTCTTCTTTTATATATATATATATATATATATAACTAAAGCCGTTTTATTTTGAATTGATCTTATAATATTGTAACAAGTAAATTTTAATTTTACTTTTACATGTTATTATTTTGATATACATTTAAAAATTGAATTTAAATTTTTTTTTTGAAACAAAATTGAATTTAAATTTCATTCTATATTTAATGTCTTTATTAAAATCTTGGTACATTAAATTTAAATAGTATACTATATTATTTCATATACAAACACAATCATAATAAATATATAAATAAATAATGTTAAAAAAAAAAAAAATATATATATATATATATAGTTTTAAGTAATGCTATGAACACAATAAAAATTCATAATAAATGTTATTACTAAAAAAGTGATAATTATCATAGTAAATTCTTATTAATAATTATCAAATTTAATACTTAAAAATAGACAAATATTGAAAAATTATATTATGTTGATTTTTTTTGTTCTTGTATATTGCACAAATTTCGGACTAGTTATATAAAATTTTCCAATTGTTGTGTTGTACAAAAGTACAAAAAATGTTGAGTACAAAGTTGTAAGATTATGATCAACCAAAAAGGGAAAAACAAAATCCCCAAAACAACCTAAACCTAACCCATTGATTTGGTGGGGCACTTCATACAAATACTTGCCAACTAGGCAAATAAATTTTGAAAAGAGACTAAGATTCTGGGGCCCACATTAAGGTGGGGTCTCAGGCTGTGCATGTGGTTGCTTTATCAGAAAACTGAATAAAAATAATAAAAAAAAGAACGTTAGAGAAAATATAGAAAGAAAAGTCTGAGAGCAAGCAAGGCGCCGAAATTTGTGCAAGGAAGGCAGTGGAAGCTGACTCCTCGTTGGCACTCCTCACTCATTTCTCATGATTCTCACCCCCTTCTTCCTCTTCTCGACCTGTCACCGGCTGTAGCCGGTAAATACAGCATTTATCATTTAAATTACTTGTAATACCATACCTAGCATACCTATTTTATTTATTTTGTACCTTATAATTTGGAAAATGTAGTTGTAATCAATTAAATTATAAATTTTTTTAGATTGTAGATTTTAAAATTATAAATTAACCCCTAAGGTTTAAAAAATGTAACAAATTAAATAACAAATTTAACTCTATAATGGTGAAGAACTTGAGTTTGATTTACAATTTTCTTATTTAATGTACTTTCATCCTTAAGAGGTTTAATTTATTAATCTTTAATATATAGGTTTAATTTGATGCATCTCTAAACTATAGGATTTTAAAATGTATTTTTATTTCAAATTTTGTTTTGTTTAGTACTTTAAGTCCTTAACAATTTTAGGTGAGAACCAATGTCGCTCTTTAGGTGTGATTTGAGTTTATATCATTTGCATGTCATGGTTTTGATATGAATATATGATTGGTTATTGTACATAAACATGGCTTATTGATTAATAATTATGTGTTTGTGTACTTTCTTTTTGCCATAGATACAAGTGTGAAGGGTCAAGGGTGTATTTTTAATATATAAATACATGGTGGTTTTAGAAACTATTGTTAGGCTTGAGTTATTGGTTATATGGAAAGGAAAAAAAAAATTATGCGGTATCTTGGAATTATTTTTTTTTTCCAATCAAAGGTATCTTGGATTGTTGGTTTGGTATTTGCTTGGCTTATATATATATAAATGGATTGGGTTCAAGTTACACTTGGTATAACTCTAAACAATGTTATACTACTCAATATTTTTTAATTAGATACGAATTTTGACAAATCTACTATTAGATTATATTATTTTTGTATATTCTCAATGCTTGCAAAATTTCAAGATGGTCAAAAATTAATAGTCATGTCATCAATCAATTATTTAAATTCAAATTTTTGTAGTTTAAAATAATGCATAAAATATTAGTTTATGGATCGAATAGTAAATAAAATTCAATTAACATGAAAATCGGCAGAATGTTAAGAACATATAAAACATGCAATTCAACAATAGGATTTTCAAAATATGAATTCTATAATAACATATTGGGTGGTGTAACATTACTTAGAGTTACACTAGGTGTAACTTGAACCCAACCCCATATATATTAAGTTTCGAGTTAATTTGTAATGGTCCTAACTAATAAAAAGTGAACATTGAACATTAGGATGGTTTATGCAAAATAAAAAATAAAAGCATTGGGATGGTAAACCTTACTTTATTTAAGAAAAAAAGGATGATTACTTGTCAATGTTGCACAATAGACGTGATTGGAAATAAATTAAATAAAGGAAAAAAAATTTTGTTTCCTAAAACGAATAAGAAAAGATTATTTTTTAGCTGTTGTTGTACATATATAGCTACAATATTGACGGTGGTTGGTTTGCAATACAGTAAAATAAAATGTGACAACACCATTTAAACATTGTGCATACATACCAAAATATTTATTCAAATAAGATAAAATGTTTATAAATTAGTAGTTAGACAATGACAAGTTTTAACCCAAAGTCACAAGTCTTTAATCCCAACCAACGAGATATATATCTTTTAAATTTTGATCACTACTACATCATTTCATAAGGCATCTTGACCTTAACATTTCTTATGAGTTTAAGGTTCTTAATCTCTAAAACCATATTAAATTCATAATTTCTATTATCCAATCATTAGACTCCCACTCGTGTCAGTGGAAAAGACCCCAGCAAAAATAAAAAATAAAAAATGCTGCTAATTTGATTTGAATGATCCTTTTTATTTTCCTCTAAATTGTAATTTTGGTTCCTAAAATTTGAGACAAATTTGATTTTGGTCCTTAAAATTTTAAAATTCTAATTTGGTCCCTAAAATTTTAAAAAGAGAATAATTTCGTCCCTTCATGTATAGGCTTGGTTTAATGTTGGCTCTTTAAATATGTGGTTAGTTCTATTTGGTCCTTGAAAATGGTGTTTCTTAAAATCCCATTAATCATATAAATATAAAAATATATGAAGGAATCAAATCTCACACACACACACACACACACACATATATATATAATGGACCAAATATGAACTTTGAACAATTGAGGGACCAAAATCTAACTTACACCAAAATTTAGGAGCTAAAAGTATAATTTACCCTCACCCCTCTTTTAATAAAATTAAAAATGAAAAATTTCACATAACTTATTAGGAAAGTAAGTTGTGATTAGTATAATATTAATTTTATAAAAATCGGCCAATGATACAATTTTTATTTTATACCAACTACAGGTATAATATTCCATTTCTTCTAAAATTTGTTTTGTTACTTACTTATTATTATTATTTTTCTTTTTTGTCATTATTATTATTTCATTGTAAACTAAATTAAGAAAAAAAAAAGTGGGATAGTTAATTTCAAAGAAACCTTAGGGGTCGACTAAGCAATTCCTAAAGTCATATGAAATTAATGAAATCTTAAAATTGAAATCTGTTGTCAACATCTTGAAACCACCCTCAAGAGATTCCTCCCGCTAATATTCAAGTGTGGAATGAAAAAATTGCATGCACTTAAAAGAATAGTCAAATACTTGAAAAAATTTAGATACTTTTTTCTATTAAAAAAAAGTTCAAAGAGATCCTCGTAAAGAAAAAAGAAAAAAAGAAAAGAAAAAGGGAGGCACTAGAGACTCAACCGGCCTAGCCAGTGCCCTGTCACCATACGCGGACTACGCTCAAAACTTTCCAAAATTAAAGAAACGTTTTAAAGACTAACGCCTTGAGTCCTCTCTTCGCATTACTTATTACTCTCTCATTCTTTCTTACAGACTAAGAAGTAAGAACCACTCTCAGACAGATAAAAAAAAAAAAAAAAAAAAAAAAAAACAGAGCAACTCTCAGAAAATACATTCACACACAAAAAAACACACACTTTCTCTGTTTTGTGAGTCTTTGTTTGCTTATTATGTAAACCCCAAACTAAAATCTTTGTAGAGTATCTTTTCTTCTGCTCTGCTTATTACTATTCCATAAACCCAAGATTTTACATTCAAATTTTTTCATGGCTCTGTTTGGAGTCTCTCTGTTTACTCTGTTTTCATTGCTATTCATTGCTCTGTTTCCAAGCCTCTGTTTTACTGCTGACCCAAGTGTTTTCTATGACCTTCGTCTCTCTTACATCACTGCATCACCTCTCGGCGTTCCTCAACAGGTTCACTTCTCAGCTCTCTCTTTATTTTATAAAGATTTGTTTTTTTACATGTGGGTGTGCTTTGTTTTATTTGTAGATTGTAAAACTGGGGGTCTATTTTGACTTTTTTTATTTTATTTTATTATTATATAAAAAAAATTGGGTTTTCTTGTGGCTTGAATCTTTTGGAAGTGACATTAGAGATGATTTTTCTATGTGGTCTTGTTTATTGTTAGCAATGTATGGTTTATGCTATGTATATTGGTGAATGAGGTTTAAGTTGATTGAAGTAGATTAAGGTCCAAACATGTCATTACAGGTGGTTTTTCTATATGGGCTTTTAGATTTTATATATATATATATGTTATGTATGTATGTATATATGTTATGTATGTATGTATGTACATGTATGTTTTTTTCTCTTTCCTGTAGTTAGCTTTGTTTATATTGTATATGTTTATCTGATAGTGGGAATTGATTATTATTGAAATTAGATTAGGATACAAAAGTGTCACTGTAAAATTTTTATTTTTGTATGGTTTTGTATATATTCCCTTTTTTTGGGTTGTTCTTTTTTTACTTTTATTTATTTTTTTAATTTTTAAGTTGATTACTTTTATTTAGTTCTATCAGATGTACTTTTGAGTAGTAGGTGAAGTAAATGAACAATCCCCAAGAGAGAGAGAGTTTATTGGTGAAGTAAAGAAGTAGTATAATACAAATACAGACGATGTTTACAATGTGGAGCTCGTGTTTTTCTTGTTGTTACCCACTCTTTCTGCAGTTACCTTTTGTGATTTGGGATCCTTTTGTATGTTGATGGATGCTATATTGATTTCAACAATTCATTCTTAATTATCAATTTTATTGTGGAAATCCTCTGTGATGTCTCATGTATGTGGTTCGAACCTCATTCCCCTTCCCCCACTATCTACAATCTACCTATAGAAAAAATTATCAATATTATTGTTCTTGTCACTGTTGTTATTATCATTCATTTGTCATTATTATGATTCACCATTCAAGAACTGTGATTGTGTTGGTGTGATTCTTTTCTAATTAATATTTGTTTAATGCAATTACATGATTTTGTTCCCTGCTTCCTTTTAAATTTTCTTCAAAGGTTTTATGACCTGATTTTTGTTGAATTAGAAAGAGTAATGTTGAAGTTGATCAAAATTTGAGTGACTTTACCTATTTTATTAAATTATGGTTTGCAGGTTATTGCGGTTAATGGAAAGTTTCCAGGTCCCCTAATCAATTCTACTACTAATGACAATCTTAATGTCAATGTACATAATGATTTGGATGAAAATCTCCTGATGACCTGGTTGGTTTCAGCACAATACAATCTTATTTTAGTTTTTTTTTTTTTTTTTTAAACATTAATTTTGGCTTGGAGTGGCCTTTGACATACTTGGGATTAATGTTTGTGGCAGGTCTGGGATTCAGATGCGGCGTGACTCTTGGCAGGATGGTGTTCTTGGCACAAATTGTCCAATTCATCCAAAAAGGAATTGGACTTACCAGTTTCAAATGAAGGATCAAATTGGGAGCTTTTTCTACTTCCCATCTCTCAATTTTCAGAGAGCATCTGGTGGCTTTGGTCCTATCATTATTAATAATCGGGTTATAATTGCAATTCCTTTTGCACAGCCAGATGGGGATATCACCATTACAATAGGTGACTGGTATATCCAGAACCATACGGTCAGTATTTGTTTTTATGTTGGTGTTTGCTTGTGGACATTGTTGTGGGATTGTAGATTTAACTTTTTTCAAATTTTAGGCACTGCGATCAGCTCTTGATGCTGGAAATGGCCTTGCGATGCCTGATGGAGTTCTCATCAATGGAAAGGGGCCTTACAGATACAACAACACCCTCGTACCTGATGGCATTGAGCATGAAACCATTCAAGTTGATCCAGGTAATGTTTTTTCAGCATTGGCAGGGAAAATGTGTTAAACCATTTGCTTTCTTTTTATACTTGTTTTTGATTTCACAAAAATTTTGTTTTCCATGGCACACCAGTCTTTATTTTCTCTTGGGTAGCTATTGTGTATCTGGTCATCAGTTAATGCCTGAGTTCCTCTTTTTATTTAATGTTTTCAGTTTAGTGATTTTGTTGGAACTTGGAAGTCATTTTTCTCAATCAACTTCTTGACATCTTGTTTTGTTTTATTTCTATGCCTACTAAATTTAAATCTTTAAGTTTCATTGGTTTCCAATGGCCCATAGTAACCAATCTTGTGCTACTTATAAAATTGCTGGTATCAGTTTGAGATTGTAGAGGTTTGTAGAACACACATAGACGTGCATATGGAGAATGGCCATACTACATATTATTTTGGTTCTTCATTTTTGATTTTATGATATGGATTACTTTGTTGTTTATGTTCCTTGCAAATGTTTTTAGCAGTTTGAGATATTAATTGGCTATAGCATTATGTTTTGCAGGAAAAACATATCGAGTTCGTGTGCACAATGTTGGAATTTCAACTAGTTTGAACTTTAGAATTCAAAACCATTTTCTGCTTCTAGCAGAAACAGAAGGATACTATACAACGCAACAAAATTTTACTTCCTTAGATATTCATGTTGGGCAATCTTGTTCGTTTTTGGTTACCATGGACCAGAATGCAAGTTCTGATTACTACATCGTGGCAAGTGCTAGATTTGTGAATGAATCTCTTTGGCAAAGAGTGACCGGTGTTGCTGTTTTACACTATTCCAATTCTAAAGGACCAGCAACTGGTCCTCTCCCTGACCCACCAAATGATTTTTATGACAAGTCATGGTCAATGAACCAAGCATTAAGCATCAGGTTTGTTTTCATAACACCTTGTTCGTTTAGGAGTATGATGTCTTGGATAGCTTGGTTTCTCATGAGTCATGACACATCACAAGCAGTAATCAAGCCTAATATAAATGATGGGGCAGTTAGTGTAATTCATGCCCAAAAATTACAGAATCTTCTTTGAGTAGCTGCCTCTGCAGATGGTGCAGTTAGGTGTAATTCATGCTTTAAGTCGATGCAGATAAATGATGGGGCAGCAACTTTAGTTGCACTCCCCTTCTTTTCTTTTTGATTTATGTTTCAGTGAAATTCTTGTAATAGAAGTTTAATTGTTAATATGCTTACATTTAAAGATTCCATTCTATATGTTTAGGCAAAATGTATCTGCAAGTGGAGCTCGCCCTAATCCTCAAGGTTCCTTTCACTATGGTCAAATTAATGTGACTCAGACCTATGTGATAAAGACCGTGCCACCAGAAATAATTAATGGGACACTTCGAACCACACTTAACGGGATCTCATTTGTCAATCCTGACACACCAATCAGGCTTGCTGACAAGTATAATGTGACGGGAGCTTATAAGCTTGATTTTCCTGATCAGCCTCTTAACAGAACACCCCGGGTGGACAGATCTGTTATCAATGCTACATATAAGGGATTCATAGAAATCATATTTCAGAACAATGATACCGTGATGCAGAGTTTTCATGTAGATGGCTATTCATTTTTTATAGTTGGGTAAGAATCTTTCCTTTGTTTATGCAATATCTCATTTGCCTTAAGGTATAGGCATTGTAAGAAATTGATTGATTGAGTGCAGGATGGGTACTGATGAGTGGACAGTAGACAGTAGAAGTAGATATAACAAGTGGGATGCAATTTCTCGCTCCACTACACAGGTTCGTTTTTCATGTAATACAAGGGAATCATGGAGCTAATGTGAATAAATTTCTTTCAACTGTTAGATTCATAATTCTTAAAATTTCTGTAAGAATTTGAGGTTCTTAGAAGTGAGAAATGCTAGTGTACTTATATTGTTAATGATGGTTTCTGTGTGGTCCAGTTGTATGTCTTGTGTTGAACTCTTCAGTTTTTTTGTTGTGTAGGTTTTCCCTGGGGGATGGACAGCAGTCCTTATTTCTTTGGACAACGTTGGAGTGTGGAACATTAGAACCGAAAATCTTGATAGATGGTATCTAGGTCAAGAAACTTATATGAAAATTATCAATCCACAGGAAAATGGTGCAACGGAGATGGATAAACCTGAAAATGTTTTATATTGTGGTGCCCTCCAATACTTAGCAAAGTATGTCTAGAAACTTAGAAACTCGTTCTCTCTTTCTAGTGCACTCACATTCATACACACTAACTTCTTTAATTCTTCTTTTGTTGGCACCTTTAGGGATGAAAACAATTCTGCAGGATCAGTTTTAAGAGGAAACTCAAAACTGCTTTTCACTTTGCTGGTGGCGTTCTTTGCTTTGATTAACATTTCAAGCTAAGCTTTGCTGCTGATTGGTGAGAAATATGATACCAAACTGTGATGGCTATTTCCTGACTCTGTTGCAAGTGTGATGTTAGTGTTGGAGATGTTTGTGAGACATATTTAGTTTAGGTGTGCAAACGTTTGTCAGTACAAAATTTTCTGGTCCAAAGGAACTGTTTCCTTTTCTTTTTTTTTTTTTTTGAAAAAACATATTGGGGTTACACCTATTTCTTGTAATTTAGGCAACTGGTTATCCATCATTTCTTCTAGTCTTTAAGTTACACTAATTATGATTAATTCATTCTTAATACCATTTGACTTATTGAGAAGAGGGTCTACTGAATTCATAATATACCACACAAATGCAATGCTATTTGATTTATTATGGACATCTTTTGTCATCATTTGGGTAATAATTCCATTCAATATGGGTGGTACGTGCTTCAAATGACAGGGATAAATAAATTATAATAAAGTTTCTAGTTTTTGCTCGCATGCACTTCCAGTGTAATTGTTTTGGGGCTACTATATATGGACTGCATACAGGACATTTTACCATGGGTTCTATTGAACTATGGATGTGTCATTATTTTAGAATTTGAATTGTGCCATACCCCATGCCCCATCCCCTCTAACTCCTCCCTTCCCCCCTTCAATTTTGTATTGAAGCCTTTAAGTTAATTTTCCAAAAAGATTTCTCACTCACATGACATGTCTGCTTTGTCCACTATCCCATATTTGGCTGTCTCCAAAATAGTAATCTATCTCGTTTGGAAAGGTGTATATGCTATATTTTATTATTTTCCTAAATTTTAAAAAAATTCGTAGATTTTACCTTATTTATTGAGTCATGTTAATCTATGCGAATAATTTTAGTAATTGAGTTCCTCTACATAGGCTTGGACGAAAACATTTTCTATCAAGAATTTGCCCTCATTTCTAAAATTGAGTGTCCAAATTAGTAGGACAATTTTGGTAACTTATTTTTAGGGATGCACAAAGAACAAAATTGATCCTACACTGACCATTGAATTTTATAGTTCCAATGAAGTGGTTAAGCATAAGGTATTCTAAAGTTTATCACATCAAATTAAGACACAGAAATCCTCAATCATTTTTAGAATATATATATATATATATATATATATATATTTATTTATTTATAGCCTATTGTTATGTCTAGGTGAAAGACGCTAACTCAAATCATCTTTCTACTCATTTTTTTCATTCAACAAAAAATAATTGAAGGGGATGAATAAAAATATTTTTGGTATTTGGTAAAAAGGCCTTAAGGAACAAGAAATTCCTTAATCAATTTACAAGAATTCTATATCAATTCAAGGCACATTAAAAGTGTCTTTCCTTTTCATTTTGCTTCTAAGAGCATTAGCATTGGAGAATGCTAATGCCAAATCTAAGGGATATTTAGCATTTTATGTCTCAAAACCAGCTGCATCAGAGGATTGCAAACAACACTATTGCAAATTTTTTTGCAATATTGCTACAGTGCAATTCTATGTTTAGAATTGCACTGTAGCAAGTATTGTATCAAAAATAATATATTTTATGATGTTCCCCCTGAAACTAGCTCAGTTTGCGCGTAGAACTGGGACTTCTTGCATGTGGAACGGGGATACCCCATTTGTGGTGTCTAGGCTAGTTCAAAAGGATCTTTTGGCGTTTGTATAGCTTCTGTTGTATTTGTTGATTGCTGTGGCCTTTGTCTCTTGTTGTATTCCTTGTTGGCTTTTATGTTATAAAGTTTCCACTTCAAAAAAAAGAAAAAGAACCCAGCAAAATGTGACCGTTGGAAATCATTGGTAAGCTGAAAAAACTGAAAAAAAAAAAGTGACAGTTAAGAAAGAAATAATAAAAAAAAGATTAAAAAATAATATTTTAATAAAAATAGAGTTTTGAGATGCTGGAAGTATTGTAAAATGGTATGGTATAATGATAAAGTGAGGTTTTGGAATGGTAAAATAGAGTAGCATTAGCATTTTCCAATGCCAATGCTCTAATTTCTCTTATCTCAGATTTCAATGTCTAGAGGCACATCAGAATTGACAACAAATTTCACACTTATTTGAGGTGGTAAGTTATTAATAGTGAGCCTATATAAAAATCAATAATTAATTGCAAATTCAACAATCAATAATTAATTGCGAATTCAACAAGTGTGAAATTTGTTGTCAAAACTATTGTGGCTATAGCATTGCTACTCAGATTTTGGTTGCCTTCGTCAAATTTCAGAATGAGCCTACTAATCTATTTATCTAAAAAAGTGACAATGACCCTTGTACACGTGACAAAGATTTGGATCAGGTGCAATATGTGACAATGTCTAGTCTATATTTATCTCAGAGTTCAGAACTCTTTTTTTAGCACCATAATTTCTCTACTAATTTAATGCTCCTCGTCTATTTTGCTCTCTCATATATCCTGCTCCACATTCCTTCTCAAAGCTTGTTAGAACAAGATATATTTGGTTTGCAGTAGATTTCTGCATCATCCACATTATTTGATTGTACATTAAAATGTTAGATTTCTGAAAGCAACAATAATTTCACCATCTAGTTTTTTGCAACACTGAGCTAAGGCTCCATAGCACTTTCTTTAATTTGGTTATGTTTTGATGGAACAAGGATTCTAATTGCCTTCTGATAGGCCGATTCCTCAAAGATTGTATGGCATAATTCCCAGCTTTCCGCAGTCTAAGTGTAGGCAATTACAAAATAGCTTAAGCATTAATAACATAGTTTGGAATTACAAACTTTTTCCAACAAGATCTAGTAAATAGACAAAACTTACCAAAAGGTCTTGGCGTTAAGATACAGTCCTAGTAATCAAAATCCCAAAAAGAAAATAGGTACCACGTTTAGTTTCACGTCAAAATCACCTACCACAAGTTTAGGCAATTTGTCCAAGTCTGAAGGTTGGTTTACTTGTCATGCAAACTCAGTTACGCGAAATATCGAAACTTTCAGCACAACTTCCTTCCTGTTGATCAACTCAAAGACACATACATCCCCTTCCTTTATACCATTGTCTCTAGCAAATGGTTTCCATCCCATGCCGATTGTCTTAGGTGAAGTTGTACCATCTTTGAAACAAAACTGGCAAGGCCAACATTTTCCACTAGAAGCCTGAAGCTTGATATTTTTTTTCCCACAAGAATAATTTTTTGCAAATTCAGGACAGACATACTGCACAAGAAAGTAGAATTGCAAATAAGCATATTTCAAGTTGACTTTTAAAATACTTCAAGAGCTAAACATATATATACAATAAAGGCTCACCACAAAATTGCGTATTAAACTATATGCCGGAATGACACGGATGAAAGAAGGATTTTTTGGCTTGAACATTCTGGCTGCTTGCAATGCCCTTTCTCCTCCTCCAGATAACACAGATCCTCTTGCTGAAGACATGGGAAGGTTTTCTATAACGATCAATTCAGTATCTACTTCCTCTTTTACACACAACTCTTGTGGAGTAGACATTTCATTTTCATTCAAACTGCCCTGCCTTTTCTTATCCCCATTAGATGGATACTTAATCTCAGTAGTAGTCATATCAAACACAAGAACATGGAATTTTGAGTTCCCTTTGTATTTGAAGACTAGGAAGTACCCATAATTGATAGAATGATACTCGACAAAATCCCTCCAACCGCCATGAAACCAAATATTGTTGTTAGCCTTCTCCAACCTCACTTGCCAAGTGCAGCCATTAGGAACAGCAAGTGTAGCAACACCGGAAAGTTTATCCCCATGTTCCCTTACAAACTTTTCAGGAAGCCTCTGCGGGCACAAAATCTAGTTACATTTTCTTAATTCCAATATAAAATTAAATCAAGAAAACTATGCTTCCAAGGTTTACATCAATGGCTTCTGATCATCACAATTGCAACATTAGTGATTTTTGCAGCAATGCTACACCAAACCATAACTTGAATGAAACATTTTAGAGGTTGACCAGGCTTTCAGGCTTTTACCCTATTTCTAAGTTTTACCAAATGCAGTGCCGGCTGAATAGTGGAGCAAGAGAGGCGGTCGCCTAAGGCCCTAAGTAAAAAAAAGGCCCCCAAATTTTAACCAATAAAGTTATTTATAATCAATAAATAAAATAATATTTTTTTTACTAGATGAAAAACAAATTTAAAATAGAGAAAAATGCAACGTCCACAATATTTTTTACAACACTTTTACAATTATACTAAGTAGCAAGATGTTGCAACTTATCATTGATGGCAAAAAAATAATTATAGTGATATTTTCAAAGAAAAAAAAAACAACTTAAAACCTAGGATCTGTTGTAAAAAAATATTGTGAATGTTGTACTTCTAAAAAAATAAAAATAATAATAAGAGTTTAGTTAGCAAATTTTTACTAGTTCTCGTCTAAGTCCACCACTAACACTACTCTTTTACTTACTATTATTAATCTACCATATCAACAAGTATGAAAAATTTTATCAAATTTTTTTTGTTTATAAAATTTCTAAAAAAAGAAAAAATTCTACGTAGTTTATGTTAATTAGTAGTAATTTTGCATCTAAAACAACATAATCAATTTTCGCCTTAGGCTCCCAAAAACATCAAGCCGCCCCTGACCAAATGTCCTTGTTTTTAGTCCGATCAAATACTCAAAATTGCTTTGATGAAATCAGTTACAGCACAATCTAATCAATAAAAATTTGACAAAACACAGTTCAACAATGATGTAGTTATAAGGAAAACATGTGATCTAGAGAAACTCTTTAACTATCTCATGGTTCATCATTTTCTCCTACATTTTAATCCTTGACCACCACTCTGGCTTTTTTTGAGAGCTTAGAAACTTTGGTTAGCCATATATTTGAAATTTTGCATAAGAAAATCAGTTGTTCTACCATAAAATAAACTCAGGACGGTGCTTCCAAGTTCCAATTCATTATCACATGCAACATTGAATTTTGTGAGGATAAACTTTCCCTGTGACAGGTCAAGAAACTTGGCTTTAATTTGACTCACTTTAAATGAACAAAACTCCTAACCATCGTAACATTTCAAACTAGACAAACAATATATTGGAAATAGCAACATATCTAACTGGATAGTGGATACATTTCACTTCTTAAGGTGTTTCCTATATTACAAAGCAGAGGTCAGTGAGCAACAAGAACCAGGGTACCCGTTTTTACAGTGGTGCTGCTGGTGCATACAAAAGCACAAGACTCATATATAGCAACAAAGAACAGCAGGGAAATAAAAAAAAAAAAAAGAAAGAAGCAAGTGATTTCAGATAAACTTTTAGGCTAAAGAAAACAATGCTACGTAGTAATGTAATACATTACCAGTTTCATGTCCTGCACGGTGGAAGGGAGTATTATCTTGAAGAAGTGTGAGTGTCTACTCCGGTGAGTCCTTCCTTTTGGGGCCATATGGATTTTCAGTGAATGAATAAGTGGTTGGTTGCGTGGTTTGAACGAGTTAGTATGTATTGTATCTATATAAAATACTCCAGTCCATTCCCTTGTGCATCTTGTCGAAATCTTCAGTTTTCTCAGTTCTGTCTCTGTGACTGTTATATCATATCTAAACGGTGTACTTGACTACTTGTCATTTGTCAAGTCTCCATAGCATTTTGGTAGTGATATAGAAGATCGAACACGGAAGTGCAGAGTGCAGTACTCTTGGGAAGATGCAGGATCTCATACCTGTTGAACGAAATAGATATCAAGATTTAAAAAGTAAACCTACGAAATGTTAGACTAAAAAATGTTTACAGACTCGTAGCATCTATATATATATATATCATCGATTTCAATGACCCGCTCACTGAACAGTAGAACGAGACTTATAAATAACAATCTTGGGTCTCCACCACGTCGCCGGCCCCTCATTTGCCTGAATGAACCCAGCGTCCCAGCCCACTTCTTCATCTTCTTCTTCTTCTCCGTTTTGCATTCACTGGTGAGTGGGACTGGTCTTTCGTTCTTTTATTCTTTTATTTTCTACTGTCTTTTTTTTTTTTTTTTTGAACAGAAATTTTCTACTGTCTTGACTCTTGAGTGTCTTCTAGAGTCTAGTCCAATCCTCTTTTATTGATTTCAAATTTCAGCTTTTTTGAGCACATCACGTGATTAACTTTGGAAATGAGAAAGAGAGTTAAAAAAAATCCAAAAGCAAAGGTCAGTAAGAGGTATTATTTTTATTTTCCTCGTTGTGTACCATAGTTTATAACTTTATATTAATATTAATTTATTTTAGAAAAAAATATATTATTAGAAAAATATTATATTGATAACATTTTCACAATACTTATACAATAAATTGTAAGTAATATATTGATATTAGCGGTTATTAATAAGCAAAAAAGTAATTTCAATTTTGGATTTAACTTAAAATTAATAACAACTAGACACTTATAAATTGTTGTGAAAATATTGTGAACATAATACTTATTTTATTAATATAGTTTTAAGATTTATATACTAATTAAAATATTAAGAACTTTTGTGCTTTGACTTTCACATTTATTGTATTTTTTAGGATTATCTAAAATATGAATTTTATTTGTAGACAATTATAAATAATTTTTTTTATATTTTACTTTATTTAATTTTAAAAATTAATTAAATTCATTATTTTATATAATAGTAACACTTCTTTAAATTGAAACTTTTATGTTGTATACGTGTGTTCATATATATATATATATATGCGTGTGTGTATGTTTTTTTTTTTTTTTTTAGAATCCTGAAACACCTTGAAACGGTATGTCGAAATAAGCCGGTATCAAATTATTCCGTTCCACTAAACAAACTAAAACGGGAGCTGAAACAGAATTAATAATATTGATAAATAGTACCAAAAAGAAGCTAAAAACTTAAATAAATTGAAATTTGTAGCTTACCCCAAATGGGCTACATATAAACATTTGAATGATTAATACATCAATTTGTAAAGTTATTGTAGAAGAATTTACACTATCTCTACCCCACTCATTTAAAAAATAAATAAAATCTAACCTCTAATATAAGCACAATAAGAATGACACAGTATATAAACATTTGAATGATTATTTATTTATTTATTATTAACTCATCCATTAGTAAGATTAATGTATAAGAATTTATGCTATCTCAACCTCACTCATTAAAAAAAAAAAAAAAAAAAAAAATCAAACGTCTAATATCAACACAATTTTTATTGCAATCTTTTACATAATTAATTATGAAAACGAATTGTTGTAATTGGTGCCTTTAATCATAACTTACAACAACAATTGTTAAAAAAATAAAAATAAAATTTCGCCTAATGTTATATTATATTCTTATTTCAATTCTCATGTCTCTCAAGAAAAAATATAAACAGATGATATTAAAATAGCTGCAAAAAATAAATTTTTGAGTAAAACAGACTTTTGCTAAAATTTAAAAATCAAAATAATATTTTTCCCTAAAATTTTTAATTTCCACAAGTGTCTCATTCATACATGACTTTTATTACTGTTAGTTTATTACTATTAATTTAGGGCCAAATACCCTTTCAAAAAAAAATTTAGGGCCAAATACATAGTGTAAATTAAATTGAAAGATATACCTAAAACCTTAGAGCATCTGCAATGGGCTTCTCATATGCCAAATGTAAGATACATTTGGCATACAAGCCCAACAAATGCTCAGCAACTGGAAGGCTATATGGGAAAAGCCTTTTTTAATACATTTGACAATAATAATTTTTTAATGCTCTTTTTACCCGGTAATTTCTCTCTCCTCTCTCATTTTTTCTCTTTCTTTTCTCTCTCTTCCTTCTCTGTTTCTCATCCCATCTCTCTCTCGCCATTGTCAAGCCTCTCTCTCGAAGCTCATGCCAAATCACCAAGCCAGATCGGAGTTCACACTCGATCGAATTTCTTGATCGGCGTGGTGGCGAGGCTGGTGGCGCAGCTGCGATAGGCGTGGTGGGTTTTATTTTGGGTTTTTGGTTCCGGTTTCCGGCGTTTGGGTCGAATTTGGGTGGCGTTTGGGTGGTGTTTGGGTTGGCGTTGGGTGGTTGGATTTAGGTCCGGTGGTTGTGGTTTTTTCCGATGGGTTGGGGGATTTGTTCCGATGGGTTTGATGGTGGGTTTCGGTGTTTGCTGGGTTTGTTTGGGCAGAGGGTAGTGGTGACGTGGAGGAAAGCGATGAACGCAAGTTTGTAGGTGCTGAAGTGGAGAATCTGGTGTCAAAAAGCACTGCCGAAGTTGGTTGCGATCCGGTTCTTCTAGGTTGTAATCTGGGTTCTATGTGTGTGTGTTTTTTTTTTTTTTCGTTGTGACTGATGCCTAAAGGAAGAGGTTTGGGTTCTTTTGGATTGCGATTTGGGTTTTTTTTTTTTTTTTTTTTTTTTTTTTTTTTTTTTTTGTTGTGACTGATGGCTTAAGGAAGAAGTGGGTATGGCTAAATTTGGGTAGGGGTGTGCGCGGTTCAGTAATGGCGGTTTTTTTCCAAATTTATTACCGAACCGATAAAGATCGGTTTTTTCAAAATTGGAACCGATGCACACCACCTAGGGTCGGTTTTCCGACCTATAGCGGTGCGGTTTTTGCGGTGCGGTTTAGTCGGTTTGAAATATTAAAAAAAAAAACTATTTTTTTAATAATAAAAAAATTGGGCTTTCAAGCCCAATATCAATATATCAACCTATTCAAGAAACAACTTGATGAACTGTGGGCTCATATTATTATATTTATAAAACAACTTGATGAACTACTTACACTTAATATAATATTATATTTATATATATAAGCAGCTACTTCTACAGTTCTACTTCTACTGTAAACAGCTACTTCTACTGTGTAAGTGTGTATACAGTTTCGTGTATGATAAAATTTTCAGGCTCCTTACATCCAAACCTTACATATATCAAACTAATCAAAGTGTAAGCAGCTCACATTAGTCCAACTTGGACCCCCCACAAAATAGAAAGACACAGACACACTCACACTCACACAACTACACAGGCTTTGCTTTGAGAGACACAGTCACAGTCACACAGCACAGCAGCTACTTATAAAATCATTCATGCTTTCAGGCTTCAGCTTTTCCAAACAAATGAAAAGGAAAAAACAGTAAAACACGAAGAAGCTTACCAGCGTTGTTCTGCGTCAGGCGAGACTCGAGTCGAGAGGCGAGAGTGAGAGAGAGGGTTAAAAGATATGAGAGAAACATATGAACTTAAATACCTTGAGAATCTGAAAACCTAGCATAAAACACACCATTTTGCTTCTTTTTTTTTTAATAGCACCCATACATACGACGTCGTTTTATCAGATTCAGTGTAAAAAAAAAAAAAAAAAAAAAAAAAACAGAACTACAGAATCAGAGTATCAGTTCGGTTCGGCCACAACTCGGTTTCGGATTTCTCAATCCGGTTATTTCACCGCACCGGCATCGGAAAGGAAGGCGAAGTCCGAACGCCGGCCTTGGCTCAGTCGGTCGGCGCTGCAGTCAGGACGGTGTCGTCGACGCCGGTCGGCTGGGTCGGTTCCGGTGAAGTTCTGCACACCCCTAAATTTGGGTATGGGTTTGATATGGATGGTGGTTGAATTTTATCTCTGCTCTTTCTTTCTTTGTGAATATGGCTGAATTGGTAGTGAAGAGAAGAAAAAAAAATCAAGGATTTTTTCAAGTTGCAGGCTTGTATTGGTGGGTGGTTGTTTTGGGTTTGGGTTGGTGGTGGGTGGATGAGAGAGGGAAAAACAGAGAGACGGAGAACAAAGATGAAGAAAGAAGAGAGAGAGATTTTTTATATTATTTTATTGTGTAATTTATATTATTTTAATAAGTAGAATGAAAAAAATGAAATATGGGATGTTGAGTGTATTGTAAAATGGTATGGTATAAGTAATAAAGTAGCTTTTTGGGATGGTAAAATAGGATGGGATATGAGATCTAGATGTGGATGCTCTTAGGTATGTATTTAGACCTAAATTCCAAAATTTGCCACCTAATCACTTTTAAATCTAAACTAACTTAAATGTCAAATGTAAGTTATTAACCAATTTCATATTGCTTGGATATTCATAAAACCACTAAAGCAAATAAAGTAATATAAATAGTGGAAAAGAAATGCAAACCTCACAATAACAATGAAGTGTTATCAAAGAGGAAAACCCAATAATTAGGATAAAAAAACCTCTCTGTAGTAGTGATATTGAAACTTCCATGAGTGAGTAGTTGTAGTACAAGATACATAATAAGCCCTCCGCTTGCTTTCCTAGTACTCGAGCCCTCTAGGCTCCTACTAACAACTGACTTCATCAAGTCCTTTCTTTAACTAGTCTCCAAAAATGGGCGTTGAGTTGCCAACCACTAGCCACCAAGTCTCCTAGGATTTGTGGTATTGCTCCAAATGATTCCAAGCTTCGATCAACTCTCAAACACTCAAGAATGATGATGATGCACAAAAATCATCAGTGAGTTGATCGTTCACACACATGCCAATGGATTTATACCTGAAGAACAAAAGAGAAAAACCAATCAAAGGGCACCGGTAGGGTACTGGCCAAAGACCTTCTGAATGTTAAGTCAGTAATAGAAGAATCTCTCAGAACTCAAGAATGCAAGAGCTAGGGAGAATTCACATACCTCAAGAAGGGTAAGGTTTGTGGTTTATATAGTGGTAGAGAAATGACCTAAATCCTTTGATACGAGGAGATTTCCTTGTAGAGAGAAAGGTCCCAAGATACCCAGTAATAACCTTTCCATATATGAAAGAGTTGATTGCATGGTAAGGCCTTTGGTTGTGATGTGCAAGTAGTTTCCATGTTAGGATGTGTGAGTGGGCCCCACACGAGCCATGGGAAACCCTAGGTGATGAATTTTCCAAATCAGAGATTACCTAATTCGTTGGCCCCTAGGAGGATCGTCCCTTTTAGAATGACCTTCCCTTTTAAGGGGTTGACCTTCCCTTCCGAGGGTCAGTTGTCCCTTTTGAGATTTAGCCAAAATTTTTCTCATCAAATGATTTTGATAGTAATCTCCTCTCATTGATAAGTGTAATAGATCTCTCAATGGAAAATGGTACACGAGATTTGGATTGAAATTGAGCAGGCCAAAGGATAAGAATAAAATAGATGTTGTGTCCTCAACAAACTCGTGGTAGTAAAACATCTCATGAATTGCCCACAAGTTGGTCATCACAAAGGCTGATTCTTTTTTTGTCACGCGAACATCAGAGGAACCACATGCATTTCGCATGAGCAAAATGCTCTGCTTTGCACCAGTGACTAGGGTTCAAGCACATAGTGCCGGCTCAAGGCCTAGGCAACTTAGGCCTAGGCCTAAGGCCCCACAACAAATAAAAAATTTCCCTACCAAAAAAAGGCCCCATCTCCCTTAGTAAAAAGTTTAAAATTTTATAAAAATATAACATTTTTTAAATAATTGATACATTTTTTAAGAGCGATGCTAAAAATACCAAAAATTTTATTATAGATTTAACTGACATATCACCAATCACATAAAAATGTAATTCAAACACAAATAAATTAAATTGTTAAAATTTATCAATTACAGTCATAATCACATTTATTGTGAATATTTTGTATTATTTTTAGTCTTTTTCTTTTTCATTTCTAACATGGCTTTTAAAATAGGAGACAAATAAAAATTTAACCCAATCAAAACCCTAAGATGTTTCAAATAAAATGCTGCAAATGTAATAAATCACCAATGATGACTAATTTCCTACTAAGCCACACACCAAATAATATCTATCTATCTCTTTCTTTTAAAAAGAATATATAAAATTAAAATTTAGATTACAGCTGTACTTAATTATGCATAGTCATATATCCAAGTTAAAGTAAGTTCCTTTTGATTCAACTATAATATTCAATCTTCTATTTGAAATTAACCTTAGTTGAGCTATTATTATTCATCAATTTCTACATTTACATCAAATTAATCTTAATTTAATTAGTATTATATAATTTTATTTAATTAATGTTTACATATAAAAAGACCCCATATAAATTTTTTGCCTTAGACCCCAAATTTTGTTGGGCCGGCCCTGCAAGCACATTTATCCAATCACTTATCACAACGCAATCCCAAAAATACAAAGAAATAAGTAGAATTATAAGTAAATTTGGCACTAAATTAAGTCAACAAAAACAATAACTTAACAAATACAAATTTGAAACAAGCTTTCAAGGTTTTTTTTTTTTTTTTTTTTTTTTTTTTTTGAGCAAAAGCTTTCAAGTTTTTTTTTTTTTAACTTGTATAAAACGGATAAAGTTTTTCTCAAAATTATTCCAAAGGAATTTATGTCAAATCCCGTCCAGTATGTGACTAATTATTCACTAATCAGTTATATGTATTTTTAATTAGATGATATTTTAATTATTTATAAACAATGAACGTGATTTTTTTTTTTTGAAAGCACAATGAACGTGATTATTAAGATAATAACTAACTTTTTTTTTCAGAGAAAAGATAATAACCAACTTATAATATTTTTGTTTCTAAAAAAAAAAAAACTTATAATATCTGTATATATTATATACATGGATCCAAATAAGAATAAAGAAACCGTGCCCTCTGAAAATTGCAACAGCTAATTCCAATATTCCAATATTAATGTTGGAACACGTGAAACATTCAGGATTCTGGGTTAGTGGGTTTTGCTATGGGATGTGGGCCTGAAAAAAGCCCAAATTCCTTAAAGTCTATATATATATATATATATAAAAGCAGCAAGAACTAATTTTAACTTTTAATATGCCATTTATTAGGAGTAGTAAAAATCAATGTAGCTTTAACACATCATTCATTAACAACAGATTTAGAAATTTTGGCAATTTGTGCAAACGGAGTTAATCCTATATATATAAAATAAATTTGAATTAAGTATTTTTATATTTTCTAAGTTTAAATGCACAAATTTTCTTATAAATAAATATAATTTACTCAAAATTAGATTATAACTGAAAATTTGGAAGGACACTTTGCATGAATCTAATTACAAAATATCTGAAGACACAATTAATTGACTGCATAGTCATTGACATGAAATATTGAGACCCTTATGAGCAAAACAGGACTTGTCTTGATCACCTCAAAAACACAAACATCTCCTTCTTCTAAATGATTTTCTATTGAAAATGCAGCCCATCCTTTCCCCATTCTCATGGCTGAAGATGTACCAGTATGGCGATAGCACCAGACACGCCATTGTTTTTCTCCACAAGTCTGAAGATCCACAAATTGATTCCAAGCAATATGCTTGTCAGTAAATTCCATAGGCACAGAAAGCACAAGAAAGAACAATTGCAATAGTTAAGCACATATATTTTCAAGGCCATATTTAAAGAACTTCATAATGAAAATCATGTGTATATATATACAAGACTTACAACATAGTTAAGCTTTATATTATACGGTTGCATGACAGCCATGAAAGAACGAACTTTAGGTATGGACCCTTGGCTGCTTGGATTGCTCTCTCTCTTCCTTTTGAAGAAGTGTTCGAAGGCTGTTTGTCATGCCTTGAGATGTTTATATCATCTAATTCGGTTATGTCCACAATATCTCCCAAGTTAACAATATTCTTGTTGGATGGATATTGAATCTTAGTGGTAGTCTTATCAAATATAATAACATGGAAATTTGAATTTCTTTCATATATGAAGACTAGAAGGTGCCCAGCGGAAATAGAATAGAACTCAACAAAATCCTCTCAACCATCACAAAACCAAATGCTCCCCTCAGCTTTCAACTTTGGAGGGATTCTCTGCAACCATCAAATTAAGTATTACTTCATATTACATTAAGTGAAATCAAGGAAACAGTGTTTCCATGAGGTAGATAAAAGGGATTCAAATCATTAAAGTTGAAAAATGAATGAAGTTCACGCAATATGGAGTTATAAGTTCCAAAAAATCTTGTCCTGTAGTAAAATAAATCTTGAAAGGATAGAATTGGAGTAGTGTCTAGATTTCAAGAGCAATTTCTCATGATAGCTTGGAGGATATATATGGTGTGACAAAAATCAAAGCGGTGTTTGAAAAATGGAATAGGCCACAAAGTGATGTAGCCCGAGAAGCAAGTGACTATTTTAATGAGTTTATTAAGACCAATTTTAACAGTGCAACTTTTAAGGATTTGGACTGTTCTTGCTAAAGTGATTGAAAAGACAAAGGCAAGACTGCACAGTTTTTGTTACTAGGAAGTTGGCTACGGAAATAAGGAGGGAGGCCAACAAATCAGCTCATAAATTTGCTAGATATATATTCACACACTACAAAAAAAAAGCGCCTGTGGCCACAATTAAAAAATGCGGCTATAGGTCACAAAAACATGGCCATAGCCCGATTTGGCCTACAGCTGCGGTTTTTTAGGCCGCGCTTACAAATATGGCCTAAAACCTGTGACTATAGGCCTGAGAGGGTCTATGGCTGCGGTTTCTAACCGCGGCCTAAAGGTACATCCTACGGCCGTGTTTTAACCGCGGCCGTATGTCCAGTCCTTAAGCCGTGTTTAAAACGCGGCCGTAGAACGAGACGTACGGCCCAAATGCCAATATAAGGGAAAAGTGAACTCTGAATCTTAATCTTCTATATCTAACCAAAATCTATATAAAAGTCATTGAAAGAACACGTATGAAACATAACCCATCAATTATTTCATCTAGATAGTGTGTATAATCACATTCAACAGTTATAAGATAGCTCATTTTTTTCAGGAAACAAATACCCAATTAATTTGGAAAAAGAAAAAAAGAAACTAGAAGACACATTAGGCAAAACTTGTAGAGTTTTCACTAGAATGTACAAATCAAACACCTAGATAAGAGTTGAAAAATGAAGCCCATTTTCTTGGAAAACAATTTCCTGGGAAAAAACTGGAAAGGTGAAAGGAAATGTCATCTCGGGTTGGGAGTTACTAACTCTGTTGAGGATGATAGAGAAATTAGACTCACCAAGATATATTAGGCTTCAGATCGATGGAGGCTGATGGCGGCGTTCGATGATAGCGAAGGGATCTACAGCATCGAAATGATGCCGGTGGTTTGGAAGAGAGGGTCGGAGGGAGGGATTTGGTGGAGGTTGGCGGAGATGGTGGTGGAGGAGACGAGGGAAGCGAAGGGAAGATCTGCTGAGTGTGATGGGTTGTGATGTATCGGGCTTCAAATCATGGAGGTTGTGTGTGATGGCTAGGAGCTGAAGCAAGGTTTTTAGTACTTAAGATTAAAAAAAAAAAAAACCCGTAGGTCCTTAGGCCGCGATTTTAAATAGGGCCATAGCTAAGGGCCTTGGGCTGCATTTTAAGCACAGCTTTAAACCCATTCTATGGCCCCGTTTTTAAAACGAGGCTTTAGGGCCAAAAAAACGCGGCCTAATGGGCCCGCGTTTTGTAGTGACAGTGCAATGAAAAGTTTGTATATGGAGGAGGCCCCAGGCTATATAATGGACCAACTAAATGAAGATGTAAAAGCACTTGAGTTTGAGGCAATAAAATATTAATCTATCTTTTTTTTTTTTTAAATCAAATTAAAAAAATGAAAAAAGAAATATAATTTTTTTTTTAGAAACAAAGAAAAATCAGTGTAAAGAGCAACATTAGCTATAATAAATTAAATTATAAACTTTGTTCACAATAATTTATTTAGGAAATTTAACAGGCTGAATTCCAATAATTGTAAAAAAAAAAAAAAAAAAAAATATTTGATGCTTTCCTTAATTATGCGAATTTGAAGGTTTTTTCAAGGATAGGTTAAATTATGATTAGGGTTTCTTGCGTTGAAATAACTTCGTCAAAAAAGCCTAACATTTTTTTTGGTTGATAATTCAACAATTTCTTCCAAACTTCTAGAAGAAAGTAAAGCCCATTGTCTTAAAAAAGAAAAGAAAAAAAAAGGTCTCCATCTTATATGTTAAGCCAAAAAAAAATACAAAGCTTTGACTAAGCCTCTGCAATATGTAGAGACACTACATCACCAACCACTTGGAAAAATAAAACTACAACCCAATAAAATCTCAACAGGCCCAACCTGTCACACAACAAAGATTGATCTGTTGAAAAAAGCCTACAAATTTGAGGAACCCATAAAAAAAGGGCAAAAGCAAAACATACAAATATAACTATAGCACAACAAAGATGGATCTAATGACAAAAGCCAACAATTCGACGAACCCATCATAAAAAAAAAAGTGCAACCGCATGCAAAACATACAAATATAACAACAAGAACACATTCTACAGTGAAATTTAATATTTTACAAAATCACAAAGCAAATAATATGAATTCAACACCCTTTTATACAGCTAGTGGAGGCTAGGTACATTACCAGTTTCATATTTTCAATGGTGGAGGGGAGGATGATCTTGAAGAAGTGTAAGGGTGATTGACTAGTACTCGGGCGAAATGTACTTGCTTTAGGTTCCATGAGAAAGCAAAGAGTCTAGCTAGCTCCTTGCTTATTTTTGTGTTTGTTGTGGTGGTCACAATGGTTGACTCTAAATTCTAAAGCTCTATGTGATTAGATTTGAGTAAATAAGCTAGTGGAGTTCTATACAATACACATAGAGCTCAATCAGTAAACGAGTGAGTGGAATAGCAATTCTATATATCTATTGCTCAGTAAAAATGAGTGCGTGTATGAGCTCTAATAACGGTTCTATAGCTCTAGATGAGTGATGATGTAAAAGAGAGAAAATACGTGAATTAATTTGGTGTCACATTTCAGTGGCAGAACTTGTAGGAAAAAAGGACAAAGAAACCAGTTGTATTATGTTAATTCTGCATGGAAAATTCTAGGATCACTGCTTATTGTACAATTTTTGTGACAGTTTGTCACGTTGCGAGTTATGAGTGGTAGAGAAAAAATAATGAGTCTACACTTTATCACTCACAACTTGTTACATACCAAATTATGATAAAAATTATATAATAAGTTGTAGTTCTATCATTGCTTATTGTGCATAAGTACGTAGGAGTAGGAATAGAAATAGAAATAGGAATAGGAATTAATACTCCTTTGTACAGTTTCCCCAGTTTGTTCTATTCTGTCCCTATCTATGTCTTCATCTCTGCAACATCTACATACTATATTTCACTACTAGTTAAACTCTCCCTTGCCTTTTGGGACGTGGCATAAGAGTAAAGCTGTAAAGAGATTAATATGTCTCTATCTAAAAATATTAAATTAAAACAGGAAAATATATTTTTTTTCTTTTTTTATAAAGTAATTATTTTATAAATACATAAATTTCACTATTCCTTTTTAAAGAAAAAAAAAATCTTGTTAAGGTAATAAATTGTGACTAATGGAAAATGACTTTCACTAGGATCAATGTGGACATCATTTTAAAGTGGAGTATACTATATCTTAATCTTAGATAAAAGAAAGTTTATATAAGTTATTCTGAAATTAATAAATATTATATCATATATATTTGATACTTAAAAAACATCCTAAAAACTAGTATAAAGTTATTTAGCATAAGAAATGGTTGGATGGAGTTGGTGAAGAAAAAAACAACAAGAATAATGGCTATTCTTATTGTTCTGGGTTTCTGACAAAGAGAGAAAGAGAGGATGGCAGAGAGATTAAGGGAAAAAATAAATAGGAAAAGAATGAAGAGAGATATAGTATATAGGAAAGGCTAAGAGCCCGATTGACCGAGAAATGATGGTGATGTGTCAAGGAAAAGGAGTTCTAATATAAAGATCAAGATTCTAAAAATAAAAAATACAAAATGAGTTAGCCCTGGGGAAGTACACTAGTACTAGTGCTATATGGGCAACCAATAACTTCAATTTGATTTGGTTTTTGGTTTCACCCATATGCGAATTTTCAACAGTTTACATTCCTAAAAGCTTTACATGAGGGAAAAAAAAAAAGGCTAAAGCTGTACACAAACATGCCTTCAGTGGGCAACCGAAGATTTAAAAAAAAAAAAAAAAAAGAATAATGCTAACACAACAAAACATTCACTTTTATTTATATTCCCAAATTAACATATCAAACAATTTTAAATTGAAGATTGTAGTGAGCTCATCGTTGTTGTACTCATACAATCATATCTTGAAGCTCATGTTGTGAAATTGGATATGTCGGATAGTAATTCTCCCATGTAAATCACTCACACATATCACCACTCTCTTAAACAAAAAATCTATAAAATGACATCACCCTCACCTCACAAGTCATTTGATTTATCTTATTTAGTATTTTTTTGGTTTCTAGAAAAGACATGACTGTTTAATTTATAAATTAAATTATTTTGGTAAGTACGCACCCTATTGAAAATTTCATCTTTTTAGGAGTAGTTTATCAAGTCTAATTTGTTTTGTCCTTATAAAAATAAGTTATGCTAAACATACACTTGTCTTAAGGTGTTTGATAAATCAGTATACATATACTTATCATTTAAGCAGCCTAACACCGCTTAAGCATGCTTTTGTTGGAATCCATCAATATAGACAATTAGCTTCTTTGATAAAGAAAATAACAAAATTGGAAGAAAATATGGACAACATTTTTTATGCCAGAAGCATGCCTAGCAGGCTGTAAAATTATATGGTAACAAAATTGAAGGTACAGAGCCAGTTCTCCAAGACTAATTGCAAGCCATTTGAGGAAATATGTCAGTTCATGTTAAATTTAATTGTGTTCAATGTAGTTAATTGAGTAGTTACAAACAGTCCACATAACTTAAATATAAATTATTCAATTAATTTCATTTATGGCTGGCTTAATCACCTATGCTATGTATATATACCACCGGAACCACTGTCACAACCATAACCTTCATTTCATTCATACTTAAAAAGAAAAAAGGAAAAAAAAAAAAAAAAAGAGAGAGAAAAAGAAAAAGATGGCAGCCTCTAATGGAAGCAACAAATTTATGTTTATTAGCCATTTTTTAATACTTCTTATTTTGGCACTTTTCTTTGTTCCCTCAGATGGCCGAAAGGTTAGCATGGAGGCTCTAAATGCAGGGTGGGGACTCGCAAAGAGTATATTCGAATTTGTAAAAAATCTCGTTTCTCCAGATAAAGATGGAAAGAAATGAGTACTTTGTACGATGGAATGGCAAGGGGGATCAAATAAGAAGAGAGCGTGTAGACACTCTCAATTTGATTAATTACGTGTTTATAAGGATAAATTATCTTTATGACTTTTTTTTTTTTAATTTTTTTTATCATATTTATTTCTTCTTCTTTTTTCTCACAATAAACTTCATTAATAATTCTATTTTCTCTTGACCAATCTTGTTATATTTAGTATGAATAAAGTTACTGAAATTGTCCCTTTTTTTTTTTAGGTGTTCAGGCATGAGTCCTTAATTTCTTAATAAGAAATTTTCTATCTCTGCCATATATATATGGATTTTATTTTCAATTTAATTTTTTTAAGAGAAGAGGCACATCAAATCCACGTGTCATAAGAGCTAGAGGGGTAGGTGCTATTAGGCTACAAGGCCATTGACAATAATTCTTTTAATTTTTATGGATTGTAGACGAATAATGTTTCTCATCATGTATATAAGATAATTATCTATCTTTTAAGTCTCTTCTTTTTTTAGACTCTTCATGCCAATCAAATGTGAGTTTATATTTATTATCGAATATATGATTTTATTATTTGATACTCTTGTTTAGTCAATTAATGTTTAAAAAATCAATTAAAAAACCCTAATATTTCATTTATAAGACCATAATATCTACTTTAAAATTAAAGAGAAAAATAGTACATAATATTGTTTGAAAAAAAAAAAAAAAAAAAAAACTTTGGATCAAATGTAAAAATTATTGGGTTGAGATGGAGACATGCTACAATAATTGCCCTGTCCCATCTCAACCCAATGGGTTCCTAGGAGTGTTTTGTCCACATCACATTAACATTTCAACCAATGGAATTGGCACATTATAACATGATCGTTCTAATTCCTTCCCGATGCCTATAGCAGCTAGTTTCTGCAAAAAGCCAAAAACAGATGTGGAAATAAGGCATGCCGAATGCTTAGGAAAAAAAAAAAAAGAAAAAATAGAGAATAGACTATAGACTTGTGAGCGAGTTGCTTCTTGTGTTACCAACTCACATTTACTTCTTGAGTTTGTATAAGATGTTTTGTCATGGAATTGCAAAGGGTTAACAAAAAAAAAAAAACTCCAAATTAAAGAGCTGTTCCTACTTCCTATTAAAGGTTTAGAAAGCTGTTCAACATGGGAGAATCAGTATCAATAAATTGTGGAAAATAAGGTCAGGCTGGTCAGCTAATTTTGAAAAGGGATCAAAGTTTTTACCAAGAAGGCGTTAGTTGCATATTAAATTTATTTTAACATGTATGAATGTTGTGAACTTGTGAGACAATAAACTTCCTACTCCTAGTGACAGCAAAAGAATACTTTTTTTTTTCTCCATTTTGTTATTATTATTTTTGTAATTTTTGGCAGCCAAAATTTATAATTAAATATTATCTTCTCTTAGGATCTAAAGACTTAGGATTTGATGTATTTAGAACTCTAATGTGTAATGTTGGCAAATCATGATCAAAACAATATGTTTAGTCTTGTTTAGGCTTGCTCAAAGTTGTATATTTTATGTAAAATTAGAATCGAGAGGCTGCAGATGCATTGGTGCATTTCGGCCTGTTTCGATTAATCGAAAGTTAGACTCGATCGATTGAATATCGGGCAGAATGTTTTTTTTGCAAAATTTCCAACTCAGCCCAAGCCCATTAAGAATCAGGGTTTCAGATCTACTTCTCCCACTATATAAAGGAAACCCTAAGCCACGTTTTTTAGACTTTTAAAAGAGAGAAGAGAGTGCCTCTTTTGAATCTAAGGTTTTGTACCCAAACCTCTCTAAGGTCTTTGTTGCTCATATTTGCTGTTTTGTGTAATTCTCTTGTGAGATCTAGAGGAGTTTTCCTTTACACAAATCTTAGGATTTTCAAGGAGAAGATATTATCAATACCTTGATGATCAAATCAGTTGCTGCCATTGAAGTTTAAAGAATAACAAGTGTGAGTGCTTGTACTTGGTGGAGAATCCAAGAAAGAAGGAATCCGTGGATTCAAAACTTGCACGTGGTTGTGTCAGTAAGTTCTACTGATGAGTAGCATTAGGAAGTCAAGCGGAGAGCTTGTAAGTCCTTTTGTATGAATTTCGATTCTTTGAAGATAGTGGATTCAAGTTTAGCTTAAAGATAGCTAGGTCAAATCCTTCCTAGGTTTTTACTGTGCGGTTTCCTAGGTCATCATATCATTGTGTTATTTACTTTTCCGCTGCTTTATCTTCTTGATATGATTGCGTGATTGTGATAACCTAGATTGGCATAATTTGACTAAGTTAATCACTTGACTAATTAACTAGGTTAATCTGGTTGGGTTAATAGGTCTAAAACCGTTTAAGTGGTATCAAAGTAGGTAGCTTTTTGTTTGTAGATCTTTTGATTTTTGAGCTGATTCTTAACCCCTGTTATTATGAATAATTTGAAGTGTCTTTTTGCTCATGTTTGTGATAATTTGAATAAAAAGGACACTGTTGTTTCTGTTGATTTTATTAATGCCTGTGAAACTCTTCGTAAGAAATTAGTGAAATCTATGAAAATTGCTAAGAAATTCAAGGAAGAGTTACAATTGGCTAATCTTGAAAAAGAGGAATTGATTGTTAGATTAGATGAATCTAATAAAAAGAATGAATTTTTGAGAAATTAAATTTCCTCTCAAGATAAGAAGATGAAAAGCTTGGAACAAGAGTTAGTTAAATCTAAGCTAAAATTGAAAATTTGACTAGTATCAAGCTTGCTGTTGATAACAAAAGTGTTTCTATTTCTATTAAGCCTAAAGCTAAAAAAGTTTATATTCCTCCTTTCAAGAGGAATGATAAAGAAAAGACTTATTTTGCTATGTTAGACAAAGGTAAAAGTTCTGATGTAGACCCTGAAGTTTCTAAACCTAAGTCTAAACCCACTGTTAGAGAGCATAATAAATCTGTTTTTGTACCTACTTGTCACCTTTGTGGTGTTGTTGGTCATATTAGACCAAATTGTTCTTTGTTGAGGCAAAAACCAAAATCTGAGACTAGATTTGTTGTTAGGAATACTGATGTTCCTAAATTTGTTCCTGTCTGCTACTTTTGTGGTGTCCGTGGTCACATTCGTCGTAATTGTCATAAATTGAAATTTAAGCATTCTGTGTTTCAATCAGGATATTTGATGATATTTCTCCTGCCATAAGTCTAAATAAATTGTTTCATATACTTTTGAAAAATTTAAGCTTGTTGGCTTGTGAAAGGAATTTGTCGGATTTTAGTCTTTCTCAGAAAATTGGTGTAATCCCTCAAATACACTCTACTTCTCATGGTTTTTCACCTACAAAGCCGAAGATTCGTGCTAAATGGGTGAGAAAAGATTCTCTAAGGTGAGTGTTGCTAACTTGTCCCTTATTTAATTCTTTCAATTAATTGTGGACATGTTTTGTTTCTGTTTTTTGTCGTTTTTTTTTTTAAGTTATTTTTATTAAAAAAAAATCCAAAAACATTGAAAAATTTCAAAAAGACAAAAATATTTTATTTTGTGTCTAGTTTTTCTTTTTGAGGATTACATGAATTATGATATCTCTCTCTTGATTTAGAACATGCTTGACATTATAGAGAAACTTGAATAGTATGTGTTATATAAGTGCTAAGCTATTTCTGATTTTGTGTGAGTATGTACTAATTTGTACATGTACCCAAGGGTTAATTAAGAAATTAATATTTTTTATTTGTGTACCCTCTATAGCTTAGTTAAGCACTGTCATGCATTGCATTAGCATTGTTTATTTAGCACAATATGTGTTTTTTTGTTCTTGGTCATAATTTTTTTTAAACCAAAAAGATTTTTGTGTTTTGTATTTCACATCTTGGATTTATAATCAAGGATTTGCCATATTATCTTTACATAACAAGTCTATGTACCTTGTTTAGCTTTAATGAGCTTATCTATTGCACTTGACTAGTTGAAACTTTGTAGTGCATGTTGTGTGGGAAAGATGTTTATGGTGTTTATCACTTTATCTTAATTTTAAAGTCACATGTTATTTGACTGTCGAACTTAATCCTTTTGAGAAATGCATAAATAACCATCTCACCACTGTTCACTAGCCAATCATAAACACCTTAGTACATATCATAAGATTTTGTGCTCGAGAAAGTGTAGCACATGCACAAAAAGAACATAAGGTGTAGTCTCGGTTTAATTGCTTAATGCTTAAAATTGGTGTGTACTATTAGGCTTGATGCCAATTCACATAATTAAAATTGGTGTATACTATTAGGCTTGATGCCAAATCACATAACTAAAATCTGTGTGTACATTATGAGGCAAAATTCAAGAAATTTACATAATTGTAAGCTTATGTTTTAGGAGATGTGAGAGTTATATGATGTAACTCTTTAGGTGATAGTCTCTTTTAAATTCTATGTAATGAATTTTGTAAACTTTGTGATTGATTGTTATTCATATATCACCTCACATGTATATCAAGCTTTTACTAGTTGCACACACTACACAAGTTACTCTTTGCTATACTCGGTACATTTTATTGTGTGTGATCTTGTTGTGACCATCTAAGATTAAAAGTTCCTTGATCTTAATGCAAAATGTGTTTAAAGTTTGAGATATTGAAAATTTTAGAGCTTGAATGTACCCGAATTGGGGATTTTGTTCAATTGAGTTAAAATTGATGAAATTGGCTTGTTGTTTTGATGTAATTGATTAAAATTGATGAAATTGGCTTGTTGTTTTGATGTAATTGATCATTCTTATTTGTTCTCTCTCATGTATAATGGTCAATTTGTCAATTTATTTCAAAACATTCAAGTGGTTTTCAAATTTTTTTGGGGTTTTTGTTAGAAACTTTGTGTTCAAGCCAATTTTGTGAATTTAAACTTATATTGAACTTAGTTTCATTGCATTAGAGCATGCATCATGACATATTTTTTCATGCATCATTTATGTTAAGAATTTACATGCATTGCATTGATTTCTATATCCATCTTACAGTTTTGCAGTCATATCTTTCATTGTTTTCACACATGCATATATTTTGCTAAATTAGGTACTCAACATGATCAAAAAATTGATTGATTAATTTTTGAACTATGTACTTTCTAGTATATGCCATTTTTTATGTGTGAATTGTAGAAAATATTTTTCTTAAGAGATATGATGAATAATCAATGTACAAATATTTTCTCTACTCATGCAACTGTTTATGGGTCGCATAGTGCCATGTTTGCATTTTATTGAAAGAAAGAATATTTTTTCTTCATGTGTATCCTCAACTTAATTTTTTTTTTTAATTTATTCCCCCTCCTAAATTTTTCCCCAAATATGTTTTTCCCAAAACTTGTTTTGTTTTTCCTATTTTTATAAGGGGAGAAGCTTGTTTTTAACCTTTGTTATTCCTAGGGGGAGTTGTCTCTATTTTCTATAGAGTTGTATTATTTTGTGTTCCCTTGATTCTCTTATCCTTTATTGCGTATGTTTACTCTTTATTAAGTTGTCTTTGTCAATACGTGACAAAAAAGGGGAGATTTATTTGAAATGTGGGAATATGTGTGGAAAATACAAGAATGTGCTATTTAGGGGGAGTTAACTTTGTTTTTGATGTATCTAACTTAGAGGGAGAGTTAGTTTGCATATTTGTTGATTTACTTTTTTTTGTCACACATGCGTTTATGTGTTTTGTTTAGTATTTCAGGAAATATACAGGTTAATTCAATTGAGCTGCTGTCTACACTTGCAACTGATGGATAGTAGTTAAGATTGAATTTGTGTTTATAAGCATTATTTTTGTAAAGGGCTTTTACTTGTAAAATTTGAGTTTTTCAATTTGTGCTTTGTCATGGATTGCCAAAGAGGGAGTTTGTTAAGTTGTAAAGACTTAGGATTTGATGTATTTAGAACTCTAATATGTAATGTTGGTAAACCATGATCAAAACAATATGTTTAGTCTTGTTTAGGCTTGCTCAAAGTTGTATATTTCATGTAAAGTTGAAATCGAGAGGCTGCAGATGCATTGGTGCATTTCGGCCTGTCTTGATCGATCGAAAGTTAGACTCGATCGATCGAATATCGGGCAGAACGTTTTTTTTTGCAGAATTTTCAACTCAGCCCAAGCCTATTAAGGATTAGGGTTTCAGATCTACTTCTCTCATTATATAAAGGAAATCCTAAACCACGTTTTTGAGACTTTTAAGAGAGAGAATAAAGTGCCTCTTTTGGATCTAAGGTTTTGCACCCAAACCTCTCTAAGGTCTTTATTGCTCATATTTGCTGTTTTGTGTAAATCTCTTGCGAGATTTAGAGGAGCTTTCCTTTATACAAAACTTAGGATTTTCAAGGAGAAGATATTATCAATACCTTGATGATCAACTCAGTTGCTGCCATTGAAGCTTAAAGCATAATAAGCGTGGGTGCTTGTACTTGGTGGAGAATCCAAGAAAGAAGAAATTTGTGGATTCGAAACTTGCATATGGTCGTGTCAGTAAGTTCTACTGGTGGGTAGTATTAGGAAGTCAAGCGGGGAGCTTGTAAGTCCTTTTGTATGAACTTCGATTCTTTCAAGACAAGATAGTGGATTCAAGTTTACCTTGAGGATAGCTATGTCAAATCCTCCCCAGGTTTTTATCGTGTGGTTTCCTGGGTCATTATATCATTGTGTTATTTACTTTTCCGCTACTTTATTTTCTTGATATGATTGTGTGATTGTGATAATCTAGATTGTCATAATTTGACTAAGTTAATCACTTGGCTAATTAACTAAGTTAATCTGGTTGGGTTAAGGGGTCTAAAACCGTTTATCCTCACTTTTCGTCCAATTCTTTTACCATTATGGTCTTCAACCAGGTGGGATCCGAAATGACTAGTATTATTTTCACACCAAAAAAAAAAAAAAAAAATCTTTATCATACATTCTAACCTTTGAAAGTTAAAATCTTTATAGTTCGGTAATCAATTCTAATAGTTTACAAGTCTAATAATTCTATAAAAGAGTAAAATAAAAACGCATTTACATGTTATACATAAAACATCAAATAAAGTTAAAATTGTTTATAAATTAAGAGTGATTTTGAATTAACTTCTTGTTGAAAGTTGGCAAAATTATAGTTAGTTATACTTAAGATTTTGTTATCCTTACATAACAAATAAGTTAAAAATTTAAAAGAAAAAACTAAGGTAAATTACCATTTTGGTCCCCATATTTGCGGTGTTTTAAAATGTTTCCTAATGTTTTGAATATGTCCATTTAGTTCTTAATATTTTGGTATTGTGTCAAAAATCAAAATAGTCAATATCATGAGGTGGAGGATGAAAAAAGATGACATAGCTAACAGCGATATTAAAATATTATTTTTTTTACCACCTAAATTGCCACTTGACTACCACACGTCATTAATTTAAAAATATAATAACATAAAATATTTGAAATTAGTTTATTTTAGAGATTTTCATTTTTGTTACTTTGCCTTCTCTGGAACCAAACGGGGTTTAAAAAACAAGAATTCAAAATACAATAATATGGCTGTTTTCTCTTCAATTCGACTTCTTTAATTTTAGTGTTGAAAGAAGAATTAATTTACATTCTTTGTCATCCAAATACTAAAATAGAAATTAAAGCTTTGTATATAGGCAGGACTAATAAGGTTTGGTAATTTCATGCGAAGTGGAAGTATTGACTTATAAGGTTTGGTAAATTTCATCCGAAGTGGAGGAACTGGCCTAATGTAGTCTGTTAACAACTTAACATCAGGAATAATGTGATATTTCATTTAACTTTTAAGGCTAAAATATGCAACTTTGGAGTATGTGTTTGGGATTTGTGGAAATGTGATAATTTGTGAGTTTGGCTTATGTTGATGGAATGTGTTTGCGAGGACTTATGAGCATGTATCGTTTTCCTCAAAAAAAGAAAAGAAGAAGAGTATGTATAGTAAGTCATAACGATAATGAGATTTTGTCAACATCATTTGTGATTCTTGTGAATATAATTTGTATTATTAATAACGTGCAAATCTTGATTGATATAGATATAGATGTGAAGTACATGTGAATTCCAATTAATTTAACTAGTAGTGTTTCTTGTTGTTGAATAAGTAACTAAATTTAAATAACATTTTAGATTGATGATAAAGAGTAATTATTGTATAATGAACCCTATAGATTTAATGACTATTATTTTGTTTGATGCACTCCGTTAAGCCCAAATTTCAACAAATTAACCTGGCCCTGCCATGTATAAGTTAAAACTAGGGTTGTTCAAACACCAAGTAAATTTGACTAACCTGGCCCAACCCTCAGTCCAATGTTATAATGACCTAAGAAACTTTAAAGTAATGTTTCGGATGAAATATATACAGTAACCTGGCCCAAAGCAGTAAAGTTGACTAACCTGGCTCTCGATGCAATATAAAAAATATTTATAGGAAGATAGAGTGCAATAAAATAACGTTTTAAATGAGTAATACTATTGTCATAATATATCTCAAGTATAGTAAAGTGTATTAGTTGTAATATAAGTCCACTACTAATATTATTTTTTTACTTATCAATAATAGTCTACCACCAAAAATTTGTTGTGAGCCTAACATTTTTTTTTTTTTTTCATTTGGTGCTGCACCTATAGTATAGATCACCTTGGCTTAAATCCATTGAACCCTTCTATATCTGCTTACAGAAATGTCAAAATTCTGCAAAAATCTCACATGAAAATGCTTCTTGTGGATGAAATTATTCCCTAGAAAATATTATATATTGAGGAAATATATTCTGAGTTCATAAAATTTTTGGCTAAGATTTGTATTAGTATGTAGTTCTTTTTTTTTTGGGTTGTTGAGGAAAGTATGTAGTTAATATATCTTAGTTCATGCATACACTAGCAGCTAGCTAACCTTTCCAGATAAACTGTTTAAAGATTTTCATAAAAAAAATACTGGTTGCTATGACAGTATACCACTTTCGAAAGCAAAGTTAAAGAGAATGTTGCTAGTATAGCTTGTAAAATAGTACTGCACTAGCAAGTTGTAGCAACCATATATTCCAAACTAATAAGTATACCGAAAGATATGTGGAATAGAATGCACATCACAAGGGTGGATGTTTGGAAGGAAAGGACATATATAATAGTAGCCACATAATGGACTTGACTTAGGAGGTGCATGATGTTATCTTCCTTCTCTCTCAAACAACGACTAATAAAAATAATGACCTTAATTATATTGTCACGTCCTGTCACCACCAAGTGCTTTTCTTGTCATGCGTAAGGCTATCCTTTGACTTTGCAGGACTCTCTCTCTCTTAGTTAGAAGGAAGGAAAGATTAATGCTAAGAATACAATTTTTTTTTTCATAATTGTTGTAATTGGAGTAATATGACTAATATCACTTTCATCTGGGTTTATTATTGACAATTTGACACTAAGTTTGCTTTTATTACAAAGTTATTATAACATATAAGTGATATATGTGGACATCTTTTAGAAATATTGTACCTCTAACATAATTGTACCTCTAACATAACCCGGGAAGGAAATGCAGGTCCACATTAAGTCATAAAGTAGCAACAAGGACTTTGTTCACTAACCTTTTTTCATTGGATTCCATACGTTAATAAAGTCTCTCTCGAACATGGCTAATGAGTACGTTGTCTGGAACATTCATTGCTTAAAAGGGACTTTCAATAAGCTTGACTTCACCACAAGTAAACGACCTATCCATTTAATGAATGTTCTAACATTTCTAATCCCTATGAATCACTGGAAAGCTCTCGTTTCTATATTGCCACAAGTACTAGCTAGGTCCAAGATTGTTTTCTAAACCATCCCAGCGAATCCGTGAAATATTTTAGTTCAACACTCATTGTCGTTTATCCTTTGTGCTCTTACATTTGCATTTCTTTCCTGCAATGGCTCAAACTACTTGGCATGCATGCAGGTACTTGTTTCAATACTGGAAGTAAAATAGTTCAGCTTTTCTTTTGCTTCTAACTAGCAATAGCAGTGAAGTTTGGGACTTGGAAGTCTTCAAGTTCCATAAGGATGCTGTGTTTTTGAGGTCGCCAATTTGTTTCAATTTTTGACTCGTTATCTTCGTGATGACAATAAGAAAAGAATGGTACACAGTTTGTTGAATTCTATTTTTATTCTTTATTTTCAATTTTCTCTCCTTTGTTTTCTGTGTATGGTACTTCTTCAGCAAAAAGAGCTTATTTCTTTATATTAGCTCCTAGAAGTTCCATTTCTTTTTGGTCTAATGCCTCTTTCTTTCTTTCTTTCTTTCTTTCTATTTTTTTTTTTTTTTTTTTTTTTTTTTTTTTTTTTTTGGCAACTAGTTAAATATTGATGAGAGTAAGAGGATTAAAATGAATTTTTAACGAATTTCCTTGACTTTAAAAATAATAATAATAATAATAATAACAAAAGGCATATTGCCTTTGAAATTTCTAATATTATAGAGATAACATGAATAAAAATTACTAATTCCAAGTATGTTCTATTTTATGTTTCACTAATCATAGTTTATTAACTTTTATTTTTTTCATATAAAAAAACCAAAAATAAAATAAAATCAAACACCTTACGTGATTCATTGTAATTTGTAAAGTATAAAGTGAAATGCTTTTACGTACTGTGATGGATTACTTTTGTTTGGACAATGCACTCTCTTCAATACGTGGTTGTGATTGTTTTCTAGGCAAGAATATTCTTTTAGTCATGGCCATTTTTTACGGGTTCTCTGTCTTGTGGCAGTCAAATATCCTCCACATAATTCAGCTCTTGATAATGATTACGTGAATAAAATGCCCGGCATCAAGGTATTAGAGTACATATTAATTAGAGGCTTAGAGCTGTTCTTGCTAGATATTATAATTTACATTTTACAAGCTTTCATCGTGGCAGGAAAGAAAGCAACAAAAAGCTATCTTCTTTTATTGCCAAACTTTATTAGCATATTCTAGATGACCACTTGCTTGCCTTCTACACCTATAAAGAATAGAATGCACATGTGAGTTTGCAAAACTTTGCAGCAAAGCATTGCGTTATCATTATTATTATTTTCTTGTCATGATACATATGGCTAGTAAAGGTGCATGTTTAACTTTTTACCTTTTTTTTTTTTTTAGTTGTAAAATATACACATTTGAGTGGTGTAATTAATTGAATAGTAACGTTTTGTATGGAATATAATGAGATTAGTGAATAGTTAATATAACATATAAAGTTGGGTCAAAACTCATAAGTTTAAACTTTCAGCTTAAGTTGTATTCTTATATATTATATTAACATCTCAGTTGGAGTCTCTTTAAGACGTTATCTCCTCAACAAGTGGTATTAGAGTAACCAATCAATTAGCCAAGCTTTTAATTTTAGAGTAACTGGTAATTAATTCACACAGGATACAAACAAAAAAAAGGAAACTTTGGAGTCCTTAGTTTTTAATTTGGAGTTGTAAGGATAGTTGTAATAATTCAAATTTCGAAGGATTTAGAGATGGGGCATAGGATATTGAGCATCACATGCTTTGGTTTCTTAGGCTCACTTTTGCTATCAAATGGAACACTAAAGAAAAGAAAGAAAAATGGAAATAAGGAAACAATCTATTGAAGCATAATCATAGGAACTCAATAAACTACAAAAAGCTATATCTTATTTATTCTAAAACTAATTCATGAAGTTGAACATACAAACACAACTGTGATCAACCACCTGGCTGACTCCATAAACAGCACATGTACGCTGTAAGTCCTTAAGCTACACAATAAAGCCTTAATTTGTACTTATAAAAAGAAATAACAAAGCTCACTACACACAAACCATGCTCCATCTATTACACTCAGCTAGCTTCATAGTACCCTCCAAGGATATATCTTCATCATACAAAGAAATACAATTTTTTTTCACTAACTATTTGGTAGTATTAACTTAATACTAGCTAGTAGGAGAGCCAGAAGCTCACCAATTGTTAAAGTTACACTGTCTTAGTTCATTATGTACAGAAATTTGAAACATTACTTCCCTTTTTTTCTTTTCAAACTCAATATTCTATGATCAGCATAGTAGATGTCACTTCCACAACTCAATTTGACCACTAGAGCTTGACATAGACACACTTTCCGGAACCATTTCTTGCTTATCCATACGTCTGACAAATACATTGGTGCTGTTTGTTGTGTGATAGATGTTGTTGGTACCAGTTGAGTAGCCATTTTGCTTGGATGCATCCTCATGGCTTAGTTGAGAAGCAACAAATTTGTCAAGCACTCTCCAATCTGTGACTTGATCCACTGCTTGCCCATTGCAATTATTGTTAGCATAAGCTACATAAAAGTTTTGTTCATGGGGTTGATGTTGAATTTGTTCCTCTTGTGAGAGTGATGAGGATTGCAATGTGGTGGCATGGTTGATGTCTATGACATATGGGGCTAAGGAATTGGAGCTTATAGTGGGAGCTGATTGGAGCAACTTTGGGCTCTCTAAGAGTGGGAGCTGAAGGAAGTGGTCATGTGGAGCATGGTATGGTACCAAATCTAGCTCTTTCTTGCAATAAGGGAGCTGGTACATCAAATTAGACTGGGAATTATGCTTAGGTGAGTCTAAATCAGGCATGAATGAGACTTGATCATCGTACCAACAGGGTGATCCCTGCTCGCTTACTTTACGCACTGTTGCTATCCTTTTCTTGAATACCCTGCAGACCACCCAACCTTCCTCCTGCTGATCAGTTGCACAAAAAGATTACATGAGTAATTTTGCTGCAATATATACTTTCCTTTCAGATGATGAACACCATTACATAGGTTAAACAAAAGAAAGTGGTACTCATTTCATTACCCAAAAGGCAAACTGAAAATGAACAAGATGGTTTGCTGTTTTTCTCTCAAAATCTATTAGGACATTAGGATTCCAAATAACAACCTAATTTTTGCTTTAAAAGGGTGAAGAGAGAGATTCAAACCCTGATTCTTGTCATACTAAGAACTGTATGATACCATGCACTTAATTACAATAATCTTAGATAGTATCTAATACCCCTATAAATATGTCAATGTTGCATTTTATTTTAAAACATAGTAAGGTGTTAAAATACATTGAAGAGATGAAAAAAATTCAATTTCTGGGGGTTGCTCAATTCGTAGAAAGATTGGTTCATAATATGTTCAAGATTTTCCTTTCTAGTTCTTATGGGGAAGATTGAAAGTTAGTATAGAGAACACTTATACTGCATTTGAGCTCCTGCTTATATATGTATATATATGCACCAATATTCCAAACAACTGAACATGAAATAATGTTTCTGAGATGATTAAGTAGTGTAAAGTACTAAAAGGTCTGTAGTCTATAATTCATTGAAATATGGCTGAAACATATAAGTAATGCAAAAATTAAAGCAGTCGTAATAATAAAAAAGTATTGTCTCTACCACTTGGTATCCATGCAACAAGATATGGCCTATATTTTTCTAAAATAACCAAAAAACTTCAAGAAAATGTGAAAAGGTTTGCTATATTCAAAAGGAAAAGAATGGTGATAAGAGTGATGTCAATGTTTTTACAATTATTATGATGGTAAATTATGATTAGAGTAACATCACTTTTTACATGGCTCATCATTAACATTACTTTTATTAATACTAGTTTCAAGTCACAATATGTCACTTCAACAATTAATAAAAAAATTGTGAAAATTTGTTAATTCCTGAACTTATTGTGGTTATAAATAGCTCAATATACTTCAGATGGATATAGACAGCTTAATGAATTTTTAAGTTAATATTGCAATTCTTACGAGTTCTGAAACTAAGAAGTTGGCTGACATTCATAAGAGGGACCATAAATTAAAAGACCAAAACTATGCATGAGGACAGGTACGTAGTTTATGTTGAATTTTCTACGTAATAGAAAGGAAAACATATTTTTGAAAGGTACATGAGCATTTGAAGTTAATGAAAGTTAGGAAATTTAATTAAACTCCTAGGGTTTTGTTGTACTTGCCTGTGGAGTCCCATTTTCTTCAGTTTCAAGCCGGTATTCATGCATAATCCAGTCTGATTTTTGTCCATTTGGAGCTCGACCTTTGTAAAAGACTAAGGTCTTCCTCATTCCAATTAAGTCATGCTTAGAGTATATAGCTTTGTCTCTTCCTGTTGCTTTCCAAAACCCTGCTGTTGTGGCTCTATTTGTGCGAGTTCCTGTTGGATACTTCTTATCTTTATGGCTGAAAAAGTACCATTCATTTTGCTCTTCTGTTCCTATCCTGCATAGCTCTTTCCAAATTTTGCAAGAATGTACAAAAATAACAAGATTTATTTGATTGTCTAATTTCATAAAAAATAATTTGGAAATTGAAAATTTTATGAAATCAGGACTATATACCTTGAAGATCCCATGGCTCGATTTTGTAGAGGTCAACATCTTTAATGACATCTAGGTCAATCCTTCGTGAAGAAATTTTTTTCCTAAGGTAATAATCAACTAGTTCTTCATCTGTTGGATGAAACCGAAAACCGGGTGGAACATGAGAAAAAGTATTCATATTCTCCCCACTTGCGTCTTGAGTCCTGCACTGCATAAATTAAGCATACTCATAAGCATGTTCCTTTCATTCCAAACTTATCGATTATAGAAGGTTGAATATTAATTGGATGCAATCAAGTTCATTTGATTTCAAGCATCTCCCTTACCCAAAGATACATTACACATTACTTTTGGCAATGACTTTTAGGTTAATTTACTTCTTTTGTGTGTGTGTGTGTGTTTTTAATGGAGATATTCAATATTGATACCCTTCACTCCCACTTAAAATGTGTACAAAAAAATGATACATTACTTTTGAGTATAACAATAAGGAGTAACTTCCTCTATCTCATTAGGTACATCAACACAAAGCAAAGTATTCAATGACCACAAAAAAGGTAATATCACATTGAAAGGATGTGAATTCAAGAAAGATTATGCATAGGCAACTGTTGTAAGAGTTATTGAAGTGATTGTTCAATCTTTTCATTCTTCAGTTGGTACTGGTAACGATGGACTTAGATATTACAAGATGTATTATTGGCTCTCATTGTAGATCTTAGTTGCCAGGAAAGGAAAAACAAAATTAAAGAGATGGTAAAAATGAAAAAAAAAAAAAAAAAAAAAAAAAAAAAAAACCACCCTAAGTAGTGCATGAGGTGTACTAACATTGTAGCCCTTTCACATGGTGGTAAAATCAGTATAGCACAATGTGTATCATTACCCCAATAAAAGTCTTCTTCCTTGAACAAAGTGTGTAACATATGATTTTTTTCTAAAGGAACCAAATTATTGACTGTTTCACAAATTGAAATCTTGTTTATTCTTCTAAAGATTTAGATAGAAATTCTTCATTGACTAATTCTTGTCTCCAATGTCAATTCTCATAATTCTTCTGAACGGAGCTAAAGAAATTTGATTATCAACCAATTTGCAGTGGCATAAAAATATGCCACAACTAATTTCAGCTAAAAGATTTTCAATTTTTGGTGATAACTTTTGTCAGATACAAGATGCATGAGAGTCCATTTATTGAATAATAAAAAGCAGAACCAATCTAAAAGGACTGTCATGAATATGTTGAGCACATTGAGTCCTTATTCATGGGAAGACTATATAAACAAAGTGCATAGATTATTGTATGGGCACCATGACAATAAAATCGAAACAGATATGACAAAATTGTTGAATTAAATTTGCTAATCATCCATATTATTAGAAATGCCACTAAGGGTTATGGAAAAATTTGAATTAGTTTCATAGTCGCTTCCAAGGGATAGATCTAAGAAAAACAAAGGCAGAAAAAGACAGAAGGACAATTCCTAAACTATCCAAACTGCTCATATTCACTTCTTCAAATGAATGGCGGAAAGAGGTATAAAATGTTATGTTTCACCCAATATTCAAATCAAGGGCATAAATTAAATGACAATATCTCATACACAATGGTTGGAATTCTGAATTTAGCATGACATCAAAATGGTAGTTCATAAAGGCTCATTATCAAAAAAGAACTAATTAAACCTAAAAATATAACAAGACATATTCAAGTAAAGTATTAGCAAGCATAGTAAACTTGTGTTCCCTTTTACTTTACCAGGCTATTTATAAGACAAGTATATTTCATATTCTACTTTTACAATTGACATAAAGTAAACATATCCATGAGGCATCTGATACAATGCAAATCAATCACAATTGAAGGCAGATACACAAAATAATTTTTTATTGCATCTTATAATGTTTTGTAACATCATATGCAAAAAATATTTTTAGTGAAGCTATGATTATAAAATCCAACTTATTCTCTTTTTTGCTTAATCATATAATTTGATTGATTGTACACGAGCCTTTGTAACCAAGTAGGAATTCTCACATTAAAAGCTAGACTCAATCCATAAAAAGTCCTTTATCATTAATTTATCAATAGATATTGACAATATGAGCAATAATATTTCCTATATATATATATATAAGATGAATTAAGACTTCCAAACAAAATAAAATTATACTGATACAGACTGGAACTTGGGGTTAATATTTTGTCCCTAAGATCTCTAAAAGTCATTTTCAGCATGAGGGGAAATAGGGGAATAAGAAAGATCTCTAAAAGACATTTGACTAAATGAAGGAAGAAGGGAATATTATTTCCCATGTAATAATGAAAAAGTGGCATGCAATTATTAACTATCAACTATAGCTGAATGATCTTAAAAAAAAAAAAAAAAAAAAAAAAAAAAAAAAAAAAAAAAAAAAAACTCTTTTGACCTTCCTTTGTCATGAATCATCCGTAGCTTCCAATCTTCTCTTTACTACTACGTTAATAAAAAGATAATTTCTTGATGGAAAACATAATACATAGATCAACATGAAATTTCATATTGTGTGTGTGTGTGTGAAACATTTATCTGATTAATTGACTAAGCATGTGATATGTTGGGAAACTCATCATACATGTTTCTAAGACAATAGACATTGACATTTCTAGCATTAGAATGAAAATACAAAGTGAACCAATTATGAGGGTCACTCATTGTTGTTCCCACCACAATGGCTGGAGTGCAATGAAGAAAAAAGAAAATACAGACCAAATTAAGAGAAGGAAAAAAATGAATAGGAGATAAGAAGTGTATGTGATGAAAGAAAAGAATGCTTTTGATATTATTTCTTTGTTTAACAAATCAATAGCTATGTGGTAGTAGAAGAGAATTCTCCTTGACATTTTAGATCTGCAAGTCAAGATTCCTGATCCAAATACGTGCTGTCCAACCTCATACACATTCAAGTCTCACACACAAAGATCTATTGCATCAAATTATACCCCATAAAATGTAAAACATCAAAAAGAATAAGAAGAAGAAAAGAGAGCTCACAGATCAAGCAAGAATAATGGTCTCTAGCTCTTGTTGTAACCCACAGATCTGAGGTGACTAAGTGGATGAGTCAATCTTTCACCAACAACCAAGAAAACCCTTTTTCTCCAAAAGTAGATTGAGATTTATGATCTGGGTATTCTCTCTCAACTTCACTAGAGGAAGCTCCTACCTATAGAGCTAGAGCTAGATCAGACAAGAAACAAAGACAACAAAAATACAAAAGAGTTGTATTTTTAAAGTACTTCCTCGGGAATTGAACCCCCAACAGCTTTTGTACCAAAAACTGTCTCAAGGCTGTCGTGTTTTCTATGACCGAATCCCGAGGCACATCAAAATAAGGAAAGGCTGAGGAATGGAAGAATACAAGTAGGGTTAAATAAGAAGCACAAAAAAACAAAAACAGAAACAAAACAAAAATAGAAACCCTAATGACAAAAAATTTGGAAAAAAAATTAAGGATTATCTTATAGCTGTAGCTTGTTTTCTATATCATTGTCTCTCATTATCGAGATAAGCTGAATTAGTGGGAAAGCTTTTTGGGCGGGAAAAAAGGTGGCGCAAAAATTGGCTGAAGGGAGAGAGAGCTAAGGAATGAAGGAATGCTCTCTCTGCTGCCACCTCTACCCGCAACTGATAGAGACCCAACCGAGAGTTACAAGAGAAATATCGATATGTTTCTCTTTCAAGGCTCTCTCTCTTGTGCTGTGTGAAACATATATGTGAAAGAGAAAACTTCTTTCGTGTCGTCTGTGCTTAGTGTCATATATTTTGTTGAGGAAGAAAACAAACGAAGAAGTAAGAAGGACCTAAACGGCACAGACCAATCAGCAATATTAAAAGGACTCCAGAAAGACCCCAAAAGGAGAGAATAAAATAGAAGGATATTGGTGGTGACGTAATGAAGCAGCCACCAGCCAAAAAGTCATCTACAATACAAACCCATTTCTCTCTCTCTCTCTCTCTCTCTCTCTCAAAGTGGGGCATGGTGGACCTCACTAGCGAGAACTCCATTCCTAGTCCCTACCATTTCCACCATCTCTTTGAAGTCTTAACTGTAACAAAATTGGGATGATGATGTTGAAGATGATGGAGGGGGTGGTCATGACCATTATTAATTGGTCTCATCGATATCTCGTGCAATCTTGGTCCAACATCAACATTTGGAGTTTGGACATTGATGACATTGTCTATACCTATATAGTTGTTTATCTTTTGTCCTTTCCAGATTAACATAGGTAAACAAGGTTGCTAATTGGTGCTATTATAGTATTATATCACTCTAATAATTACCGTAAATTTGGGATAGGATATCCCATCATCAAACTTTGTGTTTGAAATTTGTTTTGGTTTTTATGGCCTATTGAAGTCTGATAAATTTTAGTGATTGATTAGCACGAATCAAAATTCAAATAAAAAAAGATATTCAGTATTGTTGAGTCATCCAAAATCGGTAAGGTGTAATATTGAGAATATGTTTATCACTTGTTCCGTGACACTAACTGCCGTATTCAGTTTTGGTGTTAGCGAGTGAGTGTATTCTCTTATCTCATCCCCCTTCTCCTATATATATATGTGTGTGTGTGTGTGTGTGTGTGTTTCTCAAATAAAAATAAATAAAAAATAAAAAATTCTATATCCCCATGTATATGTTCCATCAACTAAAATTTGTTACATGATCTTTTATTTTTCTTTTAGAATCACCAAGATTAATACACCCAAAAAAATCATATACAAACCATATTTTAATTTGTGGATCATAAAGTAGAACATTTTTAATGGGATAAAACAATTTTGTTCGATTATCACAAATAGTCGTATAGTGTGCTAAAATATAGTTGGGAAAAAGAAATTTATATTATCCTTATTTCTTGGGGGGTTTTTTTTTTTCTCATAAATAAATAATTATCTCAAGGGATAGAGATTGACATAATTGAATTAACCACCTCCACTTCAAAAAACATATATGATCCATGATCGAATGAGTGTGTTACTAATTACAATTATTTCTTATTTCCTTTAATCTTACCTCTTTCTTTTTCATGTAACTAAAGATATCTCATTCTTCTAACAATCTATACCAAAAATGGATTTTACCCCCTGATAAATTGATTTGACTTACTTCTTGTTCTTCACTATTTATGATATGTAGAACAAATATATCAAGCAAAAATCAACAACATCTTGTAAGTCACAATTTTGACAAAATTGAAATATTGACTGCAGATTCATTGTTAGGTAAAACCAAGTGCATCACAATCTAATGAGTCCTTCTCAAAAGGTGGTAGTCTAAATGGTCCCTAGGAGAAACATATATGCCAAAGTCATTTTGAACACAATATTTAGGTAGTGATAAAAGAAAACCAACCTCAACACTTGTCAGTTGGTAAGCTTGGTTTAGAAAAACATCCAAATGATTGCTGGTGAATACAAATAAGCACTCTCCTATCAAGTCTCAACTAAGAAGTAATTAATTTCACTACCAATGTTACCCCCTTCCCTATAACTATAAACCTATCTCTATATTATATAAAATATACTTTTATTCAACGTACCAAATTTTGCTCTTGAGCAATACGTTTCCACTGTCATAATTATACATTACATTATATTATACTATTACTATCTCTCTCACTGAGTCGACTATTTCGGAGCCCCAAGCCCCGTTCCAACAGCCCACCGTTTTGTCAAATTATCCTGTCCTGCCCTAGTTTTCAAATGAATTGAGAATGTTTGTAGATACAATTTTTTTTTTTTTTTTTTATCACAATTTTGATACAATCAATGGTAAGTAATTGAAAACATATAATAAATTTATATGAAGTAACAAACAATTACTCCTCAATTACTCTATTCAACAACATCAAAATTGTTCCCCAAAAAAAAAAACAACATCAAAATTGTGACGCGAAAATCGTAATAGGTAAAGATTATGGGTTTTATATTAGGTGTATTTGTGAAAATGACTTTCTGATACCGCCGGTGGCTTTATACGTGGCTCATTTTGATTGACCTTTCGTTTGTTTAATGTTATCCTAGGAAGTTACTGGGTCTTCACGGGTGGTTTTTCATGGGATAGGTCCCACAGCAAAACCGACTTTTACATATGGGGCATCACGAATGAGACAGTGCTCCAAATTACAAAGCTGGCTAATTAGCTATTTAAGTGGAGCCTGAAATTTGAAAAGCCGAGCTGAGCCAGTATTTTTGGTCCTAGTACGGTAGTGTGGTGGAATGTGGGTCCCACAGTAGGAAATGATGGCCCTGTGAGTCTGAGACTCTGTACTTGGCGGCTTATGGTCCGGCGTGGGCTAGCCACTATCATTGAGCTTGCAACTTGGATGGTTTTGGTTTGGCTGAGACCCTAGTTTAAGCTTGTGTGGTGGGGTCCATCTGTGGGTCCCATACACGTGGTCCCTAGTGGGTCCCAAAGCGTGTGGTCCCAAGTTGGGACATACCAGGTTCATTGTCTTTCAAGCCTAACACGTGCACTTTAACCCGCATAAAATAACAATAGGAGTGGTGATGGAAATAAGTTTGTAGGATTTTCACTCGCACTGTAATAATTGTGTGAGTGCCTGAAAAAACAGCCTTATGCTTTGCTAGCTTGTAGAACTCTTTTGAGTTTTGAGGAGCATTTGATTTGATTTTGGTACAGCCTAGAGGCATGCACCGCCTTGACCCAAGTTGCATATCAGATAGGTCCCACAGTCTCTCTTCCTGTGATTTAGGTTATTTTAGTCGTTGATTCTTGTGAAAGAATCAATTTGTGCAAGACTAAAAAAAGAAAAGAAAAAAGAAATTGACTTCTATAATTTGCGTGATTCAAATGTATGTTTACGTCAACAATCATCTTTATTCGTTTTATTTTGTTTGTTACGCTTTATTTTACTCTATTTCACTTCATTGATAAGACTCTTAAACCAATAGCTTATAAACAAATATGAGACAGTTCCAATAGTACTAATTAATTAAGATTTTTAATTTTCTTGATTATGTTTAATATAGTTTTTTAAAAATCAATTGTTTCTCAGTTGGTGTGTTTTAATTTATTCTCTATCAAATGAATTATGCGAGAGCATAAAGAAAACATTAAGCGTGAAACAAAGTAATTTTCATTCATTTTACGAGGGGGTGAAGTGAAGCAAAAGTCTCATTTGTGATCAAAACAGTAATTTTAAATCACTATCTTCTCCCACTCTTACATCATCCATAAAACAAAATTAAAGCTTAATTTAACTAAGTATATCTTCACCATAGTTAAACAAGAGTCTATAAGTACATTTGTACCAGTAGTTCTATGTGAAAATGTATTTACTTACATCTTATACAATTCCATAATGAACAAGAAGATGTATTTTAAATTAGCAATTTTGTATGGAACCCGAAAGTATGGAAAATTACTTATTCCTTAAATCACTAAATCATATATACTTTATTTTAGAATTTCTAAGTCACATACTTAGTTTAATGTTTGTTTGATATAGTTTATCTTCATTTGTTAATTTTAATTTAAAATAAGTTGGTCGCCTTGAGGCTTGTAAATCAATTGGTTGCTATTTCTAAGTGTTTTCAATAGAGATATACATGATTCAAATATTTTCTCTCTCAAATATTAAATTATCAAAAAAAAAATGACAAAAAGATAACTTACATCTTAAAAAGTTGATGCTTTGAAAAGTTATTCATTTTCTTTTTAAGTTGAATTTTTTTTTAACCAAACATGCATTTATAATATATAATTCAATAAGAATCACATGTAACATATGATGTAATAATATTCACATATTTCTATTGGAAAATAAGAGTCTATATATTTAAAAAATTGTATGATCATAATTGGTAACAAGTACATATAAGGAAAGGTCAGATAATTGCTTAAACACAAAGTTTTCTTGTTGATGCATGCATCCATACAATAATTGAGGTGAATTTGGATTAGATTTTTTACTATAATTAATTTATTTATATTACATACTTTTAAAGTTTTACACACTTTCAACGAGTCAACAGAGAAATTTATCCAAACACACGGAATCTCTTGACACAAGCAGTTAAATTAGTAGGGTGACAATTTTAAGCTCGTGAATCATAATTCAAAAGGCATGTGATTCTTATCAAAATAGTACTGTAAAAAAAAAAAAAAAAAAATCATCAACAATAGCCAAATTAATTGGAACATGTCACATGGAAAACCCACCATGGAAAACATATTACTGCCTCCATGTGCATAAATTTTTTTTAAAGGAATACAAAATTATGAACAAAAATACAAAATGGACTTTAGCCAGAAAATGTAGGGTCGAGATTCAATCGTGTGGGTCCCACATTTTTAATCATGACGGCTGTGTGAACATCATTGTTTTCGGCCCCGAAACGTTTCGGTGACGAGAAAAGGGTAACTCCGTTTCAAATCTGACTGTGTCACCGTTTAGGTGTGACTCAACTTGACCGCAACCAATAGTGTGTGATGCGGCTTTTCTAATGTACCTTGGGCCCCACTTGTAATGTCACTGTTTCCTTTTCATTATCATTAGCTATACCTATACCCCCAAATACGCGGAGAAATCTTTCATTGCCTTATTTCTCATTGGTCCATCAAAGTCCATGTGGACAGTTCCTATTGACACGTTAATGTGGGAAAAGACAAATTTCTCTGCTCTTGAATATGATCGTAAACAAGTTGAATTGGGTTAAGTATTAAGAACAACCACATTAGTTCGTCTAAAAATTTTTGTCTATTTTACACTAAAATTTTACTTTTTTTATTTTACACTATCACATTTTCAAAATATCTATATTAGTTTATCTATTTTATAAATTTATTCTAATTAAATAATATTATTTTTTATTATTTATTAATACCCATTCTCTCTCATAAACACCCACATCAGCTCTCTTACCTGTTTCTCTCTTTTTCTCACTCTCTTCCTCACAGCTGTTGATCCAACTCACTGCCTTAGCCTTCCGCCAATTCGACCTCCCTCTCACTTTCGCCCTCCCTCTTTCCTTCGCCCCTCACTCTCTTCCTCCACCACCGACCCTTCGCCTCTCACCCATAATCGACGACAGTAATGGAAGATTCGACGGTAGCAATGGAAGACTATCAAGGGCAGCAATTGTAGCAGATCCGGCTTCGTTGGGTACGTATTTCACATGAGTTTTTCATTGAGTCCAGTTTGGGTTGGGTTTTCCGATGGGTTTGGACTATTTTTGGGTTGGGTTTACCTGTGAGTTTTGATTGATTTTGAGTTAGGTTTTCCAGTGGGTTTGTCTTGATTTTGAGTTGGATTTTCTAATTACTTTTCCGTTGATTTTGGTTTAATTCTCTGTGCTAAGTTGCGGTGTTTGGTGGTGGTACTGGGTTTGGTGGTTGGGTGGCTATTTTCTTCTTCCTTCTTCTTATTCTGGCACATTGGGTTGTTGTAAATGTTGGAAAAGAGAAGTAGTTTGATAGAGAAGAGAGAAAAAAAGAATAAAAAAATCGTTTACACATGAATAGTAACTGTGTATATATGCACGGTTACTATTCATTTACACAGTTGTGGTGTATATTTACACATTTTTACACCCACTGATGTGGGTGTATTTTTGCTTAAAATATGTAAAATTGGTACTTTTTTTCTTTTTATTTTAGAAGATTATAGATGGGCTGATGTAATTGCTCTAAAAATTCAAATTTGTTACTTAATTTTATTTTGAACACGTATTGAGCTCGAACTTACCACTAATCAAAATTACATGTTTAAGTTAGGTTTGTTTTGTTGTTGAACAAGGAAATGAAGTTACTTTCTTATTCATGCTTGCTCACAAACTATTTGATAAATTTAATAATTTTCAATATATATAAACTACAAATAATGATTTGATATCATGTGAATCTATTTAAAAATTTATACAATCCATTATTAAGTATAAGTATATTTTTAGGGAAGTATACATATAAATATGATATTATATACAATTAAATCGAACCTCATGTTCACAAGTTTTTTCATAAATGCATTGTTATGTTTGAGTTTAGCTAGTTTAATAGTTCAACCTAAACTTGGGTTTGTGCTTGGACAAACAAATATAAATAAGCATTTTCTCGAGCCAAACTTGAGTTGTTTATAAATATCTTAGTTAATTTTTACAGTCCTAATTTTGACTAGTTGAATAATATTAGGGACAAAACATTTTTCACGATTGTTGATATGGTCTATAATAGTTGGACCAACATCACTTTTGCATGACCCCATTACGAACACTACTTTTATTATGCATCAAATTGCTTTTTTAGCATAAAAATTATAATCTTTTACTAATAATTAATATCTGATGTATCCAATATAGACAACTTCCTCATGGTAAGTAGGTAATATATATTGTGAGAGATGTTGTATATACATATACGAGACATAAAATATAATCTCATTAGGGAAAAAAAACACTCTTATTTTATGTATCACTTTTTCTTTGTACAATGGATATAAGATCTACCATCACTGGATTACTCGCATAGTGCGCTTTTTACTTTGGGGCTTGACATAAATCGAAAGTCATTCAATCCATACTATCAATCATAAAATTTTCGAAGGATCTTTTTGACACCAAAAAAAAAAAATGTAATAATCTGTCCAAAAACATGTCACATCACTTCTTTGTAGTTTTTATATATATAACTTGAACCTTTCTCTACGAGCTTTCTTAGATATGTGAGGGTAGCCTTGGCATAGATATTCCAAAAATATAAAAAGCGTATAATGTACCTTCCATGAGTATAGAATACTCAAAGCCAGAGTATGAATACAGGTAGGCCAGATGTGATGGAGATATTATACATAATCATTTTGTACAGCGAAATTGAAGATAGGACTGGCCACCAGCTTTTTTATACCCAGCAACCCCAACCAGGAAAAAAATAAAGGAATGTTCAAATGCAATAGGGTTTTGGTCCAAACCCAACCTCTTTATAGCAAGTAAGGGCCAACCAGATTCAGAGTCATGTTACATGCATGTTATATTTTCTACATGTCATTATGTTTTTCGTTTTTTTTGCTGTTCTTTTTCTTGAGCGTGCGTGCATATGTGTGTCTATATATATATATATATATGACCCTTTATTGTCCATTCTTCTGTACTTTAAAAAATAATCAATAATTTGATTGATTGCAATCTAACAAACGAAATAAATTAATGCAAAGGTAAATTAAGAAATTTAAAATTGTCCATCAAATTTTACTCTCATTAACCTCACACACAAACTCACATTAAAAATAAAAATCACATTCTCAAAGTAAAAGATTAAAAAACTAAAAATAAAAAACTCATATTTTATAAAAGTAGGACACGCATTTTATATTTAAACCATAATTACTTGTATTTACACCTTAAAATACTATCCTTTTTTAATTAAAAGAATATAAAAGTCTGTGAACATCTGCCATGTATGAAAATACTATATATCATTTTAGTTTTTGAACTCCTAGTCCTGTACATTGGACTACATAACTTCTGAGTTGGAATGGGTGGTAGTCAGAATTGACGTATTGCCAGCCCTAGTTCCACATAAAAGGCACCTGGGGTGGGATATAGTCTGTAACCTTTTTTTGCTGTTGTTGTTGAATAATAGTCTGTAACTACTATCCATATCAAATAGTTCAGTTGAAATCTCTGAAGATTCGACCATAATATCATAATGTAAAGTAAGGTAATTTGAGAGTGATGGTTGATTATCAGGCTAGAAAAGTATTTGTCTATTTGTACGATATGATGACATCATATATATATCACTGATATTAGTAAAGATTAATGAATTGTGAGCTAGCTAGGTATGAAACAAATGTTTAGAATTGTTTAGGTTTTGCACTGTTTTCATTGTTCGAGAGGATAAATGTTTGCATAGTACTCTAACAGGGGTTTGGTCCACAAGTTAGACATTAAGATTATGTGCACCTCTCACTCATTCCAATCCAAAAATATTAACAGAATTATTTAAGCATTTTGACACGAATTATAATAGCAATTGGTTGACCAAATATCTGGTTCAAACAGGGAACAAGGAAAACCTTGGATTAGTTCTTTAGAATTTTCTATATTTCTTAGGATAATTCTGCCTAGAGTTTTTAAAACTCGATAATTTATTGATAAATGAGTGGTTTATTTATTTATTTATTTTTATATCATAAGCATTTAAATAAATATTTATTCTTATTGTTTTGACATCTATTTAAGTTATTAATGGTTTCTAAACAAACAAGTTATTGTTGATTTGACAAAATTTGACCTACTAATTGATCAATGAATGATCAAAATATAAAAATTACTACAATAAAGTTATTTCAAAAAATTTAGAGGAAATAAGTCTAAAAACTTTAAAGAAATGACCCTATATAATTTTTTTTTTTTTATAAGGACCCTATATAATTAGGGTAGGATCCAAATGACCTTTGCATGAATATTGATTTATGTAAATCTCACAATTTAGAGGGTCTCATTCTAGTGAGTTGTGGTTTAATGATATTCTTATTGAGGAGAGTCTGTGTTCAAATAATCGCTCTCCCACTTAAGTGGCTAAATTCAATGCTGCAATAAGTTATTTGGCTTGTAACTTCAGAGGAAAAGGTAATCATATGTGACTTATTTAATTTTTCAAACCACTCCGAAACCAAAAAAATAATAGTAATAATTAAAGAAAAGGAAGATAAAGAAAAAAAAAGAAGATTTTTTTTTCTTTGAAAGTAGAAGAAAGAACTATAAGAACAGATATTTTTTGACAGTTTAAAATGGGGAAAAAAAAAATTAAATGCACATTAGCTTTGGGGATCAAAGATTCCAAAAAGGCCAAAAACTAGTTAAGACCAAGTGCCAATTTTGTCAATGGCATCATCATAAACCTTTTTGGCACGCACTCTCATGTCGGCACTATACGCTAATAATATCCGACTTATAAGTAAAATGATATTAATAATTTTGTTTTTAGTGTCTATTTGCATAGTCAACTTTTTTGCAAAATGATACTCCATCTCTTACCTAAAATTAAAATAATTACTAAACATGAGGATTTATGATTGCATGTTGGTTTATATGTCATCTTCAAAATTATAATACCAATTATAACCATAATAATAGGAATAAGATATGAGAACAAATAAAGGCCTAAAAAAGTGGAAGTTGGAATGATTATAATTTATAATCGTATTTTACCGACTATCTAGAAAAACCACAGGTGTATTTATGATGTCAAAATGCAAACAACACAATGTGAAAAACTGGGAAATATGACGTAATCTGAGCTCATCACAATTTGATGACTCACATAAGAATCACAAGGGAAAAAATGACTTTCTCATTTTTATTTATTTATTTATTTTTTTTTTTGGGATAAGTAAAACAAGAATCATTACCATGGGATGATTTTCGGATCGATTAGTGTAAAAGAACAATGCATTAGGAGAAAGTTATCTACCATTACCTTTTATTTTTAGTTTTTATCATCAGTGAATGATGCAATTAATAGAGCTTTAGACTTTTTTTTTTTAGAGAAATAACTACAACATGCTACTAATCTTGTAACTCGAACATTTTTCCCTTACACTCCTAAGCATTTTGTGCATGAAGATGTGTCAATTCAATTACAAAGCCCTTGACAATAGAGCTTTAGACCTCAAATCTAACACCACCGATAAAGATTAAAAAAAAAAAAAACAATATAGAGTAAGATTTATTCTATAATATTCCTTTATATTTTTTGAGAATGAAGACTTCAAATTAAATTAATCAAAGAGGTTAAATCAGCCTAAATAGTATGCAGAATATCTAGTGGTACATCTTTCATCTAGAAAGCTAAGTTGAGCAAATTAATTTCCCATTTAGCCAATGCATGGGTTACAGTGTTTCTTTAACGGCGAACATGGGTGAAACTAATGCGAAGTTTTACATCATGAATCAAATGCCCATGTAAAGCTAAAGAAGGTTAGTGACTTGTAAGGTCCTTGAAGATAATGTCCGAGTCCCCCTCAAAATTAGCATGGGTGATATCGATCTCTGAAGCAAAGTCAATAGCTCTTCTAGCTTCCAAAGCTTCAACTTGGGTAACTGTAGAGTGATGATTAACGTTTATTTATTTATTTATTTATTTTTGCATACCTTATTGTTATTTCAACATGACCCTTATGTAGGACATATGGTAATAGACTCCTACAGTAAATCAAATTCCCCTATATTCCAATATTAGGGTTCAAAATTCAAATTGGGGAGAGATTTTTGGTGATAATGTTTTGAAAGTCAATCATGTGATTCATGAGGTCCATTCCAGGAATAGTAGTCCTAATTGCTTACCAAGTAAAAAAAAAACAAAGAAAAGAAAAGAAAAAGAAAATCGACTTAGCCCTTTGTTCTCGGAGCCAAAGAGCAAGGCCAAGCTCGATGTAATGGAAATACCTCGAGATGTTAATTTGGTTACAAACTATAGGGAGAAAAATATTCAAACTCTGATTGAAATTATAAAAAAGTTTTAATTGAGCCATCTTTTAACGACGAGGAAACTTTCTGCTAATAATTGGCTTTGTTCCCTGACCAGCCTAATCTTTTTTATTTGTCGGCATCCATGAAGTCCAACCTAATCTAGAGAATTGCCCCCAAAGTCCTAAAGGCTTTATGGGCCATATAATTCATGACAATAGAAGTCCAGATATGAAGGGCTTAGGCGAAATCTGGCAAGCCGATATTGTTCTTGTAGTGGTTGAAGCCCATCCTGACCTTTGGATTCCTTTGCCCAAGGCTGGCAGAGTCCTAGGCCCAGCTAAATCAAACCACATGTATGAGATCCTATATTCCTATTACCATTGTTTTTTTTTTTTTTTTTTCGAAATTACTTTCTATTAAAGTATAGCAGGCCATGAGATGAATTGAGGGTACTCTCTTTACTCCATTACACTCACAGTATAATAAGTTTAGGGATACAACATCTTTTTTATAATTAATGATATGATTTGTTATGATTGAGGCAAAATAAAAATGATGTCAATAATGAGCTCCAATAAAAATGATATTGCCCAAATTACAAGTTAACAACTTAGCAAATTTAAAAAAAAAAAAAAATTATCTCTAAAATTACTCAAGCAAAGAGGGGAGAAAGAGAATTTGAATCTAAATTCTCTCCATGATTAAGACTTAAGCAATGCTTCTAAAACACACACACACACACACAAACTTTACCACCATTTTTTTATCCAAAAGTTATCTTGTCAAATGTTTACAAATTGGCTTCTATAGCTGCTAAGTGGCCTATAACAATTTTCCTGATTCTAGTCCATCTATATTAACATGAGTGTGTATATCTATATATAAAAGTTGCATATTAAAAATACTAGACTCATCACATGCTTTTGTGCGAGCAATAATGTTTTTTTTTTTTTTTTTTTTTTTTTTTTTTTTTTTTTTTGTTTAGTATTATTGTGGGGCCCGTGGCCCTGGAATCCCCGGCCCACTTTTAGGCTGGCCCAAGGCCCAAGCCGAGGAGGACAATTGTCCCGGATAGTCGTCTAAAGGGTTTTCAGCCCTTTTCGGACCCATGCCGAGGACACATCCCTCCTCGGCATGCCTAGTTTAATTCTGAGTAGAGGGCAAACCCAGAATAGGTGGTCACATCCACACTTAATGTATTCGCCTGACCCTCCAGGCTACATTACTGAGGACAAGACCCCTGAACAGCGCAACCTTGAAGGCCGCAACCCATAGTATGGTGAAGAACTTGTCTGATGGGACAAGCTCTGGAGCAGTAGCCTGGATGGCCAACAGCTGTAAGGTTAGGATCAAGCCAAAGGGAGTATATAAGGCAAAGAGCCCCCCTCGTGAAGAGGGGCCTCCTCGGACGCCTGCCGAAGAGCAACCCCAAGTGAAGAAAAACTAAGGAAAAGCTCAAGGAGGACTGGCGAAAAGCCAGCCGGAGCCAAGCCCTTTCGCCCCACTCTCTACAAATGTATTGTCGGGGGTGCCCTTCGAAAAACGGAGCCCCTACAATTGGTGCCGTCTGTGGGGAGGGTTAATGCGCTGGCCGGCGCAACCGACGGTAGTTCTAAAGTAGTTACTACGCAAAAGTTGGCAGTGCAAAAAAAAAGAGAAGAGAGAAGAAGAGAAGAATTGCAGTAGAAAAGAAGACTCAACAGCAAATAAAAAGAAAAATTCTTTATTATTCCATAGAAAGATTACAAATACAATCAGAGGCTCAGACAGGCATGTTTTACAAAAAATCCTACAAATTAATCCTACAATCAGAGGCCCAAGCGGACCGATTCTAGAACTAGCTGGGCAAGAGGCTCGCAAAGAATTAATATCAGGAATGAGGGAAGTGTCAACCCGTGCTTTTACTGGCATCCAGAGAATGGGAGAACTGGACAGTAAAAGCATGGGAAGGGGGCCTGGGGGCTGGCTCGCCTCGAAGCCGAAGCTTGAACAAAGCGAGGAGCCGACGCAGGGGCCCCGGAACACCCTCCCCCGTGATGCTTCCTCGACCCTCTCCAAACTGCAAGAGCATTGACCGTCGGAGACGACAATACTCGGGCACCAGCCATGACGAGAGTTCGCGTGTCTCCTTCGTCGGAGGTGGGCTCTGGGGAGAGACGTTAGGTACTTCAACGACGTCCTTCCTGGCCACCGTACAAGGCCCTGCCAGTGTTACGCCTAAACTCTATCGCGTCGGAAGCCCAGTAGGGGCTGCGGCCACGGCGGCCCTTAACCCCATATCTCCTAACTTTGGTCACAATCCTAGCAGCGGTGTCAAAGGGGCTCAGGGAGGTGAAAGTATGTGTTTCTGGTTGTGGTGGAAGATTCATGGAATGAGGAGAAACATTCTCCCTAGAACGCTTTTTATAGAAGGCGAAAACTGGTGGGAGTTGAGCCACGCAGAATTCGAAGGGAGGATTGTCAAAGGGAATTAATTCTCACCCAATTCCAAGGGGATTGCCAATCTCCGGATTTGTGTTAATTCACGAGAGCATTAATGAAGGCGCGTTACGCGCACCAAAGCGTCAAACGCGGAGCGCGAAAGGCCAAACGATGCCTCGTAAGCCAGAAAGATGGGGAACACGAACTAGAGGCGGGATCAACTCCACGAGTGAGGTCACAATCCGACCTGAGGAAAAACAGCTCCCAGAAAACGACTCGTGGACATCTTCACACTAAAAGCAAAGCTCTTGGATCCGAGGACGAACTCCTATTGAAGGCAGCAACTGTACCTAGGTCTTGCATGGTCCTCGGATCCAAGCCTACGGGGAGCTAGCCACTTACTTTGACGGCAGCAATTGTACCTAGGTCTTGCATGGTCCTCGGACCCAAGCCTACGGGGAGCTAGCCACTTACTTTGACGGCAGCAATTGTACCTAGGTCTTGCATGGTCTACGGACTCAAGCCTACGGGGAGCTAGCCACTTACTTTGACGGCAGCAATTGTATCTAGGTCTTGCATGGTCCTCAAACCCAAGCCTACGGGGAGCTAGTCACTTACCATGAAGGCAGCAATTGTACCTAGATCTTGCATGGTCTACGAACTCAAGCCTACGGGGAGCTAGCCACTTACTTTGACGGCAGCAATTGTACCTAGGTCTTGCATGGTCCTCGGACCCAAGCCTACGGGGAGCTAGCCACTTACCATGAAGGCAGCAATTGTACCTAGGTCTTGCATGGTCTACGGACTCAAGCTTACGGGGAGCTAGCCACTTACTTTAACGGCAGTAATTGTACCTAGGTCTTGTATGGTTTACGGACTCAAGCCTATGGGGAGCTAGTCACTTACCATGACGGCAGTAATTGTACCTAGGTCTTGCATGGTCCTCGGACCCAAGCCTACAGGGAGCTAGCCACTTACCATGAAGGCAGCAATTGTACCTAGATCTTGCATGGTCCTCGGACCCAAGCCTACGGGGAGCTAGCCATTTATGACAGAGCCAAGGTACTGCATGGTCCAAAGACCCAGTCCTATGGAGAAACTGACTGCTTACTGAAGAGTCTGAATGTCGATCCAGCCACTCAAGGAAGGACCAGCCAGCGGAAGGCCTTCCGGAACATGAGGGCCGTGGTTTTCAAAACCCTCCTCCCCGTCCGAGGGGACGGGCAGCAGGATTTTGAGGGGCTATTGTGGGGCCCGTGGGCCTGGAATCCCCGGCTCACTTTTAGGCTGGCCCAAGGCCCAAGCCGAGGAGGACAATTGTCCCCGATAGTCGTCTAAAGGGTTTTCAACTATTTTCGGACCCATGCCGAGGAAGGGTGTCCTCGGCATGCCTAGTCTAATTCTGGGTAGGGGGCAAACCCAGAATAGGTGGTCACATCCACACTTAATGTATTCGTCTGACCCTCCAAGCTACATTAATGAGGACAAGACCCCTGAACAGCGCAATCTTGGAGGCCGCAACCCACAGTATGGTGAAGAACCTGTCTGATGGGACAAACTCTAGAGCAGTAGCCTGGATGGCCAACAGCTGTAAGGCCAGGATCAAGCCAAAGGGAGTATATAAGGCAAAGAGCCCCCCTCGTGAAGGGGGGCCTCCTCGGACGCCTGCCGAGGAGCAACCCCAAGTGAAGAAAAACTAAAGAAAAGCTCAAGGAGGACTGGCGAGAAGCCGGCCGGAGACAAGCCCTTTCGCCCCACTCTCTACAAATGTATTGTCGGGGGTGCCTTTTGAAAAATGGAGCCCCTACAATTATAATGTTTAAAAATGAGATAGAGATAATGTCCTAAGTTTTAGGTAGAATAAAGAAAATAAAGGGAAAAGTCTAAAACATAATTGAAGTATTTGAATTCAAATAGATAATAAATACATATTGGAATCAGACATTTAAATACGGGATAAAAATGGATAGTTTTTACTTGATTTTTTCTCCTTTTTGTACATGAGATAGTATTATTTTTCTAAACTTTTTTGGTTTTTGTAGGAAAGAAAATTAAGCTGAAATACTATTTTGATCTCTACATTTTGGGGTCATGGTCAATTTAGTCCTGCATTTTGGGAGCAGTCAATTTGGTCTCTACCATTTTCAAGTCATAATCAATTTGGTCCAAACCGTTAGATGATTAACGGAATTTGCTTAGGTGGTAGACGTAATGCACACGTGGCATAAATTAAATTAAAATATAAATGAGAGATACTACATTCACAACATTTTCATTTTGAACGTAATACTAAAATTACTTTTTTGTCTCAGCAATAACAACCAGTAATAACTTGATGTTGTGAAAATATTATAGACATATCATTTCTCAAATATAAATAGCCCTTCCACTCAGCCCTTTCACATCATCTTTCACTACTACTAACCACATGTGACCCTCACACGACCCACATATTATCAACACCATCCTCACTAGTCAACCAACTCACATCGATTGAAATCAAAATCCTTAACCCACGATGAAATCCTTCTTGACAACCACTTGGACCTCGTTGTCTTTCCTCACCGGCATGGACCTCACGTTGTGCTTGCTCAGCTGATATGACGGGTAGCTTTTCAAAATTCATTTGTTAAATAAATAGACCTACAGTCCTACCCATTGTTAATTGCAATGGCTGAACCTACCCTTCTTGTAATAGTGTGTTCTACACTTCTTCTTTTTTAATGAAATCGACAAAAGTATTATCGTTAATAAAATATTTATAGTGAGTATATATTAGTAAAAAACCGTCTCTTAGATAAAATTACAAGTAAAATATCATCAAGTAATAATACAATGTGGAAACATAAAGAGGTGACCAACACATTTGCAGCCCATCGAAAAGATTGTAATTAATTTATAGAAAAAAATAATAGAAGATTTCCATACAAATCTTTTTGCCATTATTAAGAATTCCAGATCCAAAAAAGAGGATTAAGCAAGAAGAGACGTGGCTGTCAAGAAGGATTTCATCTTGGGTTGGGTTCAAAATTTCATTTTGGGGATTTTGAAATCAATTGGGTCTAAGTTGTCTGACTAGTGAGGAGGGTGTTGATGATAAGTGGGTCATGTGGGATTAATAGTAGAGGAAGTTGACGTGGAAAGGCTGACATGGAAAGACCATTTATATTTTAATTTAATTTATGTCACGTGTGTATTCTATTTGTCACTTAAGCAGATTTCGTTAGTCATCTAATGGTAGGAACCAAATAGATTGTGACTTGAAAATAGCAGGGATCAAATTAATTGCTCCCAAAATATAGAGACCAAATTGATTGTGGCTCCAAATTTAGGAATTAAAATGATGTTTTTGCCAAAAATTAAATTAAATGGTATGTTATTTTAGAATTTATATGATGATGTTTTGGTATGTCAAAAATTGAAGACGAAACAGAAGAACCTCTTATTAGTAATATAGGATAGATGCTTATGCTGTATGGTAAATAATTGCAATTAAAATAAAAAAAAAAAAAATTAAAACCCTAAAAAGGATAAAACTCAAACCCATTCCGGTGCAGCAAACCGATTTGGGGTTTATCAGTTTAAAAACCAAACAATAAAATACACACAAACAAAGAGGAAGGGTTTTAGTCCGTTCATCCTATCAATGTTCATGTGTCAAAAACACTACTTTCTTCTTCTTCTTCTTCTATTACCACACTACTTGTTTCTACTTCATTCTTGCTACCTGGGTCCGATTCCTCACTTTGGTTAGTTTCAATTTTGCTTTGCCTTTGCAAAATCTACAACTTCTCATTCATGGTCTTCTCCAATAGTATTGATCTTTCTTGCTTCTGGGTCTGTGAATCTTCTCAACTTCATCGCTTGGGTTGGTGTCGTTTGTGCTTTTATTCGTAGATTTATGGTATTTTGGCAGTTGGGTCGGTCTCAAAATGCTAAATTTTGTCTCTAAAACCCTTCATTTTCTTGTAATCAGATGAGAGTGATTGAAAATGCTTAAGAAAAGGCCTTGTTCTTATTGTTATTACTATTTCTTCAGGACCAGAAGAGCAATTACAACTTGTACTTTGCCAATAGACCCTACAAATGCTTTTGTTTCACCTATTGCCAATGACCACAAATCTCTGTGTCTCTCACTGGCAGAGCAGCTCATTCAACGTGGCTTGTTATCCTCGGCGCAGCAAGTGGTTCGGCGAATAATAACACATTCTTCGTCAGTTTCTGATGCTTTTTCGGTTGTTGATTTTGCTGCTTTACATGGCTTGGACCTTGATTTGGGTAGCTATGGCGAACTCATTAGGAAACTGGTGTTTTCGGGTCAGCCCCAATTGGCTGAGGCACTTTTTCGCAACAACATTGTTGGTAGAGGTATTGATCCTGATTTATCGATTTTGAATTCCATGGTTATTTGTTTGTGTAAGTTAGATAAAGTAGAGGAGGCAGGAGCTCAGTTTGATAGGCTGCTTGAGATGGGTGGAATTCCTTGCAAATCTGCTTGTAATGCAATGATTTGGGGGCTTTATGCTCAAGATAGAATTTTAGAAGCATTTGATTATTTAGTTAGACTTAATGAGGCTGGAGCTACCACTGGTATTTTGTGTTTTAATAAATTGATTTATGGGTTATGCTATAAGGGGTATATGGATGAAGCTCTTGAATTGTTTGATGTAATGCGCTGTGGACATGGTTATCCACCTACTCTCCATCTATATAAATCAATATTTTACAGTCTTTGCAAGAGAGGGCTGGTCGTAGAGGCAGAGTCACTATTCAGAGAAATGGAGTCTCAGGGTCTTTATATAGATAGGGTGATGTATACTTCTTTGATTAATCAATATAGCAAGGATAAGAAAATGAAGATGGCAATGCGGGTTTTCTTTAGAATGCTGAAGACAGATTGTGAGCCAGATAATTACACATATAATACATTGATTCATGGGTTTTTGAAATTGGGCTTGTTTGATAAGGGGTGGCTGGTTTACAAACAGATGTCAGGGTGGGGAATCCAACCTGATGCGGTAACTAATCACCTTTTTATCAGTAAGTACTGCAGGGAAGGGAAAGTTGATTGTGCTTTGATGCTTTTGAACAACATGGTTAGTTGCAACTTAGCTCCTAATGTCCATTGTTACACGGTTTTATTCAATGCACTTTACAAGGAGAATAGGCTAATGGAAGTTTATGATTTGTTCAAAAGCATGCTGTTAAGGGGGGTTGTTCCTGATCATGTGCTGTTTTTTGTCATTATGAAGATGTATCCAGAGGGGCAGAGGCTTCACCTTGCTCATCTGATTCTGCAGGCAATTGCCAAGAATGGGTGTGGTTTTGACCCTTCTATGCTCTCATCCTCTGCTAGTGCAAACTCTAATGGGGATTTGGAGCGAGAAATTGAGATCCTGCTTGAGGGAATTGTGAGATGTAACTTTAATCTGGCTAATGTAGCATTCAGTGTTGTTGTCAGTGCCTTGTGTGGAGAAGGAAAGCCAAATGATGCCTTGCTTTACATGGATAAAATTGTGAGAGTTGGATGCATGCCTTTGCTTTTTACTTATAACTCTTTGATCAGGTGCCTATGTCAGAAGGGCCTTTTTGAGGATGCCAAGTACCTACTTGACCTTATGCAAGATCGAGGTGTGGTCCCAAATCAAGCAACTTATTTGATAATGGTAAATGAACACTGTAAACAGGGTGATCTGGTGTCAGCCTTCAATATTCTGGACCAAATGGACGAGAGGGGACTTAGACCTAATGTTGCTATATATGACACTATTATTGGTTGTCTAAGCAGAGAGAAAAGAATCTTTGAGGCAGAAGAAATGTTTAAGATGATGCTTGAGTCTGGTGTGGATCCTGACGAGGTTGTCTATGTGACAATGATTAATGGCTACTCGAAGAATGGAAGAGCTATTGAAGCCCACCAGTTGTTTGAAATAATGTTAGAGAATTCCATTCAGCCAAGTTCTTATTCCTACACTGCACTTATAAGTGGGTTGGTGAAGAAAAATATGACTTATAAGGGATGCATTTACCTTGATAGGATGTTGGGAGATGGTCTTCAGCCAAATACTGTGCTATATACCTCACTTATCAGTCTTTTCTTGAAGAAGGGTCAGTTCGAATTTGCCTTTAGGTTAGTTGATTTGATGGACAGAAACCAGATTGACACTGATCTCATCATGTATATCTCACTTGTCAGTGGTGTTAGCAGAAATATCTCTGGTATTAAGAAGGAATTGTGTGTTATAAATAAAAAGTCTGAAAGGGAAAGAGAAATGTTGTTCCATTTACTCCATCAGAGAACTCTTATGCCAATGAAGAAGATTTTAAGAATTTCTGCTGATACTCCCGAGGAGACGAAATGCTTTGCTTTGAAGCTGATGCAGAAGTTTAAAGACATTGAGTTTATGCCAAACTTGTACTTATACAATGGTATAATCTCTGGATTTTGTAGGGCAGAACAGATGTGGGATGCCTATGATCATTTTGAAAAGATGCAAAGAGAGGGTGTACATCCCAATGAGGTGACTTACACCATTCTCATCGATGGGCATATTCGATCTGGTGATATTAACAGTGCAATAGGATTGTTCAATAAGATGAATGCAGATGGTTTTGCTCCAGACAGAATTGCGTATGACACTTTACTGAAAGGCCTTTGTAAGGCTGGGAGACTACTTGATGCCTTATCACTCTCATATGCAATGCGTAAGAGGGGGGTTTTCCCAAATCAGATTTCTTATGAATGTTTGCTCAGTTGTTTTTGTGCAAGTGATATGAGTGTTCCTGCCTTCAAGATATTTGAAGAAATGCTTGCTCAAAATTATAAACCTAAGCAGTTTAATCACAACTGGTTGCTTTGCAAATTATGTGAGAATAATAAATTTCTTGAAGCCCGTATGGTATCTGATATGATGCTTCAGAGAGGGATAACTCCAAAACATTCAACAAAGAGGTTCTATTTGAAAACATGCAATGAGGAAAGTGAAGGTAATCTAGCATTATGTTGTTGAAGGCATATCCTTGTGCAAAGTAAAAGTTATTGCTTGATACTGTGCGACACATTTAGAGGTTGGTGATAAGGAAATTTTGTTGTGCCAAATATGCATCTCTTCAATTGTCTCTACATTCTAGCTCCCAAACCATTCCCCCTTTCACCTCAAAGTTCAAATGTACAATTTATAATTATTTGACTTGGGAATTGTGTGTTTGTATGCAGGAATGATGTCTACGAAAAACAAAGTGATTTATGCAGGAATGGTGGAGATCGTGAACTCCAATCTTTGCCAATGAGGTCATTTGCATGCAGCTGACAAGAATCAGGTAATTTTCAATTCTGATGTTCCCTGCTACTTTCCTAGAAGATATGCAAATGAAACTGATGAGAGAGAGAGAGAGAGAGAGAGAGAGAGAGAGAGAGTTTCAAAATGATATTTACTTTGTGTTGAAGGAATATCGTTTCCGTTGATTTTCCAAATCTTAAGCAATATTTACTTTTAAATATGTGTTTGTTAAAGGAAACCCTGTGGAATTTTTGTTTCTATTTTTGGCATAAATTCTTTTTGATAGGTAAGATAAGATATCATTAAAAAAGAGTATGGCATGGAAAAAAACCATGAGGTAGCCACAAAAATACAAAAGAGACATAAAGCTATGTACAAGAAGAAAGGGAATCTAAAAATATTATGAGGGACTCATAAGATGTGAGTCCCCAAAACCGTGACCAATCAAGCAAAGTCCCTATAAAAGATAAGAAGTTGCTCCCTCAAGCATTCCATATCCTCAAAGGTACACTTGTTCCTCTCCCTCCAAATACACTACATCAAACACAATAGTGTCAAATTCCAAATCTCGGAAGAATGCTTCCCCAACCAATTCCTCCACCCAAGCAAAGGATCATTCACTCTCTTAGGAATCACCCGTGCAACCTTAAGGATTTAAAAACAAAATTCCACAAGCAGCGAGCCTCCCCAAACAATGAAAAAGATGGTCCACTAATTCCCCATTGCATCTGCACATGTAACACCAATCCACTAAATAAAATCTTCTCCTCTTTAAATTATCAGTTGTGAGAATCTTTCCCCCATGCCACTGTCCAAAAAAACAGGAAACTCTTCTGGGTACCTTAACCCCCCAAATTGCTTTCCAAGGGAAGATAACAAAGTACGACGCCCTCAACCCACAATAAAAAGACCATATCCCAAACTCCCCATTCATCCTCAACTTCCACCTCATCTGGTCTCCAACCCCATCAAAAGGAATATGGGTCTCCAAGATGTGAGTAAAAGCCTTAAAAGCTGCCACTACATCCAATTCCCAAATATTTAAAGCTCGATAGAACCACACATCCCAACTCATCATCTCCTCCCTTTGATGCCACACCAATAAAAACTCCACCGAAGCCTCCTGATCCGTAGCAATTTCATTCAAGATCGGGAAAGCCTCCTTAAGAGATTGATCTTCACACCAACAATCTAGCTGAAACTGCACCCTATTTCCCATACCCACCTCATACCAAATATATCTACAAAAATCTTCCCAACCCAATGGCTAACAGTACAGTATTGATTCTATTGAATATTCATCTCAATATTTATTTGGATTGAGAAGCTTAGGGCATTTGTTGATTCAATAGATCTGATCAGAGTCTACTGATTTCTCAGCCTCCTACTTAATGTTGATAAAGCAGATAGAACTTGAATCTGATTTTCTTAAATTAATTGAAGGCAGAATTGCTTTAAATATACGTGCTCTCATAATCTAGTTTTGCTTTGCTCAACATATTATTCTTTATTATATAATATTCAATTGTGGGTTGTGGTTTAGTTCTGATTGTGCTTGATTGGGTGGTCAAGGTATATGGGTATTCCAAGAGTGAGATCAGTTGGTTTAGGTATTGATTTTCATGTGACTATGGAAATACAAGTCAAACCAATTTATTAGTTCATTTCTTGATTCTGAGTTTATGGTTTATCATCACACTAGTTAGATTTATAGTATGTTAGATGTACTTGGATCCAATAGTTGAAAAGAATGATTTCTGGTAAACAATAGAGTAATGCTTCTGGCTTTTTTCAGTTGACACTGTTGAGCACACAACATATGAATTGGTTTAGCCATCCATTATTTGCACTTATATGATTTTACTCTGAAACAGTTGGGCCTGGTGGAAGTCCAGATGAAAATCGAGAAACTACAATTGGAGCTCTGGTCATTGATGGGGTAACCACCACTCACGTTTGATTTATTTATTTTCTTCCACTGTTCTTCTCTTTATAGTGGCATGTTTCTGTGCACATTGAAAATGACTATCTATCGTGCTTGCTAAGGGCATGCATAGGTGACTGGAGGTTGTTATGATCATGAACATCATAAGTTACTGGTTAAAGGGAACCACATGAAGTCCCAGTTGCTAACCTTCCTACAATTTTGAATGGCTGGTTTAAGTTAAGTAGCACAATATGCTTTATGTGAGGTTAAGTACTGAAATATAGGTAACAAAGAGTAATTATAGTTGTGTGTCTGATTTGACCTGGCACACAAAATCTGACCAAAAACTTATTACATGTCCCACGTCAGAAGCATTAAGCCTAAGATCATTCCTACAAGTTTTAGGATAATGAATAAAGCATGTAACTTCTTTCATTTCAGATCTTCTGTTGCACATTATATTCATTGCACTAGGGCAGGGTCCATGTCACTGATTTGTTTGGCTTTTGTTATCTTTGACAAGAATGAAACATGTAGACTTTGTTACTTATCAAAAAAAAAGAAAGAAAGAATGAAAGCATGTAGACCAAATGACTTAATTGCATAGCAGCCTTGCATGGAAGAATTTTATCATGGATGTGGTATATGCACATGATTAGAAACTCATACCAGTTTTAGATTTTGCCTTTTTGTGAATGCAGTCAACAGAACATGAGCATTTTCCTAAGTGCGCATTGACTAAGGGAGCCAAGACTTCTTTATATGTGTCATTCTTATTACTTGTATTTTTTTTTTCCCCAAATGATATTTTTTTGCTATCAAATGAGTACATGAAAGAAAGTCCTTGCTCAAAGTGAGACATTTCTCAGATATTGAGGCAATTCATAAACATAGAATTTGATGTCATTGCTGGTAAGCAGAGGACTGTATGATAGCTTGCCTCATTAATGTATGGTATAACTAATGTTAATGACTCTTGATTTTCAGAAAGGGTATAGTTTTCATTTAGTGCTCTTGTAAATGATTGAGGGCCTTGTGACCCTTAGAGAAGCACATGGAACTATTTGATCCTCCTAATTGCTTAAATAACATAATTAGCATTGGTTTGCAGGGAGTTGGGGGGCTGAGTGTGAGTTTTTGGAAAGTAAATTGCAGGTTCAATCAAGAGCCATTTGTTTATAAATTTTTTAATTTTGAATGTGTAAAGAGCATATATGTGTGCACAATAACCAAAGAAAATAATTTCCAAATTTAAAGTTCTTTTTTTCCTGTCTTCAAACAATGAAATGAAGCTTGTCTGAGGAACTAGATTCACCTCAATTGCTTCTCTACAAAGACAATGGTGGAGGTGTTGTGTTAAAGAAAAGGTAAGTTTTCAAGGACTGAGCAATTCTAATATAAGGAATTTGGTGAATATGAATTGAAGTTTTAGTTTCCAAACAACCCAAAAAAAAAAAAAAAAAACTGCTATTAGTAATCATAGGGAGAATCAGACTCTTGTTACAGGGTTTGAAATAATGGAAGTGATACCTTTGCCTATAAATGAGCCATTTGTTGAAAAATTATTTACTTGAATTTTGTTTACCTTTAGATGGACTAAATGAGATCAAAGCAGCCAAGGGATCTGAGCTATTAATATAGCTCAGATCTCAACTTGTGATAGCCTTGGAGGGTTTCAATTGCTTGAAATGACCCATGTGGAGACCTGTTGGGTTGAGAGTAGAGTGGTGAAACTTCAGTGGGAGGATAAGAGCGGGTTACGTCATTTAGTAAGGCTGCACGGGCGTCTGGGTGCTTATTTTGGAGAGTCCAGGCCAGATTAATCTGCATGAGGCCTCATAGCCTAATGGAAATTTGGTTTATTTTAGGCCCAAAGCCACTTTGGGAGACTTGCAAATTACTAAACTTGGCATGCCGCAGCAGTGGTGGCTCAGTTTCAGTTGTAGCATCAGCAATCCAAACCATATATTAATGTAGCAGTCATAATCTTGGATGCTGGGAAGGTGATGACCATGCTAAGTTATTGGCATTATATTAGTCCTATCACCTATACCTATGCTGAACTGGGGGTTTTATGTTTAAACACAATACCTGTAGCATATTCAGCAAAAAATACCATGTAGATTACAGAAAGGAGGGCTGCATTGAGTGAAAAACGGATGTCACTTTTTAAGTTAAATTTTCATTGAGTGAAAGTATGGCATAGTCAAGAATGAAATTGGTTTTGGTTTCAATTGGGCAGTCCCAATTGGTTGGAACAGGGCTCTGTTGTTTTGTGTATAAAAAAATCCACTCTTCATTTCATTGAAATAGATTTTAATTATTCACAATTTTTGTGTCTGTTTTCATTGCTATTGAAACTTCATTTCTTAAAGCATGTTAGTTGTGAATATGTATGCCAAGTTTACACATCATGATTGTCAATTTTTTGATATATATCATGTATGCAAGAAATACCCCAACTCCTAAAGTTTTAGGATTCTGAAAACCATGTTTTGTTGGTAAATTACAAACACATTGTGTACAGCCAAGTTATTGATACTATAGCCTCTTGCTTTTAGTTAATTTTTAACCATTTAATTGTTTTGTGCAGCCAACTTATGGTTTCTTAATACAATCAGGAGATGATCCTCGGGATTCCTGCTACAATGAGCAGTTTTACATCAATGAGAGGGAGGTGGGGGTTATACGAACTTTCACTCCTTTGAAGTTTCATTTTATATGATGTTTTACAAAATGAACTTGCATTAGTAAATTGATGTGCAATAACTGATTTGCTAGGGGATATATGCTTTTTTTTTTTCTTTTTAAAGTAGATTTACAATTCCTGAGATTCGGCTTTACAGTTCATAACAATTGTGTTGCAGATATAAAATTTATAAATGGCAAAAGACTGCTTAGGAACTCTTACGTAAACGGCAACTTCAGATGAGCAACTTACAGTTCTTGGTGAACTATTGTATCAGGTATATACAAATATCTAGTTTTGATGAATTGTTACTTATGTTTTGAAATTTAGTTCTGCATTTATATAGGCAGGCCTCATAAACATAAATAATGCAATGGAGACTAATGACATCTGGAGAATCAAGTTAAAGACTTAAAGTAGCGGTATACCCATAACACTCAGCCCTTATATTCCTTCTATGAATGTGTTTTATCAATGGATCTGAGGACTTTTATGTGAAAATAACTATATATATATATATATATCACACTATTTACGGGAAGGTTTTTATGTTGAGGCTAAAAGTCTTTTTTTTTTTTTTTTTTTTTTCTTCTTCTTCTGCAGTGCATCATAGATGGTGAAATTGGTCTAAGAGATAGCCCTATTCCCTGGAGAAGAACTAATTGGGGAAGCTAAAGCTGTTTTAATGGCCAGGCTGTGAATCCATGTCCCTTGGTCCGAAGACTTTGATTGGTTTGTGTCTAACTCCTGGTTTCTGAACCCAAGGGGAGTTGGTTATTTCCTAATTAAAAATGTATCAATACTGCTATGTAGATATTTGTTTAACTACTGGAATGTGCTACATCTCAATAAATGTAAGATAATGTAATAAATCTGTAAGATGATGCAATAAATCTGTCATGGATTTATCCCATGGGCCATTTTTTGTTTGTGTCATTACTTATTGAAAGTTTTTTGTACACCCGGAGTATAGAATGTGGGTAGCTTTATATGAGAAGAATGTGTTATATATTGGATGCACTGAATAGTTTATCATGAAAAACAAATCTGAGTAGTTGGAGTCTTGAAGAATCATAAGGGAAAAGAATTTTATTTACATATTTATTCTGATAGAAATAACAAAGAAACTCTATTGAATTTCATTTTACCAATGATATGGTATTTGCAATCACAAAGAATCAAACAATAATCACCAAACAAATTGCAATCACAACTCAAAATTGACGTTAGATGTGATTGTCAGAGGCCGGCAACAAATGGCACACCAGTTGCAGACAACCATGATTTCCCACCAATAAATTTCTCTACTGTAATGCTACACTTGCACTTGTTATAACATAAAAACCACACGATCTCACTCTCTGACTAGTCGAAGAAATCAGAGGCCAGCAACAAATGGGACACCAGTTGCAGGCAACCATGACTTCCCACCAATAAAATTCTCAGCAGTGAACTGTGATGCTACACTTGCACTTGTTATAACATGATAACCACCCCACTTCACTCTCTGACTAGTCGAAGAGCGGGGGCCAATGTTCTTGTACTCTCCATAATACAGAGTACTCAATGCAAAATTGCCATTCCATTCCAACCACCCTGCTGGATCCACCAAAGTGTCAATGTAAGTTTGTAGGTAAACAGTTCTTGAATACTCTTTCCATGGTCGACCCAAGTATGTTTTCACTGAGCTTAGCACTGGTATAAGGTCTGATGCAGCCATAACACGTGAATCATGGATTGAAATCCCTGTGTTTTGATTAGAATCGGTTCTACCTTGAGCTGTAACCGTGTTTTGTTGCCCAATAATTGGTTTCCTTGCATAAATCATGCAGTTCTGGAAAACAACTGCGGCATTTCCAAATATGAAATCTACTGTGCCATAGATGTAGCATTCTTTGTAGAATTGTCTCTGTGAGTGCACATAGAGGGTGTCTTGGTACCCTTCAAAGCCACACCGGTAAAAGACAGAGAGGTCGGCACCTGATCTTAGTGCCACAGCTTGATGGTTTGATGGACCAGCAGTGTTACGAAATGTGATGCCACGAGCAATGAAACCTTGGCCAGTCACAGCTGATTGTAGTAAAATATTAAGTATTAGTGACAAAATTATAAGGCAAATGACATTTCCAAGACATAATGTATCAGTATTGCAATAGCATAACGAGTGTAGGTATCAAGTATCAACTTCTTAATTATTCTTCTGTTTTGACTTTTTCTAAATATTGTAATTTGTCGTTGGTACTTATTCTAAGAATTCGATAGAAGGTACATCTACTTCTTGATTATTCTTCTCTTTTGACATTATGTAAACATTGCCATTTATCTTATTCTACGAATTAAAAGGAAATAGTGACAATGTCATGGTGCATGCTCTTTCTCTCTCTCTCTCTACTGTGACTGTGCTATATGGTTTTATATAAAGATAGAATATGGAGTAATAAACACAGACTAAAGAAGGAATTTAGCAGATCCAATTCTATTGGGAAGTAACAAAGTTATTAAACAAATATCATTTTAACTGAAGTTGCTTAATTCCCTAAAAAAAAAAAAAAATAGTTTATTGCAGTAAAAACTTAACATTAACCAATATATATACTTCGACACTCATTACTTAGATCCATAAAGATAAAAATATTCTCAGCCAAAAAAAAAAAAAAAAAAAAAGGAAAAAGAAAGAAAAGAAAAGAAAAAGATAATACTATTTGGGAAGATTATTAGGGATACCTACAGTACTCTTTTAACGACTATTTTTTTTTTTTTTTTGAGGGAAACATTATTTTTTATTTGAAATGAATAAAAATTACAAATTGCATCATTTGTTTAAGGAGGTTATAATTTTGGCCATCCAGTTTTGGTTTGAGGGTATTATATATTTTAATACATATACCTTATAAGCTAATATGTCAATTTTTAAACACGAAACTAAAAAGTATTTAAAAAATATTTAATGCATTATTAATGTGACCCTAACCATGGACATTAATTTAATTTTGTTTTAATAACTTTTAAGCCAAATGATATATTTTAGTGTTTTTAACAAAAATATTCCAAATTTGAATCCCCCTTATATATAAAAAATGCGAAGTAATTTTTTTTTTCTTACAATAAATGAAGAATGGAGTCTTTGAATTTAGATTCTCTCAATGAGAGAGAACAAATTGTGTCAAAGAGCCACAAAACTTTTATCATCAATCACTTAACTTGTCGTGTTAGTTTGTCAGTATTTTATAATTACATTAGAAGTGCCTTTTAACATTATCTTTACGTTAATATTTGAGAGAGAGAGAGAGAGATCAAATCCCTTACCAACAGTTGCAGAGTTGAAAGTTGTGGAGCCTCCTCCAACGCTCTTGCTACCAGTAACAATGGTCCACCTTAGCCCATCACCAACCAGCATAACATTCTTCAATTTACTCCCAATATTAAGGTTCTCCTTGTAAACCCCACTTTTCACATATATCACAAACCTCCCACTCCCACTCCTCTTAGCCGCTGCATTCAAAGCCTCAGTAATAGTTTTATAATTCCCTGACCCGTCTTGTGCCACCACAAGGTTTGCAGCTATTGTAGAAGATTGTAATAGCTTCCTATCACCACCCGAAACCCAGCTTGGAAACCCATCTTTGTACCTTTCTGTGTCTGGGGTCATTGAGTCATTTTTGTTGATAGCCAAAAAGTCGCTTATAAGGTCAGAAACATTGTTGGACATGAGGGGCAAGACATTGTTTGAAACATTTAGCTCAACAAAGCCGGCTTTGCAGGTTTCTAGGTTCGTAAGAGCAGTGCTAAGCCAAGTTTGCATGTCATAGTTGGTGCATTTGGTGGTAGAGTCTAGGGTTTGGTTGAGTAGGGTTATGGTTTCTTCATAGAGTTGCATGCAATCATTCCATACAGCCTTTTCCTTCTTGTTTCTACATTTAAAGCCAAGCCACTTGTTGTGAGTTTCAGCTTTAAGGGACTCCTCTAAGGCTATTTGGACAATGGTTTTCTTGAACTCAGACTTTACTTTTGGTGTCCTATTTGTGACCTTTGGATTATGGGTCATGTAGTGTTTGCAAATTTTAGGATGTGGGGTTTTGTTGCACCACCAATCTATGTCATTGGATATGGTACTTGATAGAGTGGGTGAGAGGAAGGAAAGGAAGATTTGGGATAGCACTAATAACAAAAGAGGTTTTGCCATTGATGTTTCAAGAATATTGGGTTTGAAGAATATAGTGATATATCTAAGGCTTTCTTAGGGTATGTATATATAGGGGACGAGGATTGATGGAGCCAAGTTGGCTGGGTTTGAACATGCTAAAGAGTGATAGAAAACTCAATTAGAAATGCAATTAAAAAAGAAACTTACATAGATTCTTGACCATATCAAATTATCAATCGTCTTTGGCCGAGTTTCACGACCTATAGGGCGAGCGTGCCCTATGATGCTTGGCCAACTGATCCAGTTTAGTTTTCAACCATTATACCTCATCATTGTTGTGTTTTATAATATTTAATATCGTTTACGTAATTAATTAACCAGAGAGAACATGATATGGACTTGTAGGCATGTCACAATCATATACATATCTAGCGTTGTTTTGCTAGAAAAGGTCAGAATCTAATGTCAAGTCATAATTGTATAACGAAGTTTAATAGTTTATATATGAAGAAACTATATTTCGACTGAGGGTTGCAAGGATTAATTTCCCATGTAATAATGTTACTAGGAGGACACTTCTTTCAATCTTCCCTCTTAGTAATTATCACTTATTTTTATAAGGGTCTCGATTCTCTTATACTCTTTATTGTTTATTAATTGTTTGTCTACATTATTCATTTCACATTTTGAATATAAACATATTAATAATAAAAAAAAATACCGACATTTTGTGTGAAATTATGAATATTATATATAAGGATTAAGAAGTTTTGAATATAGACATCAATAAAATATACATTGACATTTTATGTGAAATTATGAATATTATATATAAGAATTAAGGAGTACATATCAACAAGAGAGCAATTATGGATTACCCTTCTTATAAAACCATGATACAAGAGAATACTATTTCAAACTTACTGGAAAATCTTACCAGCTTGTTAATGTTATTCAGGTTGATTTGTTTCTAAAAATTAAAAAAAAAATAAAAAACTAACTGGAAATCAATTTCCATCCAAAATTTCTATGTAAAGAACCCACCCTAATTAAAAATAAATGTACCACTCAATCATAAATCTATTTACCATGTACTTGTCAAAGACTCAAAGGAATGACCCATAATTCATTGAACTTCCATGCTCCACTTGGACAAGGAAAACCGTGTCCTTATGTATGCCAGTGGTGCATGTACCTATTAGAAGGACGGCTGGTGTACCAGTTGTCTAAAATCTAACACTATAACATGTTGTTGACTTTGAACAATTCCAAGGCTGTCCCAAAACGTGTTGTTTGTTCGATTGTATTAGAGAATGTTGCACTCTTATCCTTTAATTATTATATCGAAGAAGATTACCCAGCCACAATTCTTATTTATTTATTTTTTTCGTTAATTTAGCCACAATTATTATTGATTCAGGTATGTCAACTATACCTTATTTCTTCGTGGCTTCCAATTATTTCAAGCTTGATGTTTATAACCAGATCTAAGAGGTACGTAGGGAAGGTTCTTATAATTTGAGAGATCATTGACAAAAATATTACAAGTCTAAAAAGGAACACTAAATAATGATTTGTGAACCGCAAATTCCTCTATGAGTTTGAATGACATGTGAGGTACTATGCTATATTCTTCAACTTTTTGTTAAAAAAAATATCCGAATTATGTACAAGAAGTACCAATATATTTGACCTTACAGAAAGGACAACCCATATGCAAAACAAGAAAGATTCTTAAGAAAATATTAAAGCATATATATATATATATATATATTGAAATTTGAAATGTAGCACCAAGAGATCATTAGCTGGGCATTAATGTTCGTAGTGCTAAAGTTGTGCTAGGAATTTACCCATTTCTTTAACCCTGGTAAGATTTTCCTTAGTTGCTTCTTGTTCACCAAATGAATTCTTTATATATAGATTCTTTGGTTTAATTTGGATGAAAGCCTTCCCAAGTTATAAAGAGTATGTTTGAGACCTAAAATATGAATTTTAACTTAAGTGAGGTATTTTTTTATATTTAAATATTATTTCATTTAATTTTAAATTTCTATTTTCTATATTATAATTTTTTTTATATGATAGGCCAAGAATATATTGAATCCTTATGATGAATTAACAAATTAATTAGTTAAGTTAATTAATTAATTCAATTAACATTCAATATGCATAGTAGCACATATAAATCACCAAATAACTAAATGTAGCGGAAATTAAATTGACACGATGATTTGTTTACGAATTGGAAAAACCTACACGGCAAAAACTTCACCGGGTGATTTTAAGGTTACCAATCCCGAGAATTCACTATTATCACTAAGAATCTCACTATCTTATACCAACGTAACCTACAGTTGAACCCTTACCCTAATACCTAATTGGACTTTTTCTGTAGTGACAATCTTTTCTTTTATTGCATGGCTCCTAGTACGTGACTAACCAATTCGATGTACGGATCCCAGTATGCGGCTTACTCACCAAATTGAGAAAGATGTTGACTATAAAGTTTTTCAGTCTATCACATGATGAAGATCACGAAATTCCTTAGTTACAAAACTCTACGGTGTACAAACACAGCAGCTTATTCAAGAGAAAGATGAACTGAGGAAAATTCTATCTTTGGCCACAATTTGCATGAACACAACTTTGTTTCACACTTGCACAACCTTTGATAGTCCTTAAAACAATCCTTATATATATTTAGGGTTGTGAGAAAAGAAAGCCTAAACTTTTATATTCACAAATTGAAGTGAAATCATTTTTGAAAAACTGATTTTTATAAACCTCGATAGATAGCTTATCTGTCGAGAAGCTGTCGAGCATCAGGCTTCAACAATTTTTTAAATCTCAAGCTGTCGAGTTTTAAAATCTAGCACTTCTTTATTTGTTTCTTAGACAGACTTGTATGGATTTAACACTTGATCTTGAAACCTTGTTTCTTGAAACATTAAACATATCCTAGATTTACTCAATTACAAGTAAAACGCGTTTTGTCAAATGATTAATCAATTCAATATTAACATATGTTCCTAATATTAAATCACATATGTCCTAACATTATATTTCAAATTCATTCTTCTATACTTTTTGAGATGTAAAATTACAAATTAATTAAGTTTTGTTAACACCTCTTTTTAAATTCCATTTTGGGATGCAAAATTGCTATTCTTTTGTGACAAAATCAAAGTTAAGTAGGATTTTATTATTTTTAATTTGGAAATACTTCATTTTTCAAAAATAACTATAACAAGTAATATCAATAAAATTCTGTAAGTGAAACATGCTTTTTTGAAAGAGTTTAGTATACAATTACAAATTATTATTTTTGAACATCATTGTAATTATTTTCATTTTCATTATTTTAAATTATTTCATTATTTTCTAACACTCTTTTTATGAATTTCTTATTCATAAGATTTTATTTTTCTAAATTTTCCGTTATATATATATATATATATATATATGTGGGGGGGGAAAAGGGCCCAGTCCAACATAATGGGTCGAGAGCCCATATGAGAGCTATTTTGCGACTGAGAAGAAGGAGATGGTAAGGGCAGGGCCCATCTGAAAGTGGGACTCTCAGAAGGAAGAATTATTACAATCCGAAGAGGATATCTCCTGTTCGAAGAGATTGTAATCCTCTGACGTAAATATTATAAATCAATTGAGTGTGTAAAAGGCCAAAATGACCTTCCGAGGACTCCACCTGATCAAGATAAGCTCTGAGTATGCTAGGAAACGATAAGGATGGAGAAATATCTAAAGGGAAAGCTGCTACCACCGTATTTAATACTCTGCAGCAACTTTTCTGGCCGCATTTATGTGGAGAAGACCCCTGAATAGTGCATCCTAACCTACCGCCACTCACACAGAGCTAAAAAAAGATGCTTGACGTGACACGTACTCAAGTAAACTCATGGATGAGGAACAAGTGGACGATGGAGATGAAGAGAAGGGGGGTTATATAAAGGAAGGAGGCTCCTAACGAAGGAGGGGAGGGGGGGGGGGACGAAAAAGAAAATAGGAGAGGAAAGAACTGGATTGTAACCCTAAGAGCTTTGTTCATCAGATAATCAATAATATAACTCTTCGGATATTCACTTTTTACGTGTAGTTCCATGTTAGCTTGTGCTTGACAGTTGTGATTCGTTGTTGTTAATCCCATATCTAACCTAGCTCTTTCACCCATACTCTACAAGTTTATTGTTTTGGGTTTGGGCCACAAATCCTAACCCTACAATATATATTTTACATTACTAGTAGTAAAATTATTAAGTGATCACGTTTGAGAATTCAATTAATTTGTATCTCTCTCTCTCTCTCTCTCTTAAATTTTTTCATATATAGATTGATATTTCTTTTTTAGAGATGAAGATTGACATTTTCTCGTAGAAATTTATAATTAAAAAATATTTATAAGTAAAAGAAATGCTATACAATATAATAATACGATTATGAGAAAAATAGAATATAATTTTTTCAAAAAATTAATACCACTTCATTTAATAATAGAATCATCCATTAATCTAAACCTGTTTAAATAGAGAGATGGATTCAACACGTAGCGTGATGAATTAATGCTAACCAATTCAAGATTTTTTTAATATTAAAATTTAAGCATATTGTTTTAGGCATAAAATTGAATAAATGTAGATTTTTTTAAAGAAAATTTTATCTTGGGTAAGGTATAGTGAAGGAGAATTAAAATTAAAATTTCAATTTTAATAATGAGAAAGAGAGAGAGAGAGAGAGAGAGAGAGAGAGAGAGAGATTATTTGATGTATGGCCATGTGGAAGATTGGATGGCTAATATTGACAATTAACCATGTGGAAGATTAACTTAAAAAAATTGAAGTCTTAATTTATTAGAATTTAGAATAAATTGATTGTCAATAATGATATGACATATTCATATCAATTTTTTTATTGGTTGAAATAGTTTATCTTTTGTGTTGGATTTCCATTAACCACAATTATTGGGCCTTCTTGAGGATGAGTGAGAGAAAGAGAGCGTACAACCCACCAATTTTTTTAGAATACTAAATATTTTTAACATACAAACCTACCAATTAATTTTTTTTCTTTATAAAATTTTTACAAGTAAAACTAGATTTCAAACTAAATTTTTATAGAATATTAATTTTTTACAAGTAAAACTAAATTTTTATAGAATACTAGATTTCAAATTGAAATTCAATTAGAGTCTAATTTTGCGTCATATATCTCATCTACTCTAAGTTTTTAAATTTTTGTGCCAAGTTAGTTAATTCAGTGTAAAATTTAGAATTCAATTAGAATCTAATTTTATGCCACATGTCTCATCTAATGTAAGTTTTTTAATTTTTGTACCAAGTGAGTTTAATTCAATGTAAAAAACGAGGAGCTCAATTTAAATAAACCATAAAAAATCTAATCATATATATAAAACCAATGCTTAGAGAAATTTATTTAGATTCAAAATTGAATTTTGTTTTTGTTAGCTTTTCATACAAATTAAATTGTTTAGATATTTATTGTTATTTTTTCTCTGAACTAATGAGCATATTTTTTTATAATATTTCCATTTAGATATTTTGTATGCAAGGATCTGGAACATAACATATTGCAATTGAATTAAACGATCTCATGCACTTATCCCATTCAATTTAGGAGATATTACTGGACCAATTTTTTTATTTTGTGTTATATTTAGTAGAATTTCATGGATAGTGATTGTTAATTGATATTGTTTATGTAATATTCAATAGTGATTTTTAAAATTATATATATAATAACAATGTAATGAGAAACTTAGCGTAACTAATATTATGAAAATTGCAAGAAAAAACTATTTTAGTACCTTCAAATATCCTGGTTGAACTAATATCTTATATGTTTTTATAACCCAAGCTAATATTAATAGCACCACTATAATTCATCATTTCTATGCATAAGCACGGGTTACATACTAGTGTGTGTGTGTGTATATATATTAATAGGTAAAATTGAGAGAAAATTCAATTAAATTTCAAATTGGAATTTAATTAGAGTTTAATTTTGTGCCATATGTCTCATCTAATTTAAGTTTTTAAATTTTTGTGCCAAGTGAGTTAATTCGGTGTAAAAATTGGATTTCAATTAGAGTTTAATTTTGCTCAACGTGTCTCATCTAATTTAAGTTTTTTAATTTTTGTGTCAAGTGAGATAATTCAGTATAAAAAAAGAGGAGTCCAATATAAATAATAAAAAACTTAATCATATATTTAACTCTATATATAAAATTAGAGGAAAAGAGAGTTTGGATGATTTTATATTTATGGGCCATTTTGTTGTGTAACTAAAAATAATTCAAATTTATAAGTTATCTATATCTATATCTATATCTATATCTATATATATATATATATATATATTAACAGGAAAAACTCAGAAAAAGTCTAATTAGAATTACAATTGAAGTCCAATTTTGTGTTACATATCTTATCTAAAATTTTAAATTAATATACATATACATATACATATATATTTTTATATATATATATATATATATATATATATATATATAAGCAGAGACCTCATGTAAGAAAGCATGAGATTCTGCCAAGTGGCACATTGTATTACAGTCATTTCATTTAGTCTTCCACCTCATCTAAATTTAGCATTTATGTCAAACTATTAAGTAATGGCAAATGCATTTATTTCAATGTATAAATATGACATTTAGTATTCCACCTCATCTAAATTTAACATTTATGTCAAATTATTAAGTAATGACAAATGCATTTATTTTAATGTATTAATAAAATTCAAAGAATTTGTATAATACATTTATAACTTTACATGCTTTGAATAGATACAGATGGATCTAAAAAGTTATGGGAAATGTAAGAATTAAGAAAACTTGGTGTGATGGTCACTCCACAAGTATAAATGCTTAGGGGGTGTGGGGGGAGGGGGGGCAAGAGCTGGGGTTCAAGTCTCCAGGAGGGAGTTTCACATACATATACACTTAGATTAGCTAGTGTAGAATTTCTATTTTGTATAAAAAAAAAAGAAATAAGAAAAAAAAAAAGAAAACTTTTCAATTTTCTGCATAAGACTAACTTCAATGTAGAATTGCAAGAGTCAGATTCAATGAATTGGGTAAATATTATTTGTCTCCACATTTTTCCAATATAAATCCTCATTTCCATTAGACTTAAAAATTAAACTTCCATAATTTTTCTTACAATATCTTTGTTTTACTTTCTGAGAGTTATGTTAATTTTCAAAAAATATGTTCGTCTTAAATATTTTGTTTAGATTTTATGTATACATTTTTACTTATGTAGCATTGTAATGTATTTAGGCTTATTTTTTCATATTATGTGCCAATTTATATTTTTGGTTTTTCGTATGATGCATATACTTAGTAAGGATCTGTTTTTGGTTGCTTTTAGTTCAATTAAAATTTGCAGGTTAAATTGTGATATTATTGCATCACTATGACATTATTTTGTTGTTGTTTTATCATGAAATTCTAGAAGTTTTTATAGCTAATTGATATATAGAACATAAATCATACAAGAAAGACACCTAGGAACCAATGGGGTTGTAAGTGACAATGTGAACTGTGATTTGGTAACATATCTTGGTTGCATAAATTAGATGAATTTCCCCCCCAATGTATTTAGTTTGAATTTAACTTTAGTAGAAAACTTCACAGATTAAGTGTGACTAACAATAAAATTATTCGTGAAATTAATAGATCATAAATAATTTCTTACAAAATTTATCAAAATACACCGCGCATCATGCGGGATATCGGCTAGTCTATATCTATATATATAATAATAGGTAAAGCAGAGAGAAAATCCAATTAATTTTATCGGAGTTTACAGAGAGAGAGAGAGAAAGAGAGAGAGAGAGAGAGAGAGAGAGAGAGAGAGAGAGGCGTAGTGTTGTTTACTTGTTTGTATAGGTGATAAGGTTTGTGTTAGGCTATGTGGGTTATTATTGCTGAGCAAGACTAAAGTATAGTACTTAGGTGGTATTCCTTAGGTTTCATTTTTAAGATTCTGTCATGTGGATTTTTTCTCATGGAATGAAGGTGTATTTTTTACTTATGTAGCTACATAGCTGAATCTTAAGAAAGGAACATAAGGAGGGAGGAAAAAATAGAATAGGGGAAAAGAAAAGAAAAAGTCTAGCTAAGAGAATGCAAAGGAAAAAGATGTCTTTTTAAGATGAGACTTGGCAGCAAAAACTTCCAGTTTTGATGTTTACTCACTTTTAATCACATTATTTCTTCTGCTTTTAAAACACCAATAGAAGAATTTTCTTGCCATTCTTTGTTGTCAAATAGCTTGGAGTCTCATTGACAACTTTACTCAAACATGTGGTGGGCAATCCATTAAAAACTGTATACTAAAAGAAAAAGAAAATGCAGAAACCAACCAAGGAAAGACAGTGACTTACTGAAATGTTGATTAAGCATCACAGTCGCTTAACTCTTCATCACAGTCCTTGTACTCACTTGACTCCTCACAATTAGAGTTACCTTGGGTTTCTATCTGCCTTTTAATCCTTTTTGGGTTTGGTATATCATTAGAGCTTCCTTCTCCACTGGGTCTAGCCCATCACAATCATCATAACCATGCTTGACTTTGTGACATTCCACTACCACTGCCGAATTGTTGAAATTATGATGGAAAACATCCAAGTCCCCATAAGGAGTGATGCTGCTGTTGATATACTGAACCATTGTTCGGTCAAGATCTTCTATGTCTTTCTTGTAAATCACACAGAACCCACATCTTTTTACCTCCCAGATTGAGTCTTTGGTTTCAAATTCAATTCCAATCTCACAGAATCCATTCGCATCACCTCCCGACAATAATTTATTAAAATTCTCATCTAAGAATTGGGGAGTCACATAGACTAGCCAAAGGTGATCTGATAAAACCTTATCAATTAAGGAACAACTACTAGAAAGTAGTGTTTTCCATTGCGTACAAAACACAAGGCAAATAGCAATTTAGCAATTCCCACCTACTTATACAAATGAGAAGGTTGTTTTATTTTCACTTCATTCCCCATGCTTTGGTGGCTAAACCACTTAGGAATTTCACTTCCAGGAATAACAATGTTATATGACTCTTTTAGGACAGAGAGACGGAGAGAGGGAGAGCGCTTGAGGGACTTTTTTATCCCTAGGATAAACCAGTCTATGCAGCTTTGACTGTCAGCCAATTGAAAACAATTTTGAAGATAGAGAGATGGTTCCAATGAATCGCTTTGTTTTAATGGATCTGGTAATATTTCCAGTGAGATACAACCTTCTACCTCAACTTCGACAATATTCAATGGAAGCTTTGGCAATGATCGAAGACTTGTGCGATTATTCAAGTTCATCAATTTCAATTTCAAAAGTTGAATGATGCTTTCCGGAAGGCAAACAAAATCATTTCCACTTAGATCCAACCAAATTAAAGAGAATAAGGAACCAATATCATTGGAGATTGCCTTGAGATTGCAGTCATTCAAAAACAAGTTGGTCAAGGAAGATGCACAATTTGATAGAGATAGAGAAGACAATAGCAAGTCCATGGGATGAGGACTTGTTGGCATTGAATAAAACAGGAGGACCTTATACCACAATTTATTAGATGATAACCCCTTACATCCATGGATGGATAGCCATTTAAGTTTTTTTAAGAGACCAATGGAAGGAGGGACCTTTCTTATAGCAGTCCCTCTCAAATCCAACTATTGTAGACTTTTGGCATTCCCTAGGTTCTCTGGTAGTGTATCCAGTTTTAAGCTTCTCGCAAGAATGACATATCTAATAAACTTAAAATTAAAAATTGTATGAGGTAAACGCACAAGATTTTTGCTGTCACTTAAATTTAAAATAACAAGGTTAGTCAAATGCTCAATTGACTTGGGTAGTGTTGTAATTGCAGTAGCACTCAATAGAAGACTTTGTACACGTTTCATGTTTCTCCCAAATTCTAGAATTTTTGTTATTTTTGAGCAACCATGAAGATCAAGGTCCGTAAGACACTCCATTTCAAACTTTCTTGGAAGACTTGTGAGGTTCTTGCATCCTTGTAAATTAAGAATGGTAAGCTTTTTATGAATTCCAATTGATGGATGAATCTTAAGTAAATTTATACAACTTTCAAGAACCAAACTCTCAAGATTTGGGACTTTAATTGTGTCTGGGGCTTCAATAAGTTTAAGAGATTTACTCAGCTCAATGAATTTCAAATTCTCAAAACTTTGTTAAAAGTCAAAAAAGAAAAAGAAAAGAAAAAGTAAAACAATTAGCTTCTACAAACAAACTTATTATTAAAAAAAAAAAAAAGTAGTGTAAGGGTACCTAAATTACCTTTGATTGGGAACTTGATGTCAACGATTTTGAAGGGTACCCTCTCCAATCAAGAATTCTTAAGTGAGTAGGAAGATATTTGAGATCACACATAAGTTGAACACCACAAATTTTAAGCAATTTTATATTTCGCATCTTTGAAAAGGCCTCAGGATTCCAATCTACATTTTTTGGTTCATGCATATCTAGTACTATGCCTTGAATTTGCTTTGTTCCCTAATAATAAAAATAAGAGGGATTAGTATAAAATGTATAATTACTAGACCAATATAATTTAAACTCCATTATTATTTATATAAAAAAAATATATATGTTGAATAATATAATAAGATATATGCTTATTAGTTTCCTTAATAACCCCTTACGGTATTTTCTATCAGCACATTGTTGATATTTTCAAATGACCACAATCTACTACGTTCCTCAGGATCTTTGCACTCTTGAGAAACTATATCTCGACCCATATCTTGTAGTAAATCATGCATCCACAATTGATTTTCATGAAATTTAATGAGAGACTTGTCAATAAGAACCCTCAATCCAATTTCAGCATGAAGCTCAAGATAGTCAAGAATTTTTATGACGTCATCTCCATTTTTGTGATTAAAAAAGCTTGCGATATTTAAGAAAATATCCTTCTCGGTTGGTTGTAGTCCATCAAAACTTATTTGAAGCACATTTAGAATTCCTCTATCATAAAATTTAGTGAGCCTACCCAATTCACTTTTCCATTCAACAATGCTTTTTTTGAACAAGAAAGAACCCAAAATTTCAGGGCCAAAGGAAGCCCCTTAGAATAATCTACAAAAGCTTGAGATAGCTTTCCATAATCTTCAGTTGGATGGTTCATTTTAAAAGCTTTCAAACTAAAAAGTTTAAGAGCTTCATCATGATTCAATACTTCAGCCTCACAAATTGTATTTACTTCACGCGTCTTTAGCAAATCCCTATCTCTTGTTGTTATAATAACCCTACTACCTAAACCAAACCAACAATGCTCCCCAACTAAGTTACCTACGGGTAGACACATGGCCAAAGTCGCCTACAGGTAGATGCATAGCCAAAGTCGCCTACGGATGGACGGTCACTATGCTAAGGCACCTACAGGTAGACGCATGACCAAAGTCAACTATGGGTGGACGGTCGCCACACTTGGTCACCTCAACAAGTCTACGACTCCAAGGTGGACGTCCAACAAGGTGATGAGGTAACACTTAGTCACCTTAACAAATCCACGACCCAAGGTGGACGTCCAACAAGGTGACGAGGTAACACTTAGTCACTTCAATAAGTCCACGACCCCAAGTGGACGACTAACAAGGTGATGAAGTAACACTTAGTCACCTCAACAAGTCCACGACCAAAGGTGGACGGACACACAAAAAAAAAAAAAAAAAAAGAAGAAGAAAAGAAGAAAAATGGACGAACAAAAAAAAAAAAAAGATGCATGTCCATGAACAAAAATGGACAGACAAAAAAAAAAAAAAAAAAACAAAAAGACGGATGCATGTCCATGAACAAAAGTGGATGGACACAAACAAAAAAAGACGGATGCATGTCCATGAACAAAGGTGGACAGACACACAAAAAAAAAAAAAAATGATGACGAAGTAACACTTAGTCATGTTGGCAAGTCTATGACCCAAAGTAAAAGGACAAAATACCTTAAGAATGGGATGCTAATAGAGGACTACAACGTGTCCCGAAGGTTGAAAGTTCGAGCATCACGCATCCTGGTGGGTAGTGTATCAATGCCATACCATGCAAAAGGATGCCCAACCCTAGGTATAAGCATACGGCAAATGCCAACGCTTCAGCAAGACCTCAGGGCTAAACACTACAAAAGGAAGCCGATGGACACCTAATCCTCATTCCAATGGGATGGATCGACAAACAAGGATACCGACGATCAAGGATGCCAACGACACCTGATTCTCATTGAAAATTTAAGTTTTACTACCTACGGGTGGAAGGACGAACTAAGTCACTCACAAGTGCCTTGATACAAAATTTAAGTCTTCCTACCCACGGGTGGAAGGACGAACCAAGTCACTCGCAAGTGCCTTGGTAAAAAAAATTTTAAGTCCTCCTACTGACAGGTGGAAGGAAGAACCAAGTCACTCACGAGTGTCTTGGTCAAAATTTAAGTCCTTCTACCTATGGGTGGAAGGACGAACCAAGTCACTTACGGGTGCCTTCATCGAAATTTAAAGTCCCACTACCTATGGGTGGAAGGACTAACCAAGACACTAACAAGTGCCTTGGTACAAAATTCAAGTCCTTCTACCGACAGGTGGAAGGATGAACCAAGTCACTCACAACTGCCTTGGTCGAAATTTAAGTCACTCACGGGTGCCTTGGTCGAAATTTAAAGTCCTACTACCTATAGGTGAAAGGACTAACCAAGCCACCAACAAGTGCCTTGGTACAAAATTTAAGTCCTTTTACCGATAGGTGGAAGGAAGAACTAAGTCACTCACGAGTGTCCTAGTCGAAATTTAAGTCCTTCTACCTACGGGTGGAATGACGACCTAAGTCACTTACAAGTGCCTTGGTCGAAATTTAAGTCCTTCTTTCAATGGGTGGAAGGACGAACCAAGTCACCCACGGGTGCCTTGGTCAAAATTTAAAGTCCTTCTACCTACGGGTGGAAGGATTAACCAAGCCACCAACAAGTACCTTGGTAAAAAATTTAAGTCCCACTACCTACGGGTGGAAGGACGAACCAAGTCACTTACAAATGTCTTGGTACAAAATTTAGGTCTTCCTACCTATGGGTGGAAGGACGAACTAAGCCACCAACGAGTGCCTTAGTAAAAAATTTAAACCCTATTACCTAAAGGTGGAAGGACAAACCAAGTCACTCATAAGTGCCCTGGTAAAAAAAAATTAAGTCTTTCTACCGACAGGTGGAAGGAAGAACCAAGTCACTCACGAGTGTCTTGTCAAAATTAAATCCTTCTATCTACGGGTGGAAGGACGAACCAAGTCACTCACGAGTACCTTGGTTGAAATTTAAAGTCCTACTACCTACGGGTGGAAGGACTAACCAAGCTACCAATAAGTGCCTTGATACAAAATTTAAATTCTTCTACTGACAGGTGGAAGGAAGAACCAAGTCACTCACGAGTGTCTGGGTCGAAATTTAAGTCCTTCTACCTATGGGTGGAAGGAAGAACAAAGTCACTCACAAGTGCTTTGGTCGAAATTTAAGTCCTTCTACCAATGGGTGGAAGAACGAATCAAGTCACTCACGGGTGTCTTGGTCGAAATTTAAAGTCCTACTTCCTATGGGTGGGAGGACTAACCAAGCCACCAACAAGTACCTTGGTAGAAAATTTAAGTCTTACTACCGACAGGTGAAAGGACGAACCAAGCCACCAACAAGTGCCTTGGTTGAAATTTAAGTCCTTCTACCTACGAGTGGAAGGACGAACCAAGTCACTCTTGGGTGCCTTGATCGAAATTTAAATTCCTACTACTTACAGGTGGAAGGACTAACCAAGCCACCAACGAGTGCCTTGGTGAATAATTTAAAGTCCTATTACCTACAGGTGGAAGGATGAACCAACTTACTCACAAGTGCCTTGGTACAAAATTTAAATCCTTCTACCTACAGGTAGAAGAGTGAACCAAGTCACTCACAGGTGCCTTGGTCGAAATTTAAAGTTCTACTACCTACGGGTGGAAGGACTAACCAAGCCACCAACAAGTGCCTTGGTACAAAATTTAAGTCCTACTACTGACAGGTGGAAGGACGAACCAAGCCACCAACAAGTGTCTTGGTCGAAATTTAAGTCCTTCTACCTACGAGTGGAAGGATGAACCAAGTTACTCACGGGTGCCTTGATCGAAATTTAAAGTCCTACTACCTACGGGTGGAAGGATTAACCAAGCCACCAACGAGTGCCTTGGTAAATAATTTAAAGTCCTACTACCTACGTGTGGAAGGACGAACCAAGTCACTCATAAGTGCCTTGGTACAAAATTTAAATCCTTCTACCTACGGGTGGAAGGATGAACCAAGTCACTCACAAGTGCCTTAGTCGAAATTTAAAGTTTTATTACCTACGGGTGGAAGGACTAACCAAGCCACCAACAAGTGCCTTGGTACAAAATTTAAGTCCTACTACTGACAGGTGGAAGGACGAACCAAGCCACCAACAAGTGTCTTGGTCGAAATTTAGGTTCTTCTACGTACGGGTGGAAGGACGAGCCAAGTCACTCACAAGTATCTTTGTACAAAATTTAGGTCTTCCTACCTATGGGTGGAAGGACGAACCAAGCCACCAACGAGTGCCCTAATAAAAAATTTAAATCCTACTACCTACAGGTGGAAGGATGAACCAAGTCACTCACAAGTGCCCTGGTAAAAAAAATTTAAGTCTTTCTACCGACAGGTGGAAGGAAGAACCAAGTCACTCACAAGTGTCTTGGTCGAAATTTAAGTCCTTCTATTTATGGGTGGAAGGACGAACCAAATCACTCACGAGTACCTTGGTCGAAATTTAAAGTCCTACTACCTACAGGTGGAAGGACTAACCAAGCTACCAACAAGTGCCTTGGTACAAAATTTAAGTTCTTCTACTGATAGGTGGAAGGAAGAACCAAGTTACTCACGAGTGTCTGGGTCGAAATTTAAGTCTTCTACCTATGGGTGGAAGGACGAATAAGTCACTCACAAGTGCTTTGGTTGAAATTTAAGTCTTTCTACCAATGGGTGGAAGGACGAATCAAGTCACTCATGGGTGCCTTGGTTGAAATTTAAAGTCGTACTTCCTACGGGTGGGAGGACTAACCAAGCCACCAACAAGTACCTTGGTAGAAAATTTAAGTCTTACTACCGACAGGTGGAAGGACGAACTAAGCCACCAACAAGTGCCTTGGTCGAAATTTAAGTCCTTTTACCTACGAGTGGAAGGACGAACCAAGTCACTCACGGGTGCCTTGATCAAAATTTGAAGTCCTACTACCTACGGGTGGAAGGACTAACCAAGCCTCCAACAAGTGCCTTGGTAAATAATTTAAAATCCTGCTACCTACGGGTGGAAGGACGAACCAAGTCACTCACAAGTGCCTTGGTACAAAATTTAAATCCTTCTACCTACGGGTGGAAGGATGAACCAAGTCACTCACAGGTGCCTTGGTCGAAATTTAAAGTTCTACTACCTATGGGTGGAAGGACTAACCAAGCCACCAACAAGTGCCTTCGTACAAAATTTAAGTCCTACTACTAACAGGTGGAAGGATGAACCAAGCCACTAACAAGTGTCTTGGTCAAAATTTAAGTCCTACCTACAAGTGGAAGGACGAACCACGTCACTTACAGGTGCCTTGATCGAAATTTAAAGTCCTACTACCTACGGGTGGAAGTACTATCCAAGCCACCAACGAGTGCTTTGGTATAAAATTTAAGTCCTACTACCTACGGGTGGAAGGATGAACTAAGTCACCCACGAGTACCTTGATACAAAATTTAAGTCCTACTACCTACGGGTGGAAGGACAAACCAAGTCACCCACGACTGCCTTATTGAAAATTCAAAGTCTTCCTACCTTTGGGAGGACAGGTGGACCATGTCACTCAAAAATGCCTTGGTTAAAATTTAAGTCCCCTGCGCCATAAATAATTTCAGGCTAGCCTGTCAAAGACTAACAAGTCTCTTAGGATCTAAATCGAACCATGACCCCAAGGGTCCTTCGACTCCGAGATCACGGGCCCATAGGGTGAAGGGGCAACTGAAGAGGAAAAATTATGCATGATGAAGCTATCTGGACAGAGGTGGCACAGACAGACGTGGCATGTACGGACTGAACGACCATGTGGCATCCAGCCTATTATTATGTGGTCTCCAAAGAACCTTAAATGGAAAATACTTGCGATACACGATTAGCCCTAGTTTATAGAGTCCCAACATGAGTAGAATTCTAGAAGATACACGCATTAATGAGTATCTTCCCCATAAGGAAAAGACTTCTTCCGCAAGCAAAGGAGTTTAGCTCTACGCAACTATAAAAATCTAAAGACCCTCAAGAAAAAAGTACGCACAATTCCTATAAAACTCAGACTCTCTAGCATTGTTGGGGCTCTTTTTTGACTTAACTTTCGGAGGGTCTTTGGCCGGTACCACACTGGTACTCTCTACAAGGCCTTCTTCTTTTTCTTTGTTTGGCAGGTTTGGTATCGAGTGTGTTAGAACCATGCGGCTCACTGATGATTTTTATTTGGCATCATCATATAGGATCTTAAAAATAATTGTTAAAAATGATTACTCCATTCTTTTCTATTATGTTTATTAACTAATATTCTATTCTGGAATGTCCCACTTTAAAAGCTTAATAACACAATTTTATAATTTTTCAAAGTAGTCCTTTATCTTTTGAAAAGTCAATACTAATTTCCATTTGCTTTATTTGAGTTTTAATTTTGAGACTGGTAGCTTTGTGTGTGTGTTTTTTGAAAATTAAAACTGAAAACTAGTTTTTTTCAGTGTTAGAATTTAATAACCTTTTTTTTCTTTATTTCCAAGATAATATTCCCATAAAAGTATTTTTTTTATGTAAAAAAACAAAATGGGAGAGAAAATATTAATGAACCAATGCAAAAAAAAATATTTGAATTTGTATCATAACGATTCAAGGTAAATATATTTTAAAATAGTTTGATAGCTAGTTGCATCTTTATTATATGTCTTGTTCGTGCTATAATGAATTTGATGTAAAGTTCACTCAATCCTCTTGCTTCTAGGTTCCCAAATCTAAGGATTCTAGTACTTAGATTTGCAGAGTTTGCAAACTCTGAATCTCTCCCCACCCTCCTCACTGCCCTCCCTGTCCTCATTTTTGAAACCCACAAGCAAAACCTCATTTTGTTTGCATGACAGGTTTTTCAAAATGAATAAAGTAGAATTCCATGAATTTATGATTGCAATTGAGGATAAAGTAAAAAAAATTAATAATGTCACTAATTGTAATCAACAAATTAAATGAAGATGCAAGAGGCACACACCATGAGTTAATAATTGTGATTGAAAAAAAAGTTCAAAAAAGTAGTAATGTCACAAATGGAAATCAATAAATACTGTGAATAATAGATAATATTGAACACTAAGTATTACAAAGTGGCCTTAGCCATGTGCTTCCATTGTTTTGCAATGTTAGGAAAACATCTTACACCTCATCGTCCCATGTGATGCTTATGCAAAGTCATGGGTGAGATCTTAAAAGTATTTGAATGTGATTTAAAAATTACATATCTTTTTGTGAATTAGATTTTTCGATCCTTTCTTTATTTTGTTTCCCCTGATTTTTTTAAAGACATTCAGGAGTTTAATAAAATATATGTAATGTTAATTTTGAAAGAAAGAATGGTATCAACCTATCACTTGCATTGCCATTGATTTGTAATATTAAAAGTTTAAACTCATTTTATACATAACATTGCTCTTTAATTATGGAAATTTTTACCTTATGACTTTTGTGCTTTGGGCTCTTGATATTCTTGAAATTTTCCAGACTTATTTCAAATCATGACCAAAGCAAACCATCCATGTTCATTTTACATGTTTATCTTTTTAGTAATTAGACCCGTGCAGACAAACAACTGTGTAGACAAGGTTGAAAATTGAAGAAGGTAGTCTGCTTAGATTTGTAAACCTTACTCTTCTTGTTATCGTTGTTGATGCATTATGGAGAATTTAAGTTTTCATTTTTGCTTTGTCATTTTAACTTGATAAAATACATTTCATAATGAATTGATAAACTTTTCATGGTATACATGATCCAAAAAATGGTAAAGCCCTGAAATATTTAAAAGTAGATACCACCCATTTATGCTCCCTTGCTATTAACACCCAAGTAATCACTTAGAACACATGGAAAATTTCCTTGTAATAATTTGATCACAATATTTTATTGGTTGTCCCCAAAGAAAAAGTGATGTCAAATGAAATTGCTTAGGTTCTCTACATGTTGTGGCATATATATGTGCTAGTCAAAGATACTTTCATGTGGAATTCTGAATTAGTTTGAAAACTCTATAGACAAAATGATTCTAAGAGAATTTTACAAGTTCCTATTTGTGTTACTGACAAGCTCATAAGGTCTCATCCCAAATCTAGGGTTTATTTGGTTGAAAAAAGGATAATGGTTGTTGCATACTAGGAATTGTAGAGACCAAGCTTGCAAGTCCTTTTATCAATCTTATTGGCATAACCATAAGTGAAGACCTAGAGCTTTGGAACTAGTTATGTAGGTTACAATTACCTTCTAAAATGATTGTCGTTCTTTGGAGAATTTAATTGAATTTTCATCTTATGAGGGCAGAATTGAGAAGGCATCTGATGACTTAGTTCTTTGAGTCAAAGGTACTGAAAGACCATATTTTATTATTTTCCTTTTCATCTAGAGAAATTTGGTTTGGTTTGATCAGTACATTAGAACTAATTTCATTCAGCTTTATTTGATTTAGGCATGGTTAAAGAGATGGATGAAGAGAGGGAGATTTAGGGATCTTAAAATACTTCTCATTGTGTGTTTTTTTTTTTTTTTTTTTCTCTATTTTATGGTCTATTTGGACTTATGAGAACAAGAAAACCGTGAAGAAAGAGTTGCCACTAATATGGTCTTTTATTGTAAAAGTTTGATTTCAATGTGTAGGGTAACTAACAGTTCAAAAAACAAAGAAAATCCTTGACAGCAGCTAGATCAGCAAGTATAGACCTTAAGAGAGTGTCCCAACTAGCAACCAATCTTGTTGGAGTCGAGCAGCAAGGGTAAGAGAAGGAAATATCGAGGATCCAAGCTTCTTTTGAAAAAAAAGAGAAGGTGCATGTCCATGGTTAGTTGTTTCTATATTGGAGAGTATACCAGTGTGTTTCGTCATTTCTATATGACTCATGTGCACATTCTTAGGGGGAGAAATCCTATCTCGTGCATATTCGTTGGGGGAGAAAGCCACAAGGGAGATGCATATATTAAGAGGGAGAAGACATTTTTTTTGTAGAAAACCTTGTTTTGTTTTCTTTTATATTATGCTTGTTTTTCTCGTTGTTTTATGGTGCTTTGAGTTACATTTAGTATCTATGCTTTGTTTCTCTCATCGCATCGTGTTTATATGTTGGATATGCATACGTCTTTATGCTATTGTGCTTTGTTGGTTGCATGTTCAGATAATCATTTGCATTGCTGTATGATTATTGTAGTCATTTCCATATAACTGTCATGTGTTTGATCAAGTTGATCATATGTTTCACATTATGTTTACTTGATCGCAATTTACTTGTTATATTATAATTTTCCCTTTATCACTTGATTTACCTTGAGGGTCTAATGCGTTTTGTGCAAAGTGTTTCAGGTTACAGGTATATATGTTTCAAGTTCATCACAGCTTCTAGATTTAGGTGTGAGTAAGTTTTGCCATTGTTCCCAAACCCATGTTTAAGTCTAAAGTCTGTTATAGGGTGTTTTGTTACGGAATAGCCAAAGGGGAAGATTTTAAAGTTGTGATTTACAACTATGTTTTTATGTTGGCTTTATTCCATGACAAAAAGTGTTGTAATTGTTTTAATTTTGTTCCTTGTATTTTGTGGGATTTTATTGTATTGGGTTTAGTATTAAGTTGGTGAAGACTAAAGCTTTATTGAAGATCGGTGCATTTTGCGACTAGCTCGCGAGAAGTTTGCAAAAAGGATTCTTGCAAAAAAGGCATGTGAGAAGCATATGACTTGAAACTGAAAAGTCGTGCTAGACTGTCGTTTTTTGCGAGTGTCTCGCAGGTAAGGCCTTCTCGCAAGATACCCGCGAAACATTCTACCTGGAGGATTTTTAAGTGTGTCTTTCTTACCCTTCACCCATACTATATATACCTTCATTACCCACAAAAGTAAAAGAGGCCATTTAGAAAGAAAAACCCTAGATAGGTTTTTTACAACACACACACCCATCGTTTTGAGAGAGAGCTACCCATCCTTAATGAGAAATCATTAGAGCCTCTTCTCCTTCCCTCTCCCATTGTCATACCTTGATAGGAGATTTGTACCCAAACACAACTCACACATTTTCAGAGTGTAGAGAGTGTTTTGGAGCTTGGGAAGCTTTGGGAATTTGCCAAAAGAAGCTGGTGAGGCTTGGCAGATGCAATTGGGCGTATTGCGGGATCCGAAAAGTTAGACAAGACACGGTTTTGAGAAGTCTTGTTGAAGTAGGAGTTTAGAGGGCTTAGGTACATTAGGTAGATTAGACTTGGAGGGTCTTTTGCTATTCGTGTATCCCAATTTATTGTCTAGTGGATCAATTTACCGCTTGGAGGGCGGCGGAGAGGTTTTTTGCTGAGTTTTTCGGTTTCCTCTTCGATAACACATCAGCGTGTTATCTTATGTTTACATCTCTCTTCCCTTACTCTTGTGCTTTACTTTTATTGTATGTTGTTCATGTTTATGCACCAGAGTAGTATCAGTTAATTGTGCTTCATTTACTTTTGTTTCCACACTTAGATAAGTTAACGTAAAAGCAATCTAGCCATTATTTTTTAAATTGGGGGTCTAAACAAGTTCTTATGTTTTCACACAATTTCTAGCTTTCAGTTTCAGCTAAGCTTTTTCTTCATTTTTAATCTTTTTGTGGATATTCACAAAACGAACATGACACTGCCACTATTAGAGATATTGTTACAAATTTTCAAGATTAAATTCCATTAATTGAATGTGCATGCATGCAAGCCAAACACATATTATACATGAACAGAAGCTAGAGAGAAGGGGCTTTACTTGATTGGAATTGTTAAAAGGCTTTTTATTTTTTGTTTGTTTTGTTTGATCTGTCCGTTAGAAGTGATTTCATTTTGCCTTACTCGATTCAGGCTTGGATACAGAGTTGGCTGAAGGATCAGGGACAATTTAAAGAACTTAAAAGTACTTCTTGGTCTTGTTTTTCTTTATTTTATGGTGTATTTGGATTTATAGGAACAAGGCATGGGAGATCCTTTTCCTGCCACTAATGTGGTCATGCATAGTAAAAGTTTGATTTCTGCATGCAAGGTAGCTAGCAGAAAAGAACTAAAGGAAAGCCTCAACAGTAGCAAAATAAGCAAAGTCCAGACCATTAGTCTTTCAACTGGCAACCAATCCTGCTGGAGGAGAGCTGCAAGGTTATATGAACAAAATGGAGGAGATTCATTCAGTTTTGATTGTAAGAATAGAGATGGGTCCATGGCTGGTTGTTTGAGTTGAACTAGAGAGGCTGGAATGGAAGTAACAAAGAGGTGGTGGCAGAGCTGATGAAGGACATTCAGATGTTTAGGAACAGTTGACATGTGTTAAGGACATATTTTATGTAATTGGCTAATCTTTTGACAAAATGCACTTTACTTGTAATTGGGTAGATCTAAGATGTGTTTAATACTTCAAGAAACATGTGTTCAAGTCTAGTATTAAAGTCATGAAGATTGGACTAAGAAACAAGTGAAGAAAAGCTGTTCAATAAAGCTGGACAGATAGCTTGACACCTGTGGACATATAGCTCGATAGCTGCTCGATAGCTCTCGACAGCTAGGCTATCTATCGAGCTCTTCAGTTGATTGTTATCACAATCTTGACACTTTCTTGATAGCTGGTGGATCAATCGAGAAAGCTTCTATCCCTTCGACACTTGCTCGACACCTCCTCGATAGCTGTATCTATCGAAATTTAAATCTTGACACCTACTCGACACCTGCTATCAATTGAGGTTACAAAAATCAGAATTTTTAAATTTGATTTTTAGGCCAGGCTTTTGTATTTGTGTAGGGTTTCTTTTCGCACAACCCTAGACCTTTATAAGGCTTATTTTAGAGGCCGTCACATAAGAGAATACAAGGAAAACATAAGCAAAAAGTGATCGATGCCTTATTCTCTCTGAAAAAAGCTACTGCATCTTTGCGCCTTAGGATTTTGTAACCAAGTGCTTTTTGATCTTCATTGTTAATGAAGTGAATAACTTTGCAGCCAACATTCTTCTTATTCTAATTGGTGATTGAAGTCTCGTACTGGGATCCGCATAATTGGTTAGTCACGTACTGGGATTCATGTATCATCATAGGGTGGCGTATATATATTGAAAAATTCAAAGGTTCTGAAGCAGTAGAAAGTTTCTGCTGTGAGTTCATCTACGAGGATTGTAGAGTATAGGACAAATGTTTTGTACTAGATCTGAAACTTCTCTTTACTATAGAGAATTGCTTTTTGGGAAAGTTTTCCCTCAGGTTTTTTTACTGTGAAACTAGTTTGTTTCATTAGTTTTCCTGGGTCATCATATATTGTCTTATTTATTTTTTCGTTGCATGATTTTGACATGATATTGATGTTTATTTGTTTTAACAAGTTTTATTCATAATAAATCTAATTAACAACTTGGGTTTAAAACTTGTTAATTCTTTTAACCGGGGTCTAAATTTCCCAACAACATGTTTGGGTTCAGACAGGTGGACAACCATCTTCTGGTAGAGCCTCAATCTCTAACAACCACTGCTCCCTACTTCTTTATGTACATTAGCTTTGACAGTACACAGTGCACTCTCTTAATCTTGTATATTTTTATTCTAGTGTTGTTTTTGTTTCTTTGTAATTTGAATCATTGTATCATACCTCAAATCCACTACCAAAATCATTAATTTTTTCAGAACAAAATAGAAATTCACAGAATATTCAGATTACATTTTGCTATTTAGTGAGAAATTCCTTATTATCTATGTTAATGATGACAAACTTTGCCCCAGCTAACATTTTAGTATCTCATAATAATTATCTTCCTTTTTGTTTAAACGTAGTTGAACAATTTTTGGTCTTTCTTTTCTCACTATATCTCTTTGATTCCAAAACCCAATGCCCATTCTTAAATTTAACAAGAAAATTTGTAGAGTAGTACAAGTAATTGTTTTTGATTCTTCTTCTTTAAAACATGAAAAGCCCACAACGGAAGTTCCTGTTTTGAATTTAACGGCTCTTTGAGTTAAACGGCACCGCTTTTCTTATTTATTGCCTCGACGACGTTTTGTCTTCAATTACTACTGTTATTTTACGAAGCAACATTATTTTGTCATTGTTGGTCCTTGCCAGATGTCAATGCCTCATTGGCTCGACGTTACTTGTAAATTCTGTCAGTTCTGTTAGAGTTACAACGGCTAGTACAGTGGCGGAGCCAGAAATTTAAGTCAGGGGGGGCAAGATTAAAAGATAAGATTGAAAGTAAAAAACTAATCTAAAAAAAATCTAAACATGAATATTAAGAGTATGCAATATACTTGTGAATATTTAAATGTGACTCAATGACTTGAATGCTTTAAAAACTCGACTTGAACGCTGTTAAAAACTCAATAGAAACTCTAATAACTTGTTTGGATAGAGGGGGAGTACAAGGAAGTAGAGTACAAAGAGGGAAAGTAAGTTAAATTACTTTATTTGGATTTTTTTTAGGGAAGGAGGGGCAGAGATTTGGAGAGGTTTGGAGAAGTTCTAACTACTTCTAACTTCTAATTTTTAATTCCCCAAAATTAGAGAAATTTTGAGGGAGAGCAGAGCTTATAAGTGTTGAACCAAATGAATTATCAAATTTACCTTTATTACATTAACAAAATTACAAACTATGAAAAAACTAATTGTTCTCCCCTTAATTTTAAAAAAAATCCAAAGAACAATTTATTAATATTATTATTTTTTTATTGGAGGCGTGCTTTATACTGTATTATGTATATATACTTTTTTTTTTTTTTTAAGAGTTCTAATGGTATTAGGCTGCTGTGATTCCTATTCCGTATAGGCATGTAGCATTAGCAGTAAGTTTGTTTTTTTTTTTTTTTTTTCCTAATCATTACTAGGTGGGACCAATAGTTTTATATTAAAGTTATAGTAGTTTTAGAGTTCTATTAGTTAGGCTGTTGGGTTTTGAACCATGTAGCTGTAGGTTATTCCCAATAAATAGAAAAAAAAATTTTGTCTCTTGTGTAGGGAGCAAATAAGCCATTTCGATCAGTTCAATATATTATCATTATCAGCAATAAAAATTTGAAGTTCAGGGGGGGCAGTTCAATACATTATCATTATCAGCAAAAAAAATTGAAAGTTCAGGGGGGGCACCTGCCCCCCCTCGCCCCCCCTTCCCTCCGCCCCTGGGCTAGTATGTTAGTTATGTATACATATCTCTGGTTGCAATTGTCATCGAGTGATTTTTTTTTTCCTCAAATCAAATTTTGTTGTTTTCTCTCTCTTTATTTTGCAAGCCTTTTTCGTTTTACTTTGTTTACTGTGACATTCAATAAGTGAGAACACTGAGAAGGAGAAGAAACTTGCAAGTTGAGTTTCAATTCAAGGTTCGGAAACATAAGTAGCGGTTGTATATGTGCAGTTATTCTTGAGAAAACAATTTATCTTATTGAGATGTAATAGTTCCAGTTGTAACAATGTAACTTTAAGATGCTATCTGTCTTCTATTATAAATTTTAAAAGATAATTGTACATATGAAGATGAAAATTACATATAACGTGAAAAATTTAACTCTAAAGAAACTAAGTTGGAAGACAATTTTGCTTACCAGCTCATAGTATCATGTCCCAATTAAGTAATGTTGTTTAATAAGTTGATGAATATTAGCAGGGCTAGCCCAAGAAAATTTGGGACCTAAAACGAAAATTTTATATGGGGCTTTTTTATATGTAAACATTAATTAAATAAAATTATATAATACTAATTAAATTAAGACTAATTTGATGTAAATACAAAAATTGATGAATAATACTAACTAAACTAAAGTTAATTTCATATAGAGGATTGAATATCATAGCTGAACCATAAATTTAAACAAAAAGAACTAAAAAAAATATTATTTAAAAAAAAAAAAAATTTACTTTAACTTGAATATATGACTATGCATAGTTAAGTCCATTTGTAATCTAAATTTTAATTTTATATATTCTTTTTAAGAGAAAGAGATAGCTAGATATTATTTGGTATGTGGCTTTGTAGGAGATTAATTTACAAAAATTAAAGTATCAAACTATTAGAGGAGATTAGTCATCATTGATGATCTATCACATTTGTAGCATCTTTTTTGAAACATTTTAGGGTTTCAATTAGTTTAAATTTCTATTGGTTTCCTATTTTGGAAGCCTTGTTAGAAATGAATAAAAAATAATACTAAAGATATTACAAAATGTTCACAATATAATGTGATAATAACTGTAATTGATGAATTTCAACAACTTAATTTATTTGTGATTGGTGATATGTCAACTAAACCTATTGTAAAATCTGTGATATTTTTAGCATCACTCTTAAAAAAAATATATCAATTATTAAAAAAATGTTATATTTTTATAAAATTTTGAGCATTTTAGGAAGGGAGATGAGGCCTTTTTTTTAATAGGGAATTTTTTTTTTTTTTTATTTTGTTGTGGGGCCTCAGGCCTAGGCCTAAGTTGCCTAGGTCTTGGGCCGGCCCTGAATATTAGTCACCATTGGATACTAAAGTAAAAACAAGTAAAAAGTGGACCATGACTAAACCCTATAATGTCAAGAATAAACGTATGGTGGATTGAATTTTTAGCATAAGTTATTGCATGCATTATTTTTTATTTTTTATTTTTTTGATGAGTTATTGCATGCATTATTGGTCATCCATTTCCTCTAAAAACAATCATGCAGTCCACATTATAATGATGTCTACTTTGAAAAAAGTAAAATTAAACAAAACTTCAAGGCAGGAGTTATATCCTACTGTACTCTTTCCAAGAACATGGAAAGTGGGCTGGGCCTGAAGACCAACGAAGCAGTTGACCTAGTACCATCTTTCCGAAAAATGGGTCATGGTCAACACAAAAATCAAAAAGAGAAAGTGCATAGAATTTACTTGGCTCCATGAGATAATTTCCCCTGAAACTGGAAGTGGCCCAAAGTAGAACACACTACATACTTTTAGCAGATAACCAGGAAGCTGCACCTATTGTTCCCATTCCCCAAATTAATTAAAAAAAAAATTCCTATGGCCCCTAAAAACTCACTATTGTAAAATTTAATATAACCTTAGTATACAAGCTTTTTTTTTTCTTCCTGAAAGTATACAAAATATAACCTTAGTATACAAACATATATTGAAAAGAATTTCATGACTCCAAAATATGGTAGGAGCAATCTCAACAGAAAATATTATGTCACTCTTTGTTAATGATGGGCCATTATATGGCAAAATACACTTAAAACATTCCACCCTAGAAGATGCAAATTAGCATTCCACACTTACAAACATAGAACCAATTGTTTCAATTGCAGGACTTCGGAGTTAATTCCAGCAATCATTGTTCTTGTTTAATTGATAGTACAACTAATTAGTAAGGGGTTGTGTCATTTGTTTAATGCCTGGTCCACCAAACCAAAGTGACCAACTTAGCAAACACTAGTTTTGAACCCGCACCTTGCACGAGAGACATTTTGAAAACAAAGAAAGGTCAAGAGTTATTTAACTCTCCTATCCAAAAGAAAAAAAGAGAGAGCCTTGTAGTTGAATACAATTGATCGGTTCTCTTTACATGGAAAACTTGGATTCGAACCTCTTCCCACTTGTTTTAAGTGAAAATAAATAAATAAAGAGATAGAAGGCCTGGAAAATCGAAGAAGCTTACATAAGCAACCTTACGATTCTTTTCTATCACGATTGACTTTAATATTAGGCATTATTATTTGGGGATATAGAAAAATGAAAATGAATTTTAGACATTGTTTCAACAAAACTATTTTAATTTATTAATTACTAAATGTTATTTTTTTATAAGTAATAAACTCCAAAAAGTTCCCTTTAGAGTAAAAAAGGCTATAAAATTCCACCAAGAAAAAATAACAAAAACAAACATAACAGATATATCAATTTTGATAGAACTGAAGTAAACGTTTCCGAATCTCAAGAAAAAAAAAAAGAAAAAGAAGAAGAAGTAAACGTTTTCAAGTTTCAACTCATATTTTCTGCCAGGGCCAGCCCTAGACATTTTGGGGCCTAAGGCAAGAACTAAAATGGGGTTTTTTTTTTATTTTTTTTTTATTTTATATTTATGTATTAATTAAATTAATATTTATTTAATATATTTATACTAAAATTTATTTCATTTAAAATTTATTTTTCTTGCCTTTTGAGATGCAAATTGACTAATTAAATTTTTGTATTCAAGTTCTTCTAACATCTCATTTTCAATCGATAATATAGCTAATTCATTTAATCTTTTTTGGGACATTGTCGATCTTAGATATGATTTTATTAATTTAATTTTGAAAAACTTCTTTTTGCAGAAGCTACTGTAATAGGTATTGTTAGTAAAATCTTATAAGCAATGCCTGTATTTGGAAATGGATCTAATCTTTTTATATAATTTAGTATGTCAATTGGAGTATAATCTTTTATTTGTTAAATTTCTTTTAAAACCTTTAACTCTAAAAATAAATCTAAACCATAAATATCATAATAAACATCATGTTTTGAGACTTAATTAATTTTTCTTCTTTTTTTTTTTTTCTTTTTTAAAGTTTTTCATATCCAAATGCATATTTTCTAGTAGACATTTCTAATAAAATAATATATTTATAAAGACTAAAATAAAAAATAACTTTCAAGTATAGAGCAAATGAGAAATAGAACCTGATTTATATAAAAAGTATTGTTGTAATTTCACCAAATAATACTAAGTTTTTAGTAATCTCAACATGCATAAATAAAAATTTATTCATTATATTATTAATCACTAATATATATATATATATATATATATATATATATATATATAAACACAGAGTTAAAATTAAAAAAAAAAAAAAAATTTAATCACAGCCATAACAAAAAGAAGCCCAGCCTAGCCAAGAACGTGCCAAAACCCACCCATCACAAAAATCATAAAACAAATCCTAATATCCTATTACATTTACACCTTAAGGAAAAAAAAAAAAAAAAGAAAAAAAAAAAAAGAAAAGGCAGCACGGCCCAGCAAGTCTTTTGGCTAAATATTGCTAAATTTAAAACATATTTGCGTTATAGGTACTGTTTCAAGTTATTTAGGAAATGAGGAGAGAGATTGAATTTCGGCAACACTGTTGCCGAAATTCAACAAAAAGTAGGAGAGAAAATAAGAAAAAGGAAGAAAGAGAAAATTGAAACAGTAACCTTGAATTTCGGCAACAGTGCTGCCGAAATTCATCTGCTCAATTTTCCTGTCCTGCCCAGATGTGTGAATGAGAGAAGTGCATTAATGAGTGGGTGCCCCAAAAAAATAAAAAGTAATTGTGGCAATGGTATTGCCGAAAATGGTAGAAAAAAAAAAAAGTAAATGCCAAAATCTGGGGAAGAATTAAAGAAAAATATAATGTGCTATGTACACAATATTTTTACAATATTTTTATAATAAATCACAATTTAGATTTGACATTGAGATTACTATCTTAATTTAACAATAACAACAAGTAACAACCTGATACTTAGAATTTGTTGTAAAAATATTGTAAAAATTGTATGCACTTATTATTTCTTTTAAAAAAAAAAGCGTAATGGATTTGCCGAAAATTTTGTGGCAATTGTGGCTTGTCGAAAATGGGAGGAAAAAAAGTTTCAATGGGTTTGTGGCAATTTTTTTGGCAATTGTGGCAATGTCATTGCTGAGACAAAAAATAAAAACATTTTTTTTTCCAAATGGTATTGCCGAAATTCGGTAATACCATTGCCACAATAGTAAAAAAAAAAAATTCCCAATTGTGACAATGGCATTGCCAAAATTGGGGAAAATTTTTTTCCCCCAATTTCGGCAATGGCATTGCCGAAATTGTGGGGAAAAAGTTTTCCCCACAATTTTGGCAATGCCATTGCCACAATTGGGATTTTTTTTTTACTAATTGTGGCAATGGCATTGCCGAATTTCGGCAATACCATTTGGAATTTTTTTTTTTTTTTTTTCCCAATTGTGGTAATGGCATTGCCAAAATTGTGGGGAAAAATTTTTCCCACAATTTCGGCAATGTTATTGTCACAATTGAAAAAAAAAAAAAAGTTTTTCCCCCAATTGTGACAATGCCATTGCCACAATTGGGAATTTTTTTTCTTTTTTACTAATTGTGGCAATGGCATTGCCGAATTTCGGCAATACCATTTGGAAAAAAAAGTTTTTATTTTTATTTTTTTCCAATTGTGGCAATGGCATTGCCGAAATTGCGGGGAAAATTTTTCCCCACACTTTCGGCAATACCATTGCCACAACTAGGAAAAAAAAAGTTTTTATTTTTTTTCCCATTTTCGGCAATGACATTGCCACAATTACCAAAAAAAAAAAAAAAAAAAAATTGCCACAAACCCATTGAAACTTTTTTTTTCCTCCCATTTTCAGCAAGCCACAATTGCCACAAAATTTTCGGCAAATCCATTACACTTTTTTTTTTTTAAGAAATAATAAGTGCACATAATTTTTACAATATTTTTACAACAAATTCTAAGTATCAGGTTGTTACTTGTTGTTATTGTTAAATTAAAATAGTAATCTCAATGTCAAATTTAAATTGTGATTTATTATGAAAATATTGTGTACGCAGCACATTATATTTTTCTTTAATTCTTCCCTAGATTTTGGCATTCACTTTTTTTTTTCCCTACCATTTTCGGCAATACCATTGTTGCAATTACTTTTTTTTTTGGCACCCATTATTACACTTCTCACACTCACACATCCAGGCAGGCACAGGAAAATTGGGCAGATGAATTTCGGCAACACTGTTGTCGAAATTCAAGGTTACTATTTCACTTTTCTCTTTCCTCCTTTTTCTTCTCTTTCCTACTTTTTGTTGAATTTCGGCAACAGTGTTACCGAAATTCAATCTCTCTCCTCATTTTCCTAAATAACTTGGAATAGTACCTATAACGCAAATATGTTTTAAATTTAGCAATATTTAGCCAAAAGACTCTGGCCCAACCCTCTTAACAAATATAAAGGAGAATAGAAAGCAAGCCAAGCCTTATAAGCCTATTAGTTATACACTTATACCTAAAGCAGTGAAGCTCAAAAGTCAAAATGACAAAACCCATTACCTAGCATCCCAGCCAGAATCAAAATGCAGCATGGCACTGATGGTAGCAGTGAAAAAAAAATAAAAAAAGCAGTCGGCAGGGGAAAGGAAGCTTGAGCCAAGCAGCCAGGCCCAGCAACAGTGGAGAGAAAGAATGAGAGAGGTGGAGAGCAAGAGTTGAGAGAGAAAATGAGAAAGAAACGGTAAAAATGTTCGAGATTTGAGGTTTTTTATTTGTTTTGATTATTGATTGTTTTGTGGTTAATTTCTTAGATTGGATTTGTAATTTATCTGGTTGGATTTTGATTTGCCTAGAGGATAATGATGATATTTTTGAGACAATTGATTTTATTTAAACAAAAAAATTTTATTGTGCTATCAATGTTTAACCTGATATAAGTGCATAACAGAAATTTTGTTTTTTGGTCAAAAAGAATGTTCTGAATTTTTTTAGATTCATCTGAAACCATTTCTTCTTTTTTTCCCCTCTTACCCCTTTTTTTCTAAAATTTTGGGGCCTCCCTTCCACTTGGGCCTTAGGCAGTTGCCTAACTCGCTTAGTGGAAGGGCCGACCCTGTTTTTTGCTCCCATATCCATCCTTTCTCTACTTTAATTAGTGACAAGTGAGCACGTAGGAATAAAGTAGTTTGAAGAGAAACCCTACAAACTCATCATATATCTTTATATTGAGTGTGAATTTTGATAATCTAACCGTTAGATTGCATGTTTTTATTACATCCTTAATGCTTACAAAATTTCAAGAAAATCAAAGATCAATTACTATGTCATCAAATAAATGTTATAACATCAAGTTTTTGTAATATAAAGTTCTATATAAAAAATAGGTTAATTAATTAAATAGTAAATAACATCCGATTTGAATGAAATTTAATATGCATGTTAAGAATATAAGGAATATGAAATTTAATGATTAGATTTTCAAAATTCACAAATATATATATATATATATATATATGGGAAGTTTAAAGAGTTTCTCCCTAAAGAAACTTTCCAAAGAAACTTTGTTCAGCACGTAAAACCATTCCCCAAATTTCTACTAGATGCCAAAACCTGCTAGGAGTGTTCACTGGGGTACTTGAGAACAAAAAGACTATAAGATCCTTACAATGTTTTGGCCCATCCATATCTCTAGGGGTAATACCGTAATAGAGTAATTTCAAAGGATGTACCAAATAAAAAGACCAAAAAAAACCCTTAATTTTCTTTAACTTACAAATGCTTTTAGAGGTAAAAAAGTGACTTCATAGCCTATTGCACCACGCACTTTTGTCAGTGGTATTGACCAAGCAACAAAACCAGAAGACTCTATAAAACCACCATCTATATGCAAAACAAACCACCGAAAGTCTCCTTTTTTAATCGCATAAAAGCATTATGAAAAGAGTCTAATTGTTCAACAGTATTTTTTAAAAAATTTCACCTTCACAAATCTCAATATATATATATATATATATATATAAGTTTCAAAGTCTGATAATATTTTGATTTTCATTTTAGTGATTTTTAGAGATTTTATGTTATGAAAATTATGAAAAGCGTACTCTCTTTCTCTCTCTCTCTCTCTCTCTCTCTACACACACACATATTAGTCAACGTCAAAGTTTAGAGAAAGTTTAATTAGATTCTAAATTGGAGTCCAATTTTGTATTATGTGTTCCATCTAACTTTTAAAATTTTGTATCTAGTGAATTGTTATGTGCAAAGATAAAATAGTCTAAATCCAATTATATTATAAATTGGATTTCAATTAGAATAAAATCTGAGTGTCATATCTAATTTTGTAATTTTTGTGGCAAGTAAATTATTGAGTGTAAAATTGAAAAATCCAAATCCAATTAGATTTTAAATCATAAATATATGTGTGTAATTGTGATTATTTTTAAACATATCCGGTACATATACATGAGATTATACACTAGTAAATTTATAATTTTGATACTTTTTATTTTGAGGCAATTTTGATACTTTTTTATGATTAGTGAAGTAAGTGCCGGGCAATCAAAGAAAGCTCATGTGACACGTTTTAGTCCATCCTAATTGACAGGTTTGAAGAAACCAAAATTCAAAGTCAAGAGTAAATGCATTCAAGAATAATAACTAGTCCGTGTTGTAAGGATAAAAGAAAAGGTGTTGGAATCATTTTTGAGAGCATTGCCTAAGCACAAAAACAAACAGCACAAATTAAGAAGTTGTTCTATTAGTTAGAACTGTATCCAATTTAAAGCGTTGTTTCAAAAGGTTTTAGAGCTTTACAACAATCAATTGCTGCAATTCTCCAAATCCGTAAGTTATTACTTTTCTTGCACACGTCCATGTCTTATATTTTTCTTTCCTTGAAATAAAATATCCATAACAAATTGTTTTTCCTCTTCTCCGATTTATTTTCCTTCTAATTTTTGTTTTCAGTTTTAAAATTTTAATGGCATGTACCTTTTGTATGAATTGTGCTATACTACGATTTATTCCTTTGAAACAGATGGTGGGGTTGAGGCCGGAGGTTCTATGCTGGGTTTATGTGGGCTTTGGTCTGTGGGTCAGTGAGTTTTGTGATTTGGACTTGATGGTGGGTTTGAGGATTGGTACGAGTTAGGACCTAGGATCAAAATCTTGTGTTTAATTAGTTCCGTTACGAATATAAATGAAAAAGGAAAAACCCAAATACCCAATGAATATTCATCCCACCACCACCACTGAAAGATTTTGATTCGTTGAAATCCAAACATACTCTCACATGTTTGAAAAAATGGGTCAAGGTCAACACAAAAATCAGTATATTTACCAGTACTTCACGGTAGAAGATACAGATTAGTACTGCCATCTAAAAAACGACCACTACTCTAAAAGAAGACAAGTAAAGCTCTAGGGGTATGTCAATAAATAAACCAAGCTGTTTATGAGCTTGTTTATGTTCATTCGTTTAGTAAATAAGCTAAACTCAAACTTAGCTTTAGACTCGATTATTAAACAGGTCAAGTTCAAATATAATAATGTGTTTGTGAATAGGGCTCAAATTAATTATATATAATTCTATACATTTTTATCTATACATGTTTAAAAATATATTTATATAGACTTAAAATTAGGTTATATAAGTTGGCAAAATAGTTCATATGATATAAAATTATTATTTGTAGTTTATTCACAATATAAACAATCCATTTGTAATAAAAAAAAAAAAAAAGATTTGTGAAGGGTAAAACTTTTTAGTCTTGATTTTACTATAAATAGGAAAAAAAAAAGTTGATCAAGTAGCTTGCGTGTCATGAGTAAGCTCAGCTTGTGCTCAAAATAAAATTTAATAAACAAGTCTTAACTTTTAATACCCGGTTTTGCTTAGCTAGTTTACAGCCTAAGAAGGCTAAGTTTAACACTTAGGTAATAGAACCAATTGTTTCAATTGGAGGATTTCAAATTAAATTCCAGCAATTTCAGCATATAATTAAGAGCAATATGTTTAAATTTTGTAACATCTAAAAAAAAATTAAATTATCTGAAAATGAGACGAAGTTTCCCCCCTTTATAATGTGCGTACAAACGACCATTGCATAGGCTAATCACATCATAATGGCATAAAAAAAAAAAAAAAAAAAATCATGCATAATGGATATCACATCATAACAGTATCTGAATTCTAAACATATAGAATGAAAGCAATATGAATAGAACTTAAATTGGTCAAAAAGCACAATTGATAGTACATTGCCTAAGAATAAAAAAAGAAAGAAAAAAGAATATATATATATATATATATATATATATATATAGAGAGAGAGAGAGAGAGGTTCAAGTTACACTTAGTGTAACTCCAAAGAAGCTACACCTTTTTAAGACCATTGATTTTTATAAGATCTAATGGTTAAAAATAGTCAATTACCACATAAGCAAAATTTATTTTAGGGTGTTTTTTTTTTCTCTCACCTTATTTATTACAACCATTGATTTCTCTCTCCTTATTTATTTATTTATGCTGTCAACATGAGAAATTTTTTTGACAGTATACGCAGTATGTGTATGCAGTTCACTATGCATAATTTTTCCATCCTTTTCAAAGCTGTAATTGTATGTAGACCTCATCCACTTCAATTTTCTAGTATTCTTATTTTTATTTTATCTTTCTGTGATAAATTTAAAAGCATCTTCAACAAAATAAAGTGGAAATATATTTTGTCTTGTAGTGATAAATTTAAAAGCATTTTTCAACAAAATAGAGGGGAAATATATTTTGTCAAGACCAAAAAAAGTAGGAGTTGCAGTTTCTTTTATAGCATAATTTGTGGAATGAAATACTTCATAAATAGAGTAGCTGAAATATATTGCTTCTGGATTGTGGTTATATTACCCTAATTCTAAAATCAGGACATCATCAATAATTTGCTTATTCATTAACCCACTGCTTAGAATTTTAACATCCAAATCAGATCTTCCAAACTCTTGTATGACAACTATTCAATGTTAGAGACAGTAAATCTTCATGAAAAGTTTTAGATGATGGCACCAATACCCCGGCCCGCCTACCCCTTGCTTTAAATAAATCCTAGTAACATCAATATATATATATATGTACGTATGGCTCTATGCAATGCAAGTGACTGGATGGAGCACTGTGATATTATTCCACAAGTCTCCATAGCAAGAAGGGTGGAATAAAATAAAATTATATCGGATTAATCTGGAGAAAAAAAAAAAAAAAGTACTCACGTTGTAATAAAAAGGATAAGAGAAAGAAAGAAAGAAAGAAATAAGGAGAGAGAAATCAATTGTGTAATAAATAGGGTGAGAGAAAGAAAAATACCCTTAAATAAATTTTGTTGATGTGGTAGTTGACTATTTTTAACCATTAAATCTTATAGAAATCAATGATCTAAAAAAGGTGTAACTTGAACCCATCTCATATATATATATATATATATATATATATAAGTGTACAATTTCTTCTAGTATTAGATATTCGGTGGCATTGTTTCAAGAAGTTTTGGAGCTCTTTCTCAAAAATAAATAAATAAAAGAAAGTTTTAAAGCTTTATAATCCTTGTGATTCACCAAATCCTAAGTTCTCACTTTTCTTGAATCCATCTCTTTTATTTATTTTCCTTCTAATTTTTTGTTCAATTTTAATTGAATGTACTTTGTTATCTAATAAATTGTGGTTCACGGTTTATCAGAATATTTTCAATGGCTTCTATGGGCACTGAAAGAGCCTCATCATCTTCTTCTTTCACACCTTGCTGGACATATGATGTATTCCTCAGTTTTAGAGGTGAGGATACCCGCAATGGTTTTACAGACCATTTATATTTTGCTTTGAAACAAAAAGGCATTTTTACCTTTAGAGATGATGAAAAACTTGAGAGAGGAAAATCAATTTCACCAAAGCTCTTGAAAGCAATTGAAGAATCGAGATTTGCTATTGTCATTCTCTCAAGAAACTATGCATCTTCAATATGGTGCCTAGATGAACTTTCAAAGATCATTGAATGCATGAAAGAGACCGGAATGACAATTCTACCTATTTTTTATAAAGTGGATCCATCAGATGTACGAAAGCAGACAGGAACTTTTGCAGAAGCTTTTGTTAAACACAAAAAGGAGAACAAAAAGAATGTGCAGAAATGGAGAGCTACTTTAAGAGAAGTGGCCAATCTCTCAGGGTGGCATTTGCAAGATGGGTAATTTAATTTAACACATTTTTTTTTTTTTTTTTTTTTTTTTTTTTTTTTGTTTTAGATTGAAGAAGAGATTTGAAATCGAATCACACTTAATTCCATTTAAAGTAGTGTAGGAATTAATGATATTTACAAAAAATAATTTGTCAAAATAAAATTTTATTGAAAAAAGAGCTTCAAATCAATTTGTTTACTAGCTTGAAACTTATTTTATAAGTCCATTCACATTTAATGATAAACTTAATTAGATACATATTAGAGGTTCTTATCTATTTTAATAATATTACTTTCTAGAGTTGATAACATTTGCTAGAGATGTAAATTATTCATTATTAATTGCCCAATTTTAGTTTAAAAGAACATATTGTTTGCTGAATTATTCTTATACTTAATTAATATTTCTTAACCTAATTTTTGTTATTTTCGTGTAACTATTTATACTTTTCATGTAAGTTGTGAAAGTTGATTTATTATGAAGAGGTAATGAAAAGGTAAAGACAATTGTTTAGAATATAGTAAAAAATTTCATAGAAATTTATAATTAAATTAATGATAGTTTTTTTTAATCGATACGATTAATTTTTTTTTAGAAAACTTTAAATGGTTAAAATGAGTACGTGCTAGTTTTTACTAGGCATCAAGTAGAATGAGTAGAAGTGATTTTAATTCGGCTTGACATAGTTCTAAATATACTATAAGTAGTTTAAATCAGAGGGAATTCACACAAAATTAGAATATGTGAAATCTAATTGATATTATATTTGGCACAAACTTAAAGCGTCATTAGAATCTAATTAGCTTGTAACCTTAGCATAGATACATTTACAATAAATATAATTAGATGCATATCATAATTTTTACATAAATTTAATATTATGATGGTCATTCCTATATTTTATCAACTCTTAAAATATCATTTTAAGAATATTATTTGGTAAAACTGGCAATTTTTTCATTCTTGTTTATTTTATTTTATAAAATAAAAAATGAAAAAAAAATTGTTACTTCTTAACTTAAAAGTTTTTTTATTGTGATTAATTTTTTTTCCCCAAGTGTTCATTTTTAAAATAATATATGAATAACCAAGTTTTAGAGCATCATGTACTTTTTCATTAAAATTCGTAGTCCTAACAATAATAAGTTTTTTGTTTTTAAAAGAAAATCCGGATTAGTTTAAATGGATTAGAAGTGGTTTCATATGGGATCCATATAAAAAGGGTTAGAAGTAGTTTTAGAAGAACTTGAAATTTGTCTTGAATAGGTTGTAAGTATTATGCATTCAAAGTTTTACATATAAATATAATATACTTTTACTATGATTTTTTTGTAAGTTATATTTATGAAAATACATGTAAAGAAATTTTATACAAAATGAGAGATTGAATGACACAAGGCACAAATTGAAACCCCTTTAAAATATATAGAAACTTGACATCAAATTAGTGGGCAATTAAAAGGAAACTTGGCATCAAATTAGTGGACAATTAAACAAAATTGGAGTTCATTTAGAATCTAATTTCGATACGTAATTGATTTTTTAAAAAAATTGCACATTAATTTAATATATATGATGATTTAGATTTTTATGGAACTTCCACTCCAATATATTATATATGAGAAATGTTATGTGCACAATATTTTCACAATAAATCTTAAGTGATAGGTTGTTATTAGCTATTATGAGAGAGCAAAAAAGTAATTTAAGTTGTGGATTCAAATTAGAAGTTTAGAACCAATAACAACTTACCGTCCATGATTTTATTGTAAAAGTGTTGTGAAAATATTATGGATGTAATATTCTCATATATTATACACATAACTACATTTATTTGGGGGGGGGGGGGGGGCGCTTAATGATAGTTGTAATAATAATAAGGCAAATAGGTAATTAATCCTATTTGACATATTTCTTTCTTAAATAATTAAAAAATACTCTTCCTTATCTTTAATCTTGTTTTGAACCATAAGCATACCTACATACATGTTCATGATTCTTTCTATTTTGTCTTAAGCCAATTAACTTATAAGTTTCTATTCACTTAACATAATAAAACATTGGATTTCTACTTCTTTTCTTTTTGGACCATTTATTGTGGTTTGAACTCAAAATATATTGTTCTCTATTAATTGCAGGCCAGAATCAAAAGTTATTCAAAACATTGTGGGAGAGTTATGGCATAAATTGACTTATGCATACTCAAAAGATATCAAAGACCAAGTAGGAATAATTTCTCGAGCGGAGAAATTGAAGTCATGTTTGACTATGGGATTAGATGATGTTCGTATTATAGGAGTTTGGGGAATGGGGGGAATTGGTAAAACAACTCTTGCTAGAGTTGTTTTTCACATGGTTTCTAATAAATTTGAAGGTTGTTGTTTTCTTGCTAATGTTAGGGAAGTTTATGAAAAAGAAGGTCTAGTGCGATTACAAGAACAATTTATTCTTCAAATTTTCAATGAAAGTATGAGTGTACAAGATGTTTGTCATGGAGTTTCAGTGATCAAGAATAGGTTACGTCATAAAAGAATTCTTCTCGTTCTTGATGACATAAATCAATTAGACCAAATAAATAAGTTAGCTGAGAAGCGTATTTGGTTTGGTTCAGGTAGTAGAGTTATCATAACAACACGGGACAGACATTTACTAGAAATACTTGAAGTAGATGAAATATTTGATGTTGAAGGATTGAATTATAATGAGGCTCTTCATCTTTTGAGTTTGAAAGCTTTTAAAAAAGTCCATCCTCCCAAGGATTATACAGAGGTATCCAAAGATATTGTGTATTATGCTAATGGTCTTCCTTTAGCTATTGAGATTTTGGGTTCTTTTTTGTTCGGTAGAAGTATTGATAAATGGAAAAGTACATTAAATAAGCTTGAAGAATTTCCTAATAATGAAATTCTCGAAGTACTTAAAATAAGTTTTGATGGACTAGATGAGGCAGAGAAAGAAATATTCCTACACATTGCGTGTTTCTTTAATCATAAGATCAAAGATGACGTAGTAAAAATACTAGCTTATCTTCACCTTTCCCCTAATGTTGGAATGGAGGTTCTTTTTGAGAAATCTCTCATAAAAGTTTGTGGTAGTAGATTGTGGATGCATGATTTACTACAAGAAATGGGTAGGCATATAGTTTACCAAGAGTGCCCTAAAGAACCTGGAGAGCGTAGCAGACTATGGTCATTTCGGGACATTAACAATGTACTCACAAATAATAAGGTAAGAGGTTACTTTCAAAACTTGAGTGTATACTTTTTTATATTATTTAACTAAGTTTAATATAGAGTAAGTTTGGTAATTCTACATTTTGCAATTCACTAATCCCCTCTGTTTGTGCAGACGAAAATTATAGTAAAGGATATGAGAGAAACTAAGCATATATCTTATCATATTATTCAGCATATCTTATTATTTTTTTTTTTAAAGAATAATGGAGTTTAAATTATAATAATCTAGTAATAATACATTTTATACAAATTTCTCTTATTCTTATTATTAGGGAACAGAGGCAGTTCAAGGCATAGTACTAGAGCTTTATGTACTAGAAAAGGTAGATTGGAATCCTGAAGCCTTTGCAAAGTTGCAATATCTAAAATTGCTCAAAATTTGTGGCGTTCATCTTACGAATGATCTGAAACATCTTCCCAATAACTTAAGATTTCTTGATTGGAAAGGGTACCCTTTGAAATCGTTGCCATCAAGTTTCCAATCAAATGAGCTTGTTGAACTTTGCATGTGTTATAGCTACATTGAACGACTTTGGAAAGGAACAAAGGTAATTTGGCTACTCTTATACAATTTTTTATTTATTAAGTTTGTTTGTTGAAGACTTGAAGCTAATGTTTTTACACTTTTCTTTTTGGTTGCCTTTCAACAGAGTTTTGAGATGTTGAAATTTATCAAGCTGACAAAATCTCAGAAACTTATTGAAACCCCAAACATCATTAAAGTCCCAAATCTTATGACATTGGTTCTTGAAGATTGTATAAATTTACGTAAGATTCACCCATCAATTGGAATTCATAAAATGCTTACTATTCTTAATTTAGAAGGATGCAAGAACCTCACAAGCCTTCCAAGCAAGTTTGAAATGGATTGTCTTACATATCTTAATCTTTCCAGATGCTCAAAAATAAAACAAATTCCAGAATTCGGGAGAAACATGAAACGTGTACACACTCTTCTCTTGGGTGGTACTGCAATTACAAAACTACCCACATCAATTGAGCATTTGACTAATCTTGATTCATTGAGTTTATGGGATTGCAAAAATCTTGTGTGTTTACCTAGCACCATTTGTAATTTGAAGTTGGTTAGATTAGTCGATCTTTATGGATGCTCAAAATTGGATAGACTGCCAGAGAACCCAGGGAATTCCAAAAGTCTAGAGCGGTTGTACATGAGTAGAACTGCGATAAGAAAGGTCCCTTCTTCCATTGGTCTCTTAAAGAATCTTAAAACACTGTCTTTCAATGAATGTAAGGGGTTATCATCATCATCATCTAATAAATTTTGGAATGAGCTCCTCCCTTTTTATTCAATGCCAAGAAGTCTTGATCGCATGGACTTGCTATTCTCTTCTTTATCAGGTGCATGTTCTTTGACCGGCTTGAACTTAAGCAATTGCAATCTCAAGGCAATATCTAATGATATTGGTTCCTTATTCTCTTTAGAATTTTTGGATCTAAGTGGAAATGATATTGTTTGCCTTCCGGAAAGCATCATTCAACTTTTGAAATTGAAATGGGTGGTGTTGGATAATTGCACAAGTCTTCAATCGTTGCCAAAGCTTCCATTGAATATTGAATCCATTTATGCCGAAGGTTGTATTTCACTGGAAATGTTACCAGATCAATTAAAATCAAGAGATTCATTGGAACCATCTCTCTCTCTTCGCAATTGCTTTAAATTAGCTAACAATCAAAGCTGCATAGATTGGTTTATCTTAGGGATAAAAAAGTCCCTTAAGATCTCTCTCTCTCCCACTGAGAAATATGAGATTGTTATTCCAGGAAGTGAAATGCCAAAGTGGTTTAGTCACCAAAGCATGGGGGTTGAAGTGAATATAAAACAACCTTCTCATTTGTATAATGAGTGGATGGGAATTGTTGTTTGCATTGTGTTTTGTTCACATGATGTTGATCACCAAATCAGTTGCTTAATTCCCCTGTACTGTTCATTGACAGCCAATGGAAAAAGAATGTCTCCTGCACTAGGCAGTAGCTTAATTCCTAAGGTTTTACCGGATCACCTTTGGCTACTCTATGTAACTCCTCAATTCTTCGACGAGAAATCAAATAAATTATTGTCTGAAGGTGATGCGAATGGATTCACTCAGATTGGAATAAAAATTGAAATTGGAGGTCCAGGCGAAGAGGTAAAAAAATGCGGGTTCCGTATGATATACAATAAAGACATAGAAGATCTCGATCGAACATTGGCCCAGCATAGCAACATCAACATCTCTCCTTATGAGAGCTTTGCTATGATAGTGGAATGTGACAAAGCCAAACGAAGTTGTGATGATTACGATGGGGCTGGACTCAGTGGAGAAGGAAGCTCTAATGACATATCAAACCCAAAAAGGATGAAAAGGCAAATAGAAACCTATGGTAACTCTGATTGTGAGGAGTTAAGTGAGTACAAGGACTGTGATGAGGAGTTAAGCGATTGGGACGAATCTAATGAAAGTAACCCAGATGGTTAATCAACTTTTTTCTCCAGTAAGTCACTATCTTTCCTCTTAATTTAAGTTATGTTGGTTTTTGCATTTTCTTTTTGTTAATGTGATCATTTATTAATGCTTTTGTTGGTGTTTTAAAAACAAAAGATATAATGTGATCAAAAGCAAGTAAACATCAAAACTGGAAGCTTTTGCTGTCAAATGTACTAATTTCTTGTTCAATCTCATGTTGTTTTTTTCTATTTAAAATTAAGCTTCTCACTCCATCAAATTTTCATTAAGTGTAGAATCTCCACAATGTGAAACACACACATTGAATCAGATTAATGTAGGAAGTAGAGAGGGAAGAGATGCAGAGAAATGTGACAGTGAGGACTTGTAAGAGTCCCCTCTCCTTTGCTCAGTAACACTAACACTGACTTTACTAGCTATTTACTAGACTCTATCCTCTGCTACATCCTCTCAATTCTACCAACCAAAGCTGCTGTACCAAAATCTTAGCTCTGTTGTTTTAATGTCTAGAATCTGGACTCTTTGCTATGCCTTGTCCTTATGTAGAAGTCCTCGAGCACAAGCTCATTTTGTTTGCATCACAGGTAGTTCAAAATGAATTACTAGAATCATATGAATTTATGATTGCAATTAAGGACAAAACTCAGAAAGTTAATAATGCCACTAATTGTAATCAACAAGTTAGGTGAAATGGAAGAGGCAGGGACCATGAATTTAAGATTGCCATTGATGATTGAACACAAAGTTCAAAAAGTTTATTGATTCTATTGAATAGTAAGTATTACTAAATGGCCTTAGCCATGGGCTGCCATTATTTTGCAATTTTACGAATATCTTACACCTTATCATCCCATGTGATCCTTGTGTAGAGGCATGGGGAAAACCTTAATAGTATTTGAATCTCATCTTGAAAAGACATCTCCTTTGCATTTTGTTTGTTAGATTTTTTTTTTCTTTTGTTTGCCACTATTCTTTTTTTTTTTTTCCTAGACATTCAGGAGCTTAACAAAACATACATAATGTCAAGTTTGAATGGAAAGGGTACTATAGCCTATCACATGCATTGCCTCCATCTGTAATATAATTACCATATTGATCTGTGATATTAATACTTTAAAACTAATTTTATAATTGCTCTTTAATTATGGAAGCTTTTGACAGATGACTATTGTTCTTTAGTTTTTTGATGTTCTTGAAATTTTCCAGGCCCATTTTGGATCATGACCAAGGCAAACCATTCATGCCTATTTCACATGTTCATCTTTATGATATGGTCTTGTTTTTGATCTGTCCATTACAACTAATTTCATTCCGCCTTACTTGATTCAGGCACGGATGAAGAGAAATTATGGCACTTGAGAGAACTTTAAGTACTTCTTGTTGTCTTTTGTCTCTATCTTATGGTCTATTTGGTCATATAGGAACAAGGTAAGCGCGAAGAAAGAACCTTTCTCTGCCACTAATGTGGCCATGTATTTTATAAGTTTGATTTTAATGTACAGGGTAATTATCAGTTCAAAAATCAAAGAAAAGCTTTGATAGCAGCAGGATAAGCAAATCCAGTCCTTTAGAGAGGATTCCAACTACAACCAATCCTGTCAGAGGAGAGCTGCAAGGGTAGGGAATGGAAATAGTGGGGATCCAATTTCTTTTTTAAAAATAGAGAATGTTCATGTTAATGGCTGGTTGTGATAAGTTAAGTGAGTGATTAGTGACCTAAGATTTTTTCATTGGAAGGAATTTTGTGAAAGTGACTCGAAAGGTTGATCAAATATTTTCTCTAGATCACCTGTAAGTCACCATCCTTCTTCTTAATTTGAGTTTTGTTGGTTGATGCATCATCACTTTTCCTTTCCTTTGGCATATACTTGTACTTTATTGGTAGTAATTCAAACTCTCATCTGGTCTATTTCCTTAATAAAAAAACACAAAGCAATACTTCTAGCTAATTTAATATGCATATTAATGAATCATGAGGATTCATTCAATTGGTAAAAGAATCATCCCTTTTTTTTTCCAGACATTTAAGAGTTTAATAGGTTAGTCATATATGTGTATCTGATGTCAAGTTTTGATGGAAATGAGTGCTGCCACATGTAAGTGCCCTGTTATTTTGTAATATAGATGGTTAAAAACTCCTTTTATGCAGGATTTATCTCTTGAATTATATCGGTTTATACCATATGACTTTTGTGCTATGGCCTCTCTATGTTCTTGACTTTTGGTCTAGTGTGTATGTCTATGTGTCAATATTTTCCAATAAAACGAAAAATAGAAAAGAAAAAGTATTTTAAGATTCCATTAAGGAAGTCAAAACGAGCTGCATTAGTTAATAGGTATTTAAAGTTATCTTTACACTTTCACTTTGAAACAGGACGTGGTTAGAGAGCTATACTCTACACAAGTGGCTGTCAAATTTTAGCTATCCTTATCTCAAGGTGTGGAGTTACTGATAAGCTGAAATGGCCTCATATAACTCCTAAACATGGTGAGTGAAACTGTATCTTATAAGAATGAGGAAGAGGAAAACTTGGATAATTTATTACTGGAGTGTAGTCTTTGCTTGGGCTGTGTGGTTTTGCTCAGATTAGACCCTTAGAACTTTGTGAATTTATCCTTGCTCTTTGAAGCAGTTGTCGACTTAGTGTGAACGGAGGATCTACATTTTCATAAGTAGGAATATGTGATGTTCTCAAGATAGTCATATCATAACTCTGTTGGCCTTGTGGTATAACCTCAACGAAGTGATGTTTGAGGGTTCAAAACAGGGGCTTATGAAGAGTAAATGCTCAGTAAAGCTTTGTTTTGCAGGTATGCGCAAGCCTATCATGCAGATTTGGATCAGATTAACTGTAGGAGAGTACCGAGGCGAGTGTGCCCAGTTGTGGAGGGATAGCTGGTCTTGCTGACAATTAAGCGACACTGGCAGAGACGGTGCAGATGGAGTGGTTTTGCCTATATAATGTGCTGGCAGAAAAATTTTGAAGGCGTTGCAGTTCTGCCAGATGCAGCCGAGTGGCAGCTAGATGCCTAGGTGTTTAGCTTTGCATCATTCATCTCTTATGAGTAATGTTAAAGAAATTTCCAATAGAAAGACTTGGCTCAGATGGGGTGTTGATTGTTGATCATTAAAAAAAAAAAAAAAAAAAAAACAACAACAACAACAACAACTTTTAAGTTCTGGTTTAGTGTACTAATGTTAAGGTTTTAAGTTTCCTAACCCAGAGTAATATTAAAGAGTTGCAACACATCAGACAGAGGTAGAATATAGGACTTTTTAAACTTGGAAATCTGTACAGTTCTCACATTATTCCCAAATCATCATTTATTTGATAATGAGATACAAATTATAGAGAAAATGAAACATCTAAAAAAATGTTTTCCTTTAAATGGAGAGCTTAATTTTTACCATGTATGTTAGTAGCGAGTTTCAATATAATAATAATAATAATAATAATAATAATAATAATAATATATAAGACAATATGTAACCAGTGTTTTTAGGAGAATGCACTTGTATAAAATGGAGATAAAACTTCTTATTTGAAACATGAAAAATAATGTTGTATAATTTAAGAATGAACATAAAAAATTATAACTCAAATATTGGATACAAAATTGTTGACATAACTATTATAAATTTTCATATCTTAGTGAATTCTACGATCATGCAAATACAAATAAATATTTGGGTCACAATTGGACAAAATTTATATGGAATACAAACAAAAAAAAACAAAAAAATTGAATACTACCCACTAATTGATTCTCCAAAAAATGAAAAAATGAAAACGGACTAATCAAAACACCAAAAGAAAAGATATTTGCATTAACATCAAAATAATAACAACAATTTTTAAACAATAAAAATACATAAATCAGTCTTTTTCTTCAAATATTGTTCAATCTTGAATTCCATAAACATATTAAGATGAAAAGTATTAAAACAAATGAAAGAATAAAGTTAGAGATTTATAGCAAAATATGTGTGTGTGGGAGAGAGAGAGAAAGAGAGGTACCTCTAGTAGTGGAGAACAAAAACAAAAATGCAATTGTGAAACAAATTTCTCATCAAAATTTCTAAGCTTATTGCATATAAGAGGGATAAAAATAGAATATATTTATATATAAAATTATAGAGGGGAAGAGGGAAATGAAACTTATTCACTAAAAAAGAGGTGATGAGGAAGATGATGAAATATTATAGATGTGGATAATTGAAGTAAATGTAATTGTAATTGCTAAAATAATGATGTGATATAAAAGCAAAAACACTTCCTATCATTAACATCAAAAACTAAAAGTTAGGAAAAATATTATCTACATTTTATTGTTATATGTGTACAATTTAATTTCATGTGTTGAAAAAGCAAAAAAAATAAATTGACTTGTAGGCTTCTTTTCTAATTGTGATGTATTTAATTATGGTTCCAAAATAAAATTAAAAAAAAAAAATCTCAATAGACAATTAAATTGCACATATATTACTCAATTAAAGTATTTTTTCAACAAATTACTTTTTTCTTAGAATAAAATACTTGAATAGTCTTTGGAAGGAGAATGGTTAGGAAAATAAATAGGCAAATGACAAATTAAGAATTAGTAGTCATAAATAAGAATAAAAATGTGACCTTAAATATCACATTAAAGAAAAAAATTTATTTCATTCAAAATTTTTAATTATATGTCACGTGTATAGTATCATGGCAAACATATTGACATGTACAAATAATTTTTTGAAACTTGGCATTGTTTGTCCATATCATACCAATTAAATATAGGAAGTTGTCATGTGTCATTGTCATATGCTTTGAAAATGAATAAATGTCATCGTAGCATGCATTTACCAGTTTTAAAATCCAACTTTTATAATTAACTAGTAAGTTGTCCATGCAATGCACGAATAAGTTTGTGATATATTATGTAAGATGGTTTTGGAGAATATTGTGCATATATTATAAAGAAAAAGTAAACTAAATTAGAGTAAAGAAACACATACTTCTCAAGGTAAGATTAATATATATATATATATATATATATATTATTTTTTAAATCATCAAACCAAAAATAAATGCAAAAGAGTAATAGGACCATAAAAATCAATTAATTTGTGCTGTGTTCAAAGATTGCATACCATAAAATATGCCCAACTCTTTCATTGTCTTCCACTCATTGATAGTAAGACATTAAGACATGGTGTGAGCAAATATGTATGCATGTGTCTTATAGATGATTTAAAATCATGGTAAAATATGGTTTTACATTGCGCATCAAATATTCTCTCTTCTTATATACCCAAAACAAAAACTATCTAACCAAATTACACTAACCTAAATAATATTTAAGCCCTTAATTTAAAAATGAAAAAGAAAAAAAAAATACCCGTAGGAGTTTCGGTGGCTTGATAGTGGTAGGAGGCTAGTATGACAAAAGTGGCGGCCACTCAGATTCCTCTCTCTCTCTTACAAATGCTTTGTCAATCTCAAGTCATTTGTTTTGGTAATAATGAAACAGTGCATTTCATTTAACAATCTACAACATTTTCATGTCTCTCCATCTCTCCCCATAGATTTATCTGGTTAGTTATTACTATTAGTTCTTAATTATTTATTTATTTTTTGCTTTGTTTTTAATACTAAAATGGTGAGTATGCTAAAATACATGAAGAAGAGAGAAAAGTGTGGTGTAAGCTTAGACAATTGATAAAAGATTAATGAGATAATAGTAAAAATAAGTTAATATGAATTTTTGGGTAATAGTAAAAAAAAAACTTAATGAAAAGAAGTAAAAAAATAGATTAAATGCAAAATTAGAGGCCACACGACAAAATCTCATACACTTCCACATGAGTTCTCTACTTATATATATATATATATATATATATATATATATTATAGATGGGTAAGTTTTACAGCTATTGGCAGCAAATAGTGCATCTCAAATTACAAAAAGAAAAGAAGAAAAGAAATATCCTACAAAATATTCTGCGGTGGAGACACGCTGTATGATATGTAATATTTATGTTGAGTCACATGGCACAGTGTCACAGGGTCAAATTTTTCTTTTAAATTTTCTGCCTGTAATGGCACTAAGCCCCTGACTTAGTCTCAGCCAACACTTCACACACACACACACACACACACACATATTGCAGCAATCACTTAGAACAGAATTATTAAGGAAATTCGCACGCACAGCACACACAGTATTTACAGGGCACCAACCCCAACCTTTATTACTCAATCTCAAGTACAAAGGAAGCCTGGAGAATACACATGAAATTCTCTAAGCAAAATATACACTCCCTGTTATTGACAGCCCTAATAGCCTAGGATAAATATACAGAATAAACAATCACAGCAGTTACTACCAAGTAATTATCTTTGTATAGGACTTGCTGCCACATGTGGTCTGACTTAGGACACCTCTGTCTGATGCTGTCTTGGTTTGCTTTCCACATTTCCAGCCCCTACACAGCAAGTCTGATCATCCAGAAAGCTAGGAATTGCTTAATAACTGCCAACAATTGCTGCTGCACACTCTGCACATGCCAGTCCATGTATCAGCACATTATCATAGGGCCTTTGCCTATGCTTCAGCAACCCAAACCAATTGTTTCATCATGTTTTAGAAGGCTTGGCCCCCTGCCCAAGCCCTTCTCATCAGCATCATAGCCCACATCACATGTCCATATGTAGCACAGCAAGTTACTGCCATTAGCCCACTCACTCAAGTCCATGCATTTTGCTAGCACCAACCGGTCCAATGCCTTGCACAACATATCATAATTACATTAGCCCAGCACTGCCTTGCATTCAAGCCACCAAGCCCACACACAAAGCAACCATCAACCAAGCCACTAATACCATGCATCATCACGTAGGGTCAGCACCAACTGCTGCTGCCCAACATCAAAATCCGTCTCTGCCCACTATGGTCCTCCTCCACCATGGCCTTGGGGCATCATATGGAGCAAAGTGCCTCCACATGCTGCCCCTCATCATGCTCTTCATTATGAATCTAGCAGGGAGATTGGACTTGTCCCCCTTAATGAGTAGTTAGGAGCTTCACCAGATAGGCATGAGGAGCCATTGGTGTGTTGAGAAAACATTGAGCCATGTGATTGGCCTGATGTTGTCCAAGCACTCCAATTCCTCATGCCATCATCAGCAACGTGTAAAGCTCCTAACATACAGGCATATGTGAGACGGTTCGTCAATACAGTTTAATTAGATTATAAACTATAGGTTAATAATTTTAGTCTATTTATTTATATTGTCCACGTGACCTAAAGAGGGAACAAAAACAAAAGAAAATATTAAATTAATATAAGAGGGCATCCACTAGACACAATCACAACTTGTAGAATTCATATGATTGCCTCGTAATTAAACAATATTTAATGAAACATGAAACAAACACAAAATGATATTTGTTTTAAGAGAACACATATTTTGTTGTGAAAGTAAATCTTCCTTTTACATTACGTTGTAAATGAATGGAACTTTAATTAAGTAGAAGACTCCTAATTGAGTAGACTTATTACCTCAGCAATGGGATTGGATGAAGACATTGAGTTTCCTCATATCCGACTATTTTGCTCCTTTTGCCTCCCTTTCTTAGGTTGTTTCTTCTTCTTCCCCACCCCTTCTAAATACTCTGATGGCAAGGCCAGGGTCTTGGGATTTAGGGAAACGTTTCATATGAAACTATATCTAAAGAGGCAAAACAAATTAATGATTGAAGATGTAAAATCTAGGAATATAATATTCTTCAAACACAATTATCTATAGAAATTAAGAAATGACTCAAGGAACGATCCATAATTGTATTGTTAAAATGAACTATAACATAGCATTTAGTATATGAGTAATTCTATGGTACCTCTCAAAGAAAGGGGGGTACGGTACCCACTAGTGGGTAACCTGCTATAACAGGTTACTTTTTTCTCACATTTGATGGTTCCATCCTCACATTGTGCAATTTCAACATCACATACGATAGTTCTTTTCTCACATTTGGTGGTTCCTTTACTCTTTTCTCACATTTGACGGTTCTATTCTCACATTGTGCTGTTCCAATATCACATGTGATAGTTTTTTTTTTCTCACATTTAGTGGTTCCCTTACTTTTTTTTTCCTCACATTTGACAGTTTCATTCTCATATTGTGCGGTTCCAATATCACGTATGATAGTTCTTTTGTCACATTGGATGGTTCCCTTACTTTTTTCTCACACTTGACGGTTCTATCATCACATTGTGCAGTTTTAACATCACATGTGATAGTTCTTTTCTCACATTTGGTGGTTCCCTTATTATTTTTTTTTCACATTTGACAATTCTATCCTCACATTGTGCAATTTCAACATCACATATGACAGTTCTTTGATCACATTGGGTGGTTCCCTTACTTTTTTCTTACACTTGACGATTCCATTCTCACATTGTGCAATTCTAACATCACATGTGACAGTTCTTTTGTCACATTTGGTGGTTTCCTTACTTTTTTCTTACATTTAACGGTTCCATCCTCACATTATGTAGTTTCAACATCACATGTAACAGTTTTTTCTCACATTTGGTGGTTCATTTTTTTTCTCACATTTAACGGTTCCATTCTTACATTGTGCGATTTCAACATCACATATGAGAGTTCTTTTGTTACATTGGGTGGTTCCCTTACTTTTTTCTCACATTTGATAGTGTCATTCTTACATTGTGCAGTTTCAACATCACACGTGACAATTCTTTTCTCACATTTGATTGTTCCTTTTTTTTTTTTTTTTTTTTTTTTTTTTTTTCATATTTAAGGGTTCCATCCTTATATTATGCAGTTCCAAAATCACATGTGACAATTCTTTTGTCACATTGGATGGTTTCTTTATTGTTTTCTCACACCTGACAATTCCATCTTCACATTTTGCAGTTCTAACATTACATGTGATAATTCTTTTCTCACATTTAGTGGTTCCTTTACTTTTTTTTTTTTTTTCACATTTAGTGGTTCCGTTCTCACATTGTGCAGTTCCAACATCTCGTGTGACAATTCTTTTCTCACATTTGGTGGTTCTTTTACTTTTTTTTCCTCACATTTGACAGTTTCATCCTCACATTGTGCAATTCCAATATCACATGTATCAGTTATTTTGTCACATTTGGTGGTTCTCTTATTTTTTCTCACATTTGACGATTTCATCCTCACATAGTGCAGCTCCAATATCACATGTAACAATTTTGTGCCAAGTAAGTTAATTTAGTGTAAAAATTGAATTTCAATTAAAGTTTAATTTTGCGTCACGTGTCTCATCAAATCTAAAATTTTAAATTTTTGTGCCAAATTAGTTAATTTAGTGTAGAAAATGAGGACTCTAATATAATAAACCATAAAAAACATAATCATATAACTAAAAAAAATTCAAATTTATAAGTCATCTATATATATATATATATATATATATATTAATATGTAAAACTTAGAGAAAGTTGAATTAAAATTTGAAATTATAATCCAATTTTGCATGTGTCTAAATTTATGTGAGGACTACACTATAATTATCCACCTAAGCATGTGTCATGTGTCTACTTAAGTTTTTTAATTTTTGTGTTAAGTGAGTTAATGAGTGCAAAACATTAAGAATCTAATATTAATGAACTATAAATTAAAAAAAAAAAAAAGAATTACTTATACTCAATAAAAATCATCACATGTTTCTTAAAAAATAAATAAAATAAAAATCACCACACGTTCTATCTTGTTAAAAATTAGAAAAGAAATGATTATTAGTAGTATTAAATTTAGGTAAGAATTTTAATATGTGACTAATTATATTTACTTTTAAAAAATAATTTGACTACTTATCTATATTTTATGACAAAATTTGTGTTTAATTTTAAATGTATCTATACGTATGCATGAATGCATGTGTTACATGTTTTTTTTTTAAAAAAAAAAGTAATTTGACTAATTATTTATATTTTTATAATAAAAATTTTGTTTAATTTTAAATGCATCTATGCATTTGCATAGAGTTATATGATAGTATATATTAATAGATAAAGCTCAGAGAAAGTTCAATTAGAATCCAATTTTGTGTCATGTGTCTAAATTTATGTGGGGACCACACCATAATTATTTATTTAAGTTTTTTAATCTTTGTGCCAAGTGAGTTACTGAGTACAAAATACTAAGAATCTAATATTAATGAACTATCAAATTTAAAAAAAAAAAAAAAAAAAAAACTAATCACATATACTCAATACAAATCATCACACAATAAAAATCACTACACATTTTATCTTATTAAAAATTAGAAGAAAAAAAAAATCATAAGTAGTATTAAATTTAGGTAAGAATTTTAATATGTGACTTGTGGGGCCCATGGGCCTAACAGCCACGGCCCATCGCGTAGTAGGCCCAAAGCCAGCGCTGAGGATGATTGACCAGCCAAGGCTAAATTAGACAAAGCCTCTTTTTTGGCCTACGCCGAGGACCTCTTTGTCCTCGGCATGCTAAGGATAATTTCTGGGAGGGGACAAGTCCAGAGCAAGCTGTCACCTCCACACTTAATGCATTCACCTAACCCCTTTGGCCGCATTAATGGTGACCTAACCCTTTGGCAGGGCAACGTTGATCAGAGTGAACCACTTGAGTGCTAATAAGACTTCTGATGGGATGGACAACTAGAAGAGAGGCGAGTAGATGATCGACAGATGGAAGAAGGAGATAGGAAGATGAAGACTATATAATAAAAGCAGGTAAAGTAAAGAAAGGGGGGGGGGGGGGAAGCTAGAAAGAAAAAGGGCTCCTCGGCCTATGGCCGAGGAGCATTCCCCAGTTGTAAACAAGTTACCATTATATTTTATAAGAGATTCTTGCATGGGGGACGACTGCTAGCACCTAATCCTTCTTCCCATTCTCTACAAATTTATTGTTTGGGCTTGATGGACTGAAAACCCATTTATGTTCTGGGTCCAATCGAAAATTGAGTCCCTACAATTGGCGCTGTCTGTGGGAAAGGATTAGGGTGTTGGCCGGCGCACCAAGCGATTGGTCTAAGTGTTCGTTTTACAGTAAGCAAAAAAAAAAAAAATAAATAAAGAGAGAAGATTTGACACCGGAAAAAGCAATTGATATTATTCAAAAAAAAAAATTGTTACAAGTTACAATAAGAGATATTTCAAAAAAAAAAAAAGTTACAAACTTCAATTAGAGGCTCAGGCAGGCTTGCTTTACAACCGTCCCTACCAGCTAGATCTACAATCAGAGGCCCAGGTGGAATCCGCCCCAGAGCTGGCCGGAGTGGAATCCGCCCCAGAGCTGGCCGGAAGGAAGTGTCAACCCGTGCTTTTATTGGCATCAAGAGAATGGGAGAGCTTGACAATAAAAGCAGAAGACGAGGAGGGCCAGGTGCACCAAAGCTTGAACAAAGTGAGGCGCAGGTGCAGGCTCACCGGCCACCCTTCCTCGTGATGCTCCCCTGATTCTCTCCGATCCTCACGAGTGTTGGCCGTTGGAGACGGCAACACTCGGGCACCGCCCATGAGGTGAATTCGTACGTCTTCTTCGTCGGGGGTGTGCTCCGAGGAGAGACGTTAGGTACTCTAACAACATCCCTCTGAGCCACCTTGTAAGGCGCCATCGGGGTTATGTTAAGACTCTGCCGCACCGGAAGCCCAGTGGGGGCTGCGGCCATACTGGCTTTTGCCAGGTCCAGTCACAATTCCGGCGGGATTGTTAAAAGGGCTTGGGGAGCTAGAGGAATGTGTTTTCTTTTTTCTGTTTGTGTTAAGAGGTCCATGGATTGTGGAGAAACCATCTACTCACCTTATATAGGGGATGGGGGTTGGTGAGAATTAATTCATGCAGAGTTCGAAAAGAGAATTATCAGCTGGGCTAATAATGAAGTTACCAATTTCCAAGAAGGCCGCAGACTGTTGGACTCGTGTTAATCCACGAGAACATTAATGAAGGCGCGTTTCGCGCACCGAAGCGCCAAGCGCGGAACACGAACAGACAAAGGGCATGTCATAAATGAAAAAGATAAGGCCTCGAGCTGGAGGCAAGATCAACGCCACGTGTAAAAATCATAATCCGATCCAAGGAGGAATCACCTCCAGTAAAGCAGTTCGAGGATAAATCTCTGCTACAGGAAAATAGAAGTGGTAGACAGAACCAATGTATTGCATGGTCCTCGGACCCAAACCTATGGTAAAACTATACACACCGTTATACCTGGGTACTAGACAAAACCGAGGTATTGCATGGTCCTCGGACCCAAACCTATGGGGAAACTAGATACTTACAGGAAAATAGAAGTGGTAGACAGAACCAAGGTATTGCATAGTCCTCGGACCCAAACCTATGGTAAAACTATACACATCGTTATACCTGGGTACTAGATAGAACCGAGGTATTGCATGGTCCTCGGACCCAAACCTATGGGGAAACTAGATACTTACAGGAAAATAGAAGTGGTAGACAGAACAAAGGTATTGCATGGTCCTCAGACCCAAACCTATGGTAAAACTATACACACCGTTATACTTGGGTATTAGACAGAACCAAGGTATTGTATAGTCCTCGGACCCAAACCTATGGGGAAACTAGATACTTACAGGAAAATAGAAGTGGTAGACAGAACCAAGGTATTGCATGGTCCTCGGACCCAAACCTATGGTAAAACTATACACACCGTTATACCTGGGTACTAGATAGAACCGAGGTATTGCATGGTCCTCGGACCCAAACCTATGGGGAAACTAGATACTTACAGGAAAATAGAAGTGGTAGACAGAACCAAGGTATTGCATGGTCCTCGGACCCAAACCTATGGTAAAACTATACACACCGTTATACCTGGGTACTAGACAGAACCAAGGTATTGTATGGTCCTCGGACTCAAACCTATGGGGAAACTAGATACTTACAGGAAAATAGAAGTGGTAGACAGAACCAAGGTATTGCATGGTCCTCAGACTCAAACCTATGGTAAAACTATACACACCATTATACCTGGATACTAGACAGAACCAAGGTATTGTATGGTCCTCGGACTCAAACCTATGGGGGAACTAGATACTTACAGGAAAGTAGAAGTAGTAAAAAAAAAAAAAAAGCCAGGGTATTGCAGGGCCCTCGGACTCGAACCTATGGAGAAAATAAGTATTTGAAGAAAAACCAAAGCATTACTTCGAGTTAAGCTATGATACGGTCTTTATATTAACATTTGAAGGATAACAGGCAATTTCATGAGACCAACTCCAAAACAAAATACAAATATTGAGCCGAATATTATAGTCAGGCAAACAAAAGAAAATATCTGCAGTTGGAAGCAAAGTACTAAGCATTCAGCTTAAACTGAACGTATACAGTTTCCTTACAACGCCACTAAGGCAAGAAACAAAACGAAATGAAAGAGAAAGTAAACAAAATTATCCTATGTCGTACGCCAGTTCCCTCAACTCAGTAGATAAATTAGTTCGATCAGTAAATCGAAGGCTTTAACCAGGGCTTAAGGGCTTTGCTTCGTAGGGTCCGCAGGGAGTCTAGCCACATCTTGTGGTATTTCCTGATCCTCGGCTCTAGCTCCCCCCAACGTCCTCTGGGGTTCAATCTCCTCAGATGGTTGGTCAATCAAAGATATATCCTCGGCGGTCTTATCGTGACTCTCAACCGCTGGTAATGAAGATCCCTCCTCGGGAGCAATAGGGATAGTCTCGCGAATGGCAATGGGGTAATATACCCTATCCTCCCTTTTAAGGTCAGATGAGGCGTCAAACCCTGCTTGGTTGAGAGCTTCATGCCAGGTTTGAGAGCAGTAATGTCTGCATACTGCAGAAACTTGCACCCGAAGAATGGCTTCAGTTTTGGCTACCCCACTTGCAAAAGCCTCCTCCTCTGCCTGTTCTACAGAGCGCTCAGCATCTATTTTTGCAAATACTGCCTCATCTCTGGCTCTCACAGCCTCATCCCTGGCATACTCGGCAATGCCTTTTTCATGAATTGCCTTAGTCAGCTCTTGCTTTAGGTAGACATTGTCTTCCTTGGCCTTCTGTAGCTGACCCTCGATGTCGTGCAAGCGGGTGGTTTGGTCCTCAGCATGCTTCTTGGCCATGGCCAGGTCGGAGGCAGCGGTGTCTCTGGCCCTTCTCATCTCCTCCAAGTCCTCGGTCACCTTTTTCAGGTCAACCTCAGACTTTTTGAGGGTACTAGCAGCTGTCAAGAACTTGTCACGCTCTTGTGCCAAGGCACTGCTTTGACCATCAACCTCGTCGTCTAACCTAAATAGAGCCTGGATAGCCTGCCAATGAAAATAAGTAATTCCGTAAGGGGAAATGGAGATACTAGGTGACAAAAGTTGAGTAAAGTAAATAAGTACCAAAGGACTCACCATGCCCAGATACTTCTTAAGGTCAAGGACAACCTCGGACCCACTCATTCTTTCGAGCTCGGCCATGTCAGTGGGAAGAAGAAGAGACTTCTCCAGGGCATCGGCTACGAGGGCCCCCTCAACCCCTTGAGATTCCCGTATAGACGCGTCATCCGTCAGGGGCTGATCATGAAGCATGGCAGCAGGCAACCAGGCTTGAGCCTCGGACGGTTGGGTAATCTTCTTACTTTTCTGTGGACCACCGAGTTTCAGTTGTTTCGGAGGCCTACGAGATTTATCCTTCTCGGACGGGGAGTAGGATTTACTCTTATCCATTGGCTCCTTACCCTTGTCAAGTCTTTTCCTTTTCGGATCGAAAGACTTTGTCTGAGGGTCTGACGCCATGGGGACAGAAGACGACCTAGTTTGCACAGCTAGTGTCTGGGGCGGAGGTGTTGGGGGCTTCGGCTGCGACTCTTCCGGTGCACTCTTCTTTGAACCACCTTCGAGCAGGTCGAGAAGGCTGGTTTGGGGCTGCCTTTTTAAACCCATTTCAGCCTGAGTACCAGCTCTTAAGGATCGAAGATCGGCTTCGGACAAATGAGGATCTCCTAGGTCACCAGGGGATCCTCGGACTGATCAGCTAGGTCGAACACACTATATTCGTCTTCGGAAGAACTCAGTTCAACCGCCTCCTTTGCCTTCTTAGATAGTCCCTCCTCGGCCACCGTTACTTGTTGGAATGAGGAAGGACCTGCTAGTGGTATGCCTTCAGGTATGTAAGATCCCTCGGAAAATGCAAAACCGTCCTTCACTATGGTGATCTGCGTAAGCCGAGGGTCATGAGCTCTAATTACGTGCTCCGGGATTGGGAATGACTTCTGAGCTGGGTCGCATCCGAGGATTCTGTGAGCAGCCCTAACCTGATTATTAGCTTCGTTCAGGAAAAGTTCTGACCTAAGAACTGTTTCCAAATCCGCTTTATTGACCAAATGGAAATAACGTGCGAAAGCGTGCGGATCTACAAAAAGAAAAATGAAACTCCTGTGGTCAGTCAACCAAGGCGAATATACAGTTATGAAAAATAAAGATACTGAAACCCCCGCTTCGAGTACCCTACCTGGCTCCCCCTCTACTGTTGGGCAATGAAAGCCATTGTGCCATTCCCCCGACACTATAAGGAAATCTTGAGTCAACCCCTTATTGGAATCAGGAAGACACTGGATAAGACGAACCCTATCGTCCCTTGTCTTCATATAATATGTCTTACCCTTGAGATGATGAAGGTTGTAGCACCAGTTCATATCATGATGAGTCAGTCTCAGATCCATTTTCTCATTCAGAATATCTACACACCCTAATATCCTAAATACGTTTACGGCGCATTGGGTAGGAGCCAGCCGGAAATGACTAAGGTAATTGAGAGTCACTGGCCTCATAGGGATTCTCATCCCTCCCTCTACGAAGGCAACTATTGGGATCACGACTTCACCCTCATTCCTCTTAAAGTACCATTCTCCTTCTTCATAGTACTTCAAACTCACATTACTGGGTATTCCATAGTCAACAATGAACTTGTTCATCATCTCGACAGAATCAACCAACTTCTTAAATTTACCCATTCCCTAGGGACGATTAAAAGGTCTAAAAGAAGAAAAGGGGAAGTAAAATCAAGGAAATTTAGGGTCGCTAGAAGAAGAAGACTTACAGAAGTATGGTGATTCTCTTCAGGAGGAGTGCAAGTTGAACTAGACTCAAGTTGTATGCATCAATGACAGTAAGCGCGAAAATGAAGAAACCAGGCGGTTTATACAGGTGCTTATATTTCCCCTTTTTAGATTCCCCAAATGTAACTGCCTGCCCATAAAAGCAGGAGATCCCCACCGAACGATTACCATCACACCATTGAAAGCGAGAAACGTGGTGCCGCCAAAATTTAATGTGGGCACACATTAAGCCTTGAAACGCAAAAAACGCACATCAAGTAGTCGAAAAGTCGCCAGCATTAGCGCAAACCAAAGTGGGATGATTCGCCTAGAAGGGCTCGTAGGTATCAAAACCCTCCTTCCCGTCCGAGGAAACGTGCAGCAGGGTTTTGAGGGGCTATTGTGGGGCCCATGGGCCTAACAGCCACGGCCCATCGCGTTGTAGGCCCAAAGCCAGCGTCGAGGATGATTGACCAGCCAAGGCTAAATTAGACAAAGCCTCTTTTTTGGCCTATGCCGAGGACCTCTTTGTCCTCGGCATGCTAAGGATAATTTCTGGGAGGGGACAAGCCTAGAGCAAGTTGTCACCTCCACACTTAATGCATTCACCTAACCCCTTTGGCCGCATTAATGGTGACCTAACCCTTTGGCAGGGCAACGTTGATCAGAGTGAACTACTTGAGTGCTAATAAGACTTCTGATGGGATGGGCAACCAGAAGAGAGGCGAGTAGATGATCGACAGATGGAAGAAGGAGATAGGAAGATAAAGACCATATAATAAAAGCAGGTAAAGTAAAGAAAGGGGGGGGGGGGGGAAAGCTAGAAAGAAAAAGGGCTCCTTGGCCTATGGCCGAGGAGCATTCCCCAGTTGTAAACAAGTTACCATTATATTTTATAAGAGATTCTTGCGTGGGGGACGACGGCTAGCACCTAATCCTTCTTCCCATTCTCTACAAATTTATTGTTTGGCCTTGATGGACTGAAAGCCCATTTATGTTCTGGGTCCAATCGAAAATTGAGTCCCTACATGACTAATTATGTTTACTTAAAAAATGATTAATTATTTATATTTTTATGATAAAAATTATGTTTAATTTTAAATATATCTATATGTATGCATTAATGCATGTGTTAAATGCTATTTTTATATATAAAAATTTGAATAAATATTTATATTTTTATAATAAAGATTGTGTTTAATTTTAAATACATCTATGTGTCTGCATGGATTACATGCTAGTATATATTAATAGCCAAAACTCAGAGAAAATCAAATTAGATTTTAATTGGATTCTTAATTTTGCGCCATGTGTCCCATCTAATTTTTAACTTTTTGCCAAGTGAATTATTGAGTGTAAAAATTGAAAGTTTTCCCGACGAAACCATCTAATTTTTTAATTTTTGTTGCAAGTGAATTATTATGTGCAAAAACTGAAGAGTCTAAATTCAATTAAATGTTACACACACACACACACACATATATATATAATGAGAAACCATGATTTAAAGAAAATGTAAACTAATATCATGTAAAATTTGAACCTCTTCTAAAAAAAAGTTGTAATTTAAACTATATAATTGTGATTATTTTTAATTTTATTCCATGGGGGCTACACACTAGTATTAACTAATGAAATTTGAATTTGTTGATTTTGGTTTGGATACTAACAAGTGGACCTGAGAGGCTTCTTACAATAAAAATTACTAAAACTTATCAATCAAACCAAATATTTTTTATGAAATGAACTTAAGTAGTAACTTTGTTTTTTTGTTTTTTTTTGTTTTTTGTTTTTTGTTTTTTGTTTTTGTTTTTTTTTTTTTGTTTTTTTTTTTGTTTTGTTTTTTTTTTTGTTTTGTTTTTTTTTTTTTAAGGATGCCATAAGCAGTAGTTGAAATGCTATCAAGTTATAATAATCAAATGTATAACCTCTTCTTAATCTACAAGATTTGCATGAGATAAAGAAAATTTTTCAACCATATATAACTTGCTTTTATATATGTAGGTATCGTCTTGCATTGTGATATGTATTCATACCAGTTATGCATTAACATATAAAAGAAAGTCGTTTCAAAAAGATGTTTGCTGAATTTCTAAACACTAGTGAAGCTTCCCCTATAATTTTAGCTCTAAAATCTGAAGTTTTTAATGCATGGCACTTATGTATATTAATTATGCCTGCAAGATTTAATAAAAATTAATAGAAATTACAATTATTATTTTTTTTCAATGGTATTACAATGTAGAAAAATCCAACATTAAACAAATAACAATAATGTTATTCCTTCCAAACTAATAAATTATAAATGAATGATAAATTACTTCAGTGTATTATATTACATTACTATGCAACATGATCACAGCCCAGGCGTGAATGGTACACCTGTTGCTGGTAGCCAAGAACTCCCAGCAAGAAGACCTTTAACACTGAAACGCAAGGCCACATTTGGGCTGGTTATGACATGAAATCCAGGCCATCTCACTCTATATCTGGTGGATGAACGAGGCCCAAAATTCTTATACTCTCCATAGTACAAAGTACTTAGAGCAAAACTAGACCTATCCCATGCCAACCATCCCACTGGACTCACCAAGCTGTCTATATAAGTATGAAGAAACACTGTGCGGGAATATTGCATCCAGGGCCGGCCCAAGTATGTCTTGAACGAGCGAATGTAGGGCTTCAGGTCCGGTGCGGCCCGTACTTGAGAGTTTTGGATCGAAATCCCGGTGTTTTGATATGGGTCATTTCTACCTTGGGCCGTGATCACATTGACTTGGCCCCTTAGTGGCCTTCTTACATATATCATGCAATTTTGGAACACAACTGCAGCATTACCAAATATGAAATCTATTGTGCCATAGATGTAGCATTCTCTATAGAATTGGCGTTGGGAATGGACCATGAGGGTGTCTTGGTAACCTTGGATGGCACACCGGTAGAAGACGGAGAGATCCGAAGCTGATCGGAGCGCGACTGCTTGGCCCCTTAAGGGACCAGCAGTATTTCTGAATGTAATGCCACGGGCCATGAAGTGAGGGCCATCAATGCCTTAAAAAAATAATAAATAATTTTAGTAGATAGAGAAATGGTCATAATTTTTTTTAACTGAATGAATAATTAGCTAAAAGAATGGTCATAACTTATACATCATTGTTTTTATGATGACAGACCTAGATATTTAAATTGTTGTATTATCTAAACACACGGTTCTTATTAATGACCAGAATAACTTTTTATAAAAAATAAAAAAAACTCTTGGTTCACCTTTTGCTTTAAAGTTTAGGCTTAATGTCTTCCACTTACTGATTGAAATTATATATTTCATATAAAAAAAGGTTGGAGGAGGCAAATTATAGTTTAATTTATAAGTCAGGACAAGATGCATTCAGATTTGAACTTTTCACTTTGCAGAGTCTCCATCAAGACCAATTACAATTAGTTGATGTTGATCCTGAACTCCTGACGGTATTTAAATTGTCCTGATATTATTAGCTGTGTAAATTGCATAGCAAAAGTGAAGTCCAAGTCCTATTCTTTAGCCCCACCCCCCAAAAAAAAGTGTGCTATTCCGTACAAGACTTGAAACTCAATTTTCTCACACATGCATATGCATAAATTAATCATTATTTGTGAACCTCTCACTTAAGTTTGAGTGCAACAAAAGGCATAACTTGATTGTTTTCAATTTTAATCAAAAGCTTTACATGCGTGAAATTATACTTAAGTAACATAAAAGGCATCGTACATAGTTTAAATTTTTAAAAGTAGTCGTATCTTAGTTTAAAAATAATTGATAAAGCTTCAAGCAATGTTCTTTTTATTTTTTTATGGAAAAGCTTCGAGTATTGTTCAAGACACTACAAGAATGTATTTTCGCAACAGTCTTTAACTGTACTCATAACTGACAAGAAGAGAAAGAACAATAATCTTTACAAATATGCAATCAAAATTAATTTAGCAGTGAACATCAACAAATTAAGAAAAATAAATCCTTAATTTCTCTCAATCAATTTTCTTCAATAAACACATATTCTCTAGAAATATGACACATTCTCATATGCACGTTGAAAAACAAGCAATAACTATACATATATTTAAAAGAAAATGATTCCCTTCATTTTAAATGGATTTATTTTATAATTTAAATCGGTATCCTTTTTTTTTTTTTAATATCAATAACAAAATGAACAGAATATGATTCCCTATTTCAATAGAAATGAATAATTCTCAGTTGGCGAGATAAAGAAATCAAAATGCTTACCTGCAGTGGCAGAGCTATAGGTGGTGTCTCCTGCTCCAACACTCCGGCCGCTTGTGATAATCGTAAACCTCATGCCATCACCAATGAGCATAATATTGTTGTTATTGTTGCCAACCTCAATGTTTTCGAAATAAACCCCTCTCTTCACATGTATAACAAACCTCCCAGTACCTCTCCTCCTTGATGCTGCGTTAATGGCTGCTTGAATCGTCTTATAATTGCCGGAACCATCTTTAGCCACCACAAGATTTGCCTTTATTGAAGACGTTGATGCTTGCAACAGCTTCCTTTCATGCTTTGTAACCCAACTTGGAAACCCATATGTATAATTACTTTCTTCATCTAGAATAACACCATTAATGGCCAAACTATTGCTAATGAGCTCAGACACATTGTTATTGGACATGATAGGTGAGATAAAGTCTGAAACATTTAACTCCAAAGACCCTAGTCGACACGTATCTAGGTTTGTGAGGGCTGTGCTTAGCCAAGTTTGCGCATCAAAATCTGTACAGCTACGATTTGTGCCTATACCTTGAAGGGTACGGTTTAATTGCAAAATAGTGCACTCATAAAGTTTCAAACAATCTGACAAAGCTGCTTTTTGGCGATTGTTCTCAATTTTTTCTCTAAATTGCAAGGCATGTATTTGTGCACTCATGGCACGATCCAAGGCCACTTGGATCGCCATTTTTCTGAAATCAGATCGGTTTTCTGGTGCAAAATCTTGGTGGCTGTTGTTCATGAAGTACTTGCATTGTTCAGGGTGTGGGGTTTTGTTGCACCACCAGTCTATATTGGAGGAATTGTTGGAAAGTGCTGTGAAGAAGGTTGTAGAGAAGAGAAAGAATATTATGAATAAGAGTTTGGTGTTCATGGCCATGATTGTGTCTTTTTTGTTTCTATGATTTGGGTATTGAGGTTTTTAAGGATCATATCTCGGTGGTGGGAGTTTCTATATGTAGGAGATACAGGTAGTTAAAATAGGTTGGCTTGTTTGAAAGATGATGAATTAATGACAAGTATATAATACAAGTGCAAGGTTGACAAAATTAAGATATTGCATCTTGACTTTGCTTAATTAATTGTGTGTACAAATATAATGTACCTTCTTTGCGTGAATAGTTGATCACACTATCGGGACAATCGATGAAGTAAGAGAAAAGGGACCAATCAGAGTGGAGTAACACTAATTATGTCAAGCTATTGCACCCAAATAAATAAATAAATAAATAAATAAATAAATAAAAGACCTATATTAAATATATTACAAATTTTATTATATAAGTTTTACAAATTGATGTTTCTCTGGTCATTAAAAAAAAATGTTCAAATAATTATTTATAGCTAGTTTGAATGGAGTGGAAGGGAGTGGGAGTAGACCTTATCGATCCAAATGTACTGACCATTATTAAGTTATTTAAATGACACTAATCATACTCTTGCCATATTAATTTGTAAGTTTTTTTATAGTAAACATTTCAAATTTGTAGTAATTTTAGAATATTTTTATAATAAAAATGATTTTAATGACAGATTCATGTGAAAATGATGTTATTCAAAACACAACTTATTATATATTATCTTAGAATGTTGAGTAAGAAAATTGTATTTATGTCATTGCTCAATATTTTATGCTTTTATGATTCAATGGTTTAATGCACCGTGTTTTGAGCAGCTAACATGTTACAATATACTGACAGGTCGGTGGTTATGGCCTTGGCCTTATGACAAAGAAAAAACAAAATTTTAGTCTAGACGAAAATTACAAGGGAAAAAAAGAGTCTATTATATAAGATAATAGAATTTAAAAGTTCTTGTTGTTTTAAACAAATGCTTGAGTAAGCTTGAATATATGAATCTATTTTAGATATATGTGAAAAATATAAGGTATTACAAGTGAGTCTATATTTATGTATTTTTGTTGAGTGTATTTCCATTATATTCGAAGTAACAGTTTCTTTGAATGGAAGAAGTCATGCATGTTGAAGTCACTCAAACTAGGTGTCTAAACTGACCTTAAATTTGGGCAAATCCACGTTCTTTCTAGTTTGTAGAGTAAGCAACAATGTCTTTAGTCATTAAGTTCAACTATGAAACTTCAAAGAGAATATGAATACTACTAATTAACCAATTGATGTTTACTTAAAGATTATGTATAGTTATGTGTGAACTTTATGAAAAAAAATTGGAACTCTATTTCATTGTCAACTTGTTCATTTATATTTAATGATTTCAAAGGCTTAAGAGAAAAGTTTGCATGTGAAGGGTATAACTTAGTTCAATAAGCTAGGTTGATTTACCTAAGGATTGACACTTATAGTAATACCCAAATTGTTATCATTGTAAAGATGGCCACTTTACATATATAGCATCAACATGATAGAGGTCTTTTTATTTATTATATACTTATTTTGTCTAGTTTCCTTGCTAGAGCAAGGTTTGCTAATAATGTCCACGATTTTCATGATTGGGATGGAGGATTAATACATTCACTATTACTATGACCATTATATACGTAAAACCTAATTACTTCTTGTTAGGATAACATCAACATTAATCTATGTGAGTTATTTTTATGTTAATAAAATAAACAACAAGTATCGGGGATTGATAAATGGGTAACATAATCAAAAGAGTGAATAATACACTACAGCATTACTGAATTAATGAATGGGCAACAAAAAACACTTCATGTGTTGGGAAGAAAATAGGAGGGATTAAAGGTGAAGGAAGGAAGGAGAGAAGAATGGTTTTTCTCCTGTTTGGGTTGGTTGAAAATGAATTGTCGGAAAGGAATGAAAGGGACCATATAAGGAGTGAAGAATTGTGTTTCTGGTTGAAAATGCATGGTAGGAAAAGGAATTGTTTGGGAAAGATTAAAGGAACCGGAAGGAGGGGGAAAATGGTGTTTCCTTCATTTGGTTGGTTGAAAATGCATGATAAGGTATGTTTCCTTTCTGACAAAGACCTCTTTTCATTTGGGAAAGTTGGGGCCGAGGGTGAGAAATGAGCCTAACTCTTAACTTAGCCCCTACATTCTTACAAATTCTTTTTCAGTATGGCCAAATCTAATGCATTCATTGATCATAATGGAGTTTTTCTTTTACTTACTTACGAGTAAGGAAGTGGAAATTCAAACTCAAATTTTCTTTCATGGGAGAATTGGATAATATCACTAAATCACAATAAAGTTGATTATAGTAAAATCTTCAAATCCATAGAGGATTATTTGGCAAATATTTATTAAATAGCAATATTTATAATAATTAGTTTATATCAATTCCTTGGAATTAATATAATAATTTTATTAAAATCCGTCAATCATCACTAAAGTAAATTGAGGTTCATTTATATAGATCGAACAAAATCCGATTCAATTATTTAAATCAAGTGATTGCATTTTATTGAGTGAGAAGATAACTAGATTCTGTGAATAATTTCACATGCAATAGGGTAGGAAGTTCTCCTAAGAAATGCATTAAGTGATTGTCTTTTAGGTTCTATGGTTAGGAAAATGTAATCCATTGGGAAAGTTGGCAACTCGTTTGGTATGAGTGTTTTTTATTGGAGTGTTTGAGTTACGTTACTCAGTTTAGGGTGTTTAAAGAATGAATTTAGAAAACTCATTTTACCCATTTTCAATTTTCAAATAACGTTAATCAATGGTACTTTTGTAAATATTTTGAAAACCATGAGGCCTACTTGATTAGATAACGCATAACTGACTTCCCTCTCTCACTAGTGGGGCCTTCTTTCTTGTCAGCTTTTTAAAAATAAAATATACACATGCTAAACACGCGACTATATTTTTTTCACACACTACAACATGGTACTAAACATATTTTTTTCTTTATGGATACTGTAAACACGTGTTTTTACAATACTTTTTAAATCATAATTTTCATATAATTTTAAATAACAATACTAGAGATCTCCAACCAAACATGCATTGGCTTACGAAATATGGATTCCAACTATTAGGAAATATGACAATTCCTTCCCTGAGTTTGTGAGTGAATACTCTCATTGCCTGATATTCAAGAAATATAACTTCGAAGTCAACCAATCTAGCAAAAGCAAGCATAATAAACAAGATCTTGAGCACTATAGATTATAGAGCAAGCCTAGACAAAAGGAATTTTTTGCAACTGATGGCTATGAATTAAGTTTAGCCTTAATGAATAGAGGTTCATTTTTCCATGTGAGGTGTCTGAAGTTTTTGAGAGTATCAAAACACTATTCTCTATGAAGCCTGGACACTCATAAATGCTAATCTTGTGTAAAATACATATTAGGCAATTAACCATTAACGGAATTGGCGCCAAGATCCGACCAGGGTTTGATTTTTTTATCTTCAATCATTCCTGCCCCAGATAACATTACTACGTGATTTTAGATAAATCATCACAAGATAAATATATTTTTGTGCAATTCCTAACACTTTTTTTTACTGTAGTTGAATTATATACTCTTTCTATCTCATTTGTTGGTTCTCTATTCCATTTTGAAATATTCCAAAATGAAGTCATCTTTTTAAAATTAATAAATAAAATTTCTATTTTATTCTTTACTTTATTTAAAAAGTTAATACCATTCATTTTTTATAGTTTAAACTAATCAAAATAGTTCTGGAAACTTATACATTTTTATACAACAAATAAGATAATAAATAATATTCTCTTAAAGAGTTTAATTTTTGAAATAGAATAAATAAATTGGGTAGGAGGGGGCACAATTTATGAGATTTCACATTTATTTCCAAGTCTTTGCTTGCTTGTGATGTGGTTGTCTGAATTTAAAGGTTAAACTAAAATTTGACTCTCTCTCTCTCTCGATCAAGAAAAGTGAATTAAACTTAATAGGCCCATTGGGTTAGTGCCTTAGTGGCCTAGAACACGTTGTTATTCATCTCAAGCTCGCATTCTATGTTTATGGGCTCACCACCCATTGCAACATTAAATTGGAGGAGAAACATGGGCAAATGGTGTTGTCAAGTGAGCCCACCACGAAAAATGTTTGGGCCAAAACTTTCCTTGATGATTTTTTTTTTTTTTTTTCTTTTTCTTATCTTATGCACAGAATTCTTACCCATTACTTGAGTCTGGAGAGTGGAGAGGCCTCAGTATTTTCCCCCCCCTTTTTTAAGGGAAAGAGAAAAACAAAAAAGTTTAGTGAGGAGGAAGTGATTGGCTTAACCAAACCAACAAATATATGAGAATAAAATGCATTCTCTTAACAAGTATTTGAGATTTTCGGAAAATTTTATAACTCAATAATATCGTTCAGTTTCGTTATATGGAAAGTTTGGATTTGAATTCTCATTCGTTCACTTATAAGCTAAAAAAGCAATTGAGTTTTCATTCATGGATGAATAAAATGCATTCTTTTGATAATGTTAATCATTCTTTTGACCAAAAGTCATCAAAATTTGAGTCTACATTACAATAATTGTCATTGGTGGATTTGAATTCTCATTCATTCATTTATTGAATAAAATGCATAAAATGCTATCTCTCCTCTTATTATGAAAGTAATATAATTTGACAAGATTAGCTATATATTTTACAAGAGAGGATTTTTTTTTTTTTTTGGAGATGAAGATGGGATGTGAATAGACAGTTATGTACTTATATTTTCCTAAAGGTAAAGAGGGATGCAAATGGATGCAACCCTTTACTTAAACTTTAAAAAGTTCAAACCCTTTGGTGTGTGCCGTTGGGAAAGCACTTTTCAACCTTCCCTAAAAGAAACCCCAAAGTAAAGACAGAGACACCTCCAACTCCAAGGCTCCAATCATCAAGAAAAGCCGGGCGTCCTTTCAACTTCCTATTCTTTTAATCCAATTGCTAAGCAAAGCAAAGCTAGCTGACTTCGCCAATTTTGTGGCTTTGTAAATTTCTTGGAATTCCAATTCTTGAAAATTTATTATTAGGGAAGCTTATTGGTTTTAGCGCAATGATAACATATAACTATTGTGGGGTGGGCCTTGTTGATTCATATATAGTCTTGTTATGAAAAAAATGTTAATTTTCATGTCATGCCTATTGGCTTTTTGTTAAGCACATAATGAAAAAGTGAAAACCTTATCATGGACTACTTGAATTGATTTGGAAGATCACGTGTATAATCCAACAGGAAAACAAGATAAATCTTGGGGGAGAGATCATGACTGACTCATGAGATGAATCACGTAAAACCTTAAAATAAGGAAAAATGAAATATGTTTTTTTTTTTTTTTAAGTTTCTTTTTATATGAGATTTTCATACATTAGTCTTCCATTAAAATGGTGAATATAATTAGTTTTTGACACAAAACAATAGACAACCACCATTATTATCTTTAAAAAAAATTAGCTTTTTTTTTTTTTTGGGTCAAGAAGCTAGATTATATTAGATTAACTAGTCGCAAAAAACTTGCTTTACATCGGGGTTTTGATAGTTTTATATAAAAAATTATATGAGATTTTCATACATTGGTCTTCCATTACATCCGCAATACATAATTAATTTTTGACACAAAACTATAGTCAATCCACCAATTTTATTTTATTTATTTTTAATTTTTTTCCTTTTGCAATCCACCAATTCAAGACGGTCATTACATTGGAGTTTTGATAATTGTATATCAAAACTATCAACATAAAGATAAAAATACAATATTATTGTCGTTAGAGACTGAGACTAATAGTTTTCAAGAAATTTTCTTGAAGATAAACCGTTTTTGTAAGTTTGTTGTTGCAATTAGTAGGATATGACACATGATGTTAGCTTTGGAACAGCAAAAAATACAAGTGACCTTGGCACATTTAAATATGAACATAGTTTCTTTAGTATGGTATGTATCATATTATTAACTATATGCATTGGGTTTCAGTTTCTTTGGTATGAGATATACTATATGGTACTTAACCGCCAAAAGAGAAGGAAGAAGAAGTATGTATGACTTGAAGTATTAATGGTACCCGTTACAAATCCATTTATCTAAATACACTGTAACCAACATTCACCGTCTTATAAGGGGGCGCAAGAAGTGTTTCTCTCCCAATTGTGTGTGTATGACTCTCTCTCTTTCTCTACTGGATGAATTGAATGTTTCCCTTCAATTCCTTAGTAAAAGAGAATCATTGCTTCCCTATAAAGTACTAAATGCGAGTATGTACTCTTTCTCTTGCATTTTCTCATAGCCTATGTTTATATATGTATAGCTCCTATTGTCATATGTATGATACTATATCCTAGAAAAGATACTATAAGTTAAAAGGCAGTGTTGTGTTGAGAAAGAGAGGGAAGGAAAAAAACAATTGAGACAATGACTCAAGTTCAATGGTTGTTGGTTTTGGCTGCGATGACGATGGTGGTGGTGACAAAGGTGGCTTCACATGATTATGGGGACGCATTGTCAAAGAGTATCTTGTTCTTTGAAGGCCAGAGATCAGGGAAATTACCCCCTAATCAAAGAATGACTTGGAGGAAGGATTCAGCTCTTCGTGATGGTTTTGACATTGGTGTAAGTCTTTTTATCTCTTCTTGTAGTTAATGTCTTTTTTTTGGTCATAGATACGATAAGATTAGAACTTATTGTGTTAGCTCTATTAAGATTGCTCTTTGATTATTGCTTTTACCACTTACTCAACATGCTATCTAATTTTTATATAGTTATGACTTATAAATAGAGCAAGGAAGTACTCTTTTATGGGTAAGACTTAAGTACAGTATTTAGATGCTGTTATTTAAGTTTCCCTCTTGAAATTCAGCCATGTGGTTTAATTTTTTTTCTTATAGAGTGAAAGTTTATTTTTAGTCAAGATTTTTTATTATTTATTTATTTAAGTAGAATGAAATATTTGAATGTGCTATTGCTAGCAGATGATAGCAAAAGTTCCGAACAATATTATGATTAAATACAAACACAAAATCTTTTGGTGTATTCAGGTTGAAAAAGGTAATTAATCTAGTTTCTGAGTGAAAAAAGTAATTAATCTAGTTTCTGAGTGAAAAAAGTGACTGGTTTGTGGTTTTCCATGCTTGTGAGTTTAGAAAATGAGTTAAGAGGGGATCATTATTCATTAGTGTGTTCATTAGTGTGATGACTAACTGGTGTGTCTCTTCGGTTTCTCAAATTTAGAAATGATGAAGAAGTGTCTGTGAGTTTAATGAATGATATTGATTATTGTAAGTTTAACTTACGGCAGTTATTAGTGAGTTGAATTTAAGTGTTACAACTTTGGGAAGATTTGCTTTAATAAACATAACGGAAAATTGTTGCCCATTGAGTAACAGGAACCACCTAAGTTGATAATAGCTCTTTTAATATTGAATTTCAATTACCTGTTCATGTCCATGTGATTATTTTTTTGGGTAACTTTTTTAAATTGCTTGAATTCTTTGGGTCTAGTCTCATGTAAATTCTGTGGAAAATTGCATAAAAATGTTGAAAATTAGAATATTTTGAAAGATGAGGATCATTAATCATGACTCAAATAAAAGAAGTAATTTGAAGGATTAAAAAACTGGTTTTGGGTAAGATTCCTCTCTGAAGAAACAGAATTCTTAGTTTTTAATATCTTGCAATTCCTTTCAGAAATCAGAAATTGCATCAAATTTCTGTGAACTACGGAGGGAAAGGGATTAATCAACTTTTTATTTTATTTTATTGAAACAATTGTTCATAATTTGTGGGCCTGGATTTTATTCACCAATGTAACCTCAAGAAGCTTCAGAAAAGACTTAACTTTTTTAATACCGAATTTCATTTTCTTCACCAATTTTCTAAGACTTTTGTTAGAAAGTACTACTAATATTTTTCTGTTTAATATGTGATAACTGATTTAGATGACTCCAAGGCCAATTAATATTTTTCTGTTTATTGCAAGTTGAGCACTTCAAAAGAAGTACGCTTTTTGCTAATTTTTTATTTTTAAAATTTAAGGAACATTTTAAACAATCTAATCCTATGTAATTGAATAAAAAAGTTTGCGGAACATTTTCAAGTTGTATCAACTATCAAGTATATATAATCCCAAAACAATGCAAACTGAGGTAGAGCTAAGAATTTTTTGCTTGGGGGCCAAACTATAGTATTTATAAATTGGTCTAGATAAATTCAAAGGTATGCTCACACACATATTTAAAATTGAACAACTTGTCATTTTTTTTTACTACGAACATCATCTTCCTAAACTTAGGTACCTAAGTAAAACAAAACTTAGGTATAGTGCCTTATGTGTAGTATTAATTAGATTCTCCAATTAAATTTAAACACAGTTATATTGAATTTAATTGTCATTGGAAGAGAAAACTTTGTTTATATTCATACAGGTCTATTACTTACATAAGTTTTATTATATACTAAATTACTGATCACAACATACTAATACTATCTAAATAGGTAAGAAAAAAATCATGAAATTTTTTGTATAGATTAACTTATTGATAATGCCATGCCATCCCTAGGCTGATTTGGTAGGTGGCTACTATGATGCTGGTGACAATGTTAAATTCAACTTTCCAATGGCATTCTCAACAACAATTTTGGCATGGAGTGTATTAGAGTTTGGAAATTTCATGGGCTCGGACCTTTCAAATGCTTTGGATGCTATTAAATGGGCCACAGACTATTTTCTTAAGGCCACAAGTATCCCTGGCATTGTGTATGCCCAAGTTGGTGACCCATATGCTGACCACAATTGTTGGGAGAGGCCTGAAGACATGGACACACCTAGAACCCCCTATGCTGTGAGTAAACGATTCCCTGGCTCTGAAGTTTCAGCTGAAATTGCAGCAGCACTTGCAGCCTCTTCCTTGGTGTTTAGAGCCATTGATCTTGAATATTCTGCAAGGCTTCTTAATAGGGCTAGAACGGTAAATGAGACTCACTTCCTCTTATTTAGAAAATTATATATATATGGAATATATTTGCTTTTATTAAAATATATATATATATATATATATATTTTTTTTTTTGCTTTTTTTTTTACTGCTTGCTTCATGTGCTTGAGTTCACTAGCCAAGTATTAATAAAAATCCTCTACTTCACTTTATACTTTATCAAATCACATTATATCATATGTTCTTTTTTTCCCCTTATAAAGTAAATAAAGTTTAAATTGGAAAAAAATCAAACACATATCATACTACAATTGGTAAAGTGGAGCACTTAGAGTGAGGCAAATGATTTGTATTTAATAAAGACATGACTTGTGTCCTAAATAGCCGTGAATCAGTCTCATATCCAATTTAGTTAGCTAAACTCTGTTTGTTTTGTTGGAAAATATTACGTAAAGATAATTTTCTTCATTTTCTTGTGTTTGGTAATAAATAGATCAAAGGAAAACTATTTCTTAGCTTTCTTTATTTAGTCTTAGGCTTTTAGCATGAAATAAAATTGTTTTTTTCTAAAATTTTTTTGAAAAACAATTTTATCTCACGCAAAACTAAATAAGGAAAACAACTTTATTTCACGCGAAGTTAAATAAAAAAATTCAAGAGATAGTTTTTCAACTCATTCTTAGGTCGCTACCAAATATAGAATAATAATATAATTTTCTAAAAAATGCGTTTTGGAAAATGATTCATTTTTCAAAAAATGTTAATGTCAAAACAAACAGAGAAGGAATGTAGTAAATGTTGTTTTTATTTATTTATTTTAATGAATAAACATGTTTACTTAATCGTTGATGACTATTTTTTGTGTGTGGATTAGGTTTTCGAATTTGCGAATCAATATCAGGGATCTTATAATGATGGTATTGGCCGATGGGTGTGCCCGTTTTACTGTGATTTTAGTGGCTATCAGGTGTGCATCAGAAAGTTGTTAATCAACTAGTAATTAAGATTATTATTCAACATGTATTATATATTGTACTAATTTTCACATAAGAATAGGTCAAATTCCAATATGAAAAATCCCATTAGGACATGTAAAAAATTATGCCTTTGACTATAATTTACAAATTAAAATGATCATAAAATTTTTTACAAATTACAATCTCAAAATATGAGCATATTAATTAATAGCTTAAGTGTGTACACATCATGTTATATGAGTAATTATTAGGTATTTCTAGATTGCAGATGAGGTGTTACTTCATAACAATAAATCAATCCAACTTATTCAATGTATGGGCTAGAAAGTTAAGTGAAAAGTTAATTTTATAATAGGTTACTAGCTTATTTTAATTAAAATAATAATAATAATACCATCCTTTTTATTTTTTTTGAGAACCATAATAATACCATCCTAGTTGTAGAGTACTTAATAATTGTTTGAATGTATTTTATAAAAAATAAAAAATTCTGTATGTGTTTTTTCTCACTTTGCTTTGGTTGTTATTCTAGCTAGCTAGGACCATTCACCAAGATGAACTACAATTTTTTTTTTTTTTTTTGGGAAGTTAATCCATAAATTGGTATAGTTAAATTGGTGAAATTACATTGTTGACGAGACAATCTCTTACAGGATGAATTGCTATGGGGAGCTGCATGGTTATTTCGAGCAAGTAAAAAGTCTAATTACTGGAATTATGTTGTAGAGAACATACACAATTTGGAAAACACTGTTGTCAAAAAAATAAATGGTTTTTCATATAGTGGTGGAAGTTATGCTGAATTTGGATGGGACACAAAGCACGCCGGAATTAACATACTTGTTTCCAATGTAAGTACATACTTGCATGCGTTATAACTTATTTTCTTTAATTTCCATAGAATTCTTTTGCTCAATGTATTAATTTATTTGTTATGACTTTATGAATTAGCAGTTGGTGATGAATAGCAACCCAAATTTTAGTCCCTTCATTCCTAATGCGGACAAGTTTGTGTGTACTGTGTTACCTGAATCACCAACAGTTTCAGTCCAATATTCTCCAGGTAATTCTATTGCAGCTATATTGGCATTATTGACATTAGTGTTGGGAATAATCTAATTGCACAAAATTAAGTGTTGAGTGGTGTTTCAATCCTAGACCAGATTTATCTTGTGTGTGGGTAGAACATACTGTATTATTTGAGTTAAGCAACTGTACAAGACTTGGAATTTACAATAAGACAAACTCCATGCTAAAGTGATGATAGCAATTGGGCAAAGCGGGATTAGATTATGAGGGTTTTGTCTGTTCTTCGAGACAAGAGAGCAAGTGGGTATGGCAGGGTGGAAATATTTTGTCATCTCTAATAAGATGGCTTTAGCATTGTTGATATGGAGATGGTTGACAAAAAAGAGAGGTATCTATGAGAGTATTGAGTAAGAGAGAAATAAGTGTTTTAGAAATAGTAATATGATTGTTTAAAAAATATAAATTATAGATAGGATATGTATTTTTTATAAAAATAAAATAAAATAAGATATGTATTATACATATATACACACACACACTGGGCGGAAAGGGATCAGCCAAACCCGTCCGTGCCCTGCCCCTCTTCAGAGTGAAAAACCTACCCAAAGCAAAGTGGGCTGCCAATGATTTTTTTTTTTTTTTTTAATTTTTTTTTTAAAATTTTTATAATGAGTATCATCCCAATGATTAATTGTTCAATTTGGAATGAGGCAATATAAGACACTGGGCTGTTAATCCTAAACTCATATCTCTAACATATTTAACTTCTTTCTTATATATGTTCCATTTTAGTATTAATAATTACTTTTAATGATAAAATTACTAATATTTAAATTGATCAGGTGGGCTTTTATTCAAACCGGGGGGAAGTAACTTGCAACATCCGACAGCTTTGTCCCTTCTTCTTCTTGTTTATGCTCGCTATTTGAGTCAAGGAAATAGAGTGATTCATTGTGGTGGAGTTGTTGCCACTCCGGCTAGGCTTATACAAGTTGCCAGAGGCCAGGTATGTATGCATGCATTTGATGGTTTTTCAAAATGGTCTAATTTGATCAACTTTGATTATGTTTTCTCAAAGAATAGCATATTAGCAATCACTCCAAAAGGTAGAAAATTTCATCTTGTTATTATTACTAGGTGCCTCATTAAAATGGAAAGGGTATTTAATCATTTCCCACATGAATCGGAGTTATCAAATATTGCAATTCTTTTCTGTTTCTTAAGATGATTCAGAATTCAGAAATCGTTTTTTCACTTGAATTTTTGTTAATCATTGTGACATTTGAAGCCAAATGAATCTATCACCTTCCTAGGATGAAGTTTCAGACAAATGCTCCAATAAATATATTAGAAAAAAAAAAAAAAAACGTGTGACCATTTTTGGATATATGTCATGCCATATCGTGTCCAGTGTAATAGAACGAGATCTCATTGCAATTATAATAATTGCAGGACTTCTTTTTTAGAGTGGGACTTGTTGATATAATTAACAGTCAAGAAATCAAATTGAACTTTACCAAATCAATGAAGGATTACTAAACTAGTAATTTAACTTACTCAAAATTCAAGTAAAGAATCAGAAAGACAAAAAGGAAGATGTGGGTTATGTTAGAGAAGATCTGCTAACTTTCCAATGGCTTTCTTAAAGACCCAAGTGTTAGGACTTAATTAAACTTAGGAGTAGAATATATATAAATTAAGGTTGACATTTATAATGCTATTGATGCAGGTGGATTATATACTAGGAAGTAACCCATTGAACATGTCATACATGGTGGGATATGGAAACAAGTTTCCTCAGAGGATACACCATCGTGGTTCGTCCTTACCTTCAATTAATCAACAACCAGGGCCCATTGATTGTAAAGGTGGAACTCCATATTTTAGCAGCAACAATCCTAATCCAAACTTGCTCATAGGGGCTGTTGTTGGAGGACCTGATATCAAAGACTCATACAATGATTCTCGAGCAGATTTTGTGCAATCAGAGCCAACCACGTACATAAATGCACCTCTTGTGGGGCTATTGGCTTACTTCAAAACACATTGAGACTCGTAATTTTATTTATTTATTTATTTTAACTCATACAATTTTTATACGTGCATTGATATCATACTTTGTTTATATGGAAGATCTACAGGTGACACATACTGTACAGAAAGGAAAAAAAATTTACAATAAAACGATTAACTAATTCAACTGAATTTGCACTTTGATTTTTGTTATCAAGACTTAACGCGGTGAAAAAAGAGAAATTAATTATTTGATCCATTAAGTAAACTACAGCTTTCTCTCACATAATTTTTGAAGAAGCAATAAAGGAAAAAGTTTAGATAAAATTTATGAATGAAGAAAATGCAACCAAATGTTAGTAACATGTCTGTAACTAGGGGTGTCAAGTGTCCACCCCACATGACCAACCCACCAAACCCAATTGTACTCAACCTGATGCCACCCGATTTGATTGCTCTGGTGATTGGATGTGGGTCCCGACCTTTAAAAACCTAACACCAACGGATCAATTTTGGGTCTCCTCCTCCTCCAAAACCCGTGAAACCCACCTAACAAAATACATCAATTTCAGCGATTTCTCAAGCTTTTCGGTGACTTTTCTAGCTAGATACGGTGGATTTTGACGACTAATGTAGTTAGATCGGGCAGAGATACACCAGATTCAACAGAAATACATCAAATCTAACAAATTCTCTGTACAATTTGGCTGAAATCCCTCTAGATCCGATGGGATCTTATTGGATCTAGGACGGATATGGTGAGTTCTCTCTGGATCTAACAATATCTTGCTACTTTTTGGCAGTTTTCAGCTTCACTCGAAAATGACCACCGCTCGACAAAAACTCAAACTGACCAACCAAATACCTTTATGGGTCCGTTGCAAATCTAAAAATTCCTTACCCAATTTAATGGGGTTAGTTGCGGGTAGGGCACAAACCCAACCCAAACCGACATGTGAACAACTCTATCTATAACTTACAAGTGAGATTCTCTTTTATGTCAAATGAGGGTGTACTAGTGTAGTTCATAATACACTAAAAAATCTCATGAAAAGAAGGGCCGCCGCATGCCTACACTACGTAATAAGGTCTAAAAGTTTGCAAAAGAAAGGAGAAGAGATTTTGGGATCAATTTTTAACTTAACATAATTAAATACTCACTTTCGAGTTATGATTAAATAGTGATTGGAATTTGTCTAACAAAATAATACTAACTAATAAGCTTGTTGATCTATGTATCTATCTCCATTATTTGGAAACTAAATATGTGGGATATG